>CM042694.1:230537510-231737510 GCA_023614405.1 Avena insularis | reverse complement strand
CATTTGAAAATGTTCAAAGACTTTCAAGATAAAGTGGAAAATCATTGTAACAAGAAAATAAAAAAATTTATGATTGGATCATAAAGAAAGATGTTTGAGTTACAAGTTTAGCAAAACACCTAAGATTTGAGGAATCGTTCCATGGATTTGCATTTCCCAAAACACCATAGGAGTATGGAGTGTTCGAGATATGTAATGAAACCTTGTTTGACATGGTAAGATCAAAGGTGTCATTTATAAAACTGCCATTATATTTTAAAGATTAAAGCTTTAGTGACTACCGCTTTTACACTGAAAAGAGCTCCATCGTGATCCGTTGAAATGACACCATATAAGTCATGGTTTGGGATAAAACCTAGGTTGTCCTTTCTTAAATTTTTGGTATGCTAGGCATAAGTAAAATGTTTACAACCAAAGTCGGATAAGCATGTCTTTGTAGGATATTTCGAATAACCATTGGATATTCCTCCATAACACCGAAGACAAAAGTGTTTGTCGCTTAGAATGTCGAGTTTCTTGAGAAGGAATTTTGGTAAAAAGTCAAGTGGGAGGACAATAGAACTTTGACAAGGTTGTTGAACCTTGGCTAATATGTGCTGAGTTGCACAGCATCGGTAAGTGTCCCGGAGGCAGCAACAATGCTCATGGCTCACGTGCCTCAAAGGTTGTGGTCACGGAGATCTAAGTTCCTATTGAACCAAGTAGGTTGGGTAAGTAATCAAATGCCAAGATTTGAGAGTTAAATCATTGTTGTTTGACAATGATGAACCGACTACATGCAAAGAAGCAATGATGGGCCCTGACTTCGTTAAGTGGCTTGAAGGCATAAAATCCGTGATAATTCCATACACGAGAAATCAAGCTTTGAATTTGAAAGACCCTCTGGAAAGGTGCAAGACCTTACAGTCGTATATGGATCTATAAATCAATAGACATGGATGTTTCACATTTATGAAATAGTCGACATGTCGAAAAGAGTTTACGACAATGTTCAAGGAATTGACTATGATAAGATTTGATCTTTCATAGCGATATTTAGTCTGGACGGATTAATGTAGCAACCACTACATATATTTTGGTATATGGTAGTTGAACAAACAAAACAAGTTCTCCTAATAGAATGGTTACCTAGGACGTGTACATGACACGATCCAAAGGGTTTTGTTAATTCAAAGGATGCTAAAAGAGTATGCAAAACTTCAATGGTTGAAGTGAGCATCGCGGAGTTGGAATCTTCACCGTGATGAAACCGTTAAAAGGTTTAATTTCATCAGAGACGATGAAGTTGTTTGCATTTTGCAAGAAATTAAGTGGGAGCGCTAAGACATATTTCTAATACATTATGTGAAATACATATTGTTGATTAGAAATGATGTATCTTTTATTGACACATGTTAAGAATTTCATTTCGATGAAAGACTTAGGCATAACCCAAGAATTAGGCATCAATGTCTATATGGATAGATTGAGGCGCTAATATGGTTTTGCCAAATGTATATAGATAAGATGTTGAATGAGTTCAATATGGAAACAACAAGAAAGGTTCTTGACGCACGGAAAGGACTGAATCAAGATTCAAGTGTGTTGACACGAGATTCAAGTATTTTGACACTTGGTGAAATCACAAGAATATTTTGATCAATCATTCTTTGAGATGTACACATCCATATATGTCCTATGCTCTAAATGTTATGAGCATATACCAGAATGACTCATAAGATGATCATTGGACAATAGTAGGGATATTCCTATGATCTTTTGGAAGAACTAAGAATATATTATAGTGGTGACAAATAGTTCATTGTAAATTGTTGCATTGATACTAGTTTTGTCACAAATTAAGTTTATCTCAATTTAAACTATGGGTGGCACAATGTAATGGAAAGGAAGTTCCATAACGGATTTGGTTGAGTACCAAAGTTAAAACATTATGACAGATACTACAACAAAAGGCTAAGTATATGACTGCTATTGTAGCAGCAAGTGAGGGCATTCGCGTCAAGTAGTTTGTTGTCAAACTAGGTGTGGTTCATAGCAGGATAATACTATGAAGATACATTGTAGGATAATTGTATCAACATGATTTAATCCCAAGGAACTAAAGGTCTCACCAAAGGACCAGATTTATACAATGCCATCTCATTGGAGAATGAGTAATGCGTAGAGACACAAGGACATGCAAATACACACGGACCTGGAAGTGTCAGATCCAAAGATTATGTTTACCACTAGCAATAGTGTCTATACAACACCAGAAAGCCATAGGTGTTGAATGCACAAGTTATTAACTAGATTATTGACTCTAGTGCAAGTGGGAGACTGTTGGAGATATGCCTAAGAGGCAATAATAAAGTGGTTATTATTATATCTTTATGTTTATGATGAATGTTTATATCCCATGCTATAATTGTATTATTAGGAAACACTAATACTTGTGTGTTTTGTAAACATAAAAGTGTCCCTAGTAAGCCTCTTGTTGAACTAGCTTGTTGATTGATTGATGATCATGGTTTCCTGATCATGGACATTGGATGTGATTAATAACAAGGTTATATCATTAGGAGAATGATGTGATGGACACACACCCATAGTAAGCATAGCATAAGATCAAGTCATTAAGTTCGTATTGCTGTAAGCTTTCAAATACATAGTAACATAATCCTTCGACCATGAGGTTATGTTAATCACCATCACCGGATGGGTACTTTGATGACATCAAACACCGCTTCGTAACTGGGTGGTCATAAAGGTGTCATTGGGTATTCTGAAAGTATGTGTTGAAGCGCATGAACCAAGATTGGGATTTGTCCATCCATATGACGGATAGATATACTCTGGGCCCTCTCGGTGGAATGTCATCTAGATAGCTTGCAAGCATGTGACTAGGTCACAAGGGATGACATAACATGGAAACGAGTAAAGAGTACTTATCGATGTGAGGTAGAACTAGGTATGCAGATACCGACGATCAAACCTCGGATAAGTAGAATATCGCGTGACAAAGGGAATTGGTTTCGTATGTAAAATGGTTCAATCGATCACGAAGTCATCGTTGAGTATGTGGGAGCCGTTATGGATCTCCAGATCCCGCTGATGGTTATTGATCGGAGAGGTGTCTTCATCATGTCTGCGTATTCACGAACCGTAGGGTGACACACTTAAGGTTCGAAGTTGTTTTAAGTAGATATGGAATTTGCGTTGGAGACCGAATGATGTTCGGAGTCTCGGAATGGATCTGAGACATCACGAGGAGATCCGGAATGGTCCGGAGAATAAGATTCATATATTGGGGATCATTTTCTAAGTTGGGAAATGTTCCGGAGTGTTTGTATGGAGATTCTAGAAGGTTTCGGAATGTTCTGGAAGGTTCTAGAGGATTTCTTGGAGTTTACTTGAAAACCAAGAAAGGGATCAAGGGAGTCCAAGTGGGGCAATACACGGATTCGTGGGGGAGGAGGACTCCTCCCCAACCCTTGACCCAGGAGGAGGGAGTCCTACTAGGACTCCCCCTCCCAGCCTCCTCCCTTAAATAGAAGGGAGCGCCCCCTCTTGTACCTCCTATCATAACAACCAATCTCAGCCGCCTCTCTCCTCCACCTTTCTTCTGCACAGGCATAGGCGAAGCCCTGCAGAATTCTCATCTCCACCACCACCATGCCGTCGTGCTGCTGGGATTCCGTGAAGAAGATCTACTACCTCCGCTGCTCGCTGGAATGGGGAGAGGAAGGTCTGCTTCGACTCCGCACGTGTGACCGTCTGCGGAAGCGCTGCCGGAAGGATCGTCCACATGATCTTGAGATCGGCAAGTGATCGACTACATCATCCACGAGATCTAATCTCGTAACGCTTTCGGTTCTACGAGGGTTAGTACCGATCTATCTCGTTGCTCATGTCTAATAGATTAGATCTTGGCTTTTGTCTAGATTAGATCTGGGTTTTGTTCGTCCTTGCGGTAGAAATTTTTTGTTTTCCATGCTACGAACCCATCAGAAACCATGTCATTATCCATCTCTCTGAAATTTCTTTCATAATGAACCTTAGCCCTGAATATGTTATTGCTGAACTGACAGATCCATTTGTCATCATTCATTGACAAGTTGGTGCCAGAGAAAAATATCTGAAGTTGTTCATATTCCAAAAAAGCCTCTACAGAGAGGGGCAACATGAATGCTTCATGAATATTACTAAGAGAGCAGATATCATGAACAGAGGCTAGCTTATCTCTAGCAAAATAGAAAAGTCTAGGGAATTTCACAGACAACAGAACATCGGCCTAGTGATCATTCCAGAATAGAATTGTAAAAGTAGAACCAACTTGACATTTTGATATAGATCTCCACTCATCAGCAAGATTGATAATACTCTTCCACCAGAAAGACCCACACATGGTGACTGCATGTGGCACAGACTCATGATAATATGTATCTCTGACTAATTTGACCCATGGCAAGTTTGCATTGTTATAAAATTTATCAAGGTGTTTTAACAGCAAAGCTATATTTTGCTTTTGAAGATCCAGTACACAAAGTCCTCCTTTTTCCTTTGGCTTGCAGATCATCTCTCAGGAAGCAAGGGAGTTTGCCCTCTCATCATGCTTGTATTTTCTCCAAATACACCTCCTTCTGCCCTTATCAATAATTTCTAGCACTCCTAGAGGAATTGAAAGAGTGCACATATAATAAGTTGGTAAGGAAGAAAGGACAGATTTAACTAGAACCAGTCTATCACCATATGAGAGAAAAGAAGCAGTTGTAGATAATCTTCTTTCAAGTCTATCTATTAGGGGTGAAAAGTCTTTAATCTGAGGTTTAGTGGTACCCATTGGCAGTCCTAAATAGGTGAAGGGCATAGTACCAATTTGGCAATCAAACACTGATGCCAAATGAATTGCTTCTTCCTCTATTAGATTGATTGGGATGAGAGATGATTTATTGTAATTGACTTTCGACCTAGTAAAACCAGCATATTGATCCAATAGCTCTTTGAAAACAAGCAATTGCTCATCCTCAGCAGGGAGTACAATGATAGTGTCATCTGCATACTGAACAATAGGGAATGAACCTTCTCTAAGGATTGGTAACTGTAATCTTCCCTGGCTCAAAGCCAAATTGACAATACTCTGTAATAGATCTCCACCTAACACATATAAGAGAGGTGACAGTGGATCCCCTTATCTGACCCCTCTTTTACAAGCAAACTTATTACCTGGCACACCATTTAATAACACAGAAGAAGAACCAGAGGAAAGAATCTCCTCAACCACTCTAATAAAATTTGGTGGAAAGCCCTTGTACCTCAGAATTTGTAAAATGGCACTATGCTCAATAGTGTTAAAAGCCTTCTCAAAGTCAATTTTAATGACCACAGATTTCTTTCTAGACTACTTACATTGGTGTAAGTATTCAAAAGACCATGTCAGGCAATCCTGGATTGTTCTTGCTTTAATAAACCCATACTGGTTATCATGAATGCATCTAGTAATTTCTAACTGCAGTCTGTTTGCGTATATCTTTGTTATGAACTTGAGGCAGGTATTGGTCAAGGAGATAGGTCTAAAATCATTAACAGATTCAGGTGATTTCTTCTTTGGAACCAGATTTATGAAGGATCCATTAATACTTTCCAGGGGAGTAATTCCTTTATGAAAATCCATAGCCATCTTGATGAAATCCTCTTTAATGATGTGCCAAGACTTTTTTACAAAGTATCCATTAAAACCATCAGGACTAGGTGCCTTATCAGTTTTCAAATCCTTGACAATACCATCAATTTCCTCCAAAGTAAAAGGGCTAGTGAAATAGTCTAGAGAATCCACCTCAGATAGCATGGTGCTAAGCCCCTCCATAGCAGCAGATAGATAGGTAACTCCCATCCTGCTTTTATAACATTTCCAAAAAACAGTTGCCTTCTGGTTATGTTCAGTCAACCTCAATCCATCCTCATCCTGAATCTCAGTAATGATATTATGTCTGTATCTTTCAGTAGCTTTTAGCATGAAAAAACTTTGTGTTCTCCCCACTTAACTAAACCCATGTAATGGTACATCTATGCTTCCAATAGTCAGATTATCTGCCCATTAGGTTCTTAATATAACATTTGACAATATTTCTGAAATTAAATTTAGGGATAGATAGTGGTCTTTGGTCCTCAATTTTGTCCAATTTGAAAATTACAAAATTGCATTTATCAATGAGAGATTTAAGGTGGGATAGGTTCTTTCCCCACTTCTTCAGCTCATATCTCAGATTTTTAAACTTGGCAGCCAGAATGGATGTGCTAGAATTTCCTTTTACCGGTTGCTTCCATATTCTCTCCACTAGCTCATAGAACCCAGGTTGATGCACCCAGAAATTCTCAAATCTAAAAATATGTGCTTTAGGAATATTTGTTGAAATTTGGACCACACAAGGCACATGATTAGAGGTTGTCTTGGCTAGTGGTAAAACCATAGTATTTGGGTATTTTAGAGTCCAATCACATGATGTAAAGAACCAATCTAACTGAACAAGTAATGGCTGACTCTACATGTTGGACCAAGTATAATTTCTACCTTTCAAAGGTAATTCAATTAAACCCAAGTGACTGATGATATCATTAAAAATAAGAATGTCATTCATGTCAGCATCGGGTCTATTCCTGTTATCCTGAGACCTCATAAAATTGAAATCTCCCAATAAAATCCAGAGTTCTTATGCAAGGATTTGAATGTTATATAACCAGGAGACAAAGTATCCCTCTCCACACCCTGACAAGGCCCATAAATAACAACCAGTTTCCAACTCTCCCCATTATGCATAGAATTGAAGTTTACAATTATTCCAGATCTATGAATCTCAATCACATTGCCAGAAAAAACAAAACTATTCCATAGTACAATAATACCCCAGAGGCACCGACAGAAGGAGAGAAAGAAAATTTGTCAAATCTTTTAGGGAAGAATCCCCTTATGAATAAGTGGTCAAAATATTCATATTTTGTTTCTTGCAGACATATGACTGTAGCTCTACTCTCCTCAAGTTTATTGTAGACTGCAATTTGCTTGTTTTATCATTTAGTCCCCTAACATTCCAGTCAAGGATCAGCCAGTCCCAGCTATTATTATTTGTGTTATCCATTAGAACCACAATCAACCATAATAAGCATGTCTTTTATTTCAAACAAGCAGATGAAAGTTGGATCAGATAACAGAGCAATGCCACAGTAAAACCACACATCAAAATACTTTGGAAGTTCATCACATAGATCACATACTAGTTCAACCACAAGACCATAAGAGTTCAAGTAACATAAGTGTTCAAGTAGTGATTGATGCCTGGCCTGCATTATCCTCCTGTAGAATGGCTTTTGCTGATTTAGCCTTTTTCCTTGGTTGTGGCTAATCAACACAAGGAAGTAGCTATACCCATTGCTCCTGGTAGTGCTTCTAGTGGAACGCCTCTCAGCAGTGTTAACTATCAGAACCTCCTTTGCCTTTCTCCCCCTCTTTTTTGGTGAAGCAGATGATAGCAATACTGTCTCCATGGGGGGCAGCATGTTAAGAATCTCAGAACTGTCAGAAGTGTTGGACATCTCCAGACATTCATCATTCTTCCCATTGGTCAAAAGCAGTGGAGAGGGGGGTAACCAAAAAGATTTCATTGCAGCCAAATACTGCAGGTCATGTGGCAAGCGTCCCACAACATATAGATCCAAAGAGAAAGTTTTTTCATTGACAAAACCATTCCATCCCATGGCCATTTCAGGAAGGAGCACAGTTAAGATCTGTAGATTATTGTTGTCAACCTGGTTTCCAGCTGGAACAATGGGCAAAGGGTTTTCCTGCTGCACCTGTTGTACCACAGGTCCCTCAATGACAGGTCCACCAATTACTTGAGCATCACCCCCTCCTTGCACAAAATGGACAGAAGACCTGGAAGCACCTGAAAGAGAAAAGGTGATTTAAGACTGATTCTGTACTGGCTGAATATTCTGAACCACATTCTCTGCAGCATGTTCCTGCTCCCAGGCATCCCATCTAGGCACATCAGGTTGAATATTGTCAGGTATCCAATGATTGTCAGCATCATCATCCTCATGATCCCCTGAAAATTGTCCATGTAAAGGGTGTGGAATCCCATTCTGTGGTTCAGGAGATTCATCCCTAGGAAGAACATCATTTTTCTCACTCAGAAGGATATAGCAGGGTGCAGTCCATGACACCACAGTACCACCATAGCGCCAAGGCTCTCTAACTGTGATCAATTTAGGTATGTCCCTAGCTCCAGCATAACTGCATTTAATCAGAGTTCTGGTTGGTGATGGGTCCTCTCTGAACCATCCTCTCATCTCCCCAAACTTAGCCACAGTTTCCCTAAGGAAATCCTCATTACGATAGTCCATAGGGAGATTTAAAAGCAGGATCCACCCAGTAACTATATAAATTGTAGCTCTAAAGTTTGGCCCAACATCATGACAAGTAAAATTTAACATAAGTCCATTTCCCAGATTGAACTCACGCTGAGAGACTAGAATATCTCGCCTAACTGAATCAGCCATCCGAAACAGACCAATGCCAACAACACTTTCAGCAAAAGACAGTACCTCAAGATGAAGATCATCATGAACGTGGTGGGCAATCGGATCAAGTACCTGGTCGATCTCATCTCCCTATGGTCTCAGCAGTACCACCGCCATGGCCCAGTTCTCATGTGTTTTTGGAGGAGTAACCGAAGAAGTGACATAAATCCTTGCTGGCCTCTCATCATCACCCCAAGGCTGAAGAACTTGCATCGCCGCGGAGTAAAACGGTTAGGATCCACTGGGAAGTTCGCCATTGCTAGGTTTGGAGGTCTCGGCGAAGAAGTGGAGGTGTGTGAAGAGCCAGGCGGTTTTGCAGCAATCGTAAATGGCAAAGCCTCAGATAAAGCTGCCTTAACCCCTAGTGCAGAGTCCTTGACAAGTTAAGCAGGGTAGTGGGCCAGTTGATTAGATGGTTTGGCGACCCAGCGAAAAGTCGACTTTACCCTTTTAATGTGACCACTTCGGTATCATGCAAAACATCGCATATCATTGTGACATTTAGTAGTTACGTGATCAAAACTTAGGCATTTGGAGCAGGACCAAACTTTTAGGGCCATGTCATCAATCATTTGCATAAATTCTTTGTCAAAATCCTCTAATGAAGAAACATTAGAATTTAAAAAGGATTTGCATTGCTATCAATAGTTTGAGCAAAGTTATCCATCATAGATGCATTCTGATTAAGAGAAATACCATTTTCCTTTAAAATAAAAGCACCCACAGCTAATTCAGGTATATTCTCAATGTCATTTGCCAAGACATAATCACCAGCCAAGGTTTTATAAACTTCCACTGATTCCTTATATGTTCTGTGATGCAATGGTGAAGACTTATTGTGAGTGTGTCGCCGAGCAACATTAACCCATTGAGAATTAGTCTCCTTATTCCACCTTTTTACCTCTAGGGGCCAATTCGGACCACCACATCCCCAAAGGTTAAAATAACACTTGAAATGAAAACATTCAAAAGATCTCAAACTTAATATGTAGAACCCCACTCGCTTGGAAGATACAATGAAGGAGAATACTCTAACCTTGAGAAGTGAGACATTTAGATCACTACAAGCCCCCCCCCCCCCCCAATTGCAACTTCAAGATCTAAACCCACTATGTCTTCATCAAGTCGAAAAGAAGCACGTCCAAAAGATACAACCATTGTAAAGTGATCAGATCCAATGAAAGGATGTACTGATGACTGAAAAAGAGTTTTGATCCTCTTGACAGTGTTAATCCCTGGAGAGAAATCCAAGTCCAATGTGTTTGCAGCATGCATGGCCATGTTGGAAGGACCAATGGGGTCGGAATCAAGTAGCCTAATGGGTGTCCATTGTAGATTAAAAGAAATAGGAGAACCATTATCCAACAATATCCCCTTACTTAGAACCTTAAGAGAAATTACTGAGCCAGTGGAGATAAATTCCTGTACCTTTAACACATGATCATCAATAACAACCCCATTAGACGCGACCAATTGAATCTTCTTTAGCCTCAGGATCACCACCACAAAACCTGAATAAATGTGATCCACACACCGATCCAGGGTCATTGAATAAAGAGCCTTCCAACGCCAAGCGGTCTGATCCAAAATAAAAGAGGTAGGCATGGTAAAGGGAGATATGGGTAGAAGAAAGAAGATGTGTGAGAGGTACACGCCGGCGGACAGAGTGGCCACCGGCGGTGAGGAGTGCTAGGCAATCTAGATTGCCATGCAATCGCCTAATCACCAGATCCTATTTTTACAGTGATGTTGTTGTTGATCCCAATGTTCCTGATGAGAGATTTGTTGAGGGCATCTTGATTGAATAACTGAAATAATTATGTGAAGTCAATGTGTATCTCGTCGTTTCCACGAAAGTAATGCTCCTCTCTAACAGCCACTATCAGCAAGATTGTGCCTTCCTCTAAGGCTCGCATATACCCCTCATGCAAGTTTCTCATTTGTGTTTGTAGAAGCGGGACCTCCTCAGGTCTGACGAGAGGCTTCCCGTGCTCGTATGTGTATGCTACTTTAGCCCTGGGTGTGGCTTCCGTGCCTAAGTATTGACCAAAAGTCATACCAAGATTGCTAGTCATTTGTGCAACTTGTCGGGCAACCTCCGGATCTGGATCGGAAAAACTTTCAGCGCGGGGCACGATTGGTTTTTCTGTTCTCCGAGCTGGGGAATTGTTTTCCCGCTTCTACTAGTACTTCTCGACAGCTCCACATTCTTATTATGTGACTTCATAATTGAGCGGTCATAGTCTGATACCAGATCGTCTGGCCTTGGTCGCTCAAGCAGGTTCACAAAGTGTTGCACCTGTTTTGGTACTATGTACTACTTTGGTGGGGGCTGTTTTGGTGCAAGCTGGCACGTGACATCTTTAGCCACGACCCTATCGAGTTCCTCATCAGTCAGGTCATAAGCTAACTTGGGAAGTTTTGCCTTGGATTTCTTCCTACCTGCTAAGACTTTCTTCCTTGTACATTCTGTACTACTAGCCACCAAAGCATCGGTGCTCTTACGCTTTTGCAACCGGGGCTGAGGCGGTGGAGTCTGTTGATGCGGCGGAGGCGGCGCAGTCTACAGATGCGCCGGAGATGGCTGAGGTGGTAGAGATTGCAGACGCACCGGAGATGGCTGAGGCGGAGGAGTCTGCTGATGCGGAAGAGTCTGCAGACGCGCTGGAGACAGCTGAGGCGGTGGAGATTGAGCTGGATTACAACTGGGAGAAGTCGGTGTCCTTGGTGTGAAATTTGTAAGCACGATGTTTTCCTTTCGCCATAGAATGGTGCCTTTCCTAGCTTCTCCCAGTTTAGTCAGATCCCCTTCGCCTCCAGGGAAGTTAAGCTTCATGTGCTCAAATCCCTTCATAACTTCATCCACCCCGACAACAGTGTAGCCATCTTTAATTGGAGAGCAATGGTAAGTTGGTCTAGGTCCAGAAGGTAAGGCAAAACCGACCGCCACCTTTATGGATATGTTCACAACTATCACATGCAGCTCGCAATTTTATGAACCTGTGATATCATCCACGGGGTAGCGATGAGCCATCATCAGTGCATCATCATCAACCGGGAGCTCCGTGGAAGACACACTGCTTTTCCGCCAAGATGGTGGGCCGGTAGCATTGAATGCAGGATCTTCATCATGCCACTGAGATGGGCCGGTAGCTTGCTAGCTAAGTGTGTTTATTTTCTATTGATGCATCCTTAATGTATCTTATATATGTTGCATCCGGTCTGCCTCCCTATCCTTTCTCCTCTAATGGCTTTTATTGGGATATTTCTTCCTGTCATCAGGAAACCCGAGCTTCCATGGAACAGAGCCTTTAGTGCCTCTTGTTTGTCCTTTGTGTACTTTATTCCCAAGGGCGCATGTTAGCTTGTCGTTCTCTCTGTCAGGATAGAACTTCCCCTCCTGCACATCCTTCGCTGCAGTTTTTAGGGCTTCGCAAGGTGTTGGAAGATGTTCTTTTGTATAAATACACTTCCCTGTTTCTGGGTTCAATTACCCCCATGCCCGTAGAACTAAGACTTTGCCCGATCGGTCCACGCCGATGTATCTGGATCGATACCTTTATCAATCAGGTCGTTCTCAGCTTTCTCCCACTTAGGCCTGGCAGCCATGTAGCCACCTGTCCCCATAACATGGTGATATTTCTTGAGCGCAGCATTTGGCTTGTTTATTTCCGACCTTTTCACAGCTTCAGCCGATTTCGTGTACTCCACAAATTCGTCCCACTGATCTCTTAGCTTCTCATTTGCTCCGGTAAACTCCGAAGTCTTTTCTTCCAGGACATACATCTTGTACAACCTTTTCTTGTGGTCCTTGAATTGTGTGGCCATCTTCTTAAGAGCCCACTCCTTGACTTTTGGCTGTATAACTTTGATTTGTGGATCCACCTCTGATGTTAGTTTGAAATTTGTCATGAGCGTATTCCAAAGATTATCTTTGCATCTATCCACAACATAACTAACTCCTTCCGCCTTTGGCTTATTTCATTCACGAATGATGATCGGGATGGTGTCCCTAACAATAACTCCGCATTGACTTACAAATAATCTTGTGTTATTCAGGGGAGCAATCGGGGCACCATCTGCCGCGACTTCTTCGATAGTGAACCTAGCATCGGGGGCAACATTTTTGTTGGGCCTCGTTTGCTTCCAGTAGATTTCTTCGATTTGGAGGGCTAAAAGAAGAAAGAATCGTTAATATATATACAAATCAATTAATGCATCTAGTTAGCAGCGGCATAATTTATATACCTCATGGGACTTTGTAGTCAAGGTTCCCTCACTGGAGCCGTTTCTTTGTTCACTGGAGTCATATCTTCCCTCACCGGAGTCATATCTTCGCTTGAGATCCTCCTCCTCTCCCTCACCGGAGTTGTTCAGATACTGCGAGGTGATATCTTCACCGGCTATCATATCATGCAGTATCTCTTCTTGATCCAGGTCGCGCTCCATAGTTTCTGCAAAGACTTGCTAGTTATTTCGATGCTTGATGACTACATTCCTGCACAAACAATAGAGTTATTGCAGTACTTGTAGTAGCAAATATTTAAGAGTTTGTCCTGATGGGAGATCGACGAACAGAAACAACACGACCCCGCAGCCACGTTGTCATGCGGCCACCTTTCGCACCCAAACCGTGGTTTGGAAATGGCCTATTCTATCAGTTACTAGAACAATGATAATTGAGAGAGGTTTAAAATATATAATAACAAAGAACTTTTAACAAGAACAAAATAAACTAAGACTATAGTAAACAGGAATATGAACTGAATTAAAGAGATTGTAGTTATAGGATTGAATGGAATGAGAGAGGGCTTCTAGGCTTCGGTCTCACTAGTACTAGATGGGAAAATATATGTGTGATCTATAAGAGATTCCTCAGACAAATAAATGTTCCCCCATTTGATTACCAGGCTATCACTTTTTGTGCACTATGCATGATTCTCGCGCGTCACCGCAAGGCAAAAGGCACTTCCGGACCAAAGGATCACATAAACTCATCTTAGATCACAATAAATTCTAACTTAGCACACTAGATCATACCTCAACCTATAATTGAATCAATCACTCACACATGGATGAACAGCAAAACATATATAAATATATAATGATGTCACAACCGTGTTCAATCTTACAATTACTAAACACAAGAGAGAGAGAGAGAGAGAGAGAGAGAGAGAGGGAGATGGAGATGATGATGGAGATGGAGATCGATGCGTGGTGGTGGTGATGTCTTCCTTCTCCTCCTCTTCTTCTTGCTTGGATGCCTTGATGGTGATGGTGTTGAGGGAGATCTAGATCTCGAAGGTGTGGTTGAGGCAGAGCTCCGCCGTCGTGGAGATCCGATGGGTGGCTGCGGAGTTAGGGATCCACCCCTGAAGAGCTATGGTGTCATGGTTCTCTCTTGGGTCCTCCCTCCTTTATATAGGCCTTGGGGTGCCCTAGGGTTCCCCCAATACCGTCATATGACTTAGGGAAGGTTCTGGAGCTTCTCTGGGCGAAATCCCGTCGTTTGCGACCTTTTTACCAACTATACGGCCAAACTATACGGCGGGAACTTTTAGTTCCAGCCGTATAGTTGATCGTTGAACTTGCAGATCTTTTAGTATTTTGGTCGTTGTTTCTTCATACGAACTCTGTTTTTGGTTTTCTTGGGCTCGTTGAGTTCGTCTTGTTGAGGGATACAACCCCATGGTCTTGGATATTTCATTTGAGAAGTTGGAAAAAATCACTTTTCCAACCTCTCAAATGGCCAAGTCTGGTCCCTGCAGCTCCTCCATACTATGCTCTCTTTGTTCCTTTTGCCTTTGTTTTATCCATAATCATCATAAACAACTACACACATGTCATAGACAAGGAAAGTGATAAAATTCTACCTAATCTACTAAAGTGCAAAGCTCATATGAAAGGAAATGAGAACTAGAAGTCATGCTTATAAGGCATAGCTATAGCTAGAAGAAACATGATATGAGGGATAAATGGCACATTTTATATGGCTAAAAGAGGTGGTATTTCACAGCCATCAACTTCCCCAAGATAGACCTTGCTCGTCCTCGAGCAGGAAGGGTCGATAAAAAATTAATGGTTGTGAAATAACTTATCATTGGAAATCAATGCCTTGCATCCTTATTTTTTCTACAAGCTTGAATAAAGAAAACATGAATTCATACAAGGAAACACAAGCTCAACTATAAAGTACACTAAATATTCATCAAAACTTATATGCTCCATGTCAACAGTGAATCTAACTTACAGACAAACTTGTGATCCTCTTATTGCACCTTTTATATAACTTTTCATATCATTATTTTTTATGAGGCAAAACTTAGTCACAAATAGATGTCAAGCATAAATAGTAATAAAGTTTATCGATTCTACCCAATCATGTCATCTAGTTAAGTCTCTCAAGTGCAAACATCAGTTATTGAGTTTCAAAAAGTTTATCTCTTAGTAACGAGATTTATGCCAAAAGGAAATGCGAGAACATGTCAAAAGAAGCATAGCATTAGAGTGTCACTTTTGGTCATCCACATCAATGAATCATGGCTATCAAACACTCATTTTCTATTCTTTGTCTTTCTAAAACTTCAGTTCATCAGTAATGAGATCATGCCAAAACTTAGTGTGTTTAATCAGACCGTGCAGGCTAAGAATGGATACTCATGACCATTACCAAGGTTTCCCTTTTTGGTATAATGATTTCTCATAACGGTTAGAGGAGTATTCCCTCTTTTGCTTTGAACACAGGCCCATGAGAATACCAATGCATACCCAAATATAGCATTTCTGCTACATATGTTGGGAAACTCATAGCTAAACTCCAAGAGTTTCCTCTTTTTGGGTTGTTCAAAGCCAGCGGAGTTGTTAGCATCCCACGTTGTGCGATAGTGGTGCAGACACGCATAAAGCAGTATCATACTTTAATCAACAGGTCAAGATTTGACATGCATCTCAATTACCGCTAAATATTAGTTTCTTCAAACAAATCCTTTCAAAGAGTACTATCAAGTCGATCATCACATCTATGGTGTTGAGTATCTTTAAGGCTAAAATCTTAAGACAAATAAACACAACCTTATTTAGCATAGAATTCAAAACTTCGAAATATCATTTCCAATTGACAACTCCTTATGTAAGAAAACTATCAGTCTATTGTTTTGACATTATGGGGTCGAGCATAACCTATTCATTTAAGACAAAGCTATTTAGTGACAACCAACAAATTTCAAAAGATCTTGATCAAGTATTCATTCTTTCCAAGTGTACAGATTGTGGCAATGTTTTCTAGAGGATCACAAATAGTGTCACAAGCTTGATAAACAATTTAGCAAGATGCATACAAGCTCTAAGTTAACTCCTATTGTACCTATCATGATCAAGTGTATCCCCATATGAATACAGAACTAGACTCACTTAAACAAGCATTCAAAAACAGCGGGATACATGATTGCATTAAACCTTCATCGAATAAGAACATTGCACAAGACTCTACACATGCAGAAGTAAGCTCCCCAAGCTTAGAACTTTGCAAGAACCAAACTTGAGTATATCACCAAAATAAAAGAGAAAATACAGTTTCCAAAAGAGAGTGTGATAAGTGGTTACCTCCCCAAGCTTAGTTGAAAACAAGGGTGACATACTTTACCGTTGAGGTACAAGTAACCTCTATTTTGATGGACAAAGAACCTTTGCTTTAACATATACTTCTTGATATAGCCTGGTGGCTGCCTTCCTTGCGAACCTGCTTGGAAACTAAGAAGAAAATAAAATACATTGTGTATTTATAGGAACGAGGATTAGCTCAAAGTGATAAAAATACAAGTCCCACTGAGTCAGTTCATCAACATAAGCACCATTCTTAAGTCAACAAACTAGTTCTAGAAAATGCATCTCCTAGATTGTGATGAGGTGCAAGCGAAACAGGATACAAGACACGAGTGTGCATCCCCTAGGTGCTTATTAAAAGAGGTTCGAGTTGGAAGGTTTTACCAGACATTGATTGTCGAAGCGTTGAATTGAAGCAACCAAGTGGCTCATGCGAGTGTTTGCACGGTTGGAACTACCGTACACATCATCACACAAGGTTCAAGTCCCTGTGAAAATAACACACAAAATAAAATGCATCGGTTTGGTATATGAACATAGTTCATTTACCCCATTGATAAAATAAAGTAAATAAGAAAACATGAACTTCTATAGAGAATTACAGTCTAGAAGGTTTCTGAGGTAGAATTTTATTGCTTACATATGCTCGGCTTCTCTAAATGGGAGAAGCTCCTAGGTGGTGTCTCGAGGTTTTTAGAAGAAGAAAGAATAAAATTTTGAGCAATGGTTACCTTCCAGTTGGTGTTTGAGGGGTTTTCCCAACTATACGGGCGCAACTATACGGCCGGACCAAAAAGGTCCCGCCGTATAAGTTGGTCGTTAAACTTTCTGTACCTTGGAAAATAAATTTTACAAATGCAACGATAATTATACGGCTGGAATTTTTATTCCCGCCATATAGTTGGTCGTTAAACCTTTTGTACCTAAGAAAGGAAATTTGTCGATGGCAAAGATATCTATACGGCCAAACTATACGGCAGGAATTTTTTATTCCCATCATATAGTTGGTCGTTAAACCTTCAGTAGACATCAAAAAAATTATATTTCTTCGAGAATTCTTTCTTATCCTGAAACTTAAACACCTTGTTTTTACAGTAAAATAACAACTTTAATTTTAGACCAACATTAGCCTGTATAAAACGGGATTTGAGTACAGCCGAGTTATGCAACACATAATAACAATAAATTCTAGCTTTTGAAAACTGAATCAAGATAACTCTAATAGCAAATCATGCAAAGAATAAAAATACCAATGCAACATGAATGCATCAAGACTCAAGACACAAAACTAAGAAAGACACATAATGACTTCCGGGTTGCCTCCTGGGAAGCGCTTTCTTATAACCAAGTAGCCAGGCTTTATACTCCACATTTATTCAGCAATGGAGACAGCTATAGGAGTAGTTTTGCTTACCTCCAACAAGTGTTTGCGGGATTTATATCATAGTTTGCTCTAAGACGTACCCACTTGTGGTGCATCGGTATCTTGTAAGTGTTCTCGTTGCCACATGAGGATGGATGCACGAAGCACGGTAAATATGTATTATTTCCTTCATGCATAGAGGGTGTTAAAGATTTATTATCAAACTTTGAATCTTTACCTTGATTACTATTTTGAGGGTATAGCTCATAATGTCCTTTTGGATCCAGTAGCTTGGTTAGTAAAACAAAAGTCATAGCAAACAGATATGGGAGGCACACAGGGTTCCGTCTTTGGCTCATCATAATTGATTTCCCCAAAAAGAGTATTTAAACAAACACTACTAGAATCATCAAAAACTTCTTCAGGGAAATTATCAGGGATTCTAGAATAATTTAAGTCCTCGTCATCACTAAAGTCAGAAGAATAATAAAGATCAGAAATAGGTGGGGAATAAGGTTTGAGAGCAGCTTTCAATTTATTCCATTCCTTGATTTCTTTTTCTTCTTTCTTCTTGATGCATCTTTCATTTCTCTGATACTCTTCATAAAGCTGTTTCACTTCATCTGCAGATGTCAGATGTGTGGGATATTCAACATGAGGCTTCTTATTTTTAATTTTCCTGGTTTTAGGCTTCATGGATTTACCCTTCTTTCCTGCTTCAATGATGGAACAAGTGGAAGATATGGGAGTAGCAGTAGAGGGCTATTCTCCATCGTTAGTAGCAGCAGTTCTAATATGATTAAAATAATCAGCTATGAAAGGCATTGCTTTAGAAAGAACATCTCTAACTAAGGTATCATCATAAGGAATTTTTCCTCTTCTATTTTCATCTTTAAGAAACTCATTGACCAAGTTCTCTAGATTAGTAGGGAGAGGTTTTTCTTCATGCACAATTTCACATTGCCATTGATGAAAATTATTATGTATATCTCTTAAGAGTTGCCAAGCTTCTTTCAAAGTTTTTCCAAGGAAGGCACCATCACACATCATATCTAGCTTATCCTTAGAAGAGTGATTTAAGCCTCCATAAAAGTGATTCAACAATAACCAATTAGGTAAATTATGATGTGGACAATCATGCATCAATTTTGAGAACCTACTATAAGCTTGTATTAAATCCTCATTGTTGCTCTGCTAGAAATTCAGGATATGAAGCCTACGCTCATAAGTTTACTTTTGTGAGAAATACTTACCGAGAAAAGCTTCGGAGATAACTTTCCATGAATTTAAGTGTCCCACGGGATGCGATTTTAACCAATCTTTAGCTTTTCCTTTCAGCGAAAACCGGAATAGATATAACTTCAGCTTATCATTTGTCCATCCATTTTCCTTCACCGTAGAACACAATGAAGTAAATTTGTCAATATGCTCATATGGATCATTGTCCAGATTTCCTGTAAAAGCTATATCCATGATCATATTTATCCACATAGGATTAATCTCATATCCATCCACATCAATAGCACGCTGAATATTAGGAGCATGTAAATGATCAACACCCGGAGCACCATACTCCGCAAGACTTTTACTTTCCATAGTTCCTATGTTTGTGAATTTCCTATAACTAAAATAAATAACAAGACTACTAACAAAAGGTAAACTATTTTTTTGTTCTTTTCAAATAATCAAAAGCAATAAGATAAATAGCAACAAACGGAAATAAACTATGTGCGAGTAGGAAGGTAATAATCGGACGCTTAGCTCCCCAGCAACGACGCAAATTTGATGACTAGATTCCTGCACCAACAACAGGGTTATTGCAGTACTTGTAGCAGTAAATATTTAAGAGTTTTTCCCGATGGGAGATCGACGAACGGAAACAACACGACCCCGCATCCACGTTGTCAATGCGGCCACGTTTCGCACCCAACCCGTAATTTGGAAATAGCCTATTCTATAAGTTACTAGAACAACGATAATTGAGAGAGGTTTAAAATATCTAATAACAAAGGACTTTTAACAAGAACAAAATAAAATAAGACGGAAAGTAAATAGGAATATGAACTGAATTAAAGAGATTGTTGTTGTAGGATTGAATGGAATGAGAGAGGGCTTCTAGGCTTCGGTCTCACTAGTACTAGATAGGCAAATATATGTGTGATCTATAAGAGATTCCTCAGACAAATAAACGTTCCCCATTTGATTACCGAGTTGTCACTCTATGTGCACTATGCAAGATGCTCACGCGTCACCGCAAGGCAAAAGGCACTTCCGGACCAAAGGATCATATAAACTCATCTTAGATCACAATAAATTCAAACTTAGCGCACTAGATCATACCTTAACCTAGAATTGAATCAATCACTCACACATGGATGAACAGCAAAACATATATAAATATATAATGATGTCACAATCGTGCTCAATCTTACAATTACTAAACACAAGAGAGAGAGGGAGATGGAGATGGAGATCGATGTGTGGTGGTGGTGATGTCTTCATTCTCCTCCTCTTCTTCTTGCTTGTATGCCTTGATGGTGATGGTGTTGAGGGAGATCTAGATCTAGGAGGTGTGGTTGAGGCAGAGCTCCGCCATTGTGGAGATCAGATGGGTGGCGGTGGCGACAGGGCTCCGCCCCTGAAGGGCTATGGTGTCATGGCTCTCTCTTGGGTCATCCCTCCTTTATATAGGCCTTAGGGTGCCCTAGGGTTCCCCCAATACCGTCATATGACTTAGGGAAGGTTCTGGAGCTTCTCTGGGGCGAAATCCCGTCGTTTGCGACCTTTTTACCAACTATACAGCCAAACTATATGGCGGGAACTTTTAGTTCCAGCCGTATAGTTGATCGTTGAACTAGCAGATCTTTTAGTATTTTGGCCGCTGTTTCTTCATACAAACTCTGTTTTGGGTTTTCTTGGGCTTGTTGAGTTCGTCTTGTTGAGGGATACAACCCCATGGTCTTGGATATTTATTTTGAGAAGTTGGAAAAATTCACTTTTCCAACCTCTCAAATGGCCAAGTCCGGTCCCTGCAGCTCCTCCATACTATGCTCTCTTTGTTCCTTTTGCCTTTGTTTTATCCATAATCATCATCAACACCTACACACATGTCATAGACAAAGAAAGTGATAAAATTCTACCTAAACTACTAAATGTGCAAAGCTCATATGAAAGTAAATGAGAACTAGAAGGCATGCATATAAGGCATAGCTATAGCTGGAAGAAACATGATATGAGGTCTAAATGGCATATTTTATATGGCTAAAAGAGGTGGTACTTCACAGCCATCAATGCTATAAACACATCAAAGCTCTAATGAATTAAGGACACCGCACAAAATGCTTTCCTCCACGGAGTTAAGAAACCCGTGTGAAATGGTTGCCACGCCCGTCCATCGTCCCTATATGACGCGCGTTGTCGCGCCCGTCCATAGTCCCTATATGACGTGCGTTGCCGCTCCCGTCCATATTCTCTATATGGCGCGTGTTGCCGCGCTCGTCCATCGTCCATACATGGTGCGCATTACCACGCCCGTCCATCGTCCCTATATGGCGCGCGTTGTCGTGCCCGACCCGAAGACTTTACTCCCCCAACCCGAATACATGTTATAGCATCTAAAATTGTCCAAGAATCATGTTATAGCATACAAAAATGTGTCTTTTACACAGACTAATACTACTACTAATACTACCACTACCATTATACTAATACTACTACTACTAATTAATACTACCAGTACTAATACTACTACTAATACTACCACTACTACTAATACTGCTACTAATACTACTACTATCACTATATACTACTAATACTACTACTAGTACCATAGTTGTTGAGAGTTTTCTCTATAATAAAAAAGACTACTAAAAATATATAATTAATAAAGACATAATAAAAAAGACTACTAAAAATACATAATTAATAAAGACATACTAATAAAAAAGACATAATAAAAAAGACAAAAAATCGGGGCGGCAGCGGGTAGAGCGCTTGTGCTATCGATTTGCACTACCACAGGAAGCCGGGGGCGGCCGCCCCTGCTCGCCGGCGCAGCGCTAAACCCTAACTCAAACGAGGGGGTCAATGAGAGGGAAAGAGAGGGGTGCACCTAAGGACAACGACGACGGTGATGGTTGGTGGTAGTGGTGGACAGAGAGGAGGGGGAGCGTTGCGGCCGGAGCGCCTCCTACGACGGAGGACGGCACCGACGGTGACAGAGAGGAGGAGACGGCGGTGGAGTCAGGTAACCTTTTGGCGTCACTCATGGTCATCTACTTCGGTGTCTCCTCTGGTCATTTGAAGAATAAGATAGGATTTGGGGAAGAAGGACCATAGGGGGTTATATGTCAAGGGCCTTTAGCCCTGAGTCATGCCGCCCCGAGTCATGCCATGACCCGGGACTAAAGGGTCATCCCGGGTAGTGGCATGACCCGGGGCTAAAGGTGTGACCTTTAGCCCCGGGTCATGCCATGACCCAGGACTAAAGAGTTTTGGCAGTAGCCCAGGGGCCGCGTGCCAACCCTCCACCTTTAGTCCCGGGTCTTGGCCTGACCCGGGACTAATGGTCCTTTCAAAAATTATATTTGAACTTTTTTAGTATAAATTATGGTTCCTGCCTTATTCTATATTAAAATGTTAATAAAAGAAATAAAGAATATCTATCTAATAAAATAAATAAAGAATATTTATCATTTTTAAAAGGGGTTTTAAATGGTAAATCTTAAAAGGGTTTTTAAATGGTAAATCTTAAAAGGGGTTTTAAATGGTAAATCATTTTTAAATAAAGAATAATAATGTCTAACCTCCAAGACATTAATTGCCATTTTGAGAAATACATGATCTAATGCTCATGATTTTTAAAAAAGGAATACTTCTCAGGAAGTGGGTCCGGTTTGAACTACAGGTACATGATCTAATGCTCATGATTTTTTGAAAAAAATCATTTTTAACTCACAATATGATGTTTCTTCAGAGATCCAATGCAAGTTTTAGCGAGGCTCGTCGCCTATCTTCATGCCCGCCATTTTGACCATAGTCTGAAACGGGAAAATTTGGAAATGGGCATAAGAAATTCAAAAACGGTTCGAACAATGTAAATCCTTCACATGGTGTCATATTATGTGAACATGGTTGCAAGGAAAATACCAAACTTGGTATATTGATCGCATTTCAAAAATTCATTCTCAAAATGAGCTATCATGTTCGAGGTTTTATGGCTTTCGGACCAATGTTATGGCCAGAATCGTGGCATAGTTTGTGATAGTGTGCCCATATTGTGCACTCATGTGTATCTTGGGATGGAAAACAATGTTGCAGGAGGAAGTTTTCCTTTTTGTCGTAGGGAAAAGCTATTTTCCATTTTACGAGTACCAAAAATGGGGCATTTTGTGAAGCAACCACCAAAGGGCTAATTCAAAATTCTACCACCCTATTTTCAAAAATACTATACCACCTTACATGGACGATATACCAACCGGGGTATCTCAAACCTTTCCGTCCACCCCGGATGAAAAAGACAAATGTCTGCCGAATCAGTAGGAAGTGGGTCCGGTTTGAACTACATGTACATGATCTAATGCTCATGTTTTTTTTTGAAAAAAATCATTTTTAGACTCACAATATTATGTTTCTTCAGAGATCCAATGCAAGTTTTAGCGAGGCTCATCCCTTATCTTCATGCTTATCGTTTAGACCATAGTTTGAAACGGGAAAATTTGGAAATGGGCATAAGAAATTCAAAAATAGTCTATACAATGTAAATCCTTCGCATGGTGTCATATTATATAAAATAGTTGCAAGGAAAAATACCAAACTTGGTATATTGATCGCATCTCAAAAATTCCTTCTCAAAATGAGTTATCATGTTCGAGGTTTCATGGCTTTCAGACTAAATGACCAATGTTATGGCCAGAATCGTGGCTTAGTTTGTGATAGTCTGCCTATATTGTGCACTCATGTGTATCTTGGGATGGCAAACAATGTTGCATGAGGAAGTTTTCCTTTTCGTCGCACGGAAAAACCATTTTCCATTTTACGAGTACCAAAAATAGGGCGTTTTGTGAAGCAACCACCAAAGGGCTAATTCAAAATGCTACCACCCCATTTTTCAAAAATACTATAACACCTTACATGGACGATGTCCCAACTAGAGTATCTCAAACCTTTCCTTCCACCCTGGGTAAAAATACAAATGTCGGCGGAATCAGTAGGAAGTGGGTCCAGTTTGAACTACATGTACATGATCTAATGCTCATGATTTTTTGAAAAAACTCATTTTTAGACCAAAATGTGATGTTTCTTCAGATATCCAATGCAAGTTCTAGCTCATGAAAATATACTAAACTTGGTATATTGATTGCATCTCAAAAACCACCAAAGGCATAATTCAAAATACATATAGTCACTTGTTTCCTAAAATGCATTGCTTATGATCGCGTCGGTCGTAACCATGGAGTATCTTCATCATTTAATAGGATGCTTGGGTCAGTGTTCACTGTGAAGGGCGGCATTTCATCAAACTTATTATAATATTCTGACATGTCTATCTTGTCCTTCACTTCCACGATGTTTCTGTTCCCTTAAAGAATTATGTGGCGCTTTGGCTCCTTGTATGATGTATATCTTTGCTTTTTTTCCTTTTATCAGTTTGGTAGACATGTCCTTCACATAGAAAACCTGAGCCACGTCATTGGCTAGGACGAATGGTTTGTCTGTGAACTCAAGACTATTGAGATCCACTGTTGTCATTCCGTACTTCTTGTCTACCTGAATCCCGCCTCCTGTCAGCTTGACCCATTTGCATCAAAACAAAGGGACCTTAAAACAAGGTCCATAGTCAAGTTTCCATATGTCCTCTGTGTGACCATAATATGTGTCCTTTTGCCCATTGTTGTTTGTTGCATCAACGCGTACACCACTGTTTTGGTTGGTGCTCTTTTTATCTTGGACGATCGTGTAAAATGTATTCTCATTTATCTCATATCCTTGGAAAGTCAATATAGTTGAAGATGGTGTCCTAGCCAACAAGTACAGCTGATCTCCAATAGTGATGTTATTAACGAGATGTGTTTGTAACCAACAGCTGAAAGTCTCCATGTGTGCATGTGTAATCGAGTCGTTAGACTCCCTCGGGTATTGGGAACATAGAATATTCTTGTGTTCATTGATATACGAAGCCACCAAGGTAGAACTTTGTAGTGTGATTGAGTGAAAGAATGCCCATCTCTACATATTATTGCTTTCTTTTCTAGCGTGCCTTTTCCACTCAGTCTCCTCTCGTGCCGTGATTGAGAAACACCAATCGGCTTAAGGTCAGGAATAAAGTCAACCCATAACTCAATGACCTCCTCTGTTCCATAGCCCTTGGAGATGCTTCCTTCTGGCCTAGCATGGTTATGAACATATTTCTGTAAGACTCCCATGAACCTCTCAAAGGGGAACATATTGTGTAGAAATACAGGACCAAGAACGGCAATCTCTTCCACTAGGTGAACCAGGAGATGCGTCATAATATTGAAGAAGGATGGTGGGAACACCAACTCAAAACTAACAAGACATTGGACCACATCATTGTGTAACCTTGGTAGAGTATATGGATTGATTACCTTCTGAGAAATTGCATTGAGGAATGCACATATCTTCAGAATGGGTACTCAAACATTTTCTGGTAGAAGCCCCCCTCAATGCAACCAGAAGCAATTGCGTCATAATCACGTGGCAGTCATGAGACTTTAGGTTCTGCAATTTTTTCTCTACCATATTTATTATTCCCTTTATATTTTACGAGAAGCCAGACGGGACCTTGATACTATTCAGGCATTCAAAAAAGATTTCCTTCTCTTTTTTGGTAAGAGTGTAGCTGGAAGGATCTTGATACTTCTCTAGATGCAGTCCATCTCGTTCGTTTATATGTTGCTGGTCTTGTCATGCTTCCGTTGTATCTTTTGACTTCCCATACACGCTCAAGAATCCTAGCAGGTTCACATAAAGATTCTTGGTCATTTGCATCACGTGGATTAAAGAGTGGACCTCTAGGACTTCCCAATAGGGTAGCTCCCAAAATATAGATTTTTTCTTCCACATGGGCACGTGTCCAGTAACTTCATTCGGAACAGATTGACCACTAGGACCCTTTCTAAAGATTACTTCTAGATCCTTGACCATACCAAATACATCATCACCAGTATGGGAGACAGGCTTATTCCAGTGATCTGCCTCACCTTTGAAATGCTTGTCTTTCTTTCTTACAGTATGCTTGGTCATAAGAAATCGACGACTCCCCAGGTACATAACTTTCTTATATTTATGCAACTATGTAGCTTCAGTCTCATCTAAACAGTGTGTGCATGCATTGTATCCCTTGTTTCACTGTCCTGAAAGGTTACTAAGAGCAGGCCAATCATTGATGGTTATGAAAAGCAACACTCGTAGGTCAAATTCCTCCTGTTTATGCTCATCTTATACACGTATACCTTGTTTGTGCCACAACTGTAAAGGTTCTTCAACTAATAGCCTTAGGTACACATCAATGTCATTGCCCAGTTGCTTCAGTCCTTGGATGAGCACTGGCATCGTAATGAACTTCCGCTTCATGCACAACCAATGATGAAGGTTATAGATATATAGAATTACAGGCCAGGTGCTATGACTGTAGCTCTGCTCCTCAAAAGGACATGTCATTTATACTTAGACCAAACATTATGTTCCTTGCGTCATCTGCAAAGCACGGGTACTCTCTCTCAATTTTTCTCCACTGCGATCCATCAGCGGGGTGTCTCAACATCTCGTCTTTCTCGCGGTCTTCTCTGTGCCATCGCAATAACTTGTCATGCTCTTTGTTCCTGAAACAAATGTTTCAACTGTGATATTATAGGAGCATACCACATAACCTTGGTAGGAACCCTCTTCCTAGGGCGCTCGCCCTCAACATCACCAGGATCATCTTGTCTGATCTAATACATCAATGCACCGCATATCGGCTATTCATTCTTATTCTCGTACTCCTCACCGCGGTAGAGGATGCAGTCATTAATGCATGCATATAGCTTCTGCACCTCTAATCCTAGAGGGCATACAACCTTCTTTGCTTCGTACGTACTGGCGGGAAATTCATTATCCTTTGGAAGCTTTTTCTTTATTATTTTCAGTAGCTTCTCAAATCCTTTGTCAGATAAACCATTCTCTACCTTCCATTGTAGCAAGTCCACTGTTGTACCGAGTTTTGTGTTGTCATCTTTGCAATTTGGGTACAACAATTTTTTGTGATCATCTAACATGCGCTTCGACTTCAACTTCTCATATTCACTTTCGCATTCTCTCTGTGCATCAACAATGGCCTAGTGAAGATCATCAACAAGCTCATCTGGTGCCTCCTCATCTTCATCGTCCCCCATTGCAGTATCACCGTATTCAGGGAACATAGGATAGTTTTCATCATCCTCTTCTTCTTTATTGTCTTCCATCATAACCCCTCTTTCTTCGTGCTTGATCCAATAATTATATCTCAGCATGAAACCATATCGAACTAGGTTGGTGTCAAGGGTTCTCCCAGAAGAGTAATACTTCTTATTCTGATAGGCAACATATGAACAACACATAAAACCATTCGCATTGTTTGTCTCAGCCACACCGATAAAATTATGCAGGGCCGTAATGAACTTGGCAGTGTGTCAGTCACCGTACATCCATTGCCGGCTCATTTGCATTATATAATTAAGTTTATCAAAAACCATTACAAAACATCTAGAGAAATAACCACTGTACGTCGACAAATGCATTGTATCAATGATAGATGAAAGGATAAAGTTGCTAACCTCGATCGAGGAGGAAAGAAGGAGAAGAAAGCTTAAGTGTGGATTAGGAACTTCATATCATGTTTGTTTTGTGTGAACTCAAGTGGCATCGTGCTCTCACGCATTTCATCGAGCACCTCGTGTGCATAGAGGGAAAAACAAAGCAACATATACCACTTGTGCATGAGAGGAAAAAAATAAACCAGCTCACACACACAGACATGTGAGGTTGGGGTGTATATATACAGAAACATGACCTTTAGTCACAGTTCCTACCATGAACCGGGACTAAAGAGCTCGAGGCAGGCGCGGAACCCCTTTAGTCCCGGTTCAAACCGGGACTAATCGTGAACCAGGACTAATCATGATCCTATCTCGTGCGGCGTCCTCACATTAGTCCCGGTTCATAAGGAAACCGGGACTGATTGTTTCGGGGCAGTCCGACGGAAGCCCTGTTTTTTACTAGTGCATGTAGTAGCCTTTGCCGGGATCACCAGGGGCGGACTTACCGTCCGGGCACCCTGGGCACATGCCCGGGCTCAACGGCGGTGCTTCCAAGCACTCCGGCGAGGTCCCATGTTGATATATATATTGCTGAAACTTCAAAATTCTGATGGAAAAATCGGTGTATCACGTTAGCTGAGCCAGCTTGGGCCTATTCACCTAATCCCTAGTAGAAGTGGTTGGCCCATTTATTTCTACGGTCTATGCTGGGCCATGTTTGAAGCTAGACAGAACAAGAATCCATCGGTTCGTTCGTTCCTGTTTGTTCGTCTGCTCGCGAGTCACGAGCCGAAACTGATGGCACAGGAGAGCGGCGAGCAAGTGACTGCACGCAGGATGGCTCCCGGCCGTCGCTGCCATCAGGGTGCCACTCCGTCGCGAGACAACGGCCCGCGTAAGCGCAAGCAGCAAGGCAGCGATAGCAGTGGCCAAAGATCCCAAGCCGACAGAGGGTGGCTCATCGGCGCCGCAGGTAGGAGTAGCCGAGGGACATCACCGACGATTCCTTGACTTGCGCACATCGAGGCAAGAAGCAATAGCAGAATGATGGGGATGGGCGATGGGCACGGGTAATACATGACAACTAGGTGATTTTTTGTCAGTAATTTGCAGCGAATTTTCTATTTAACATCCTAGTGTCCGGTTTACACTTTGAATTTTGTTTAATTTTCAGAATTATGGAGATTTTTTAAATTTTGTGACACTTATGGTACACCATGGACCCTCTTCAAATAAAATGGTTCTAGGTAGATCGAAGTGCAGTTTTAGTTTTCTGTATGCCCGGGCTTTAAAAAATTGCTAGGTCCGCCACTGGGGATCACCACAACTATCCACGCTTTCCAGGATAAAGCACACATTGAAAAGAAAAGCTAGCTCGTGCTGCACTTTCTTTTTAAAAAGACTGAAAGAGCTTTAAAAAGCTGGTCGATCTAGGAAACGACCCACCATGCATGCATTACAGTCATCGATCAGGAAATATTGGTGCCTCTTTCCACGATAAAGCACACACATGTGAAAAGAAAAGCTAGCTCGTGCTCCATTTTCACCTAGAATGACTGAAAGAGCTTTGCGAAGCTGATCGATCTAGGAAACGACTACATGCATGCATTACAGCCATCGGTCAAGAAATTTTGGTGCCTGAGATCTTTTGAATTGTGTTCACACGTTAGTCGGATCTTTTAAAATTCAAAAGTATTGCACGCCTAACTATATATGGGCTTAAAGAAGAGGTGCATCTGATTTGTGCTGACGGCCTTTGAGGCTGGTCATAGAGTTAGTATCATGCAGGCTAACTTAGCAAAAATCTGATGTCACATATAGAAATTAAAGAGATAAGTGATTGTAGTATCATATTACCACACCGTATCATAACATCTCTACTCTCTCTGTTTAGAAATATAAGATATTTTAGCTTTATGAATTGAATGTATCTAGACGTCTTTTAGTGTATAGGTTAGTAGAGGTTTAGAGTGAACCTATACACTAAAAAGCGTCTAGATACATACTAACCTATATACTAAAAGACGTCTAGATACATTCGATTCATAAAGCTAAAACGTCTATATTTATAAACGGAGGGAGTAAAACTAGATTATTTAATAACAAATAGATAGCATATGATACTTCCCACTATGACCAACCTGACAAAAAGGGGCACATGTACACACCCTCCTGAGCAGCACATTATTTACGTAATGCTTGTGCATCCAAATTCATTTAAACAAAATTATTTTATATCTATGTACACCATATGTAAGCATCCGAATCATTTCACTGCCATTCCATGTAAATTTCTCATGTGCTGTCTTCAAACTTTCAAAATCTTTTATTTGTGTATACCCATAACTTATGAAAAAGTAAGTTGTGAGGTGATCCAAGAACATGACAGACACAACCACCTTCTAGGATAATATGAAATATGGAAGAGAAAGATGAGGGCACAAGTGCAAGCGCACTCAAGCATGAAAGAAGCAAGAACTGATATGAAATGAGTAAATATGCTTTATGTTTAAACTTTGTATAAAATGTTTGTTTGATTGAGGACGACACTGTACCCTGTTAACCAAATCCATGGTCACATGTACGGAAGTTTTCATTTGATCTTAATTAACCCATCCCTCCGTCTCAAAATAGATGTCGATTTTTGTCTTCTAAATTTGGATATGTCTAGATACATCCAAAGTTAGATAAATTTGCAATCTATTTTGAGACGGAGGGAGAGAGATGGCTATGATTGTTTTGGCTAGTCAGATTATAGAGTATGAGACACTCTAATTTGAATGTCAAACTCAAGCTTAGTTCTATTTCATGTGCTTGTTTAATGTTTATGTCATGTTACAATGAGGCAAATAGTGCCAAATAAATATGCTAATAATAGGGGCAATGAAAATCGATACTTACGATGAATGGTTGACATGAGCTACACCTCACAAAAAAATATTTCTGTTTTTATCAACAAAGCTCCACCACATGTTTAATCTCTGCTTCCCTCTGCTAAGGAACATTATATTTCTTTTAGAAACAATAGATAAATGTATTGTAAAAATCTTTTCTAGAGCACTATTTAGGAACAGTCTCTTATTGCGTAAGCTTGCTCATGCTTTACACATGTACATCTCTCACTTGCATAATAGTTTGCATCATTGTCCATGGCACCTCACACGACACACATGAGGTCGGCGGCGCGCGGCCTCGGGACCCTAGTGATATACTATACCATATATGTCACTGGACTGATTGGAGTAAACTGCAAATACCAAAGGTGCAAAGAGTGCTGCTTCGAAGCACCGAGCTACTGAAGATGATTGTTTGAGACGTCTTCGACCGATCAACCTAAATTTCAGATAAGGGGGCCCATCAATGAACTCCATTAGCCCCACTAATCACCTCTAAAAGCTTTGCCACCGGCTGCAATGTGTAAAAATCCTCATGTAATAACAATAATGTAGAACCTTTTAAGTTTCATTAATGAAGCTGGGAGAAGCCCTTTTCCTCAAAAAAAAGAAGGAAAGGAAAAAAAAAACAGGGTCGAAGCGGGCAACGTTTATTCATGCATGTTACCACGGCGTACGGAGTGAAACAAAAGGAGACGAGGATTCCATGCGTGCTTTTGTAAACATCCATCTAGTACACGCATGTTATGATGAATGATGCCCTGCTTTTGTAAACATCCACCTAGTACACGCAATGTGGGATGAATGATGCCGTGCTTTTGTAAACATCCCAGTCACGCAATGTGGCATCCAGTTCTTTTCTCAGCAACCAAGTAACCTTATATGCACCATTATCTTCACGAAAAAGATTTCTATCTTCCCCACCACCACCACCAGCATCCGCCATCCCCACCAGTATCAGCACCTAGCTAACTTGGCTGCTAACCTCCCCACCACCACCACCACCATCCGCCATCCGGTCCACATGCGCATGCATAGAGCAGTATCTACTACTACCTTATAGACATCGATTAGAATGGCGGCGACCAGCGGCAGCAACAACAACAGCACGTTGGTCCTGGACGTGGAGAACAGATTCATGGAAACCAACAAGTCGTTGGAGGTGTCGCGATGGGAGCATCACTGCATCTATCGCGTGCCGGCGAGCTTCAAGGACATAAGCAGCAAGGCGTACCATCCGCAGGTGGTGTCTCTGGGTCCCTTCCACCATGGCGACCCCAATCTGCTGCCCATGGAGGAGCACAAGCTCCGGGCATGGCGACACGTGCTCAGGCGCGCGGGTCGTTCGGCCAAGGAGTTCACCGCCGCCGTGGAGGACGTCGCCGAGCAACTGGAGAGCGCGTACAAGGACCTCGGCGACGAGTGGCGCGCTGGTGACGGCAGGAAGAAGTTCCTGGACATGATGGTTGTCGACGGATGCTTTATGCTCGAGGTGGTCAGGGTGGCCGCCATGGATGGCGTCAGCGACTACGCCAACAACGACCCAATCTTCAGCTTCCACGGGATACTGAGCATGATGCCCCTCATCCGGCGGGACATGCTCATGCTAGAGAACCAGCTGCCGTTGCTCCTGCCTAGTCGCCGTTGAGCTCGGAAATCCTCCGGTAACCACTACTACTCTCTCTGATTCAAATTAATATTTTCAAATTAGTTATGTTTTAATGCTAGATACATCTGAATCTATTAATTTGAATTAGAGAAAGTACTATCTTATCAAATTAATTATTCCCTCCGTCTCAAAATAGATGTCGCCGATTTATCAAAATTCGGATAAATCTACTCCCTCCGTTCGGAAATATAAGACATTCTAGTTTTGTGAAACAAATGTATCTAGACACATTTTAGTATATAGGTTCACTCCAAACCTCTATGAACTTATACACTAAAACACGTCTAGATACGTTCGATTCACAAAGCTAAAACGTCTTATATTTCCGAACGGAGGGAGTAGACACTATTTAGTATATAGATTCATCCAAATTTTAGCAAACTTGTGACATATATTTTGAGACGGGAGTAATACATCGGAGATGGTCTTATTATGAAAAGGCATATTTTAAAAAATTTCCTCTGATCCATATTATTGTTCTCAATTTTGTCTAAACTAAATACTTAACTAGATACATATGAATCTAGCCAAAGTTGAGAACACTAATATAAACCGGAGAGAGTATAGAAAAAACTCTAAAAAATAAAGGCACATTTTTTTCAATATTTTTAAAAGTGTTTTCCGTAATGGAAGTATCTAGTCCCGTGAGCCATCGTCTCATAGAAGTACTACAGTACGTACTATCTTCATAACTGAAATAAATATCCAACAACCGAAACACACATGATCCCCACACGCTCTTAACATCACATGAGGTTACGTGTTGTGTGGAAAGTTGCGAGTGAGTTCCATGACATATATATTGAAGAAAAAAATTAAGAAAATATTTTAATTTTCGTTTTGCCACTAAATCCTAACAAAACAATTAAGAAAAAATGTGGGTGTAGTATAAGATTATACTGTCCCACAAAAATAATCAGAGATAACACTAATGGTATTGTTCATGCCCTACACAAAAATAACAAGTTGTAGCAAATACTCCCTCCGTTCGGAAATATAAGACGTTTTAGCTTTGTGGATCGAATGTATCTAGACGTCTTTTAGTGTATAGGTTTATAGATATTTGGAGTGAACCTATACACTAAAAGGTGTCTAGATACATTCGTTTCACAAAACTAGAATATCTTATATTTCCGAACGGATGGAGTATTTGTGAATAGAAAATCATCAATTTCTATCTTTCTGTTTTCTCTCGAATATAGCAGCTTATTAATCTCAAACTTCACAGATGGATCCAGCTTTTGTACTAAAATGTGTATATTTTTTCCCAAAATTTTCATACACCAAAAATGTCTAAAAGGAGTGGGGCGTGGGTGTGCCCTATTTAGAAAAGCGTGTCTAGCTTGCTGTTGCTCGGATTGAGTGTTCTTTTATTATGGCACCCCAAAATTAGTATGGACCGTCCATTTTTTGTAATCCAATGGTTTCTAGGATTGGTACTAACTTGAAACTCTTGGAGTACCTCCAACTTAAGCGTAGGTGATGTCCCAACTCTGTTGATAATTTTTCATGAGGAGTATGTTTGTCCTTTACTATTAATTTTCCTGCCATCTAGAAATGAATCCGACGTACCTAGTTTAATTTGAAGAAAAATATGACCTAACTACCGAGGATAGGAGATGGCGATGTTGGCGGTGGGCTAGGCAGGATGTGCGGTCACGTCGGTGGTGGTGGCGAAGCGGATATGAGGCCAAGGGACGTGGTTGCTATGATAAGAAAAGTAGTAACACCAAGGGTTTGGCATTAGCATGTGTAGCCAATGTAAATTGCATCGCTCAGCTTCTCTCGTGTGCTCTGGATTGTCTTCATGCTTTTCAGGCAACCCAAAAGTAATGATACATTTGAACTCCACCACTATCAACATCTATCACATGCTTATTTGTTCCGTTTTTGACATAGCTTGGGCGAGTGGTCCTTATCAAACTAGAATGATAGACCCTCGAGGGGGAGGGCATCATCTATAGTGAGCTGACATGGTTTATATTTTATTTTTATCTTATGCAGAATCCCATCCTTCAAAATAAATGATATGATTTTGACACGGATATATTTCTAAATAAGTTGCTTCGACATTTATTTGTATATGAATATTTGATCCGATTGCTAAGAAATAACAAAAAACTATGAAATATTTCTTACCAGGAGTCTAATGATGTTCATTTATTTATTTCCCAATTTGTTTTCGAAAATGAGGTTGAAAACTCCAGCCTCTGCATCAAAATGGACACAGCCTATATTTATTTCTCAATAATGTGGTTCTATAATAAAGCATCAACCAACAATGACAGTAACCAAACAAGGTGTATGCACATCCCCTAGATCAATTTTTGTATGCTTTCTAGTGTAGGTTTGTAGCTTTGTTCTGCGTGTGTGTGTATGTTTGCGTGCGTGTTGAAGTTACCATCGGAAATATGGGGCATTCTGGGTTAGTCAAAGTAAAAAAAATAAAGTTTGACCAAATATTTAGTAAAAGGTAAAAATACCTACGTTGTAAAACTTATAGAATTGGAATCTTCATAAGTTATATTTTTATAATATATGCATTTTGAATAATAAATGTTGATATATTTTCCTATATTCTTGGTTAATGGTGACAAAGTTTGACTCCGAAAAATCGTAAAACGCGAAGTAATAAAAAACAGAGGGAGTAGAACCAACCATTAGTATATGAAGGAGAGTACTATTTCCCATGTAATAAACAAGCCAAAATATTGTTTCGAAAAAATAAGGAATGAACGTATGAGCACTTTCACCCCTCGTACGGGGGAAATGTTAGGACATGTCTGGGCAATAGTGTAATTGTCGCAGCTCTTCTTGAAGGTGTTGCTTGATATACGATAATTGGAGTACTAAGTGCGTTGTGGGACATCGTCGGTGGGCGCAATGGTCGCGAGCCACCTTCGTTTAGTCGATGAGCATTACTTTTTTTTCTTGCTTGTGTTGTGGCTCCAGCAGTTGTATCAGTTGGTTGCTATGTTAATATAGCGGGGCAAAATACTATTATAAGAAAGAGTATTATTAAATATCTAACTAAGATATACTTCTGTATTGTATCTCATCATTCCTTGGATAACCATTTGAATGCTTTTGCATGCATGGATACCCAGAATGACGACTCGATCAACCGGATGGTGCAAAGGTTTGTGCATCCATGTTCATATCAGCCAATGAGACCAGGCAACGGACTAGGGCTCCACCCACTCCATGTGTTCCACCGGTGCATGATCGGTTACTTCCCGATGCCCCGGATTGGGCTGGACCCGCCGGACAACGCCGTGACTCGATCAGCGGTGGAGCTCAACGAAGCTGGGATAAGGTTCAAAGCGAGCAGTTCGAGCTACCTAAGCCACGTCCGCTTCAGGCGCGGCGTGCTCAGCATGCCGCCGGTGTCCGTGGACGACTCCACCGTGTACAGCTTCCGCAACATGATGGCGTTCGGCGTTCGAGCTGCTGCACGTCGGCGCCGATAAGCGCGTGACAGAGTACGTCTACTTCATGGACTGCATCATCCAGTCGGCCAAGGACGTGGCGCTGCTGATGTCAAAGGGGATCATCATCCAGAATGGCGTGGGAGGCCACGAGGCCGTGGCCAAGATGTTCAACAGTCTCGCGAGGGACTTGCTACTCGAGCAGGACAGCACAGTCCTCGCCCTCCTGCTGCGGCAGCTCAACGCCTACTCCCGTCTGCCATGGGAAATGTGGTTCACCTACCTCAGAAAGACCTACTTCAGGAACCCCTGGGCGTTCATGTCCCTAGCAGCCGCCTTCTTCCTCATCCTCATGACCGGCTTGCAGACCGTCTACACCATGCTGCAGTTCTATCGGGACGGCTAAAGCCCGCCATCGGCTCCGTGCCCGCCGATGATATTTTTCTTTGATTTAGGGCACAATAATTATCTTCTCTCGCTGCGCTTCCCATCAAATTCAACAATAATTGACCCCAGAGATGCAAGCACGGGCGGAGCCAGGATTATTTAGGCAAGGGGGAGAGATTGTGAACATGACTCGTGTGCCCGCGCTTGCTCGCGCGCGCGACGCACTCTCCGGCTGCACGATGTCCATCCGACGAATACAGCCAAAAACCTGGAAAAAAAAACCAAAAATAACATGGAAAAAATGAAAATATCATTGGCACCTTACATTTGTGTGTGTGCTAAGGGAGCAGCGAGGGCACATTTCCTCTTTAGATATTAGGAAAGCAATTGCAATCGTGCATATAGCAACAACGGTGCAAATCCATATAGGTTCCATATAGACGAGGTTGGTTTAATCACTACTCCAATATATGACACCAAATAACCTTGCCACAAAACATATCCTATAAAAGTTTAAAATATACTAATGACACTAATCACTGTTAACATAATTGTTCAACAAATCGTTAATGGTTGGACTAGCAACCAAATTGTGCTTTGACAGCTATGAATGCGTGCACATACACAATCGCATGGATTTTTTTTCAAAACGGGGAAGGCTCCGGCCTCTACATCAATCGATGCATACGGCCTTTTATTAAAAAGATTATTCGAAGTCTTACAAAAGTTATAAAAACTGGAACATGCAGCAATTATTACAAATCCATCATGGATCAAGAAGCAGATTGTCAACGATTGGTACAACCGGCGCTGGATACCTAAACTCTACCCGATCGATGGAAAATAAGGGCAAGTCAATACCAGATCGCACTCAACAAAGTAAAACGGGATGAATTCAATCGCCAAGACCCGCCACTGGCTGATTCCATAAGCACAGAAAGAAGGGTTTACGAATCAAAAAAAAGCCAGTCAACTTGGAAGTAGAAACTGACCACTAGTGGGTGTCAATTAAAAAGTCACTCTGTGAGCGGAACGAGCAGGGCGAGCTTTGGATGAATCGATCTATTATCGGGCAATAACAGCATGGAAACATGGATAAGACATCTAAAAAGATGAAATAAAATGTCGCGCCTTGGCACCATTATGTCAATCTTCTATCAAATTGCCAACCGTATTGGCTATATAAATCCCGTGCTACCATTGGCAAATGGCTGCACCCATGTCAACACCCGGATTTTTAATCCCAGATGCATGTTATGTCATACATCGCAATCTCAGGATTACCATTTTTGCGAGATATAACAGATTGGATATCACAGTACATTATCCATTACAAACTATAAATAAGGTCTTACACAAATAAAGATCTCATGATCCAGTCTTAATACAACAAGCAGCGGAATAATTAATAAACGTAGCGGTGGGGTCCATCTTCAGGGGCACAGGCAATGCTGACAATGGAAGATAGTCCTAGTTATCATAGCCGTTCTGCTGGCATCATCTTGATAGTCTCCTTCATAGTCTGGCCATGAGAATAGCCAGGGACAAAAGCCATGAGTACTTTTTAAGTACTCGCAAACTACCACTAACAAGTAGTATAGTTCTAAAGTAAAGTGCTAACTCTAAGTTTAACTAGAAAGTTAAGTTTCAAACCTAAGATGAGTTCAAAAACAAAGAAAGATAAAATAAAGTTCTACAATCACTTAAATTGGGAAGCTAGTGTCATAGTCACAACTCTGTTGTGGTCAAGTCAAGATTCATCATTCATTTCATAAGTCATTTTTAAAACATATGACAATGAAACAGTATGGCCACTCCAACTATCCATAATCGTGGACGCGGCTATTCGAATAGTTTGACACTCTGTAGAGGTTGTACACTTTCACCACAAGGTTCGATACATCTGTCAGGGATAACCCTGAATCATCATACTTAGTATGCAGATAATCAAACATAATCTTTCCTTTACACACCCTAGTATAAGCACCTCTCCTATGAGCATGGCCTCCCAACCATGACCATCTGTCATCTTGGATACTGCATAGGTGGACAACATTGAGAGGTAGCCTCAGCTCAAACCTCTCCCGCGAGGGAACTAATACTAATGCATATAAACTTCCGGCTAAGCCTTACCCAATTCAGGTATTGTGGTTGTACGGTAAAAATTGGAATGGTATCGCATCCGAATCCAACCATCAGTTTTTATAAAAGGGCTAAGGCTCATGCCTCAACATTTTCATCATCATAAACCATTTGTGTTTCTCAACACATGTCAAAACATCTCAATAGAATGACTCGTCATTCCAAGGTTTTCATAATTCATTTTCACCAAGTTCTCCCATCTAAAGTGACTCAAGTTTTTATCTAACTCTAAACTAGTAAGTTAAGAGTGTTCACTAAGGTGGAAAGATGGGATCAATCTCATGCCATAGAATGACATCTAAAGTTATCTATATAGGTCAAGTTTTATACTTTTTATGCTACCTTCAACAATTAAGGAACTTTGGTAAAGTAAAGGAAGTAAAAGCTTGAAATTAAACCTTGGGGTAGGTAATAGTCAAAGTGGTATAACTAAAGCATGCCTAAAGCATCTTTGCTCAAATCATCTAGCTTAATTCTAGCTTGCTAAGCATTATACTTGCAAGTGTTAGCTTGCATTGTTAATGATGGCTTGCTTTGTGTAGTGCAGTGGTTGAAGTTTTCTTCCTCCTCTTGATAGAACTCCTCCTCCTCGAAAGCTTGGTCGGTACTATCGTCTATAACTACATACGGAGTACACAATCACCAAACAATACTTAACTAGGCTACTTAGCATTCTAAGGTACACATTTGATGATCTAATATTATCACAAGCATCACAAGGTTTTATTAACTAGTTTCATTCTTTTTATTTAAGAAAAGTAATTTCTACTCATTGAAAATATCTAAGATTTAATATTCTCCACTTAGAATATGGGATCATATGGACACATGTCATCACCACATATTCTAACATATGGGAATGTGATTTAAGGGTTGGATCATATTTACTTTGGTTTAAGTTTAAAATTTAATGATTTAAAGTGACTAGAAATGCCTATATAGCATTATTTTGGTACTAGTCCAAAGTCACTGCATGTAAACCTAAATATTATTACATATTCAGATAGGTATGGTTAAATGGGATTTTTGAGAGTTGGAATCAACTCAAAAGCTATTTTGGTTGATTTTATAAAAATGTTTGAATGTGCAAAAGCTTTTGTCTTGTTATTTTTAATAGGAGAGATATCTAACTCTAAATTAATTAAATCCAACGGGCTTGGATAGATCTTTTCAGAAGCTTTCCAACATAGTTGGAATCACTCCATTTGGATTTGTAAATCTCTCTGAAATGATTTTCAAACTAGGGGACAAAACTAGGTTCAAACTAAATTAGAAAAACCTAAGATTGAATTACTGGGCTAGCGCGGGAAAACTAGTGGGACGGCCCAGTGGCATTCCGCGGCACAGAGAATAGCTAACAGGGGGGTTCCATAGGTTAGCGGCTCTTTGCACGCGAAGCGGTACGGGGCGATGTGGGCCGTTAGATTAAAAGTGAGATCTACGGCTGAGGAGTGTCGTCTCCGGCAAATAGTTCGCCGGCGAGAACTAACCCTAGCGGCTCAGTAGGGGTGCACAGGGGGCATACCAGGGCTCCAGCTACTGCGGTGATGGGGCTGATCGAACGTGTTGTCGACAGCAGACTCAGGGGTGGTCGCGGCAGCTCCTGGGGTGGACGAAATCGATGGCGCCTTCTCCTCCTCTGCAGCGGGCTCCTCCGGCTAAATTCCGGCGAACACTGGCTCGAGCGGCTCCGGCGAGAGGTAGGGAAGGATCAGTGATGAGAGGGGAGTGGAATGGTGTGAGTCATTGGTGCTGGGGAGGGCTCCTTTTATAGGGCAACGAGGGGACCGAGCGGCACGACGGCAAGCTCACCGATGACGCTGATACAGGCAGCTAGAGGCATGGGCGGCATAGGCGGACGGTGTCCTGTCTCCTAGCGATGCTCTACGATGTTAATGCGCGGCTAGGGGCCGTGGCGTTTGGTCGGTAGCGTCCCGCGCTCTGGGAGACAGAGGCGGTGCTCGACGCGGCACACGGCGACTGTGGGTCGCGCGGCGACGCACAGCCGTGTCTGGCGGGGTGTTGGGGTCGAGGCGGAGTGGCGTGCGGGATTTTATGTCCAGTGGCGGTCTGCAGCATGCTGGCGTCGATCGCGCTCTAGCGCGCGTTGAGCACGGCGCAGAGAGAATGGGCGGCAGCGCTGGGGTGTGGTCCAGGGCCTGGGGGTGATCGAGGGGTGGACAGGAAGCAGTGGTAGGGTTAGGCGGAGCTAGTGGTGGCGCTGGAATGGCGCTGCACGGTCTGTGGCGCTTTGTCCACGATCGGTCGGCGGCGACCACAAAGTGGTGGCGCTCCACTGCTGCTCTAGGCCGGTTAGTAGCTTAGTTAGGGGCTGGTTAGAGTTAGAGGGGACAAGGGGACCAAATGGAGCCCAATTACTCGACAATGCAATGATCATTGAATAGTAATAGTTAGGCAGAATTTTTGTGCATGCCACCTGTTCGACACAATGGCCGCATGAACTAAAGTTTTGAATTTTTGGATGATTTTTGGTGGAGTTGCTAGACACATGCTTAAGCCTCTATGGTTGCTTGGGTTTTGAAAATGGAGCTCGTTTGAGTGGTTTTTGAATAAGTGAGATCTTCCCATATGAACTACATTCAATTTTCAATTGCCATTTAAAATTAGTGTTTGAAAGTTTTTGGCAGATCACAAAGTGGGCCTTGGTACACTACTACATGTACTATCAGGGGGTGCAAATATCCATATTTATTTCTGTTAAGAATTGAGTCCTAGGAATAGCCAAAGTAGGCATGTTGATTAAAATGGCACAAATGACCATTTCTTTCTTTTATTCATTTTGATTTGTTTTTCTTTGGCATTTGTTTGGAAATGATCTAGATGATGTTTATTTCACCTAAGAATCATTTTACAAGCAATGGATCACTTAATCATGGCAATTCAAAACAACTCCTATTTAAATGCACACACATATGAATGCTTTAATAATTTTAATGGGAAAAGTTTTTTGTTAACCCTAATTTTGATGATTTGGATCTTAATAACCTTGGATTAAAGTTTTGGGATGTTACAAACCTTCCCCCCTTAAACAAAATCTCGTCCCAAGATTTACAAAAGAAAACTAGGAACTAAAGAGATCTGGGAACTCTGTCCTAATGTAATCTTCTCGGTCCCAAGTGGCTTCCTCTTCGGTATGGTTGCTCCATTGAATCTTGAGAAATTTCATACTTCTGGTTCTGGTGGTTCTGTAAACTTCCTCCAAGATACGGATGGGCACTTCACAATACGTCAGGTCATTGTTGATCTCAACAGCTCGGTGATCGATGTTCTTGAAAACTTCAGTCTTCTCCGGCACTTCTAGACATTTGCGAAGTAACAAGATATGGAACACATTGTAGATGGCTGACATCTCTTCAGGCAGTTCCAGTCGATACGATACTTCTCCTCGGTGGTTCAGAATCTTGAATGGTCCGATATATCTGGGGGCTAACTTTCCTTTCAGACTAAAGCGTTGTGTTCCCTTCAATGGTGAAACCTTGAGATATACAAAATCTTCGACATTGAAAGTCAGGTCTCTCCTTCTCTTGTCAGCATAACTCTTCTGTCTGGATTGGGTGGTCTTGAGGTGCTCACGAACTTTGTGAACCTTCTTTTCGGCTTCTCGAAGAATGTCGGGTCTAAAGATCTGACTCTCTCCTACTTGCGACCAATTCAAAGGGGTGCGGCACTTTCTTCCGTATAGGAACTCAAATGGTGTCATTTGCAAACTAGCTTGATAACTGTTGTTATATGAGAATTCTGCGAAAGGAAGGCAGTCTTCCCATTTTGATCCATACTCTAACACACAAGCTCTCAACATATCCTCTAGGATCTGGTTGACTCTCTCACTCTGTCCATCAGTTTGCGGGTGATACGTGGTGCTGAAGTTCAACTTGGTGCCTAATCCTTCCTGGACTTTCTGCCAAAATCTCGAGGTGAACTGGGTACCTCGATCTGATACTATGGTCTTGGGGGTTCCATGCAGACTAACAATTCTATCAATATACAGCTCTGCTAGCTTTGAACTCTGGTAGGTTGTCTTGACAGGTATGAAATGAGCTACCTTGGACAGCCTATCAACTATGACCCAGATTGAGTCATTTCCCCTACTGGAAGTAGGCAAACCGGTGATAAAGTCCATTCCGACGGAATCCCATTTCCATTCCAGAATCTGCAATGGTTGCAACAGTCCTACGGGTCTCTGATGCTCTGCTTTGACTCTTTGATAGATGTCGCACTTGGCGATGTAGCTTCCGATTTCTCTCTTCATCTTGTGCCACCAAAATTTCTCTTTCAAGTCTTGATACATCTTTGTTCCTCCGGGGTGGATAGAATAAAGGGTATCATGAGCTTCCTCCATGATAACTTGCTTTAGCTCCGAATCTGCTGGCACGCAGATACGTCCTTTGTACCATAGAACTCCTTCGTCTTCAGTGAATCCTGGTACCTTTCCTGTACCAATACGACGTTTGATTCCGTCGATACTTTAATTTCCCTTCTGGGCTTCCTTGATTTAGCTAATCAAAGTGGGCTAAAGTTCAATGCTAATTAGAAATTCTTTTCTAACTAGCTTAGTCCTGAACTGCTCCAACTCCTCATACAAACTTGGCTGCTTCTCCTTGATCATGGTGTTTAGCCTACACGGCAATCTGCTAAGAGCATCCGCTACCACATTGGCTTTGCCGGGGTGATAGTGAATGTCAAGGTCATAATCCTTGATTAACTCTATCCATCTCCTTTGCCTCATATTCAGTTCCTTCTGAGTGAAAATATACTTCAAGATCTTGTGATCTGAGTAAATCTCACAGTGATTACCCATAAGATAGTGACGCCATGTCTTCAATGCCAAAACCACGGCTGCTAGTTCAAGATCATGGGTTGGATAGTTCTGCTCATGTTGCTTCAATTGTCGAGACAGTTAAGCGATAACCTTGCCTTCTTGCATTAATACACATCTGATACCAATCTTGGATGCATCACAATAGACATCAAACGGCTTCTTGATATCTGCCATGATCCATATTAGGGCTGATATCAATCTCTTCTTCAGCTCTTGGAAACTGGCTTCACATTTGTCAGTCCATTCAAACTTCTTGTCCTTTTTTAGCAATTGGGTCATGGGTCTGGCGATGCTCGAGAATCCTTCTACGAACTTGCGGTAATATCCCGCTAATCCGAGAAATGCACGGACTTGGGTTTGAGTGGTTGGGACTTCCTATTCTTCGACATCTTTGATCTTGGTGGGATCAACAGAGACTCCTCCGGCAGACACAATATGTCCTAGGAATCCTACTTCTTTCAGCCAAAACTCACACTTACTGAACTTGGCATATAACTGATGCTCTCTCAGGGTTTCTAGGATGATTCTCAAATGTCACTCATGCTCTTCTTCTGACTTGGAGTAGATAAGGATATCGTCGATAAACACAACGACAAACTTATCTAGTAAATTCATAAATATCTTATTCATGAGATTCATGAAATAATAAGGGGCATTGGTTAATCCAAAAGACATGACCGTATACTCGTATAAACCATAGCGAGTAGTAAAGGCGGTCTTCGGAATATCCGTTGCACGAATCTTAAGTTGGTGATAACCAGTCCTAAGATCAATCTTTGAGAATACCTGGGCTTGATACATTGCAAATGTATCTATAACTTTTGATGTTCCATGCTTGGTTTTATCCACTTTCTTGTGTTTTATTCCAACTTTGGAGTACTTTTCATATGATTTCTTGGACTAACCTATTAACAAGAGCCACAGTGCTAGCTGCTTTTCTGTTTTGGTTCCAGGAAAGTCGAAAATGAATATTCTCAGAATTGGACGGAAAAAAGCCAAAGTGCCTATTTTTCCTGGAAGGATCAAGTGCTGAATCGAGATGAGAGAAGGGCCAGAGGGCGGCCACACCACCTGGCCACGCGGCCAGGCCTGGCCCGCACCAGGGGGTGGTGTGGCCAGCCCAGGCACCCCCTCGGCCTCTCCTTCCGCCTATATATTGCCCTTGTGACGAAAACCCTAAGTACCCGATCAAAAACCCACGAAAGAGTCTCTAGCCACCGGCATCTCCATCCCTAGATCGAGGGATTCAAGCTCTTCTCACTCGCCAGAGAGGGAATTCACCGAGGCCTTCTTCATCACCATGCAAGCCTCCTGTGATGTGTGAGTAGTTCATCCTTGACTACGGATCCATGTAGTAGCTAGATGGCTGGTTCTCCTCCTTTGTGCTTTCATGTTTAGATCTTGTGAGTCTGCTCATGATCAAGATCATCTATTTGTATTCATACATGTTGTGTTTATGGGATCCGATGGATATTGAGATGCTATTTCAGATTGATTATTGATTCTATCATGTCTTTGTTATTTGAGATCTTGCATGCTTTCCGTTGTTAGTAGCTATCTTAGCCAAGTAGATGCTAGCAACTCCAAGAGTTAGTATTTATGCTCGATAGTGGGTTCATGCCTCTAATAATCTGGGGAAGTGACATAAATCTCTAAGGTACTAGATGTGTTGTTGCTACTAGGGAGAAAACAACAATCCCTTGTTCATAGAACAATCGTATTGTTTACTTTACACTAGTCAGAAGCGATGCTGTTTGCAACTTAATACTGGAGGGGGTTCGGATGATAACCTAAAGGTGGATTATTAGTCATAGATGCAGTTGGATGGCGGTCTATGTATTATGTTGTAATGCCCAATCAAGTCTCAGAGGAGTCAAGATGATTAGTATATGCATGTATTGCTTTCTCGGTGTTTGTCAATTGCCCCGCTGTAATTTGTTCACCCAGCATGTTATCTATCTTAAGGAGAGCCACCTCTAGTGAACTATGGATCCCGGTCTTTTTTATTTACATACAATCTATAAACTGTTTCTGCATTGTGTTAACTTTCTACAAACTATTACTTCTTTCCATTCGATACGTTTAATCCTTTGTTTTCCGCAAAACACGGTGAGATTGACAACCTCATCGCAAGTTGGGGACAAAGTTCTGTGGTTGTGTTGTGCAGGTCTCCATGTTGCTACTAGCACCGGTAGTGCGCCCTGCCAAAGCTCAGCTAGCAGCACCTTTGGGGTGTTTCCTTGCTCCTACTGGTTCGATTAAACCTTGGTTTCATAACTGAGGGAAAACTTACTGATGTGCTCAGCATACCTTCCTCTTGGGGTTCCCAACGAGCTCTACATCGAAAGTCGAGCGCATTAGGGCTCTAGTCAACTAATCAAATAGATCTTCTATCTTTGGCAAGGGGTACTTGTTCTTGATGGTGACGTCATTCAACTTCCTGTAATCTGTGCACAGACGGTTGCCTCCATCTTTCTTATCGACGAATAACACTGGTGATCTCCATGGCGATGCGCTTGGATGAATCAAGCCTGTTGCTAACATGGCATCCAACTGCTTCTTCAACTCCACTAACTCTGAGGGGTTCATGCTATAGGGTCTCTGGGCTATGGGTCCGGTTCTGGGGATTAGTTCGATAATGAACTAAATATCCCTATCCGGGGGCATACCTGGCAATTCATCTGGGAATACGTCGGGGTATTCACAGACTACTCGGACTTGGTCTATGGTGGGTTGGGCTAGACTCTTGTTGCACTTGAATTGACGAGGTAAGGTTTCAGAGATATGCTCTACTGTGACTCCAGAGCTACTGGTCATGGTGATGGCTTTCTTAGCATAGTCTATCAGTCCTTTATGCCTTGACATCCAGTCCATACCTAGTACTACTTCCAATCCTTTGGTTCCGAGTACAATTAGGTTGGCATAAAAATCTATCCCATGTATTCTGATAGGCACATCTTTGCAAATTTTTCTAGCTTTTGTAGTTGATTCGGGGATTTGAACTATCATGACATGCTTCAAGTTGGTTGGGTGAATCTTACGAGTGCATGCAAATTCTTCGGTGACAAATGAATGTGATGCTCCTGAGTCAAACAATACCCTTGCTAAAACTAAGTTGACAGAAAACATACCCAGCACTACATCTCGCGCTTCTTGGGCTTCTTCAGCGTTCATGTGGAAGAGATGACCATTGCGGTTGTGAGGGTTCCCTAGGGCAAACCTTCTCCCTGGTTGAACACGACGCTGCTGTTGAGCTGGGGCATTCACATTGGCGATAAATGATCTTCTTGGGACACTCATTGGAATAGTGACCCTTCACTCCACACTCGAAACAAGTGATCTGGAACTTGTCTTTAGCTGCGACAGGCACAACATTGCTGCCAGTTCTGGGTGCAGTGTTGTTGTTGTTGCCCTTGGGAGGGGCACGGTTGAAATTGTTGGTGTTACCGGAGTTGTTGTTTCCTCTGGACTTCACATTGCCTCCGCTACGGTTGGGGTAGCTTGGGCGAGACATTGGGGGTCGATTGTTTCTGGGTGCATATCTTGTTGAGGGGTTGGGACGGTACTTCTAGTGACTGTTGGATCCAGATTGCTGCATCATATGACGTTTGCGGTTGTCGTTTGCCTAATAAATCTTCCCTTCCATCTGAATGGCAGAGTCGACTAGCTCTTCGAGATCCTCGGCGATGTTGATTTGCGATACCGTGATCTCGTCATGCAGTCCATTCAGAATCTCTCCTTCTTCTTGACCTCAGATTGATCTCATCTAGGGCGATTGTGTTTATGTGAATCTGTCATGGTACTCTACCACAGTCATTCTGCCTTGCTTCAAGTCGCGGAACTCGTCCCTTAGTCTGGTGACTAGACCTTGCGGCACGTGGGTGTGGCTGAACTTGACTTTGAAGGCTTCCCATGTCATCACTTGACCATGGTTCATGTTACGGATACTAGTCCACCAAGCTCTTGCATCTCTTGCCAGATAGTGGATGGCGAAGAGAACTTTCTCGTTGTCATCAACTCTTGCTACTTCTAAGTTGCTTTCCATTGTCTGCAACCAGTCGTCAGCATCTAGTTGGTTTTCAGCCTGGTTGAAGATTGGGGGATTGGTATTCTGAAAGTTTTTTAGTTTGGATCCATGGTGATCCTGATTCCCATGCCCTTGGTTGTTTTGGGCCATCTGAGCTATCTGCTGCAATGTTGCTAAGTTGGCTTGGCGCTCTGCCCGGCTTGCTTCACGGTCGGCAACTAACATCTGCATAATCTGCAGCATTGGGTCCTGCGATGAGCTGCTCCCTCCTTGGTTTCCACGAGTCATCTGAAGATTGAGGTAGATAAAGGGGTAAGAGGGAAAGTTCTAAGGTTCAGGGTTTTGATTTCAAAGCTAAAACTTTTGAATTTGACTCAGGTTTTGCAACTAACTCCATTTCATTCACTCAAACAAGCACACGATACAAACACCACCACAACAACAAAGGAAAACAGATGGTTTTAAGAATCATTCTGCAAGCTACGATACAGTGGGACCGATACATCTCATGCTATGACAGTGCTCTAGTGCATCTAATCATCGTCGATGAAGTCAGAGTCCTCATCATCGGTGTAGAAGTCCATGACATCCTCCTCCAGAAAGTCATCATCATTGCTGAGGTAAGAATACATGTCTCCCTGGATGTCTTCACCCTCCTCTTCTTCCTCCTTTGCTGCAAGCTGAGCTTCTTGCTCCTTGACGGTCTTCTCGAGGTCGGCCACCTTCTTGCAAAGATGGGTGATGGTGCGATCCTTCTTCTCGCGCTGGAGGCGACTAGACTGACGGTCCTTGACGAGCAGTGAGAAAGTCTGGGCCTTCTGGTTGGCAATGGCATGGTTGTGGTTGGAAAGATCCCTAGCATTGTCCAATTCCTTTTGGCGGTCGTACAGCAGGAAGTCAAGGTTCTCCACTTGACGCTTCAGCTCCGGGTGACTTGGCATCTCCATCGGCATTCCCATGAAGTCACGTCTTGCATAGTGAGCAAAACGGGTTCCTTGGATTTGGTTGATGCTAAGGGCACATAGACGTGCGAGAGCTTCATGCATTGCCTTGGCTAATCCATCTAGCCAGTTGTTTTCCCTTACGGAGAACTGGATTCTCCCAGACGTTGCTGCTTTGATGCTTCCTCGAAGATCAGCGGTGACTAGCCACTGTAAATCTCCTCCTGGGGGTCCTGGAAGTTGAGCTCCAAGAAACTCCGGATGTGGGTGTCCCAGTAACTCCGATAGTGAATCTAGATCCCTCTCAAAGATCAGCTAACCTCCATTTCCCAACTGGTAGAACTTGCTGAACTGAGTCTCCATCTACAAAAATTAAGGATGAGGAAATTAGTGAAGTGATCAAGTGTGTCAAATTTTAAGTAGTAATGTAAGAATTTGAGGAACATGAATTTTTGAGAAAGAATGAATTCCCAAGGGTAAGAGAGGAAATAGTTTTTCATAAATACTCACTTTGGTTTTGAAATTAAGTTTTTGTTCGGACGTCCATTCTAACTAGGGTCTCCTATGGTCAAGATGGCTCTGATACCAACTTGTCAACACCCGGATTTTTAATCCCAGATGCTTGTTATGTCATACATCGCAATCTCAGGATTACCATTTTTGCGAGACATAACAGATTGGATATCACAGTACATCATCCATTACAAACCATAAATAAGGTCTTACACAAATAAGGATCTCATGATCCAGTCTTAATACAACAAGCAGCGGAATAATTAATAAGCGTAGCGGTGGGGTCCATCTTCAGGGGCACAGGCAATGCTGACGATGGAAGATAGTCCTAGTTATCATAGCCATCCTGCTGGCCATCATCTTGATAGTCTCCTTCATAGTCTAGCCATGAGAATAGCCAGGGACAAAAGCCATGAGTACTTTTTAAGTACTCGCAAACTACCAGTAACAAGTAGTATAGTTCTAAAGTAAAGTGCTAACTCTAAGTTTAACTAGAAAGTTAAGTTTGAAACCTAAGCTGAGTTCAAAAACAAAGAAAGATAAAATAAAGTTCTAGAATCACTTAAATTGGGAAGCTAGTGTCATAGTCACAACTCCGTTGTGGTCAAGTCAAGATTCATCATTCATTTCATAAGTCATTTTGAAAACATCTGAAAACGAAACATTATGGCCACTCCAACTGTCCATAACCGCGGACGTGGATATTCGAATAGTTTGACACTCTGTAGAGGTTGTACACTTTCACCACAAGATTCGATACATCTGTTAGGGATAACCCTGAATCATCATACTTAGTATGCAGATAATCAAACATAACCTTTCCTTTACACACCCTAGTATAAGCACCTCTCCTATGAGCATGGCCTCCCAACCATGACCATCTGTCATCTTGGGCACTGCATAGGTGGACAACATTGAGAGGTAGCCTCAGCTCAAACCTCTCCCATGAGGGAACTAATACTAATGCATATAAACTTCCGGCTAAGCCTTACACAATTCAGGTATTGTGGTTGTACGGTAAAAATTGGAATGGTATCGCATCTGAATCCAACCATCAGTTTTTATAAAAGGGCTAAGGCTCATGCCTCAACATTTTCATCATCATAAACCATTTGTGTTTCTCAACACATGTCAAAACATCTCAATAGAATGACTCATCATTCCAAGGTTTTCATAATTCATTTTCACCAAGTGCTCCCATCTAAAGTGACTCAAGTTTTTATCTAACTCTAAACTACTAAGTTAAGAGTGTTCACTAAGGTGGAAAGATGGGATCAATCTCATGCCATAGAATGACATCTAAAGTTATCTATATAGGTCAAGTTTTATACTTTTTATGCTACCTTCAACAATTAAGGAACTTTGGTAAAGTAAAGGAAGTAAAAGCTTGAAAGTAAACCTTGGGGTAGGTAATAGTCATAGTGGTATAACTAAAGCATGCCTAAAGCATCTTTTCTCAAATCATCTAGCTTAATTCTAGCTTGCTAAGCATTATACTTGCAAGTGTTATCTTGCATTGTTAATGATGGCTTGCCTTGTGTAGTGCAGTGGTTGAAGTTTTCTTCCTCCTCTTGATAGAACTCCTCCTCCTCGAAAGCTTGGTCGGTACTATCGTCTATAAATACATACGGAGTACACAATCACCAAACAATACTTAACTAGGCTACTTAGCATTCTAAGGCACACATTTGATGATCTAATATTATCACAAGTATCACAAGGTTTTATTAACTAGTTTCATTCTTTTTATTTAAGAAAAGTAATTTCTACTCATTGAAAATATCTAAGATTTAATATTCTCCACTTAGAATATGGGATCATATGGACACATGTCATCGACACATATTCTAACATAAGGGAATGTGATTTAAGGGTTGGATCATATTTACTTTGGTTTAAGTTTAAAATTTAATGATTTAAAGTGACTAGAAATGCCTATATAGCATTGTTTTGGTACTAGTCCAAAGTCACTGCGTGTAAACCTTAATATTATTACATATTCAGATAGTTATGGTTAAATGGGATTTTTGAGAGTTGGAATCAACTCAAAATCTATTTTGGTTGATTTTATAAAAATGTTTGAATGTGCAAAAGCTCCTGTCTTGTTATTTTTACTAGGAGAGATCTCTAACTCTAAATGAATTAAATCCAACGGGCTTGGATAGATCTTTTCAGAAGCTTTCCAACACAATTAGAATCACTCCATTTGGATTTGTAAATCTCTCTAAAATGATTTTCAAACTAGGGGATAGAACTAAGTTCAAACTAAATTAGAAAAACCTAAGTTTGAATTACTGGGCTAGCACGGGAAAACTAGTGGGTCGGCCCAGTGGCATTCCGCGGCACAGAGAACAGCTGACAGGGGGGTCCACAGGTCAGCGGCTCTTTACACGCGAAGCGGTACGGGGCGATGTGGGCCGTTAGATTAAAAGTGAGATCTACGGCTGAGGAGTGTCTCCATGGCACGTCATGGCGAGAACTAACCCTAGCGGCTCAGTGGGGGTGCACAGGGGGCATACCAGGGCTCCAGCTACTGTGGTGATGGGGGCGATCGAACGTGCTGTCGACGGCGGACTCAGGGGTGGTCGCGGCAGCTCCTGGAGTGGACGAAATCGATGGCGCCTTCTCCTCCTCTACAGCGGGCTCCTCTGACTAAATTCCAGTGAACACTGGCTCGAGCGGTTCATGAGAGGTGGGAAGGATCGATGATGAGAGGGAGTGGAAAGGTGTGAGTCATTGGTGCTAGGGAGGGCTCCTTTTATAGGGCTTATTTAGGGACCGAGCGGCACGAGCGAAGCTCACCGGTGTGACGTCTGAGCAGACTAGAGGCATGGGCGGCGTAGGCGGATGGTGGCATGTCTCCTGGCGATGCTCTACGGCATTAATGCGCGGCTAGGGGCGGTGGCGTTTGGTAGGGGGTGTCCCGCGCTCTAGGAGACAAAGGCGGTGCTCGACACGGCGCATGGCGACTGTGGGTCACGTGGCGGCGCACAACCGTCTGCGTGCAGGGGTCGAGCGGCGTGCAGGGATTTTATGTCCAGATGGCGGTCAGCTGCGGCCGGGCGATGACGCGCTCAGCACGCTTGGCGAAGGCAGAGAATGGGCGCAGACTGGGTGTGGTCCAGGGCCTGGGGTGATCGAGGGGTGGACAGGGAGCGGCAGTAGGGTTAGGCGGAGCTAGTGGTGGCGCTGGAATGGTGATGCACGGTCTGTGGCGCTCTGTCCACGATCGGCCGGCGGCGACCACAAAGTGGTGGTGCTCCACTGCTGCTCTAGGATGGTTAGTAGCTTAGTTAGGGACTGGTTAGAGTTAGAGGGGACAAGGGGACCAAATGGAGCCCAATTACTCGACAATGCAATCATCATTGAATAGTAATAGTTAGGCAGAATTTTTGTGCATGCCACCTGTTCGACACAATGGCCGCATGGACTAAAGTTTTGAATTTTTGGATGATTTTTGGTGGAGTTGCTAGACACATGCTTAAGCCTCTGTGGTTGCTTGGGTTTTGAAAATGGAGCTCATTTGAGTGGTTTTTGAATAAGTGGGATCTTCCCATATGAACTACATTCAATTTTCAATTGCCATTTAAAATTAGTGTTTGAAAGTTTTTGGCAGATCACAAAGTGGGCCTTGGTACAATACTACATGTACTAGCAAGGGGTGCAAAGATCCATATTTATTTCTATTAAGAATTGAGTCCTAGGAATAGCCAAAGTAGGCATGTTGATTAAAATGGCACAAATGACCATTTCTTTCTTTTATTCATTTTCATTTGTTTTTCTTTGGGATTTGTTTGGGAATGATCTAGATGATGTTTATTTCACCTAATAATCATTTTACAAGCAATGGATCACTTAATCATGGCAATTCAAAATAACTCCTATTTAAATGCACACACATATGAATGCTTTAATAATTTTAATGGGAAAAGTTTTTTGTTAACCCTAATTTTGATGATTTGGATCTTAATAACCTTGGATTAAAAGTTTTGGGATGTTACAACCCAATATCCATGTCTTGGCGCTCGTCCGGCGACTGGAGATAAGACCACATATGGATCCAATGGATAGCTAAAGGTATGACCTGCATAAAAGATGGGAAGCTCGTTTTGTTGAAGATAAACTCATTCCGAATGTGCCATATGGCCCATAACAAAGCACAAACACCGACTCAAATGTGTGTGTTTTCTTACTTTTGCACCCCATACAACCAGTTACCAAACAGATTTGTGATATTTGTTGGAAGGTAGATATTAAAAGCCATATGAATAATGCGCCAAAGCATTCTAGCAAAATGGCAGTCGAAAAATAGGTGCTGAATCGTTTCATCTTGATCACAAAACAACACTTGATACAACCATTCCAATTCCATTTTGCCAAGTTAGCCTTAGTTAGGATCACTTTTTTGTGAAGAAACCACATAAAAATCCTGATCTTAAGTGGTACCTCAATTTTCCAAATGTATTTGCGAAGGAAAGGAGTGTGAACATTAATCATATCAAGCTACAAAGACTTAACCGTAAACTTATTGTTTGTAGTTAGGTTCCATTTAAAGACATCCTCCTGTGTGGATAAATGGACATGCATGAGATGCTCAACAAGATGTAACCATCTTTCTCGTTTATTACATGTTAGAGTGCTTCTAAAACCTATGTTCACAGGTACAGTGGATATCACATTTGCAACAGTCTCATTTGTATGGTTTACAATATTATAAAGGGATGGGTATTGCTCAGCAAGTGGCTTATCCCCGAGCCAAGCATCTTCCCAGAACCTAGTGTTCACCCCATTGCCAATTTGAAAGGAACCTCTATCGAAAAAAATCACTTTTGACATTCATGAGGCCTTTCCCAAATGGTGAGTTAGCTGGTTTAGCTAAAGCTTGAGCTAAGGTTTTAGAATGGAGGTATTTGTTACATAAAAGTTCTTGCCATACTCCCTCCTTGTTTAAAAGCTTAAATAGCATTTTGCTAAGTAAACATTTATTTTTCAATTCTAAAACCTCAACTCCTAACCCACCTTGGTCCTTTGGTCCACAAATCATATTCCATTTGGTTAACCTATACTTCTTCTTGTGGCAATCACTTTGCCAGAAAAAGCGTGATCTAAAACAGTCTAATATCTTCCTTACCCCTTTAAGTATCTCAAGGAAGGATAGCAAAAACATTGGTAGGCTTGTTAGGACCCAATTAAGAATAATTAAGCGATCTCCATAAGAGAGTAGTTTTCCTATCCAACTACTCAACTTTTTATCAAAGCGGTCTTCCACAGGTTTCCATTCTCCATTCTTGAGTCTTTAGAAATGAATGGGTGTCCCCAAATATCTAAATGGGAGAGACCCAACCTCATAACCAAACAAGATTCTGTAATCATCTTCCATATCCTTCACTCTACCAAAACAAAAGATTTCACTCTTGTGAAAATTAATCTTTAGACCAGAAAGTTGTTCAAAAATACAAAGTATGAGTTTCATATTAAGTGCCTTTTATAGGTCATGATCCATAAAAATAATACTGTCATCTGCATACAAACCGACTAATTGCAGCAATGCAACCAGTTAGCCTTTGTACGTCCTTCAGGCGAGTCGGCCTAGAAATGTTGAGTATAGCCTTAATCTTGTCCCGGTTCACCTCTATGCCTCTTTGAGACATGATGAAACCTAACAATTTGTCGGCTGGTATTCCAAAGAAGCATTTCTTCGGGTTAAGCATTATGTTGTACTTGCCTAGATTGGCGAATGTTTCCTCCAAGTTGGAAATTAAGGTTTCCTTCTTTTTGGACATCACCGCTATGTCATCCACATATGCATGTACATTGCGTCCGATTTCATCGTGGAGGCAATGGTGCATAGTGCGCTGGTACGTAGCTCCTGCATTTTTCGCCCAAAAGGCATCATAACAAAGTAGAAGGTTCCCAAGGGGGGTATGAATGAAGTTTTGACTTTGTCTGATTCCTTCATCCAGATTTGGTGATAACCGGAATATGCGTCAAGAAAATATAGGAGTTCTGAGCCTGCCGTAGAGTCGATAACTTGTTCAATTCTAGATAGAGCGAACGGATCTTTGGGACAAGCCTTGTTCAAGGCGGTATAATCAACACACATCCTTAATTCAGTGGTATCCTTTTTAGGGACCATTACAGGATTGGCCGACCACTCAGTGTGGATGACCTCTTCTATGAACCCGACTAACTCGAGCCGGCCTAGTTCCTTAGCTATTGCCTTTTGCTTTTCATCACCAATACGTCGTAAGGACTGTTTGACGGGTTTAACGTTTGGGTGTACATTTAGAGAGTGCTTGGCAAGTTTCCTAGGTACTTTGGTAATGTCAGATGGCTGCCATGCAAAGATATCTTGATTGGCTTGGAGCAACTTGACCAGCGCGCTTTCCTATGCGCTATCTAAACCTACACCTATCTGAGTCACGTTGGAGGGGTCATCATCCTTCAACGGTGTCATCTTCGTATCTTCCGATGCCTTGAACTCTGGAGTCAGCTTTGTCACCTCCTTCTTTGTCGCGGGCATCTCGGACGGGTCAATTGTCTTCTTGATCTCCTGGTACTCTTAGGCATGCAGTACGGCTTCAGCAAAGACGACATTTCCGTCCTCGCACGCTCGTGCTTTCTTCGGGTCTCCCCTAATGGTGATCATGCCCTTGGGACCTGGCATTTTCATCATATTGTAAATCTAACATGGATGAGCCATAAAAGCCTAGTAAGCCGGTCGTCCGAAGATAGCGTGGTATGCCTTCTTGAATGGGACCACTTTGAAAGAAAGTGCTTTCGTCCGGTAGTTCTTTGGAGTTCCGAAAGTAATGTCTAAAGTGATCTCTCCTAGGGAATTTGCTTGTCTTTCTGGGACAACTCCGTGAAAGATCACAGAGCTGTGATTCAGCTGTGTTTCCGAGATCCTCATTCGACGCAGCATTTCGACGTAGAGGATGTTGATGTTGATGCCGCCCTTCCATGAGGGTCTTGGAGAAACCTTATTCGTTAATAAGTGGATTGACGACTAGAGCGTACTTTCCTCGCCTGAGTAACTTATACGGATGATCAGCGCGGTCAAAGGTGATTGTCACTTCCGACCAGTCCAAAAACTGAGGGACAATCGGAATAGTTGCATTGACTCATGCAAAACTACTTTCTTGACCTTAGCTGGTTGAGACCCAAGGAAAGTGACATAAGTGTCCTTCTTTGTTGGGAAGTTCTTCTTTCCATCCGACTTGGGATTTGAAGGCTCTGCTTCCTCCATGTCAGAATCTTCCTTAGCCTCTTTTTCTTTCTCGGAATTCTTCTTTCCTTTTCTTCGCTTGGCCCTGTAGCCAGCGGATTCGTCTTTCTTGATGTCGTCATTGAAATGACACTCGGCATTTGTGTGGGACGAGCCCCCGTTGGCATCTAAGTGGTGCACACACGGATTATTGGCATTATCGGCCCAAGAGTAGGTTTTGCCAGGCTGTTGGTCTCCTCTACCTTGGACTCTAGATGTCCCGCGACCGCGTCCGTGGCCGCCTCCGTGCCCTCCTCGTCCTCCAGACCCGAAAATAGCATTGACAATTGTTGTTTACGCATTGGAATTTTCCTTCGAGGTGTTCTTGCGCTTCTGAGTTTGTTACTTCAGCTGTTTTGCCGAGTGTGGTACATCCAGGATGTCCAATAGTCCTTCTGTGTCATCGTCGGCATCTGCATACTTGGTTGCCATCTCTATCATCTCTCCTAGATCGGTGACCTTGTCGCACTTCAAGCGGTGCCGTAGTAAACTAATTAGGAGTCCTGCAATGAAAGCTTCAATCATAGTTTGATCCTTTACTCCTTCACAGGACTTCTTGCTGTCGATCCATCATCTGAGATAATCTCGGCAACTTTTTCCGGCTTTCTGGGTGGAACGCTATAGGTCTCCTACCGTACAGGGCCTCCGATATCTGCCTTCGAAATTCCAAAAGAACGCGCTCTGCATGTCATAGCAGTTGTGGATGGTGTTTTCCGGAAGTTCATTGAGCCAGGATCATACCGTCTTCCTCAACATAAGTGGAAGATACCGGGCCGCGACCAAGCTATTTCCGCCTTTGGCGATGCAGCAAGCCTAGAAAAAATCATGCAGCCAAGTGTCTGGCCGGGCCACACCGTCGTAGGGTTGGATGTGTCTTGAGATAGAAAATCCTTCCAGGAAGTTTGTTTGACAAATGCGCGGTCTGAAGCATTTTGGACCCACATAAATATTGTCTGACTCGTAGCGCCGCGTATCTATGTTAGAGTTGATCCGGTGCCTCGCGTCACTTGGTGACAGAGAACGCCATCTTGGTTGTTCACTATGGCTACCGTGCCTTGAAGCTGGACTTCTGCTTCTGCCACCACCTCCTCCGCCATGACGCCCTCTTTGGCCCCCTCGAGAGCCGCTATGATGGCTTCTTGGTGGAGAGGGTGGTGCAGGTGGATTGTTTCTGGATGAGTGTTGGCCTCCGTCCGGAGCATCATTATTCCGGTTTTAGGGAGGGTCTTGATTACGACGACCCCCTTCTAGCTTAACTCAGCACGGTGTCCATCGTTCCTTCGTCTGTCATTTCCCCCATTGTGATGAGGTTCAGCTGGACGGCTTGTATGTCTAGGAGCTGGCATCCTTTGTCGGTCCTCCTCTCGATGTCGCTCTTCTTCATCTTCCTTGTGATTACTCAACTATCACCGGGGAGGCTGCCTTGGAACCAGTGCTGCAACTGTGTCTTGCTCCATGGCCGGAGCAACATTACTCCAGTCATGTGCAGCTATGTGTCGTTGCCCTGAAGATCCGGTTCTTGAGTAATTGTCCTCCCAACGGCCAGGACGGTGATTCTGTTTCGGGTCCCCTTGGGGCCTTATGTCATGCCAGACTGGATCCGTGCGACATTGGTCGGATTTGGAGACCAGTTTTTCGCTCCCATATTTCGTGGCCTTCTGTTGCTCCAGACCCTTGGTAAGTAGCTTTACACCCAACCGGATTTGATCTGGGTTTGAATTGTTCGCTAGGATATCTCAAGCTATAGCAGTGTTTTCCACTGGTGTTCCGTACACCATATCTCCTTTGCTATCGAGCCGAGGTTCTCCCTTGATGGCGTCATCTCCCTCAAAGACGGTCTTATGGACTTCCGGATTTTTGTTAGCCTGTACAGGGCCGTTCCAGGTCTTTCTGGTGCTGCAGGGAGTTGAAATGTCCTGCAGTCGGAATGCGCTTTTTCTTCTCAAGGAGATTGGTAGCTTCATCGAGGAGTACTTGGAGATGCGCTTCCTGGGCTTGGGCCCTATCTTCCAATTCTGCAGGTGTAATATTTGTAGCAGTAGGGATTGGTGTAGTCAGCACGTCTTCGATGAGTTTACGTGCACCAGGGGTAACCACGTGTCCATCCACCGGAGTGTCTAGCTCGTTTGGGATTAGATCTCCATCCAAGTCTTCATTGTATTCTTCGGTGATTACCTCATCAGCCGGAGGGTCCTTTACCGGAGTCTTCTTCTTATTTTCCTTCTTGGCAGTGCTGGTAGCAAAGATGGCTTTGGGTCTGTTTCCTAGAATCAAGCTCTGATTAGTACTTTCGGACATATGGACGTCGGGATTGTCTCTGAGATCGATATCATCCTGCGCTTTGGGAGAGTTCTCTCTGGATCCTTCGTCCATGGCTTCTCCTTCTTCCGCAGCTTTGGAGTTGAAATCCTCTTTGTATTCCTTAGAGAACTTTCAAAAATCCGCCGGCATCATCGAATCATCCGAAGATGCCGGTAAGTCGGTATTTGTTCCAATCGCCTCTAGCACCGAGTCTTTTTTGTCTCCAGCATCAGCAGAGCCGGATCCGGATCCAACGTATCCGACAAAGTGCGATGCATGCATCTTGAGGTAGTTGCGGCTTTCCTCGTGGGCTTCCTCGAAATGCCTAATGGTCTCGAGAATCTCATCCATGCTGGCCTCATGCAGCATCATACGCCTCAACGTGTGCCTCAGGAACAGTTGCTCTGTTTCAGCATTAGAAGAGCTGAAACCAGAGTTGTTGTCGCTTTGTTCCTCCTGTGTTTCGACCTTGGTGGGAAGATTGATCTGGGATTCGACCTTGCTAAGGAGATCCACTACAGATTCAACGTTCATAGTAAGATCGGCTTCAGGCTCAGCTTTCTCCACTATCTCCACGTTAGGTGCGGGCTGGGTGGGATTAGGGTTTTCCGGGATACGGAACGCTGTCGCCTCCATGGACAAAGTGGACCTAGAAGCTTCTTCTGCCTCTATCATCACCACTGAGGTGGGTGGGGCAGGTTCAGCGAAACCGATGTAAACATCGATCTCGCCGAAAGACATGATGGTGTAGGTAGTCACGGCCTCCCTAGCCAGAATCCAAGTCTTGTCGACAATGATGAGAGGGACATCGCTGGCGTAGAGGATGCGACCGATGGTGATTGTCTCATGATTCCAATTCTTGCAGGTTCCGCTCGGAACATAGATCCGAAGATCACTTGTTGCACGGTTGGTGCCAACTATCGTCGGATTGAGGACAAGTACACCATGAGGGGGTCCTCGTGGCGTGTGGAAGAGAGGGGTGCGAGATGTACGGTGTTCCGGGACGGTGAGCACACAAGTTTACCCAGGTTCGAATCTGCCGGCTTTGGATGGATCCTGCTCCTGCTAGCAATCCAGTAATACGGTAGAGCCGGAATATGGGTTACAAGGGTTTCACCTGTGCGAGTTGAGATTGTAGACTATTGTGGGGTGTCCTAAAGGCTGGTCCCTAGGACAGCTTATATAGATATCTGGCCTAGGGTTTACAGGAGAGACCTATCCGGCTATGACTAAGAGTCGGTTACAGAGTACATCTTGAACTACAAGTAACACTACACGCCTATGTCGGTAAGTCTTCTAGGCCTTCCCGTAGCCGGACTGGACTCCGTCTCTTCTCCCTAACTAGGCCGCCCATGAAGCAAAGCTCTAACCCAAAGTGGGGCAACCTGGTTAGTGAGGCACAGTGAGGATACCCGGAAAGTATATCCCCAACAGATAGAAACTCCACCATCCACTAGATGTGGTATAAGACCTTCTACTTGGCCATCCTCTTTTGCTCTTCCAATTATGATTGCTAACATATCTGCAATGATATTAAATAAAATAGGATATAGTGGATCTCCTTGTCAAAGTCCCTTCTTGGTTTGGCTATGTCATTGATACGTCGTAAACGTATCTATAATTTTTGATGCTCCATGCTTGTTTTATATCTACTTTCTTATGTTTTGTTCACACTTTGGGGTATTTTTGTATATTTTCAAGAACTAACCAATTAACAAGATGCTACAGTGCTAGTTACCTGTTTTCTGTTGTTTTTGGTTTCAAAAAATCTAGTAAGGAAATATTCTCGAAATTGGACGGGACAAAAGCCAAAGTCAATATTTTACCAGAAGGAACACGAAGTCTGAAGGGCAGCCGAAGGGGGGCCACGAGGCGGCCACACCCTATGGTGGCGCGGCCACCCCCAGGTGCGCCACCAGGTGGTGTGGGCCCCTCAGGCCTCCACCGACCTTGCCCCTTCGCCTATATATTCCCCCGAGATGAAAACCCTAAGGACCCGAATCAAAAATCCACGAAAGAGTCTGTAGCCGCTGCCATCTCCATCCCTAGATCAGGATCCAAGTTTTCCCAAGACTCTTCCGGAGGGGAGAGATCATCCTGGAGGCCTTCTTCATCACCATGCCAGCCTCCAGAGTGATGTGTGAGTAGTTCACCCTTGGATTATGGGTCCATATAGTAGCTAGATGGTTGGTTCTCCTCCTTTGTGCTATCATGTTTAGATCTTGTGAGCTCCGTTCATGATCAAGATCATCTATTTGTAATCCTACATGTTATGTTTGCGGGGATCCGATGGGTATTGAGATACTATGTCAATTGATTATTGATTCTATCATGTCTATGTTATTTCTGATCTTGCATGCTCTCCATTGTTAGTAACTATCTTTGCCAAGTAGATGCTTGCAACTCCAAGAGGGAGTATTTATGCTCGATAGTGGGCTCATGCCTCTAGTAATCTAGGGAAGTGATAGAAATCTCTAAGGTTGTAGATGTGTTGTTGCTACTAGGGAGAAAACAACAATCCTTTGTCCATGGGGCAATTGTATTGTTTACTTTACACACTTTGCTTAATGCAATTATCTGTTGCTTGCAACTTAATATTGGAAGGGGTTCGGATGATAACCTGAAGGTGGATTATTAGTCATAGATATAGTTGGATTACGATCTATGTATTATGTTGTAATTCCCAATCAAATCTCATAGGAGTCAAGATGTCTAGTATATGTATTGTTATGCTTTCTCAATCTATCAATTTCCCTACTATAATTTGTTCACCCAACATGCTATTTATCTTAAGGAGAAACACCTCTAGTGAACTGTGGACCCTGGTCCATTCCTTTACCATTGATATACCATATAATGTTTACTTTCTGCAAGCAATTACTATCTTCCACACTATATGTTTAATCCTTTGTTTTCAGCAAAACCAGTGAGATTGACAACCTCACTGTAAGTTAGGGCAAAGTTCTATGGTTGTGTTGTGCAGGATTCCAAGTTGTTAGCAACACCTTGGAGTTGTTTCCTTACTCCTACTGGTTCGATATCCTTGGTTTCGTAACTGAGGGAAAACTTGCTGCTGTGCTCGTCATACCTTCCTCTTGGGGTTCCCAACGAGCTCTACATATTTTGAGCCATTAAGCAATTTTTTGGCACCGTTGCCGGAGAGTTAAGGACAGCTTCAATCTCTTCCTTCTCGTCAATCACTTTTCAGGGATAAAGAAGATTCTTGCAAGGGGAGTCTCTCACAACCAATCTCTTTACTTTGTTTTTTTTTTTGCTTAGTTTATTTTTTCTTTGTTTGCTTGTTTATTTTTTATCAAAAACACACAAAAAAATAGTTGTACTGGTTTGCTTCTTTTTATCAAAAAACACAAAAAAATTAGTTCTTTATATTGTTGTCACCTCATTCTTAGCTCACCATGTTGATCCCTAAGTTCACCCTGAAAGACCTTTCAATAGGTAGTGGCTCTATAATTGGGAAAGATAATATTGAAGAATTCTTTAATCATGTTAGCAAGCATGAGGATATTGAGGATAGATCCTTAGCAGAACTTGCTCCAAATTATGAAATTGATGCAGATTCTTTAGTTAAAATGTTGGATGCTAGGTTTGTTAACCTCAACCCCATGATGCAAGTGATGTTTCTTAAACTTAAAGATATTGAGGATACTGAAAAGAGAGATTTTATTCTAGAAACTTTGCTTAAAGAATTCAATGACGTTGTTAAGGAAGCTAGAAAGGTCTTTGATCGTTTTAATATGATAGGCTGATGTGTAGATGTTATTGGTACACTAGAAAAGTTGGACAAAACCAAACCCAAAAATGGAGAGGAAATTAAAATACCGATACCTTTTAAACTTGTAGGAATGCATGAAGTCTTAGAAACTAATTTTGATTGGATTGTTCCTGAAAAATCGTTTGATGAAAATAGTGAACCCAAGAGTATTGAGAGAGGATCCTATAGAAATTATTTGGATGAGATAACTTGCCTCGTTGAAGATATTTCTGGTATTGATCTTAATGCTTCTTCATTTTAAAATACTTGAATCTTGCTTCCTATGCCTAGCTGAAAGGTGTGAAAGAAAAACACTATTGGGAGATAACCCAAATTATTTTTACTTTCAGTAAGTTTTTCTTTTGTTGAGTCTTGGAAGTTATTGCCTCATTAATAACCTCTCCTTATCCTTGTTGTGTGTTTTTTGTGCCAAGAATAACCTCTAACGAGAGATAAGTAAGACTTGGGAAAGTTGTTGTCCCGAAACAGATTTTTGTGCTTCAGTGTAAAAAATCGTGAAAAATCCCTGTACGTCGGATTCAGATGTAATTTTCTGTGATTATGACCCAGGTTATTATCTAACTTTCATTAGTTTATCACTTTTCTATTTGAGCAACAGAAGGTCTTCAAAAAAATTGGTTTTTACCTGCTGGTCTGTTTTGACAGATTTCTGCCATTATTTGCATTTGCCTCTTAATCTCTTTATCTTTGAGTTCTCTTTGATCACTTGAGCTTTTAGAAGTAATTGCTACATTAGCTTGTGTTTTAATGGAAGTTTTACTTGTGTTGAAACTAAACCCAAAGACTTATTATCTGGAATACACTAATGTTGCTAATGAAGACTGTGTGAAGTTTTGTATGAAGGAAATTTTCAAGTGTAGGGAAGAATAATGTGATGAGATGAAGTATGGACAAAAGCTCAAGCTTGGGGATGCCACCCGTGTCACCCCAAGAAATATTCAAGAAGTACAAGCGTCAAATCTTGGGGATGCCCAAGGCATCCCCTTCTTCATCAATAAAAATCTCAGGTTTTCTTCCAAAACACTTTATTTTTATTGTTTCATGCACAATTGTGTTGATCTTGGAGCGTATTTGTTTTTCTTTTTAGTTTTATTTTGTTTGGTTTTCTTAAATAAATTATTTGGATCCCCGCATTCATATGTTGTTTCAAATAAGTTGATTGGTTTTGGAAAAGAGTAGGAAGCTTCATGCTTATAAGTGGTATAAAAGGAGCTTGTTTTGACCGTGGCCTAGACTTTATCATGTCATGTTTGATATTGCTTTGACATTATGCTTAGTTATTATTTCTGTGACATGACTTGTTCCAAACAATTGAGATTGCTTAATGTGCCTTGAAAGGATCATGCGTTATTTTAGCATACAAAAGAATAATATTATGGTATTCTCCTTTGATGCTTTATTTGGGTTGACTTGGCACATGCTTACACCATGTTAAGACTATGAACCAGTCATCTTAGCCTCTATGATCATTTAGTTTTTGACTCATAATATCACTTTATGCTTTAATTAATAATGTTTTGTCGCTTTGCATGATTATGGCCATTATTGATCTCTTAGTTGGTCGCTCCCAGTCTTTTGCTAGCCTCCACCTGTACCAAGTATGAGACACTCATGCATCCAACCTCCAAGAAAACCAAGTTATTCCAAAGAGTCCACTATCAATTCCTATGCATGGTGTGTTACACCATTCCAAGTATATTCATGTTTTTATCTATCTTCCAAATTAAACTTGTTATGTGAAAATTAGTGATTAAAGCTCTCACAAACTTGATGGAACACTTTATTTTCTTACACTTAATAAACTTGAACCATTGTGTCTATATATGTTGCTTATATGCTTGCACTTTATAAGTTGTGAATTAGCAGAACCATGCTACCATGGGGAACGCTTTCAACATTGCACTTATTATTCAGTTGATATCATGTTCTTTTGTTTATGGATCCCGGCAGTGTGAAATAAAAGGGGAGCTTGTAATCTCATGGAGTTTGTATGTGTGTTAGAGAAACGCCTGGGCGTCTAGCCTAAGCCATGCCTAATCATGGTGGAAACTTGCAGCATAACCATAGTGATGCATTCTCTGAAGCATCCTCAATAAAAACATATGCAAATAGCAAACAAAAAGATCGCTGAGATGCTCATTGTCTATTGCCTTGTCATTTTGATATGGGAAAGCTTTTGTGTCATGGAGCAAGGGGTACCCCATTGGCGGTTGTCTATGATACACATGTACTTCCAATGACAAGAACTTACTTGTGACTAAAGTTGAGTAGCATGAGGTTCGGTACTCGTAAGCAAGGGGCATGTGATTTTCAACTTATAACTTGCCAAGCATTGATACATTGCAAATGTATCTATAATTTTTGATGTTCCATGCTTGGTTTTATCTACTTTCTTATGTTTTGTCCACACTTTGGAGTACTTTTCATATGATTTCTTGGACTAACCTATTAACAAGAGCCACAGTGCCAGTTGCCTATTTTCTGCTGTTTTTGGTTCTAGAAAGTCAGAAAATGAATATTCTCGGAATTAGACCGGACAAAATCCAAAGTCGTTATTTTCCCGGAAGATTCATGGAGCCAGAAGGAGAGACGAAGGGGGGGCACATGGTGGCCAAACCACCCCTAGGCGCGGGTCCCCCCAGGCCGCGCTAGGGTAGGGTGTGGGCCCCCTGGCTAGCCACCGACCTCGCCCCTTCGCCTATATATTCCTCCCGATACAGAAACCCTAGATCGTCAATCAGAAATCCACGTCCGCAGCACCGCCGCCACCGAAGGGGAGATTCGGGGGATAGAAAGTCTCTGTTCCGGCACCCTGCTGGGACGAGGAAGTGCCCCCGAAGCCATCTCCATCGATCTCCACCACCATCTCCATCACCATTGATGATTCCCATGATAAGGAGGGAGTAGTTCTCTCTCGAGGCTAAGGGTTCTACCGGTACTATGTGTTCATCTCTCTCTATGCATGATCTTATTGAGATCATGAGCTTGTAATCTATAGATCTACCTTGCTACTCAAGTGCTTTAATAGATCTCTGCTCTCCCCATGTGTGTGAAGTTGACAGCGTGCACACCATGGTGGCACTTAGGCTAGAGATTACAAATACTTGTTATGAGTTATATTTGGAGTTGGATGTCTTTATGAAATTGTGGTGTTTGTTTGAACCATCTATTGCTCAAGGTGACAGTGTGGGGTTATCTAGATGGGGAAAGCGAACTTTGAGGAGTGTTATTATAGCCCTACCATGGATTAGAGTGTCCAACCAGAGAGTAGTTCAGAGTAGTATCATGAAGAGAAGATATTTATATGAGAGTGTTCACTAGCGAAAGTATGATCCCTAGGCCTTATTTCTAAGCATTGAAACTTCGTTTGCAACTAGATCTGTTACATGTTTGCTTGCTTCCATCTTTATTTCAGTTTGCCTTTAGTCTCTTCCACACCATCAAGCTATTTTCTAGCACCATTGTCTTTTATCGTTACCACTTGTATTTCACTATCTCTTCGCCGAACTAGTGCACCTATACACCTGACAAGTGTATTGGGTGTGTTGGGGACACAAGAGACTTCTTGTATCTTGATTGCAGGGTTGCTTGAGAGGGATACCTTTGACCACTTCCTCGATAAACCTTGGGTAATCCACTTAAGGGAAAACTTGTTGCTGTTCTACAAACCTCTACACTTGGAGGCCCAACAAGTGTCTACAAGAATAGAAGTGCGTAGACATCAAGCTATTTTCTGGCGCCGTTGCCGGGGAGGTAAGGTAAAAGGTACTCACATCCTCCGGTGTGAGTGCTCGAAGTTATTTCTTTTAGATTCTGAAATTTTGTCTTTTTGTTTCTTGTTTTCACTAGTTAGGCTTAATGGAAAACAACAACAAAATTAGAGAGCTTTATAGTATCTATCTTGAGTTAGGACATGAAGTGTTTGAAGAGAAAATTAAAAAACCTATGGAACTTTATTTGCATGCTAATAGCAATGTTGTTAGTATGAATTCTTTGGACACCATTATTGCTAATGCTATGGAAAAGTCAAAGCTTGGGGAAGCTAGTTTTTATGAAAATGATCTTTTTAGTTCCCCAGCTTTGGAAGATAGCTATTCTATTGCTTATGATGATACCAAACCTCCAATATATGATGATTACAATGATGAATATGATATTTTTAGTCCACCTACTATTGAGGAGAAAAGTAATGATTACAATATGCCTCCTATATTTGATGATTATGGTGATGAAAATAATAATGATAGCTATTATGTTGAATTTGCTCCCACTACAATCAATAAGAATGACTATATTTATGTAGGGAGTATTAATTCTTTTATGCCTGTGGCTTATGATAAGAATGTTTCTTGTGATAGTTATATTGTTAATTTTATTCATGTTGCTACTCAAAGTTATTATGAGAGAGGGAAACATGGGCTTATGTATCTCAACATTATTAAGTTTCCCCTCTTTATGTTGAAAGTCTTGAAGTTGCACTTGTTTTGCTTTCCTATGATTGTTTCTTTGTGCTTTCATGACTTGTTTCTTTGCAAGATTCCTATGCATAGGAAGTGGGCTAGACTTAAATGTGCTTTGAATTTGCTTCTTGATGCTCCCTTTTACTTCAATTCATATTTTCTATGTGAGCATCTTCTCAAACTATCATGCCTAACTTAAAGGCGTTAAAGAAATGTCCTTATTGGGAGATAACCCAAAAGTTTTATATGATTCTTGGAGGTTATTACTTATTTGCTTTTTGTGCCAAGAGTAACCTATAATGAGAAAGAAGTAATGCTTGGGAAAGTTGCTGTCCCAAAACAGATTTCTGTTCTTCACCATAAAAATTCGTGTAAAATCTCTGTACGTCCTTCTGAGGCGTGAATTTTTGTTCTTCTGCCCCAGGTTATTGTCTAACTTTCGTTAGTTCAACACTTTTTGATTTGAACAACATAAGGTCTTCTAAAAAATTCGTCTTTACCTGCTGGTCTGTTTTGACAGATTTCTGCCATTATTTGCATTTGCTTCTTGTTGGTTCCTTTTTGAGTTCTTTTGGGGAATTGAGCTTTTTTAGGGAAGTGCTACAGTAGCTTGTGTTTTAATGTAAGTTTTATTGGTGTTGGAGCTTAACCTAAAGACTTATTATCTTGAGTGCACTAATGTTGCTAATAAAGATTGTGTGAAGTTTTGTATGAAGGAAAAATTCCAGGTGTATGGAAGGAATGAGTAATGAGATGAAGGATGGACTAAAGCTCAAGCTTGGGGATGCCACGCATGTCACCTCAAGAAATATCCAAAATCACAAGCGTCAAAGCTTGGGGATGCCCAAGGCATCCCCTTCTTCATCAATAAAAATCCCAGGTTTCTTCCAAACGCTTCATTTTTATTGTTTCATGCACAGTTGTGTTGTTCTTGGAGTGTCTTCTTTTTCGTTTTCGTTTTTGATTTTTCGTTTGCTTAGTTTGCTGAATAAATTGGTTGTACCCCCTCTTTCATACATTTGGTTTCAAATAGTTTGGTTTGGATTGGAAAAGAGTAGGAAAGTTCATGCTTAAGTGGTAAAGAGAGCTTGTTTTTTACTATGGCCTATGCTTTGTCATGCCATGCTCGATATTGTTTTGGCTTTATGCTTAGTATTATTTTTTGTAGCATGACTTGTTATAAACAATTGAGATTGCTTACTATGCCTTGGAAGAATCATGTGTTGTTTTAGCATATTAAATCATAGTATTGTGGTATTCTCCTTTGATGCTTTATTTGGGTTGACTTTGCACATGCTCACACCATGTTATGACTGTCCCAAGTCATCATAGCCTTTATGATCCTTTAGTTTTCAACTTGTAGTATCACTTTATGCTTTGATTAATGATGTTTTGTCGCTCTGCATGATTATGGCTGTTATTGCTCTCTTAGTTGGTCGCTCCCAGTATTTTGCTAGCCTCCATAACCAAGTGTGAGTTCCACTCATGCATCCAACTCCTAAAACCAAGTTATTCCAAAGAGTCCACCATACCTACCTATTAGCATATGCTATTCCATGTATATTCATGTTTTTGTCTACCTTCCGAATTAAACTTGTTATGTGAAAATTAGTGATTAAAGCTCTCACGAACTTGATGGCACACTTTACTTTCTTGCAATTAATAAACTTGAGCCATTGTGTCCATCTTTGTTGCATATATGCTTGTGCTTTATAAGTTGAAATTAGCAGAACCATGTATCATGGGGAACGTTTTCAACATTGCACTTGTACTTTGTACCCCATTGATATCATGTCTTTTGCTTATGGATCCCGGTGGTGTGAAATAAAAGTGGAACTTGTAAGATGATGGAGTTCGTATTTGTGTTAGAGAAACGCCTGGGCCGCTAGCCTACATGCCTAATCATGGTGGAAACTTGCAGCATAACCATAATGAGCACTCTATGAAGCATCCTCAATAAAAACCTATGCAAATAGCAAATAAAAAGATTGCTCAGATGCTCATTGTCTGCTTGCCTTGTCATTTTGATTATGGGATAGCTCCTGTATCATGTGCAAGGGGTACCCCATTGGCGGTTCTTTATGATACATATGTACTTACAATGACAAGAGCTTACTTGTGACTATAGTTGAGTAGCATGAGGTTCGGTCTTCGTAAGTAAGGGGCATGAGATTTTAGCTTATAATTTGTCAAGCATATCCTCTTAGTTGTGTCACTTTAACCTTAATCACCTAAAGATGCTTATGATAGGGGCAATGAGAGCTGAAAGCTAACAAGTACCATAATTTTTGGAATCTCTTTATGAAACTTGAATCTCTACTTCCTTCTATGAAGGCCTTTCGTTTACCTTTTTGTTGAGTCTCCACCTCCTACCTTTATGCACCTACTTTGAGAGCATAGTGGCCATTCTTAGTTCTATGTGCATTGTCCCAAGACTTGTTGATTGATGCATAACTTTGATATTGCTTGTTTTAAACTATTTGTATCTAGTCACTCTTATGAACTTTGAAGGTGTCCTATGCATTTATGTTTGCTACTCTATGAGAGACAAGCTGAATGCCACAATGCTATGTTTTGTTTATGTGAAACAAACAAACGTCTTGCAAAGCATTGCTATTCATGAATCTTTTGTTTGTGCCTTTTCATGTTGCAACATAGTTTCTTTGTCTTCTTGCTAGAACTTTGTCTTTCATGTTATGATTGAAGTACTATGATCCCAACTTTGAATGTTTTACAAATACTTTGATCAAGTTTATGATGGTGCATGTCACCTCAAAAATTATTCTTTCTTTTTATCACTTAGCTACTCGAGGACGAGTAGGAGTTAAGCTTGGGGATGTTGATACATTGCAGATGTATCTATAATTTTTGATGTTCCATGCTTGGTTTTATCTACTTTCTTTTGTTTTCCACACTTTGGAGTACTTTTCATATGATTTCTTGGACTAACCTATTAACAAGAGCCACAGTACCAGTTGCCTGTTTTCTGCTGTTTTTGGTTCTAGAAAGTCAAAAAATGAATATTCTCGGAATTGGACCGGACAAAAGCCAAAGTCGTTATTTTCCCGGAAGATTCATGGATCCAGAAGGAGAGATGAAGGGGGGCCACAGGGTGGCGAAACCACCCCTAGGCGCGGGTCCCCCCAGGGCGCGCTAGGGCATGGTGTGGGCCCCCTGGCTGGCCACCGACCTAGCCCCTTTGCCTATATATTCCTCCCGATACAGAAACCCTAGATCGTCAATCAGAAATGCACGAAAAGTTCCACAGCGCCGCCGCCACCGAAGCGGAGATTCGAGGGATAGAAAGTCTCTGTTCCGGCACCCTGCCAGGACGGGGAAGTGCCCTCGGAGCCATCTCCATCGATCTCGACCACCATCTCCATCACCATTGCTGATTCCCATGATGAGGAGGGAGTAGTTCTCTCTCAAGGCTAAGCGTTCTACCGGTACTATGTGTTCATCTCTCTCTCTATGCATGATCTTATTGAGATCATGAGCATGTAATCTATAGATCTACCTTGCTACTCAAGTGCTTTAATAGATCTCTGTTCTCCCCATGTATGTGAAGTTGACAGCGTGCAAACCATGGTGGCACTTAGGCTAGAGATTACAAATACTTGTTATGAGTTATATTTGGAGTTGGATGTCTTTATGAAATTGTGGTGTTTGTTTGAACCATCTAGTGCTCAAGGTGACAGTGTGGGGTTATCTAGATGGGGAAAGCAAACTTTGAGGAGTGTTGTTATAGCCCTACCATGGATTAGAGTATCCAACCAGAGAGTAGTTCAGAGTAGTATCATGAAGAGAAGATATTTATATGAGAATGTTCACTAGCGAAAGTATGATCCCTAGGCCTTGTTTCTAAGCATTGAAACTTCGTTTGCAACTAGATCTGTTACATGTTTGCTTGCTTCCATCTTTATTTCAGTTTGCCTTTAGTCTCTTCCACACCATCAAGCTATTTTCTAGCACCATTGTCTTTTATCGTTACCACTTGTATTTCACTATCTCTTCGCCGAACTAGTGCACCTATACACCTGACAAGTGTATTGGGTGTGTTGGGGACACAAGAGACTTCTTGTATCTTGATTGCAGGGTTGCTTGAGAGGGATACCTTTGACCACTTCCTCCCTGAGTTCGAGAAACCTTGGGCAATCCACTTAAGGGAAAACTTGTTGTTTGTTCTACAAACCTCTACACTTGGAGGCCCAACAACTGTCTACAAGAATAGAAGTGCGTAGACGTCAAGCATATCCTCATATTTGTGTCGCTTTAACCTTAATCACCTCGAGATGCTTATGATAGGGGCAATGAGAGCTGAAAGCTAATAAGTACCATAATTTTTGGAAGCTCTTTATGAAACTTGAAATCCCTGCTTCCCTCTGTGAAGGGCCTTTCTTTTTTACTTTTATGTTGAGTCTCCATCTTCTATATTTATGCACCAATTGAGAGAGCATAGTGGTCATTCTTAGTTTAATGTGCATTCTCCCAAAACTTGTTGATTGATTCATAACATTGATATTGCTTGTTCTTAAATTATTTGTATCTAGTCACCCTTATGAACTTTGAAGGTGTCCTATGCATTTATGTTTTGCTATACCATGAGGGACAAGATGAATGCCACTTTTATTATGTTTTCTATATGTGAAACAAACAAGCGTCTTTCAATGCATTGTTATTCATGATATTTCGTTTGTACCTTTTCATGTTACAACATAGTTGCTATGTCTTATTGTTAGAACTCTATCTTTCATGCTTATGTTTAGAGTACTTTGATCCTAGCTATCAATGCTTTACAAATACCTTGATCAAGATTGTGATAGTGCATGTCACCTCAAAAATTATTCTTTTTATCACTTACCTACTCGAGGACGAGCAGGAGTTAAGCTTGGGAATGCTTGATATGTCGTAAACGTATCTATAATTTTTGATGCCCCGTGCTTGTTTTATATCTACTTTCTTATGTTTTGTTCACACTTTGAGGTATTTTTATACATTTTCTGGAACTAACCTATTAACAAGATGCCACAGTGCCAGTTGCCTGTTTTCTGCTGTTTTTGGTCTCAGAAAAGCTAGTAGGGAAATATTCTCGGAATTGGACGGGACAAAAGCCAAAGTCAATATTTTACCAGAAGGAACACGGAGTCCGAAGGGCAGCCGAAGGGGGGCCACGAGGCGGCCACACGCTATGGTGGCGCGGCCACCCCCAGGCGTGCCACCAGGTGGTGTGGGCCCCTCGGGCCTCCACCGGCCTTGCCCCTTTGCCTATATATTCCCCCGGATATGAAAATCCTAAGGACCCGATCAAAAATCCACGAAAGAGTCTGTAGCCGCCGCCGTCTCCATCCCTAGATCAGGGGGATCTAAATCTCTTCCCGGCACCCTGCCGGAGGGGAGAGATCATCCCGGAGGCCTTCTTCGTCACCATGCCAGCCTCCGGAGTGACGCGTGAGTAGTTCACCCTTGGACTATGGGTCCATACAGTAGCTAGATGGTTGGTTCTCCTCCTTTGTGCTATCATGTTTAGATCTTGTGAGCCCCGTTCATGATCAAGATCATCTATTTGTAATCCTACGTGTTGTGTTTGCAGGGATCCAATGGATATTGAGATACTATGTCAGATTGATTATTGATTCTATCATGTCTATGTTATTTGTGATCTTGCATGCTCTCCGTTGTTAGTAACTATCTTGGCCAAGTAGATGCTTGCAACTCTAAGAGGGAGTATTTATGCTCGATAGTGGGTTCATGCCTCTAGTAATCTGGGGAAATGACAGAAATCTCTAAGGTTGTAGATGTGTTGTTGCTACTAGGGAGAAAACAACAATCCTTTGTCCATGGGGCAATTGTATTGTTTACTTTACACACTTTTCTTAATGCAATTATCTATTGCTTGCAACTTAATACTGGAAGGAGTTTGGATGATAACCTAAAGGTGGATTATTAGTCATAGATGCAGTTGGATTACGTCTATGTATTATGTTGTAATGCCTAATCAAATCTCGTAGGAGTCAAGATGTCTAGTATATGCATTGTTATGTCATGGTTCAATGCACGGTGCCCAGAAAAGTGCTGGTGCATGGTTGATGTAGAGCTCGTTGGGAACCCTAAGAGGAAGGTATGATGAGCACAGCAGCAAGTTTCCCTCAGTTATGAAACCAAGGTTTAATCGAACCAGTAGGAGCAAGGAAACACCCCAAAGGTGTTACTAGCTGAGCTTTGGCAGGACGCACTACCGGTGCTAGTAGCAACGTGGAGACCTGCACAACACAACCACAGAACTTTGTCCCCAACTTGCGATGAGGTTGTCAATCTCACCGTGTTTTGCGGAAAACAAAGGATTAAACGTATCGAATGGAAAGAAGTAAAAGTTTGCAGAACGTAAACACAAAGCAGTAAAAGATTGTAGATTGTATGTAAAAGACAAGGATCGTGATCCATAGTTCACTAGAGGTGGCTCTCCTTAAGATAGATAACATGCTGGGTGAACAAATTACAGCGGGGCAATTGACAAACATCGAGAAAGCAATACATGCATATACTAATCATCTTGACTCCTTTGAGACTTGATTGGGCATTACAACATTATACATAGACCGCCATCCAACTGCATCTATGACTAATAATCCACCTTCAAAGTTATCATCACCCCCCCCGATTATCCCCCTACAAAGAGCAGTTTATTTGCTACACATATTGCGTTACAAAAAGAGTAAAGTAAACAATACGATTGTTCTATGAACAAAGGATTGTTGTTTTCCCTAGTAGCAACAAAGACATCTAGTACCTTAGAGATTTCTGTCACTTCCCCAGATTATTAGAGGCATGAACCCACTATCGAGCATAAATACTAACTCTTGGAGTTGCTAGCATCTACTTGGCCAAGATAGCTACTAACAACGGAAAGCATGCAAGATCTCAAATAACAAATACATGATAGAATTGTTATTTGGTGCCTGCACTGAGCATCAGGATTAGTTATAAACCTAAATAATTGTTATTTGGTGCCTGCACTGAGCATGAAAATTGTATCTCGATCGTGTTTGATCCAAAGTGGTCATTCCTTTAAATCTGAAAACAATGGTTGTTCGGTTTATAAGAATGATATCCTTTATGGTCATGCACCTATGTTGAATGGTTTATTTCTATTGGATCTCGATAGTAATATTACGCACATTCATAATGTTAATGCTAAAATGATTAAACTTGATGATGATATGTCTACATATATGTGGCACTGCCGTCTAGGTCATATTGGTGTTAAACGCATGAAGAAACTCCATTCTGATGGACTTTTGGAATCACTTGATTTTGAATCATTTAATACATGTGAGCCATGCCTTATGGGCAAGATGACTAGAACGCCATTTTGCGGTTCAATAGAACGGGCGACAGATCTATTGGAAATCATACATACTGATGTGTGTGGACCAATGAGTGTGTCGGCGCGAGGTGGATATCGTTATTTTGTTACTTTCACGATGATTTGAGTAGATACGGGTATATCTATTTGATAAAACACAAGTCTGAAACTTTTGAAAAGTTCAAGGAATTTCAGAATGAAGTGGAAAATCATCATAATAAAAAAATCAAGTTTCTACGGTCTGACCGTGGAGGAGAGTATCTAAGTTACGAGTTTAGCACACACATGAAAGAGTGTGGAATAGTTTCACAACTCACGCCTGCCGGAACACCACAACGTAATGGTGTGTCAGAACGTCGTAATCGTACCTTATTGGATATGGTTCGATCTATGATGTCTCCGATCGACTTACCTCTATCATTTTGGGGTTATGCACTGGAAACAGCTGCATTCACTTTAAATCGGGCACCATCTAAATCCGTTGAAACGACACCGTATGAATTATGGTTTGGAAACAAACCTAAGCTGTCATTTCTTAAGGTTTGGGGATGCGATGTTTATGTGAAGAAAGTTCAACCAGATAAACTCGAACCCAAAGCGGAAAAATGCGTCTTCATAGGATACCCTAAGGAAACAATTGGGTATACCTTCTATCATAGATCCGAGGGCAAGGTTTTTGTTGCCAAGAATGGATCCTTTCTTGAGAAGGAGTTTCTCGCGAAAGGTGTGAGTAGTCGGAAGGTAGAACTCGAAGAGGTTATTGAACCTTCTTTTCATGGAATGGCAAATGGCGCAGCACCGGAAGTTGTTTCGGAGTTGACTTCACCTGTTGAAGAGAGAGCTAATGATAATGATCATGAAACTCCGAAAAAGGACACTACCGAACCTCGCAGGTCAAGCAGGACACGTGCAGCTCCTGACGGCAATCTAATCCTGTGAATTTCATGGTTGATGAAATGGATGACCCTGTGACGTATGAAGAAGCGATGATGAGCCCGGATTCCAACAAATGGCTAGAAGCCATGAAATCCGAGATGGAATCCATGTACGAGAACCAAGTTTGGAACTTGGTGGACTTACCTCACGACCGAAAGGCCGTTGAGAATAAATGGATTTTCAAAAGAAAAACTGATGCTGATGGTAATGTGACCATCTTTAAGGCTCGACTTGTCGCAAAGGGGTTTCGACAAATTCAAGGAGTTGACTACGATTAGACATTCTCTCCCGTAGCGATGCTTAAATCGGTTAGGATTATGTTAGCAATTGTTGCATATTTCGATTATGAAATATGGCAGATGGATGTCAAAACTGCGTTCCTCAATGGTAAGATTGAAGAAGTGTTGTATATGATACAACCTAAGGGTTTTGTCGATCCTAAGGATGCTAATAAGGTGTGCAAACTTCAGCGATCCATCTATGGACTGAAGCAAGCATCATGAAGTTGGAATCTCCACTTTGATGAGGTGATCAAAGAGTTTGGATTTGTCCAAACTTATGGAGAGGCTTGTATTTACAAGAAAGTGAGTGGGAGCAATGTGGCATTTCTGATATTATATGTGGATGACATATTATTGATTGGAAATGATATAGATCTTTTAAACAGTGTTAATAGTTATCTAAACAGCAAATTTTCGATGAAAGACCTTAGTGAAGCATCATATATATTAGGCATTAAAATCTATAGAGATAGATCAAGGCGCCTAATTGGGCTATCGCAGAGTACATACCTTGATAAGATATTAAAGAAGTTTAATATGGACGAAAGTAAGAAGGGGTTCTTACCTATGTTGCAAGGCAAGACATTGAGTAAGACTCAAAGTCCGGCTACGGCGGAAGAAAGAGAGATGATGGATAAGATCCCCTATGCCTCGGCCATAGGCTCTATTATGTATGCCATGCTATGTACAAGACCGGATGTGGCACATGCTATTAGTTTGACTAGTAGGTACCAATCTGATCCAGGTTCGGAACACTGGATAGCGGTAAAGAAGATCCTCAAGTACTTGAGAAGAACTAAGGATATGTTTCTCATATACGGAGGTGAAGAAGAGCTAGTCGCTAAGTGTTATGTTGATGCTAGCTTTGACACCGATCCAGATGACTCTAAATCTCAATCCGGATACGTATTTCTCTTGAACGGAGCAGCAGTTAGTTGAAGGTTTCCAAACAACCTGTGGTGGCTGGATCAACAATGGAGGCGGAATATGTTGCTGCTTCAGAAGCGGCACAGGAGGCAGTTTGGATGAAAGAGTTCATTACGGAACTGGGTGTGGTTCCCAGTGCGTTGGACCCGATGGTGATCTATTGTGACAACAATGGAGCCATAGCCAACGCAAAGGAACCAAGGTCTCACAAGAATTCCAAACATATTAAGCGTCGGTTTCACTCCATCCGCGAGCATGTCAAGGATGGAGATATTAAGATTTGTAAAGTACACACGGACCTAAATGTAGCAGATCCGTTGACTAAAGTTCTCCATAGGGAAAAACATGATCAACACCAGAACTCCATGGGTGTTAGATTTATCACTATGTGAACTAGATTATTGTCTCTAGTGCAAGTGGGAGACTGAAGGAAATATGCCCTGAGAGGCAATAATAAAGTTGTTATTATATATTCCTTATATATGATAGATGTTTATTTTACATGCTAGAAATGTATTGATTCAGAAACATCAGTACATGTGTGTTTAATAAACAAAAAGGGTTCCTAGTCATGCCTCTCTTATAGACTAGCTTGTTGATTAACAGGATGATCAAGGTTTCTAGATCATGGACATTGGATGTTGTTAATAACAAGGTCACACCATTGGTGGAATGATGTGATGAACATTCATCCGAAGTATAGCATTACGATCAAGGCATTATGTTTATATTGCTATAACATCATACGAAGTAATCTTTATCCTTAGACCATGAGATCATGTTAATTGCTAACACCGGAAGAGTATCTTGATAACATCAAACGTCACACCGTAACAGGGTGACTATAAAGATGGGTTTAGTACTACGAAGGTGTTATGTTGAGTCTCATGGATCAAGAGTGGAACTTGTCAATCCAGATGACGGATAGATATACTCTGGGCCCTCTCGGTGATATCACATTAGGATAGCTTGCAAGCAAGTGATGTGATCACTAGAATGTTATATCACGGGAACGAGAAAAGAGTGCATGTCGGTAACGAGATCATACTAGGTATGGAGGTACCGATGATCGAATCTCGGACATGTAATATATCGAGAGACAAAGGGATTTAGTTACAAGCATTAAAGGTTCTCACGATCACAGGAGTCATCGTTGAATGTGTAGGAGTCAGTACGGATCTCCAGGTCCCGCTGCTGATTATTGATCTGAGAAGGGTCTCAATCATGTCTGCATTATTCGCGAACCGTAGGGTGGCACACTTAAGAGTTACCGGACACCATTTTGGAGCACATATGTTTCATTTAAAGAATTGCAAAGCGCAGGAATTGTTTCAATAGAAACCAGAAATTATTTCGGGTGAAATTGGAGAAGGTGGTTCTGCATGTGATATTGAAATATTGCAAGGGGCTATATGTGAATGTTTGTTAATTAAAGTAATTAAAAAAAATCTGAATAAATTTAATAAAAATAGTTTTATTAAATGATAGAGCATTAAATTTGGAGAAATTTAATGCATTTAAAGTGGAGACTTTAAAAGGGAATGTGAAGAGGCATTTTAATGTGGAGGGGTTACCACCACATGAATGGGGGAGGTGAGGGGTCACCCCCCATGCACCGGCCATGGAGAGAGGGGGCACCCCCTCCTCCTATAAAAGGCCACCCATTCCCTCCTTCATCCTCACACCTCCTTGTGAAGGATCTCTCTCCCCCTCTAGAATTATTTCCCCATGGTCTCGGATTAGCGAGATACAAGTTCTCGGTGGCATTTCGTCTGGAAGGAGTTGCTGCTTCCGCTAGATTGCTGGAGCGAGGAGGTGGAGGTTGTCCGGTGGCTTGAGCAAAAAGGATGCGCTGCTGGCGAGTTGCGCCGGACTTCCTCACGATCTTGAGATCGGCAAGTGTACGACTACATCAACCACGAGTTCCTACTCGTTAACAAAGCTCGTTGTCTACGAGGTTAAGTTCTCGTTGGATGTATGTCCACCCGTTGTTTTGTACCTAGTAGATAGATCTTGGCGTGTAGTTCACACCATAGGAAAAAATTTGTTTTCTATGTTGCGGACCCAACAAAGCACACATGCACAAACATATGCACATAGCTAGCTAGCTCATTAATTTCAATCTTACCCAAATAGAAAATAAATCCCACCACCAAGCATGTACCAAAACAAATGTAGATATAATTTAACATGCTCCATAAGCTAGAAACACTAGCACATATATATAATAAGCAACAAAATAAGAGATTCAACATAGAGTGTACACACAAACAAAAGCTAGTTCAACATGCAAATGCTGCTTAGCAACCAACATAAATAGAGATTTCAACAGTATATATGCTGCTTTTTAAGCATTAGACATACAAACTGCAGGCATAGTTCTTCATCTCCTTGTTGTCGCTGCCTCCTCCCTATCTCGCTTCCTCTGCTTCCTGCTGCGCATACCAGGAACCTTCGCCGGCTTGGGATTGGGAGTAGCCACACGACCGAGCTCGATATCTCGATTCAATTTCTTCCCGGGAAAGATTCCATAAGCCATGTGATTGGCTATAGCGGTCGACATTTTCCCCAACTTTGACATAGCCGAATCCACAGGCTTCGGCGTGTTGTAGGACGCGTTGGAAGTCTGGTCATACGCTCCTATTGCAAAAGGGGCAGCAGTTCTTGGTACCAGTCTAGGGTTCACTCCAGTAGTTTTCAAACCTCCCAGCATTAAGCCTATTGAGACTGGCCCTGGCCTTCCTATGACGCGACTCGACATTGCTATCAACATCATCAGTAGCAACCTGATACATGCAAAATTTACAGGTGAAGCAAATATGTAGCAATTGCAACAAATATGTAGCAAAGGAAGCAACAGATAACATGACCACAACGCATAGAACATATGAAACAATAGGCTTGCATTAATCCTCATATATGAATTGATAAGCTTGCATTAGTCCACATATATGAAATAATAAGCTGGCATTAATCCATACATATGAAAAATAGGCTAGCAATCAAGCACTAACAATCCTATAATTGAAAACCCGGCCTAGCTAGTGTTATGAATCAACACCTAATTAATCGGACTCCTAGATACAAATAATCCATAGATCTACTCAATACACATCAATGCTAACAGATATTAAATGAATCTGGTGCTAATTGAAAACCCTAGGTTCCAACCCTAACAGATATATTAAGTACAAATCTAAACTAACAAGGAAGAGCGATGGTACCGCAAATTCCTCTAGTGCTAGGTTGAATATATAAGGGAGATGGTGAATCGGAACTTACTACCTTCTCATAGTCGACAATGTTCTCGTCGAAGTCCACAGGAGACGGCTCGACAATGAGCTCGAACTCCTCGTTGTCCTCCTGAAACTCCTTCCCAAGGCTGTAGACCCACTTAGCAACAGCAGCGGGAGCTGATGAGGGGCCAATGGGACGCCCTTCGGCAATGGCCTCTGCTTCATCTTTGGCCTTCGCTATGGCGATGAGAGCCGCCCTTGCAGCCTTGCACGCCTCATCTGTAGCTTTGCAAGACTTGTCTGCGGCTAAGGATAGCCTCTCGGCCTTCGCCTTCATTGTGGCAACAGCACCGGATGGGTGCTTTATCGCCGGCCAGAAAGGGGAATGGAGTTTTTTCTTGAGTCAGCAGAGAGATGGAGGAGTAGGGAAGTGGGGAGTAGGAAACTGCTGAACTTTTTTTCCAGATCAGGGAGATATACAAGGAGTGTGAGCAGGTGGAAAGTGAGTGGGTGTTCCGCGCATAGCAACTGTTTGTTACCCAGACACGTGCACACGTACGCCCAATTTGGGGAAAGTGAGTGGGTGTGGCACGTATAGCAACTAAGATTTTTCGAATTCCGGATTGCATGAATAAATTCGGACTGCAAGATATCCTTGAGACGGTTATGAATTATCACGATATCTAAGATATATAGTGTAGGGGTTCCGCGCATGAAAACAATAAATTTTACCCTACGCCCCTGAACCCCTGATGCTACCAGTACCTATCTATTAGTAATACAGTAACGAGAGAGGCTTTTCGCGAACTTACCATTGAAGACCGAAAAGCGTTGTCAATGCTCAGGAGAGCGTGGTTGATGTAGATGAGCCGAAGCCGACCTCAAGGTCGTGATGAAGTCCTTGCGCTCCTGTGGCTCCAACGACTTGAGTGCCTCAAGTGCGACACCTCGCGGGGAGTTACACACGTCCGGTGCCTGACGATGACTCCCGCTTCCCTGATCCAGCAGCAGTTGCGGAAGTAGAGCTCCTGGATCCGAATCCCGCAGCACGACGGTGCTCCGTGGTGAAGACGTCTCTCATTCGTGCAGTCCAGACTTGGGACCACGGTCACGGGAGAGAGAGGGAGAGAGAGAAAATATCATTAGAGGTCCTCCCAAAAGTGAGAAGACCTTTATTGATTATTGGGTGTATTTATCTAGTCAAATACCCCACTATATATCGGGGGGGGAGGTACTACCTCCCTCAAAGTCTCGGGGTGGGACTAAAGGAGAGGAGGGGGAGGGGTGGCACCGCCGGCCACCCCCATGGGCCCCGCGCGGGGGGGGGGGGGCTGGCCCACTAGGGCGTCGGCCACCCCCTTGGCCCCTTCTCCCTCTCTCCTTTCCCTAATGGGCCCTCTCCCCTCCGGGAATTGGCCCATTAAGCCTTTGACCATTTAAATTGATTTTCTCTTTATTAAATAATTATGAATAAATGATTAAATCAATATTTAACATTCATTCACATGTTATTCAACCACCGTGGCTATGGAACACTTCCACCTCCACTCTGGACATCCTCCGGACTTACCGAAACCCTTTCTGTTTCTCTCCACTATTCTTCTGTGATTCTACCGATCCTATAAACACTCTCTAAGCATCATCAAGCCCTTAAGCGTGATACCCCACGGTTCAGGAACACTCCAGACATGGTCGGGACACTCCCGCACCAATGATCGATAGAGGAACCTGGATGGCCATGTGACCCCTATGTGTTCCACGAAGATCTTTCGTCGTTTGAACTGGGACAGTCGTGTCTTATTCCCTTTGTCTCTTGATACTTACATTTCCCGAGATCTGATCAATGACATCACCATGTCGTGTTCAATCTTGTTACTGAACAATGCTACTTTACTCGTTCCGACAAGTGATATCCCTATCATCAAATCACACGTTGTGCAGCTATTGGATATAACCTCTCTGAGTGGGCCCTTGAGTATCTTCCTGTCACATGGACGGACAAATCCCGCTCTTGACATATATTGCCTCAACGGTTTCCTCCGAGTACCTGAACACACCTTTATAACCACTGTTTTACCAAGTGACGCTTGATGCTATCAAAGCACTCTCGGGAGACAGTGATTGATATAGCCTCACGGTCTAAGGAATAGTCTACGAGGATCCATTTCTAATCATTATAACTTAAAATTCGTGACATGATCAGGTCACGATGTTTAGGTTGGGTATTGGTTCATCATCTCATTCTCCGAATGAGTTGACTCCATTTCCAGCTAGCATAAATGCCACATGATCAGGAAACATGATCATATGTTGACCAATGAACCAGTGACTAGAGTTTCACTGGGAACCCGTGGTTGTTTATATATCACACGTGTATTGATGTTTCCATCCAATACAGTTATAGCATGATATAAAACTTAATCATAAACTATATGAAATATGATAATAGTCCTTACTACTATTTGTCTCTAGGGCATATTTCCAACAGTCTCCCACTTGCACTAGAGTACAAATACACTAGCTGCATTTGTTCTTAATCATTGGCACCATATATCCGGTACCCTGAACATGCTTGCTCATGGAAGAGGCTGAGTCTTGGGTCTGTACTTTCTAGTCCCAAATCCTTTGCAACTTACTAATGTCACCTTGATTGACATTAATACTTTATCATCACATGATAACATATGTGTGTATGCATCGTCACTATGGCAGCAAAATGAGGCATGATTCCAGGAGCCTACAGTGACTTTAGATCAACCTCGAGGGCTTTCTCATTAGGCAATGTGCCCTGGGATACATCATTCTACGTAAAAAGCAAACTAGCCCCACCATAACATTATACAACACTTTAGATGGTACCCTTATCTATTATTATAAATGTAACCATCGAAACACTAGTGCACTATGTGCAACTTTCAATGTTTTGTTCACCTCGCTTCCTACTTGACTTCAATCGGTATTTACAGGAGTTTCCAACATATTACCTTACAACATAACCCTTTATGTTTTAAGATATGTCATCCTTTACGGATTTGGAAAATATGTCTACAGTTCTCTATTAGACAGTGCGGACAAACTTAGCTCCACATTCTGTGATTCAAACTTAATCACTTTCAAATGTTCTTCATATGGATCACATATTATGCTAAGTTATCATAATGGTTTTCTAAGATAGAACCTATGTCTCAACATAGTGGATGATGATCATCCTTTTATTTCTTTCAACCATTGATGTTCAACTTAATACTATTCCTAATTTGAGTTATTAAGGACCAGTTCCTTAATTAACTCCTATTCTGAAACCCTTTCCAGAATCCCTTAAGGAATACTACATAATATCATAATACACCTATTATCAACTTCTACATCTTATAAATCATTGTTTATAAGTATTTGTGGTTTTATTCTTAACACACTTAAGAATCACTGTATAAGCTCCCACTCAAAAATATGTCAAACACATATTGTTTTAGGAAGACTTTCATAGCTCCCACTCAATTTCATGCAAATTGCATATCTACTCATCACTTTGAACAACATCAAAATCTTTTGATCAAATATCAAAGTGAGAGATTTACTATGAGACACTAGTACTTTTACAAGTTTTTAAATCCACTAGACATTTAGCACACTTGAATCAAATTCATTTGAATTCATCCAATACTTGACAAATTGTGCTTTTGTCATTCACCCCCTTTTCCATTATGGCTTTGCAGTCATTTGGGAAAATTCCAAGTAACCCCTTTTACTTGTGAGATTCAGCAACGAATTGCTTTCTAATCTCAAGTGAATTTTGCTTCTAGGATTTATCATAATTTTAGTTTACCATTATTTCCTTAGTAGTTCATAGGTATGTCATATTCCAAGAATCATGACAAATGATTCATAAATGTCTCCATACAAGATATGGATTACATTTTGAATCCTACTTCATGTAGTGAAAACACTAGTGGGGAAAACACAATGATCATTATCATTGATTCTTTCCTTTGTGAAGAGAATCATTCAGGAACATTGTCCATTGCGCTTCTCAACACTCTGATGTAGGGTTTTGAATCCTCATCGTGTTTTTCACTATCTTCCAATTTGCTTCATAATCGAGAAATATCACTAAAAGTGAGCTTTCTCAAGAATGCACCAAAATCCAAGCAATACAAGTTTTGCTTCCCTTTTGGTTTTAGCTATGGATTTCGTATTCAAAGTTTCCAATGAATACTTTGCAAGGATTTATTTGCTAGGTTATATCGAATAACCCCAAATCTTTTACGACGATCCATACTAGATATGGAGCCGCTTTCACGAATTCAAATGGTTCATTATATATTCTAATTGAGTGCTAACTATTTCTTAACTAATGGTATCTACATCTACACTACAACGATATATTTGGTGCCTTCTATTCACCCACTTTGATATCTAATATCATATTGTGATGCTTTGCATTTTGATATTTCAAAACGCTTCGCATTTCACAATTTCTTTTATGCCATTCTTATAAAGTCGAATTTCACTTCTATTGATCAAATCATAGTAATTAGATTCTCTTTTATATTCATACCCTTTGTTGATGAAACACTTTGATCAAATCAAATAGTTTCATACTTGTTTCCTTTGGTAAACTTATTTACACATTTAAACAATCATATAATGATAATTACCATTTGTCAAAACACAATACATCGAATATGTATTTACTTTTAACAATTCATTAAAATACTTTGTATTCAAGTAATACACGGTGTTCAAGTTATTTTGCCGAACTTAGGCATGAGTTATATGTGATAAGAAATCGAATGACTTTCACATATTATCATTATAACTTTGAATTTATACAATGGTTTCATTCATTAATGAATATATCATTAAGTTGGGTATTTTAAAGCATTTCGATATTTTACAAATGTTCATGCATTATCAATTAGTTTCAAACAACAAGGATAATTCACACATAATCAAACAAGATATGAACACGAATAGAAATCATTCATAAAAGTGGAACAAACGTTTGTTACAAACTCGTATAAATAACCGTCTCACAAAGTGTGAGACACACTAAAGAAGTTCACAATCTTTTGATTACAATAACTATCCAAAACATAAACTAAATGATAAATTTTGAGAGAGAGTGTCGTCGGCCATCATCATCATGCTCGCCATCAACACGCAACGTCACCTCTCCAGCAAGCACCTCTCATGCAGAAGGACCCGTTTTCAGCAAAACAGAACAAGTATCAAATATAATTAACACTGCAAATGTGTTTGCAAGATTATAACATTTATAAAATTGTATATCAAATATGTACCTTTGTCATCGATGACCTCTCCGGTGATTGGTTCAACCTTTACGTTCGTGAAACGTAATATGAACTCTTGGAAATCCAATGTTTCCGTATCACCACTCATGATGCTACTCCAGACATGTCCTTCATAGCTGGGAGGCAACGATCGAAGCAGTATGCCTATCACAAACGGATCATCCATCCAGTAATCCACGAAGTGAACCAGTCTCATGTGTGCATCAAACATGTGCTCCAAGTGACCCTTCAGACATGTATGCTCCTCCATCTGTATGGAAAGGAACTCTCCAAGCAGCTCGTTCTTCCACATGCGCACATGGCCTATGCACTCTGCTCTCAGCTGATCCACCATTGAATATGGATCAAGATCACCCATGAGCGGATGGATTTCATCCACCATCCAGTAACGCATTATTATCTTAATGTAGGTGGAAATCTCTTGATGATAGTAGCGGTCTGCCAGCTCTTGTGGGGTCTCATAGTGGTCTGGCTCAGTCAAATCCATCGTGCGGCATATGTAGTCTACCACATGATTCCTAGTAAGGAGATCATTCAGGCGCACAAGCCAACTAGGAAAGTTGGATCCATCAAGTCTAAGTTTCTCACCCTTTACCCATTCCTCAATGACAAAGTAAGCTTCACGGTGAGCCATCTCTACATTTATAATTGCAAAAAGGAATTTAGACTAAGTTTATAATTAAATTAGTTAATAATAACTCCACTCAGAAACACATATCCCCATAAAGGTTCCTAGTGATAACACGACCCCTATCAGCCACATCTCCCCCGATCATCACAGCCATCAATGTGGGTTAAAGGGTGGACGCTAAACGTCGGTCACATCATTCATGCGACTCGTGCTCGATCTTTCGACCATCCGTGTTCCGAGGCCATGTATGTACATGCTAGGATCGCCAACTCAACTTTAGTGTATTCGCTGTGCAACATGGCTTACACCCACTGTATGCGAACATAGATATGTCTGACACCCGATCATCACGGCCTGCCTCATACCGAAGAACTTTCTTGGTGGTGCACACTAAGGGGGAACACAATCATTGGTAATTTTAACAGGGATCATATTATTAGGCTACCGTCGAGTATAATACTAGCACACAATAATATATACAAACAATAACATTGAATGTAAATGTGATGTGATATGGTCCTTCACATCGTGATCTCCATCCGTCGTCACCGGATTCCGACGTTGTAGACACCAGGGTACCGGTGTCATTCCGGCGTGGTAGTCCGTCACCTCCGTGACTATCTACTACTACGTAACAAAAGGTAATCACTTTACCTTTGCCACAACCATATCACAAAGCAATGCCCCCTGCAAAACAAAGTTAGGCGCCTCTACTTTATCTTTGCATGTTTTACGTGGTTGAATGGGCTTTCGCACAAGAACCGTTCTTACCTACGAACTTTCAGCACAACGCTGATCAAGTAGTTGTCTCTACTACACCCCTTTCGGGGACCTCCATTGCAAATGGCATACCAACTAATGCGAGAGAGACAGACAGCCCCCTAAGCCACTTTATACGGTACAAGCCGTATGTCAAGCGTGGACCAGTCTCGGGAATGAACGCGTAAAGTCGGTTGGGGGACGCTTCATCAAGCATTATTGCGGTATACACAAGTACACGTGGGAGGGTAACAACTAAAAGATCAACGCCCACACGCTACATCTCGTGTGTTCTACCCATACTAGCATTACTATGCATAGATCTAGCTCTAATACCACTGTAGGGGTTCCGCGTATGAAAACAATAAATTTTACCCTACGCCCCTGAACCACTAATGCCGCCAGGACCTATCTATTAGTAATACAGTAACGAGAGGGTCTTTTCGCGAACTTACCCTTGAAGACCGAAAAGCATTGTCAACGCTCAAAAGAGCGTGGTTGATGTAGACGAGCCGAAGCCGACCTCAAGGTCGTGATGAAGTCCTTGCTCTCCTGTTTCTCCAACGACTTGAGTGCCTCAAGTGCGACACCTCGCGGGGAGTTACACACGTCCGGTGCCTGACAATGACTCCTGCTTCCCCGATCCAGCAGCAGTTGTGGAAGTAGAGCTCCTAGATCCGAATCCCGCAGCGCGATGGTGCTCTGCGATGAAGATGTCTCTCGTTCATGCAGTCCAGACTTGGGACCACGGTCACGGGAGAGAGAGGGAGAGAGAGAAAATATCAATTAGAGGTCCTCCCAAAAGTGAGAAGACCTTTATTGATTATTGGGTGTATTTATCTAGTCAAATACCCCCACTATATATAGGGGGGGAGGTACTACCTCCCTCAAAGTCCCGGGGTGGGACTAAAGGAGAGGAGGGGGGAGGGGTGGCACCGCCGGCCACCCCCATGGGCCCCGCGCGGGGGACTGGCCCACTAGGGCGCCGGCCACCCCCTTGGCCCCTTCTCCCTCTCTCCTTTCCCTAATGGGCCCTCTCCCCTCCGGGAATTGGCCCATTAAGCCTTTGACCATTTAAATTGATTTTCTCTTTATTAAATAATTATGAATAAATGATTAAATCAATATTTTACATTCATTCACATGTTATTCAACCTTCGTGGCTATGGAACACTTCCACCTCCACTCCGGACATCCTATGGACTTACCGAAACCCTTCCTGTTTTCTCTCCACTATTCTTCTGTGATTCTACCGATCCTATAAACACTCTCTAAGCATCATCAAGCCCTTAAGCGTGGTACCCCATGGTTCGGGAACACTCTAGACATGGTCGGGACACTCCCACACCAATGATCGACAGAGGGACCTGGATGGCCATGTGACCCCTGTGCGTTCCACGAAGATCTTTCGTCGTTTGAACCGGGACAGTCGTGTCTTATTCCCTTTGTCTCTCGACACTTGCATTGCCCGAGATCTGATCAATGACATCACCATGTCGTGTTCAATCTCGTTACTGAACAATTCTACTTGACTCGTTCCGAGAAGTGATATCCTTGTGATCAAATCACACGCTGCGCAGCTATTGGATATAACCTCTCCGAGTGGGCCCTTGAGTATCCTCCCATCACATGGACGGACAAATCCCGCTCTTGACATATATTGCCTCAACGGTTTCCTCCGAGTACCTGAACACACCTTTATAACCACTGTTTTACCAAGTGGCGCTTGATGCTATCAAAGCACTCTCGGGAGACAATGATTGATATAGCCTCACGGTCTAAGGAATAGTCTACGAGGATCCATTTCTAATCATCATAACTTGATCTTTGTGACATGATCGAGTCACAATGTTTAGGTTGGGTATTGGTTCATCATCTCATTCTACGAATGAGTTCCAACTGGCATAAATGCCACATGATCAGGAAACATGATCATCTGTTGACCAATGAACCAGTAACTAGAGTTTCACTGGGAACCCCTGGTTGTTTATATATCACACGTGTATTGATGTTTCCATTCAATACAGTTATAGCATGATATAAAACTTAATCATAAACTATATGAAATATGATAATAGTCCTTACTACTATTTGTCTCTAGGGCATATTTCCAACATGTAGTTAGAGGTGGTCATGATTTTTAGCCGTCTCTATGACACGTGCACGTTCTCCGAACAGCGGCCGTGCCGTTTTAGTGAGACCTCCTCATCAGGATTTTATTTCTGATCGTCTCTAATAGCTGCCCTGACACATGTAGTTCACCCATGTGCGGCGTGTCAGTTGTTTTCGAAGTGGTTATTATTTTGCACCATCTCCTTGGAAAAAGAAGAGGGAAACCGAGCCGGCAGAGACCCATGTGTGGCGTGTCAGTTGTTTTCGAAGTGGTTGTTTTCGAGCATTGATAGTACGGAGTCAGGGCTCACCGCTGCAGCATCCCCTCCTCTAGCATCTTCTCTCCATTTGATTTCTTCCTCTCGTGTATTATTCCCTTCTTCATACTTCATACGCAGAAGGCAGTGTGCTTCTCCATTTCATTGCCCCGATAGAAGGTCATAATTTGTTCCTCTGCTTTTCCCCATTTATTCTATCGTAGTAGGGTATGGTTTTCTTCTTCAGATTCCTATGCTTGTTTTTATACTTCCAATTCCTTTGCTTCTTCTTGTTCTTCATATTATCCTTATTCTTATTATTCGATCTTTTCTTCTTCTTCTTCTTCTTCTTCTTCTTCTTCTTATTATTATTATATTTAGGGTTGTCACGAATATCTTCCATCTGTGCACCCAGCCACAGGAGAACTGTCGATGTTCAAGTAGGAATACGGTGTCCTTCAACATCGTCTTGAACCAGCCAATCTTTCGGGATAATGTGGTGAGTAATTTGTAGCCTGTTTACTTAGACCCTCCCTGGTGCTCGACATAATCAAGTAGTATAGGTTTTGGCTACTCGTGGTGTTTCTGAATCTCAAGATTGACATTTTCTTCAAAGAAGTTTCAACTTTTAATTATAGGGTTTTAGGTGTTCAATCCTATAGGTTCTTGTACTGAAACCAGAAGACCATTAGCTTACAATACTTAGAAACTATGTTTGATAGTTTTTTATGTGCTGGATTACCTTTTGAATACCGAGGAGCCAACATTGCTTTGTCAGATTTTTCAGATAGTGAGCACTCCATGTAGGCCATAATTCTGATTACCATCTCTATTGCATTTAGTGTTTCATATTTAATGCAACTTGGTTGATTGTGCTAGTTTCATAACTAACGTTCTATCTGTTTTCTTACTGTTTGTGAAACAGAGTATGTAACAGAGTATGTGACAGAGCATATATGTAATATTATTCAAGTCTGAGTTAGCATGCATACATATATATGTTTGATTTGTAACAAATTTCATTATTTTTTATTCTCAGATTATTCCTTATCACTTCAAGGAAAGACTTAACAAATTTGTTGATCAATGGTTATATGGTCTGGACCATTCTAGCCATCGGTTCGAGCTTTTCCTGGTAAAAATAAAAGAAGCTACATATTTGAGAGGACCACTTTGGACTTCTTTATTGATGTCACACAGTGTTGCAAAGCACGATGTTGTGACCTTCACACTAGAGGATGAGGAAGGAGATGAAGATGAGGAAGGAGATGATGAGCAGGATGTGCAAGAAGAGGATCATGAGGAGTTTGTGTTTAGGATGGAAGTATGTGCCCTATTATCAATGCATTAATTGCATGCCATCTTGAATTCCTTGTAATGTGAATTCCATTTTATAGGTGTGACCATGCCATATGTGGCTGGTTGCCTCACAGCTATTTTTTAAGAGTGTTTTCACATATATGCTTCTCATTACTATGGCAGACATATGTGCCATAACTTTTGAGATGATGAAGGAAGTAAGACACTAGAGATTGCTTCGTTTAGATGAATTTTTCCACCTGAAAGAACTTCAGTACTTTGTTACAAGGCTCAATGCAATTGATGTGGCTAACAAAGTATTTGTGAGTTATTCTAGCCCAGCCACAGCCATTCTCTGAGAGTGCTTTATGTGTTCAGTTCAATTGATTGTTCATTTCAGGCCATGCCCTCAACCTTTGCACCTGGTTTCAATATCCCAAAGAATGGCAAAGCCTTGTTTCTGAGCCTTCCCATGGATGCCCCTGTTCCTAGGGAGTACACTATCATTTGTGGCAACCTCAACTAGATAGTGTTCAGAAATGGTTGTCACATCTTCTACAACCTGAACCAACTTAGGGCTAGTTCTCTAATTGCTGTTAGGGTGGAAATGAGGGAAAATTGCATTGGTTTTTATGGGAGGCAAGGTTCCAAACTCATAATTAAGTGAATGATGTTGAAGAGTAGGTTTAGTAGAGGAGATTCATGATTTGAGTTGGTCTCCACTACCTTGGAATCTTCAAAAGAGAGGTGACTCAAAAATGAGTCTGATAAGGAAAATAGATGATCAAATGGATGTCTAGAGATCTAGACAATCTTGGGAAAACTTGGTTAGTGGATTTCTTGATCAAGGGAGAGTATGGGGATGGTAGAGCACATCACAAGGATGATGGTAGAGTAGGCTCTTTGGACTTAGATCAAGAGTTAAGGGTTGTAATTAACTTTCCAAGAAGTGATCCTAATAATAGGGAGGTTGTCTTCCTACTAGGGTTTGATGATTTCTCCTTAGAGATTTTAGAGGTTGCAATGCTGGTTTGGTTTAGTTACTAGAGGCTGAGCTCCTAGAGTAGCTCAAACTAACTCCTAATCAAACAAGTCCAGTCAAATCCTACTTAGGATAGCAGACCAAGGCAATTCATACAAGCATTTATCAAGACCAAAGGGTGGGATGTTTTTAAGGGTTTGTGATTTTGAAGAGGTGAGAGTCACTTGGTACTTCTACCAAGAGTGGGAAGCAATTAGCTTTATAAAATATTTTGGAAAAACTGGAGGTAAGGATATATTGGAAAGTTCTGCCTTGAAAACATAAGGAGATGGTATCATATAGATCTCCATGATATTTTCAATTGAAGCTAAGAAAACATTTGTTGTTGCAAAGGCATCTTGGATCTTGTTTTGGAAAGCTAGAACATTTGAGAATATGTAAAGTGAGCAAAGACATTGCCTTTTGTTAAATAGCTTTGGCAACTGAGGGAAGGTAGAGAAGTATTTTGACTACTACACAATTAGAAACATAAGCACAAACAAGCAAACAACTACTTCATCACTAAGAAAGAAAAAGTTTTTGTTCCCCCTGATTTTTGCATTCAGGTCAGCTAATCAAGGTTACTAAAAGTGGGGTGTTACAAGATCTAGATCTATAACTCCACCAATCAATCTCTCCTCTAAGTGAGGGGAGCATATTGGGATCTAGGTCTTGAAGACTTTTGTGGTTTTCCTCTTGTGTTCGTCCTCTTCTATTCCCCCAATAGCTTTTATAGCCTTGGTGGAATTTGAAAGTGAAGGACTTGTCATTGCATTAGGTGCATTGGTTTGAGTTCTTCTCGCAGGATTTGGTTGGTGAAATCAAGAATGTTTTTTCTCTTGGGTTGTTAGAGCTCTCTAGTGAAGCCTGTAAACACCCCAAAACTGTAAAATAACCGCTTATTTACCATCTGCGCAAAAAATGACGCTCTAGTAAAACCCGTAAAAGGTGTGGACCCTTATTTATTTTTAAGGGGGCGGTGAATTTCCCCCATCGACCGGTATATACACGGAGCGAGGGGTCGACCCAAGCGTGAACCCTATCCTCCCCTGCGAGTATTGGCACACTGAACTTTCCCCTATTCTCATTCCGCCCTCCGCCGTTCACCTCCGTGGTGACCATCCTTTTTGGCTTGATTTCCCGTCGTGCTGCCCGAAGAAGATAGATCCAGTCTTCCGCTTCGTCAGTCGACTGCCGCTGTCGAGGTTTGTAGTCATTCGTTCTCCCCCGTGGCTTGAGTCCATGGAATTTGATAGTCATCTTTGATTGATTCAGATGAGTTCATCAATGATGGAGATAAAGTTGCACTCCTACAACGATGACGATGATTCGAACATCGACGAGCTGCTACACGATGACTACACCGAGCATCTGGCCGTCATCCTCACCATCAAGGAGATCGAGGATAGGCATAAGTTGTTGGACAGACACCATGGATTAGTGCCCGGACGTATTTCTCTCCTACGCAATCGCTGGAAAGGCCACCACTCATTGATGCAAGATTACTTCATTGAGGTACCAACCTATCCCGCTCATCTTTTCTGTAGAAGGTTTCGAATGCAAAGAGATTTTTTCATCAAAATCATAGAGGCTAGCAAAGCCAACAGAACATACTTTCAGCATCCTAGAGACGGCGGCGGAGCGCTTGGGTTTAGCACGTACCAAAAATTCTCCGCGGCCATGCGTGTCTTGCATATGGCGTGGCTGTAGATTATTGCGATGAGTACCTTTGGTGAAGATACAACCATTGAATTTGTTCGTAGGTTTGCAAAGCTTGTGATCCGGCTATTCGGTGAGGAGTATCTTCGAGCTCCCAACAAGGAAGATACAAAAAGATTAATGGAGAAGAACCTTGAGAGGGGTTGGCCCGGCATGCTTTGTAGTGTGGATTGTATGCGTTGGAAGTGGAAGAATTACCCAAAAGCTTGTCAAGGGCAATATTGCAGTAAAAGCCGTGATACAACGATTGTGCTTGAAGTCGTAGCATCTGAAGACCAGTGGATTTGGCATTATTTTTTCATCTTGCTAAGATCACTCAATGACATCAATATCTTACATCGATCCCATCTCTTTGTAAGGCTTTCCAGTGGAGAAGCACTAGCGTGCAATTACAAAGTCATGAAAAATGACTACACGATGGGGTACTATCTAGATGACGGCATATATCGATATTGGGAAACTTTAGTAAAAGCCATTCATGATCCTAAATCAAAGAAAGAAGCTTTCTTTTCTAAGGCACAAGAGGCAGCCCGAAAGGATATTGAGAGAGCTTTTGGTGTTTTGCAAGCTCGGTTTGCAATTATGCGAGGTCCTGCTCGTTATTAGGACATTAAAACCCTCAGGAACATCATGACATGTTTTGTCATTCTTCACAACATGATCATCGAGGACGAGAGAGGGTTAGACTTGGAGTGCTTATATGATAATGTTGGCAACCGAGTGAAGCCACAAACAAACCCAAACTGTCGTCAAGCTTTTGTTGACTCGTATATGACAATAAACACGAGGGCACCCACTCGTAGCTCCAAAAAGATCTGATCGACCACTACTGGGCGAGGCATGGCCGACAGTGATCAACATATCTTATTTCATTTGTGTATGTGTAACAAAAAACATTCATTTGGCCTATGTTCGAACTATTTGTTTAATATTTGTTTGGAACTATTTATTGTAATTTGATTTTTATAATAATGTACCATGGATGATCAGTTGGTTATTTTTATTGAATCAAGTTTCATATGATTTGGTATGGAAAATACTGAAATGTGTGAAATCCTGGGTTTACCGTTCTGAAACTGTATCAGCGCAGAACGAAGCCCGCAAAATCAACCCGTGAAAGATTCATAGGTCGAGTTTGCAGGCTTTGTTCTGCGCCGCCTCATTTTGAATGGTAAAAAGTGTTTTCCGTGGCCTATATCCGCGTTTTACAGTTCGCGAGTTTACAGGGTTTGCTAGAGATTATCTTAGAACCCTAAACGGTTAAGTGGCCTTTTGTGTTGAGTTCTTGGGGCTCAAATTAAGTTGTGGAGCTCTCCCAAAGTTAGTGACCTTGGTGGTGATTGTTGGGAGCCTCCAATTAAGTTGTGGAGATTGTCCCAATCTTGTACAGATTTAGTGACCGTCCTCAAGTGTCCCATAGTGGATCGGGTGCTATGGAGAATAGGGTCAGGCCTTTTGTGGCGTTTGTTGTCTTAGTACCTCCCACCCCTACAAAAAGACGTACTTCCTCTCAAAAGGAAGGAACTTCAGGATACATCGTCATCTCCACGTGCCTTAGTTATCTCTATACCCGAGCTCTTTACTTATGCACTTTACATTGTAATAGCCTTCATGCCTGAATTAATATATTGTTATCACCTTGTTGCTTGTCTTACTTAGCATAAGTTGTTTGTGCACATAGGTGAACCGTAGTATATATATAGGTCTTGTGCTTGACAAAGTAAACACTATTTTTATTCTGCGTTTGTTAAGCCCTTATCATAAAAGTTTAAAACCGCCTATTCACCCCTCTAGGTAGTATCTGTGTCCTTTCAGGAGGTAACCAAATCAAACTAGATACAACTTACCAACCAAATTTTTGGGTTTAGTCCCACATCGATTACATAAGGAGACCAGAAGCGACTTATAAGGCTAAGCATATTCCTCTAACATGCTAGTAATTTAGAGAGAGAGCCCAAAGACTGATGTAAGCCCATATTGGTCTCTGGTTAGGCTGGGTTGGTGGGTGATGGATGTGAAAATAGCCATCTTTCTCCGTGTTTAAATCGTATTTTTAGTCAAACAATTGACCAAGAATCTCTCTAATCTAGCTACTAGTAACTAATTATTGCAAAGATGTGCAATTCTTTGTCTTGAATTGTGTTGTGCATGAAATCACACTTTTAAGAAAAAGTCAGGAGCATTTACTGAAGATTATGACGTTGTCTACTCAGCCAAGCTAACTGAGGTTGAAAAGGAGCCTCAAAAGGTTTAATGACCTGCAGTACGGGCAAGGCCCGCCCGTACCATGTGGAAGCGGCTCTGTTAGGTCAAACACAACAACTTTTGTCAAGGCGCCTATATATTTTAAGACTCCAGGCGCCATGCAGAGAGCCCCATATTCTCAGATTGCATCACAACACCACCAAAGGATATCCACCACCATAGTTCGTCCTCTCCATCCTCCATCCACTCCATAGCCATAGCCATTATCTTGTACTTGAGATCTTCTTGTGAATTAGCGACCATTGTAAGAATATTTGATTTTAATCTAAATATTTTGCACAATGTTTTCTATCTTTGATTTTATTGTTATGAGTGAGGGTGAAACCTCGCAGCGATTATGTGCATCTAATTCAGGGGAGTATTGTGTGGTGATTGAATAGAGATTTGTATCTTTGTATTTTTGTCTCTTGTCTCGATCCATGGACTTGTAGGTACTCAAGATCTCAAGGATTGGTAAAAGCTTGAGGTGAGATGAGTGCTGAACGTCGATTTCACGCGAAACTCAGTGATGTCAAGGGGAGTACAATCTCCATTTATGGATCTATTTGGGAGTACCAACAACATCACTTTTTAAGGCTTTGATCTATATTTTACTTAAAATTGTTATAGCCTAATGCTTCATGCTATAATAGTTGGATCAAAAGACTATTGCTATGCACGTGGCTCGCATGGGATTTAGTATATTTGGATGTGTTGTCCACAACCTTATCTTTGTTAAATCATTTGACATGAATGTGTGTATTATTATCTTTATCCCATATGATGCAGCTGCAGGTGAATCTTCAATCCTGACCTATTTTCATCCATTGCAACGACCAACGATTCAAAGTAAACTAGAAAGGTCCGGTAAACATAAGGTTAAACGAACAAACAAGTCTTGTAGACGTGCCTCATTTATTTTCTATTTAGCATTGTTTCCAAAGGTTCGATTAAATCTAGATCTATTAGGGAAAAAGCTACTATAATGCATCCGTAACCGGATCAAAGGTATTAGTGGGCTGAGATGCTCTTGCGGAGGGTCCAAAACGATAACAATTGGTACCAGAGCGAGGTTCATAGGTCACATGAATTGATCTAGAGGAACCGCAAACACTGCAAGGGTGAAGATCGATATTGTCGTTGCAAGTGGTTCCAAGCAATGATGGCTGGTGTGATCTAAGTCAACAACAACATAACAATTGGTGTCTGGATGTCAATCTCGGGTGCACTCATTACGGTCGGTCATGGTTGGTAGGCTGTAAACACTATGTTAAGCGGGCCCATGGTAACCGATGTGTGCCGAAAAGATTTGTTGGGTTTAGTCCCACATCGGTTGTGGAGGAGACGGAAAGCGACTTATAAGACTAGTGTCCCCCTAACAGGGTAGTCTTTTGGAGGAAAAGGATCTAAAGCCTGATGTATGTTCGTGTTGGTCCCTCATTGGGATGGGTTAATGGGCCAAAATGCTCATGGAGAAGGCCACAACAATAACACAACCTCAACTCAACATATCTTAACTGATACATGCTACCAGACATATGATAAAATCTCTTAACTTGGCTAGGGTTCTCATATATGACGAGAGATAGACATTCTGGGTCCACCGGACTTACCAAATACGACCTAAGTATCACACGCTGTCCCAATGAGCAACTAGCCCCATTTGAGAATTGAAAATGGTGCATATCTACCGTGACCCAAATGAAAAGAATAATACGCTATTTTAACCTAGAATTGTTTCTTGTATACTTGCTTTGATTGTGACACGTATCGATATGATTGACTTATTTTGGATGTGGCCTTGTCACAATATTCGGGCCAGTGACATGACAATAGTACATCGTACCAAGCTATTCACTCTAGAAAAAACAAAATTTGGGTCACACGTTTTTTTATGTTACTCTAGTATAGTAAACTTCAAGAATAGTAAGTTTGTGGCAGCTCTTTCAAAACAACGCATGTGATTTACATGTATCCCTGAACCCAATCAAACTAGTATCTTTCTTTGAAGGCATTGGTGTGAATGTCTTGTAGGTTTGGCAACGCCGTCCATGATAAAGTTTTTGACAAAAGAAGACTATCAATTAAAGCTGATGTAGGTGTTGAAACAACATTAGTGTAACCTTTCAATAATACTTAGCGAACTTGGATGGAGTCTCATCCGGTCGCCGTCGGATAGATACTTTCTCTATGTAGTCATTGTCATAATTGTATGACCTAGGCAGTGAAAACCAAACTTCAAGTTATTGCATTCTCACTTACATGGCGTAGCCCTCCCAATTAACCAAAGTCTTAAACAAAAAACTTGTCACCATCTTGTATCAATGTAGAGCGACTCCGACTAGAGAGGTGATGTTCATACATTTCCCTCCCCACACGAGTATCATAGACCTTTTTTCTTTGTTTCCGAGCACCATCGCAGGAGTATCATAGACCTTGCTTAAAATAGGCTTGTAAAAAACTTAATTTGATTCTTTTGTGAAATTTCCTACTCCCTTCATCTTAAAATAGATGTGAAAATTTTGTCTAAATTTGAACGTATCTAGACACTATTTAATATTACATACATCAAAATTTAGAAAAATTTGAGAATCTGTTTTGAGATGGAGGGAGTATAAATTATTGTGAGCAGACTAGGTCTAAGAGACGGAACATTTTATCACTTGTTAAATAACCTTCATAGTGTACAAGATATCCAAAAATCCTTGGCCATATATATTTCGAAGCAATTATTCTGCCCTTCCCCATGTGGATGCGCATATGGCCTTTGTGACGAGAATAATCCACGGCATATACTAGGAGCGAAAGCGATATCGTCTGCAAAAAGGTGCACGTCAAGAAAAAAAAGAAGCAAATATTTAATATTTTTCCTTGGCTTCAGAAAACGTCGAGATAAAATCAAATCAAATAGGAGTACTGTATATTTTTTTTGTTCACAGAACCGGTCCTCTCCCAGAATTTTGCAGTCTATAATAAGCCGAGAAACAGTCTAAACCCATTGACTTTTGATTATCTGCGTTCAGTGATTCCCTCCCTCTGTCTATAACAGTGTGACGTACGCTTCTGAAACAAAAAAGAGAGCGTGACGTACGCTTTCCCCTTCTGCAGCCACCGAGCACATACTAGATCGCAATGGGCAGGCGCATTCACAGCAGACCATCACCGAGACAGACGCCTAGCTGCCTGCCTGTGAGTCGACTGACGAGCAGCAAGCCAGCAGCGACTCACCCATAAACCAGAGAGCGGCCGTCGGCTCGGCGCCCGCCCGCAGGACGCCGCCAAGCGACCCTTTCCAAATTTCCAATTGCCCGGATCCCGCCCTCCCCGGCCGATCTCTCGAGCTTCCCCCCCGCGGCGGCGCGCAATGGGGGCCGCCGCCGAGGACGCCGTCCAGCAGCTCGGCCTCCTCATGGATCAAGGTGCCCCTCTATCCCTCTCTGCTTCAGCTTTGACTCTCTTCTTTTCACGGCTGTTGCGGCGCCCTGACGTTGATCTGTCTGCTCGGTCCGATTCTTTGCTTGCAGTGGAGGCGCCGCTGAGGAGGTCGTTCCAGGTACGGATCTGGGCTTCGTGCGTGCGTGCCCTGTGGGCAAAGCTTGGATCTTGCTGCCCATTCTTTGTAGAATCTCTTAGCCCCCTGTGGCTGCATCATGGCGTAGATTAGCTATTCTAGGTGCCCTGCAGATTTGATCTGATTCAGTGTGGGGGGAGTGACAGTGACCTACTCCTACGTCATTTCTAATGCTTAGGATCTGCCCAATCTAATCCAATGGTTCAAAATGGGCTGTCCGTGTCGATCTCTGAGCTTCTCTCTTGGTTAATGGTTGCTGCCATGGGCTGTTAGGCGGGCGGCGTGTTGGAGAGTGGTGCTTGCTTGATCCATGGCCGAATAGGCGGTGAGTGAAGTTGGTGCATTGTCGATTGCTGATTAGGTCGGGCGGGCGAGGGTATTGTGTAGCTTTAACTCTCTATAATGGCATGGTGTGTACCGTGTAGCGGTTTTGCGTGTTGGATGGAGGTCGGTTACGGCGGTTGCGTGGGTCGACGGTCGTTGCTGGCCTCGTGGATCATGCTGTTTTCGGCAACCGATGGACTGGTGGCCATCTTACTGTTTTCAAGTCCATTGGTTTGGAGATGTTTACCAAACATCATTTCCTTTGCCATCTTCTTAGGTCCGCAGCTACCTACCGTATATAGCGTTTCGACTGCTGTGGCGTTATTCCCTTTTTTGACCTCCAAAACTTGTAACCTAAAAAGACACATGTTCGTAAAAAGTAAAGGCGGGGTCATCCAGTTTGTCTTTCTGCTACCAGTTAATGAATTTTTCTCTTAAAGCTAAGAGCAAACATGTTACATGTGCGCTAGATCTTGCATTAATGCGATGCCAACTTATTCTTAGGTGGGATCTGTTAGTTAGTGGAGTGGGAATTGGGATGGGATCATGGCATCAGATTTCAGAATTTATAACAAGTGCAGAATCAGTTCGGTATGTTGCGGCTCCCATAGATGAGGAAACCTACTAGTGCTGCCATCGGGTAAACTCAAACCGGAATCTTGCCGAATTTAACTGAACCATGTCTGATTCTCACCAATCTTGGCTGATTTGCTCTTTTTCGTAAAAAAAAGGCATTTTTATACCGTGTCATTAGGAAAGAAGTCATTTTTAATACCCAAAAGCCAGAACTATTTATTTTCAAACTGGGGTAAAAATAAGAACAGAGCCACTGGGGCTAATGCTATTATCCATCCATATCCAGCCCTCCAAGAACATTACTGTTACTTTAGTTGTACTTGTAACTGCTTCACCAGTAATTAGTAATTGGAAAAGGCGATATAAATATTGATACCTTCTTTCCTTTTCTTCTGTTCACCGAAGGCTCGTCAAATGTTAATAAATTCAGGTGGCCCAACAGAGCAACTCGAGTTATATTCGTTTTCTCGAGTCTTATCTAGCTACTGCCGTAGTGATAGAAGATAACCCCCGGTGAGATAGAAATGACGAGTTACCAAGGCCCCTCCTCCCCTGCAGTACAGTATAATCAATACATCAACCAACAGTCTCGCGGAATAGATAATAAAAAAACCTATAACCAACAGATGCCACTCTCTCTGTAATCAATCCTAACTTAAATTTATGATTAAGCAAATGCACACATGATTTCCACCTTGAAAAGAATGTTTGCTAATCTCGGGTTCTCCACTTTGACAGTATTTGATGTAATATAGTTTGTCATTTGTCTTAATCCTTGATTTGTAAAGTGCTTATTGCTCTTGTATCAAAGAAAATTCTAAAAATATTTGGTTTATTTCAGAATGAGCACCAGGGCCATCCTAGAGAAACAATGTTGCGCTTCCTTAAGGCTAGAGAATGGAACGTTTCTAAGGCTCATAAAATGGTAATCTTTCTCATTTTTCTCATCCAATATAGAAACAAAGAAAGGATATTCTCATGGTTATTGGTTGCTTAATTGGTTATGAATATTGTTTCTGCAGCTTGTTGATTCTTTGAATTGGAGGATTCAAAACGAAATAGATAATGTATTGGAGGTTAGTAATCCTTCTAGATTATACTAATAATTTGATAATAATAATAATCATGTAAAGTACCCATAGCTTACTAAATCTATGCTGATCAGACAACTACAGCAGAAATCTCTTATTCATATATAACATCCAGTTCTTGTTGATTATGTCTCATTCAAGTTTATTTTAATCGCTAATCGCTGTCTATATTGGGCATATACAGAGACCTATATTACCAGTAGATTTATACAGATCAATACGTGGTTCACAACTCATTGGACTCTCAGGATACACCAAGGAGGTATAGCTATCTACTAACACTAGTAATATGTTTATTTGCTTGAGCAAAGCATCTTGCCTTATGATATTCTCTTGCTTGAAGCTGTGATTATTGCAGTTTGACTAAATCTAAGTGCTGCTTAAATCTTTGCCCCTGAAAAAGCATAGAAGCCTGGTAGTCGGGTCGCTAATTCAGTTTAGTTGTAACGTCGAGAATTAAAAGACTTCTAATAATTTGTTTTTTCTCTTGTTGGCAGGGTCTTCCAGTTTTTGGCATTGGTGTTGGTCAGAGCACATATGACAAAGCTTCGGTACTTTCTCGGATCTTTCTATTTATTAAGCAGGCTACAGCAAAATCCACAAAACTGGATAATTTTCGCCTTCTGTTGATGTCTTTTTTAAGTTGATATAACAGGAACATATTTGTTTAACATTTGAACTATATGATCACTATAGTCATATTAAACTATATGATCATTTTTCGCAAAAAAAAGAACTATATGATCATGATCATTGATTTAAATAGTTATATCATACAGCCAAGTTTTGTATCAGCATACGTCCAACTTCTTTTATTGTGATAGTATGTACCTCTTTTATGGTATCAGCTTATACGACCAACTTAAGCTAGTTCTAGATTATTTGTTTTCCCATTTTGACAACTAAGTAGATCTATTTTCTTTTCAGGTGCACTACTATGTGCAATCTCATATTCAGATTAATGAATACCGTGATCGCATAATTTTGGTAAGTATTGAAATAAATGCTCCAATCTTTTGTGTTGACACATATTCTACTTATGTTTGTTCACATCACATTTAGCCCATGTCGTCAAAAAAGTTTGGGCGGCCTATCACCACCTGTATTAAAGTTCTTGACATGACTGGTTTAAAGTTGTCAGCAATGAGCCAAATGAAGGTACGTATTATATCTTTTTTGTTCTCATTGTTTCTTCTGGAAATGTCTATAGTTAGTTCATACATAAAACGATAATTACTACACACCTTAAAAAATGTTGTCAGTTACTTAGGTTTACCTTAGCCCGTAAGGACTTAAATCTTGAATGTTGACCTATCCACCGTGCAGGTCAGCACGGTTTAGCATTCAAGAAAACTTGCTGAAATGTTAACACTAAACCGAGAGACTAATTTGTTACTTTTTCCATAATCATGTTTCTAATAAAATTGCAGAGAGTGCTCATTACCTATGTTGCTTTTGCGTTCTAGAAAGATAGTGTGACATGTATTTCTTTATTATTATGGATTACAGATGTTGAGTTCAATATCAACCGTTGATGATCTTAACTACCCTGAGAAGTCAGAGACGTATTACATAGTTAATGTTCCATATATATTCTCTGCATGTTGGAAGGTACAATGATTTTCCCATAAAAAGTTGTCCCTCGGATTATTAGACCAGTAAACTTTTTAGTGGATGCTGATAGACATTTCATTTGAGCATTCTGGTAGGTCGTGAAGCCCCTATTGCAGGAGAGGACAAAAAAGAAGGTTAAAGTCTTGAGTGGTTGTGGGAGAGATGAGCTTCTACAGGTATTTCTTTTGTTACCTTTTCTGTATCATTGTCTTTGTTTAGATCCTTAATCGCTGAATAATATTGTTACCCTTGCTTAGAAATGTAATTGTCAATAAAGAGTGCTGGAGAACAAAATATGGGCTGTCTTGAGCATTTATTTTTCCTGATTTCCAAAGTACATTGACATGTTTACCTTGCTTTAACCGTGTAGATTATGGACTATTCATCCCTCCCCCATTTCTGCCGACGAGAGGGGTCTGGCTCCTCTAAGCATTTATCTGTGGACGTTGATGATTGCTTCTCCCCCGACCACCCTTTCCACAAAGAGCTCTATAGCCACACCACCGAGCAGTCTTCACACAAGGAGCTCCTCAAGATGGGATCGTTACATGTCAGCATTCCCGAGCCTGACCTAGACGATGCGAAGATCGTCGAGGTCATCAAGGCTGAGTTCCACAAGATGGGCGGGCAGAACGGGTCCACCAATGGGCACAAGGTTTAGTGTGCACCGTCGGTGATGGATGTGAGAGTTGTTGACCTCTGGTGAAATTGGGGATTTTGGTTGGCGATCCCCCAATTGGTTGAGGGAATATAATACTGTAGCAAAGTTCCATCATGCGAACCGAAAAAAAAAAGTGCCGCCAGGGTGGCACCGTAGCTGGGAGAGATGAACCGGACAGTGTACATTAGCATAGCACCGGCATATGTTACGACGAGAGACTATAAGACAACGAGATCCATGGATGTTATTACGAGACACTATATAAGATTATGCACAGTTTTGCACCATGGTGTTGGATCATCTCTATAATATGGGAGTTCTAGATCTGATTTTGATGATTTATCTTTGCAATTTCAACAAAAAAAAAACGAGCTGAGACTTGGGAGGACGAGCAGGGTAGGATTTGGACCTAGGAAGAAGCCGATGCAAGCACCAAGCAGTGCTGAACGAAGCGAGGTGGGCTCGGGTCCGGTTGCTGAACCACCTTGCTCCACAGGGCTACAGGCGTCTGCCGGCGAGCATGGATCCCGCTCCGGCGCCGATGGTCAAGTCTGATGGCGCGCGCTCTGCGTCAGGATGATGGTCACCGACCACCCGTGCTCATGCATGCTTCCGTCCATGGCAGTTGCATCCTGGCGCTGGCGCTGTCAGCGCAGGCCGCCGGGCGCCGCGTCGTCTGTTGGGCTGCATGCGGTGGGGTTGGACGGGATCTTCCCGGTGGGATCATGTCATGCGGGCGTGGCAAAGAGGAAACCGGTCTGGCAGCAGCAAACGCGTGAGCTCCGAATGTAACCATGCATCCTGGATCGATGTAACCGATCTGTCGCCACTTCTGCAGGCGCAGTACTGAACCGGGATCCATAATAGACGTATAGGGGTCTTTAGTGCATATCCAACGGTTCCCACGATATTTGGTCCTCTTTGTGTCTATTATAATGGACTAGCAAAAGTGTCCGTGCGTTGCTACGAGTTTATTTTTATGGCATGTACACCCCATCCACTTTGTTGGGCCTTAATGGATGAGCTGGCCAACGAAGTAATCATGCATGTAATTGTCGGCATAGGCTATAATGATATGCATAGGAATCCTGTTAGGAGGCAGGTGAATTTGTAGAATTGCACATGCGGCAAAAAAAAAACAAATATAACTAATAACTACTACCTATAGAATGTTTGTCAAAATGATCTACATTATTGATCAGATTAAATACTAAACAACATAAATATATGTACTAACATCACCTAAAGAAACCTATTTACATGTACGCACTGTCCCATTCACTAAATTTCTAAGCCAAAAGGAAGCTCTAGTAAGACTAACAGAGAGGAGAAACCAAATACTATCCTTGAAGAATTCTACATCTAAAATCACTTACGTGCCAAATATAAATATAAAAAAACGAAATATGTTTGTTGTGGTCGTCAACTTCAAAACTACCTATGGAGTATAGTATACAGGGAACATGAAAGGTTGACTAAATAGAATTATACCCCATTCGTCTTAAAATAGATGTCGCGAATTTATTTAAATTTAATGTATCTATAATATTTAGAACATCTAAATTTAAAGAAATTGGTGACATCTATTTTGAGACGAGGGTGTACATATCACTTAAGACAAAAATACATAAGTCACTGGAACTGGTACATAGCTCCTACCGGCATTTGGGGCTCTTTTTCCAAATAAAAATTGAAAGTGTAAGCTGCTGCCGACTTGAGTTGTCCATTGAAGGGTATCAGCTTCACTCTCCAATCATCGTATGTCAACTTTTTTTTACTTTGCAGAGTTTATATGTACATAAAAAAGTATGAAAATAGCAGACGTGAACTGAAAACATTCGTACGGTGGCTTCATGCAACAAATAACACACCATCTCTTTATTTTTTTCCCGAGAATCACCGTCTCTTAATTGCTGTCAGCTCAGCAAAATCAGCAGCTCATCCTTGTCAACACACAGCAAAAAACCAAGACCGACAGTAGCTAGCTAGAGCTATGGAGGAACATCACCGACCGGACGCCGAGGGGCCGTTATTATCTGCAGTTGCCACCAAGCCGGACGCCGCGTCTTCATCGACGACTCGCAACAAGTACCCCTTCTGATGAGCTGTGCTCGCCTCCATGACCTCCGTCCTCATTCGGTACAGTGAGCACACAGGACACGTACACATTCGCAATTACCTCCAGCTGCGAGCATACCTCCAGCTGCGGCTCGGGCTGGACCTCGACATGTGCATCCTCGCTTACTCGGTGGTCGTTTCCGTGACCGCAACCGAGATGTGCCATTCATGTTATTTTCTTTCACACATCTCTCATAATTCTGCACCATGCGTGCAAGCCCAAGATATCGTCCAATTATAACCATGTACCACACTCGTCTCCTTCATATGGCTTGCCCTGGCTAAAAAAGAAATAAAAGAGTAACCTGAGAGGCCATTCCGGCTGATACACATTACCGATCCAATCTAACTCGGTTGATTTGAAGGACTGTTCAAAGAAAAAATGATTTCAAGGATGTCACCTAGGCGTATGTTGTGTCAAAGACCGCGCCACAGCGTCAAAGCAAGAAGAGCCATGTTGCATGCAGCACAGTGTGCGCGAGCTAGCTATGTACATGGAGGAATAAAAATTATGGAACCTGATCCACAACCTGATTAGTAACAGGGACTGTTTCCAAGCCAGGCAAGCAACGTGCTCTTGTTTCTCAATGTGAATCATCTGGTCTCCTTGCGACAGTTCCTGCACGTTACTAATTCGAGCAGCCGATCGAGCAGGGCCTCAACAAATCGAAAAACTTTTCCCACACCTCGATGGCGGCAAGAGGGCAGGAGTCGTTGTGTCCGCAGCGTCGTTGTGCGTGACGAGACGTTCGCGCCAGAGTAGGCGACCGAGAAAGAAACTGTCCAGAGGCAAACTCTATCCTTTGCTGTGTAACCAGAGACATATACGTATACATCATATGTCTCGTTCCATACCCGAGTGCTGTGCTTTGAGATTAGGAGCACCCGACGTCCGGAGAGAGTCCATCGGTTTGCATGCACTCTCGCGCACATATGTCCGTGCGTTGCACCGGGTTGTACCGGATACCTTGCCCTGTAGTCGTAATCACATGTATGATATGTTTTCAATTAGTTTTTTTTCCTCAATGATTCAACTACATGCAATTTACACTATGCCATAATATGCATAACATCTTACGTACTAATATCTACTAAGCTATAGTAAACATTTCTTGTCTTTACTAACCATGTTGTTAACTTGAAAAATAACTTCTCACTCTTTTTATGATGTAGCTGGAGACATGGATGTTAGTTACCATTCCCAAATGGGTCCTTTAAGATATTGTTTAATAAAGTTCTCGCTCCGTCGCATGCTCCTTTCTCCTCCCATGTATACCTGGGCAGGTGTCGGGCCAAGCCGAAAAAAAGCTCGACGCTAAAAATCTAGTCCTGAGCCCAGCCTAGCCAAAAAGCCCGATCAGCCGGCCCTTTCTAAAAAGGGATGAATTGCTAAGCCTCTTTGGTTCTATTCTCTCTGTGCATGATCGAGTTCGTGGCGAGCTGTTGTCGCAATTGCTACACAGTTACTTATCCGCGGCAATATTTTCTCTCTGATTCCAATTTCTACCCCATCTTTGTAACCGTGGATGCTCAACATCATTCCTCTCGTGTGCACCGCGGTGGGGTGCGGACTGTGCAACTTCCTCCTTTAATTCTGCACCATGCAAGCTCCTCGTTGCCTCTTTTTGCACGTCCATTTGATTCCTCGTTGCCTATTTTGCATGTCCATTTGATTCCGTTTAATTAGGAGTGGCTCTCTCTCCCATGACCAGGCATCCCCCTTCTTACAGATTTTATCAATCAATCAAAGGTGTTGCTGCTTATGTGATTTCCCGACATGGCTTGCTGATTCTAGGAAACTTTTTTTTTGAGGAAAGTCACCAAATCATCAAACCACCGTGTGATCTCTAAACAGAGCACGATTCTAGGAAACTTGAGAACACATATAAACCGGTAGGACTGGGTGTAAGTCAGCGAGGTGGGACTATTGAACAGAAACTGCGTGGCCTGCCTCTCGGGTGTTTTAAGCATAAAAAGCGTGGCAGCTTGGCTCTGGAGTTGGACTATTCCGTGATGATGGGCCCAACAGAATTAACGTATTATTAGTAATATACTTTTCGCTATGCCCATGGGCCAGCTTGCATGCAGGGTCGCGAGCACCAGACCCTGCTCCGTCGGTCTCATCCATCCGAAAGAAAAAAAAACCTTATTTGACTTATGGATCGTACAGTGGGTAATTCTCGAGTTAAGAGGGGTAAAATCGTCCAAAAAAGTGTTTGACCGGAAGAAACAATCTGTCCTTTATTATTAGATATAGATACATCGTCAATCGAACAAGCCTCGGCGGATCATCTACCCAAACATTCGGGAGTGATTCCATCTCTCTCAATAACAAATCAGCCACACAACTAGCTTCCCTATCACAATAACTAAACTCACGGATCGAAAAAGTAGAAGCTTGGACATAAATGTCATCGAATAGAGCCGCTGCAACAGTAGATGGGAAGATTCCCATTTGTAGCGCTTCGACCACCTGCAAGCAATCTGACTAGATAACAATTTTGGAGCATCCTATCTGATTTGCCAACACGATGCCTCTTGATATAGCTTTAGCCTCCAGAGAGTTCTTCATATACCTCCACGCAACAAAATCCTCCGTACCGTTTGTAGGTTGTCGTATGGCTAGGATTCTATTAGCATCGATAGACAGTAAGTTTCCCCTTATCAATTCTTCGTCCCAATATCCGATGGTTGGGTTAATGAGTTTATCCACCTTTGAAAGAATAGTGTTTCTCCTTCTGGAAATAACCAAGCCACCAGGACTATTTGGAATCCACGTGTCAGACAAAATATCAATTTGGGATCCATCTCCTACTCTCCATATGCACTCTCCATTGAAACTCTGTATGCCCGCCCACTCTTTATCTTTGCTTTAAATAGTTTTTCATCCGGATAGTATTTTGCATGAAGAACACATGACCATAAAGAATCAGGATCTCTCAAGAGTCTCCAAACCTGTTTAGCCAACATAACCAAAATAAAATCGTGTAGATCTCTGAAACTAAGACCACCTCTCTTCTTTGGAATACATAACTTTCACTATGCGCACCAATGCATCTTCTTATTGTTAGCATCATCACACCGCTAGAATTGTAATATTGCATCCATTATTCCACTGCATATGTTTTTTAGAATTTTGAATACAAACATCGCAAACACTGATATAGCTTGTGCTACTGTCTTAAGAAGAGCCTCCTTTCCACCAAAGTTAATATGACATAGTCGAGAATACCAAATATTAGACTTATTATTATTGCAAACATAATTAATAATTTTAGTACATGAGTCTGACAAAGATAGGCGAAACAGACTTTCACACTCATAATATTTTCCAACAAATTATACATAATTAGAGATTACAACTTTATTGGACTCAAACATCAACTTAAAACCATCTTAACATAAAAGCGACCCGCTGACGAGATTCTTGTTGATGGGGAATATGTTGCACATTGTTCCGCTGTACGGTCTTTCCTAAAGTAAACTTTAGATTTACCGTACAAACACCATGAACAGAAGAACGTGCCATTTCCATCAGCACGAAAGAAGTCCTTGAGGCTTGATAAGAAGAAAATATGGAAATATCATAACATACATGTGTATTAGCGCTTGTGTCTATCCACCATTCAGGAGAATGACATACTGAAAGGATAGTACGTAAAATACCGTACCCGTCGTCCTTCATTAGTATTGGTAATAACAATATTAGCGGTCTTGCCGTTGTTCCCATGTTGATGCTTGTCAAAACGATTAGGACAGCTGGGAGCCTAATAATCGGGATCACCACACGTGGCAAAAGACTTTCTTCTTCTTATTTTTCTTCTTAAAGTTGGTTGAGTGCATGGCCTTATTCTTCTCATCAAACTTTCCTTTGCATTTAGATTTGTTCTTATTCATGAACTTGTGGGGTGGAAAGTTTACTTCTGTACCAAGTTGGCACTTGAACTGCTCAAGTTTTTTGGCAAATGATTGTATCTCATGAGCTTGCTCAACGACAGAGCACCCATCAACCATCTTGTAGTCATATAGAATTGTTCCATGGCATACAACTCAGTGCCAGCGTCCGAGATCCCAAACTTAGCCTCGTGCGCATCCCACGCGTCCTTGCCATTATCAAATGCCATGTATGGATCAACAATGTTGTCCCTAAAAACACTGAAAAGAGCCGCCATAAATATGGCGACTTTCTTAAAGACCGCTTTCTCAGCAGCAGAAATATGTCCTTCAGATTGCTAGGAGTGACGTTATAGCAGTTTAGGTTTTCAAACCAGAGAACTGCTCTCGCGCGCCATCTATTATAGTGCATACCATCAAAAGGAGATGGTCTTGTAGCCGCGGCTACACCAGGGGAATTCAGTTGACTATAATCATGTTTTTTGATTGTTGAAAATATAAGCAATAATCCATATGATTTGATCCGAATAAATAATTGATAAAGCATGATACAAATAGCAATTAAATAGATCACGCAAACTAATAGAGTAGATTTATGTTTACAAAATAATTGATAAAGCATGATAATACAACCAGTAGAATTCAGTTACCTACATAATTTTGGTCTACATCCTCAACGGAGTATAAAACAGAAAGGGGGAGTACACGGCTACATGGATTCGATGAATTTGGATATTATTAAATTAAAATTGGACTTGACATGGATTGGACCATGCATGCTAGATTGGACCTTCTTGTCATTTTCGTTTTAGATTTGGACTGCAATCCAGTTCCAGATTTGGTCCGAGAAAATATGAATTATGATGATTTGTGTTTGCAATTTCAACCAAAAAAATAGCAGCGAGAAATGGACGAGTAGGGTAGGATTGGACCAAGAAAGGAAGAGGCAGATGCTAGCATCGGCAAGCGAACCAATGCCGCTTTGGCCCTGCTGGGTGATGACCCACAAGTATAGGGGGTGTATCGTAGTATTTTCGAGGGAAGTGAAACCCAATTTATTGATTCGATACAAGGGAAGCCAAAGAATATTTATAAGCCTTAACAACTGAGTTGTCAATTCAGCTGCACCTGGAAACAATCTTGCTCACAGCAGTTTATCAGTAGCAATAGTTTTATAGTAGGAATAGTAAAGTAACAGCAGTAGTAAAGCAAAGACAATAGTAACAAAAGCAGTAAACAGTGGGATTCGAGTGTGGTAGGCATAGAGATGGATGGACGAGCATTGTAGTGGATAAAACCAAGCATGGAGCATCAAGAATTATAGATACATTTGCAATGTATCAACATCCCCAAGCTTAACTCCTGCTCATCCTCGAGTAGGTAAGTGATAAAAAGAAAGAATAATTTTTGAGGTGACATGCACCATCATAAACTTGATCAAAGCATTTGTAAAACATTCAAAACTGGGATCATAGTACTTCAATCATAACATGAAAGACAAAGTTCTAGCAATAAGACAAAGAAACTACGATGCAACATGAATAGGCACAAACAAAAGATTCATGAATAACAATGCTTTGCAAGACGTTTGTTTGTTTCACATAAAGAAAACATAGCATAATAGTATTCAGCTTGTCCCTCAATAGAGTAGCAAATATAAATGCATAGGACACCTTCAAAGTTTACAAGAGTGACTAGATACAAATAGTTTAAAACAAGCAATATCAAGGTATGCATCAATCAACAAGTCTTGGGACAATGCACATAGAACTAAGAATGGCCACTATGCTCTCAAAAAAGTGCTCATAGAATGTGTGGAGACTCAACAAGGAAATAAAAAAAAAGGTTTTGAAAAGTTTGAAAGGCTTCCAAATGCTGAAAGTATGGTACTCGTTAGCTTTGAGCTCGCATTGCCCTTATCATAGGCATCTTTAATGTGGCTAAGGTGAAAGTGACACAACTAAGAGGATATGCTTGACAAGTTATAAATCGAAGTCTCATGCCCCTTACTTACAAAGACCGATCCTCATGCTACTCAACTTCAGTCACGAGTAAGCTCTTGTCATTGTAAGCATATACATATCATAGAGAACCGCCAACGGGGTACCCCTTGCACATGATACAGGAGCTATCCCATAATCAAAATGACAAGGCAAGCAGACAATGAGCATCTCAACGATCTTTTTATTTACTATGTGCATAGATTTTTATTGATGATGCTTTATAGAATGCTCATTACGGTTATGCTGCAAGTTTCCATCATGATTAGGCATGGCTTAGGCTAGTGGCCCAGGCGTTTCTCTAACAGACATACAAACTCCATGATCTTACAAGTTCCACTTTTATTTCACACCGCCGGGATCCATAAGTAAAAGAACATGATATCAACGAGGTACTAAGTACCTATGAAGCGTTGAAAGCGGTCCCCATGATACATGGTTCTGCTAACTTCAACTCATAAAGCGCAAGCATATACGCAACAAAGAAGGACGCAATGGTTCAGGTTTATTAAGTGCAAGAAAATAAAGTGTGCCATCAAGTTCGTGAGAGCTTTACTAACTAACTTCCTCATAACAAGCAAATATTTTATTCGGAAGAAAACAAGGCATATTGAATATGCACGAAAGTAGCAAATGATGCTAATAGGTAGGTATGGTGGACACTTTGGCAATATTTGGTTTAAGGGAGTTGGAAACATGAGTAAAACGCTCAGTGTAAGTGAAGGCTAGCAATAGTAAGGGAGCGACAAACGAGAGAGCAATAATGGCCATAATCATGCAGAGCGACAAAACATCATTGATCAAAGCATAAGGTGATACTACAAGTTGAAAACTAAAGGATCATAAAGGCTTAAGGTGACTTGAGATAGTCATAACATGGTGTGAGCATGCGCCAAGTCAACCCAAATAAAGCATCAAAGGAGAATACCACTATACTATGCTTTAATATGCTAAAACAACGAATGATTCATCTAAGGCACATTAAGCAATCTCAATTGTTTATAACAAGTCATGATACAACAAAGAATACTAAGCATAAAGCCAAAACAATATCAAGCATGGCATGAGAAAGCATAGGCCACAGTCAAAAACAAGCTCTTTTTACCACTTAAGCTTCCTACTCTTTTCCAATCCAAACCAAACTATTTGAATACCAATGTATGAAAGAGGAGGTCCAACCAATTTATTCAGCAAACTAAGCAAACCACGCAAACTAAAAACCAAAACAAAAACGAAAAAGAAGACGCTCGAAGAACAACACAACTGTGCATGAAACAATAAAAATGAAGCGTTTGGAAGAAACCTGGGATTTTTATTGATGAAGAGGGGGATGCCTTGGGCATACCCAAGCTTTGATGCTTGTACTTCTTGGATGTTTCTTGGGGTGACACGCGTGGCATCCCCAAGCTTGATCTTTACTCCATCCTTCATCTCATTACTCATTCCTTCCATACACCTGAAATTTTTCCTTCATATAAAACTTCACACAATCTTTATTAGCAACATTAGTGCACTCAAGATAATAAGTCTTAAGGTTCAGTTCCAACACCAATGAACTCCCATTATCACACAATCTACTGAAGCACTTCCCTCAAAAAGCTCAATTCCCCAAAATAACTCAAAAAGGAACCAACAAGAAGCAAATGCAGAAAATGGCAGAAATCTGTCAAAACAGACCAGCAGGTAAAGACGAATGTTTTCGAAGACCTTCTGTTGCTCAAATCAAAACATGTTGAACTTAGATAACAACCTGGGGAAGAAGCACAAAAATTCACGCCTCAAAAGGACGTACAGAGATTTTACATGAATTTTTACGGTGAAGCACAAAAATCTGTTTCGGGACAGCAACTTTCCTAATCATTACTTCTCTCTCATTAGAGGTTACTCTTGGCACAAAAAGCAAATAAAAAGGATAAGGAGCGGTTATTACTGAAGTAGTAACTTCCAAGACTCATCTAAAACTTTTGGGTTATCTCCCAATAAGTACTTTTCTTTAACGCCTTTAAGTTAGGCAAAAACAAAAACTAAAAATGGATAAAATAGAAGTAAGCGGAGATAATCATGGTGAAAACATTGTTTTGTTCAATGAAATCCTTTTGTTAACATGGTTGATCAGGTATTGTTACCAAAACAATTTCATATGATACAAAACTTTGTATTCCACTAATGATTATGTTACCTCAACCTTGATAGCAATAGTCCCAATCATAATAGTTTCAATTTTTTCTCTTGGTATGGGACAATATATTTCTCCAACTTGAATGCCCTCAACATGTTCAATTGAATTCAAAACCATAAGTCTATCAATCTTCTTGGGGAAATAGATAGTATGTTCCTTGTCATTGACATTGAAGGTCACCTTCCCTTGATTACAATTAATAACAGCTCCTGCAGTATTTAAGAAAAGGTCTCCCAAGAATAGTAGGCATATTATCATCTCCAAGCATAAAAGTTTGAGAGGATGCTCTCATAAGAAATATGAGTTGAAGTAAAAGATAGAATCAAAAAGCAAATTCAAAACATATTTTAGTCTAACCCACTTCCTATGCATAGGAATCGTGTATGCAAATAAATCGTGTATAGGAAGATAAAACAAGAGTAACTTCAAAACTTTCAACACATAGAGAGGTGTTTCAATACCATGAAAACTTCCACAACCATATTTTCCTCTCTCTTAATAATTTTTAGTAGCCTCATGAAGAAACTCAACAATATAAGTATATAACTATCACATAAAGCATGCTTTTCATGATCTACAAGCACTAGAGCTTTATTATAAACACTTTCAAAAGAATCCTCAGGAACATAACATTCATCCTCCTTTAGTAAGCATGGAGGACAATCAAATAATGTAAGGGATAAATAGTTACTCTCATTAGAAGGTAGGCATGGGTAGCTAATCCATTATTCCTCCTTTTGTTCATCACTCTCCTCCTCTTTTTCATCTAATGAGATTTCAGGTTCATCAAATTCTTCTTCCATAGGATCCTGCAAGGCATTAGTCTCTTCCATTTGTGGAAAGCATCTAAAATATTCAAGAATATAGCCATTTTCATCCTTGTAATTATAAAAGCAAAATTTAAGTATACCATAAACCTCATATTTGTAAGGTGAATCATCAATACTTTCAAGCAAACTAGCAAGTTCAAAAGCACCCATCCAAGCAATAAATTCTTCAATTTGTTCCGCATCATAAAAGTCATAAATTCCTTTAGCATAGTAAGATATGGTATCATTATCATTATACTCACATTGAAAAGGGAGGTGTTTATACCTCTTTCTGCAACAAGACTCATCACAGCAATAAGTAACATTATAAGTAGAGCACACGTTTCTAGCAATGGTATACAATCTATCAATTTGTTCCCATAAGTGTTTCCCTTTTTGTGACAAGCGGTGTTCCTTATAATAATATTTTTGATCTTCCGTGAACCCACCTTGCCAATAAGCTTCAGTTTCAAAGAAACCAACCATTGACAACAAGCATGACAAAGCAAGACAATAACAGACCAACGAAAATAACAACTAGAGTAGGAACTATTTTTTTTTGTATTTTTGATAAAGAAACAAGCAAACAAGGAGAAAATAAACTTAGTTTGAACAATAGTGAATCCAAGTGGACTTGATAAATAAAGCTATGCTCCCCGGCAACAGCGCCAGAAAATAGTCTTGATGACCCACAAGTATAGGGGGTGTATCGCAGTATTTTCGAAGGAAGTGAAACCCAATTTATTGATTCGACACAAGGGGTGCCAAAGAATATTTATAAGCCTTAACAACTGAGTTGTCAATTCAGCTGCACCTAGAAACAATCTTGCTCACAGCAGTTTATCAGTAGCAACAGTTTTGTAGTAGGAATAGTAAAGTAACAGCAGTAGTAAAGCAAAGACAGTAGTAACAAAAGCGAGCAAGTGGGATTCGAGTGCGGTAGGCATAGGGATGGATGGACGGGCGTTGCATGGACAAGACAATTCACATAGCAATCAGAACATAGGGCAATTGTAGATAAATAAGATAAAGCATCCAAGTACTAGACAATCCTAGGCATGTGTTCCATATATAGTCATACGTGCTCGCAATGAGAACTTGCACAATATCTTTTGTCCTGCCAGCCCGTTTGCAGCGGGGCCTCTAGGGAACTACTGGCAATTAAGGTGCTCCTTTTAATAGAGCACCGGAGCAAAGCATTGACACTCTGTGAACACATGTGATCCTCACATCAAAGCCATTCCCTTCCGGTTATCCCGATTTCTGTCACTTCGGGGCCATAGGTTCCGGACAACAACGTGTGTATATAACTTGTAGATAAGACCAAAAACAATACTATCATAATGAATCAATAACATGTTCAGATCTGAAATCATGGCACTCGGGCCCTAGTGACAAGCATTAAGCACAACAAGTTGCAACAAAGTCTTAAAGCACTAATAGAAGATACTAGGCACCATGCCCTAACAATTTGATGTCATTACATGAACGATCTCATCCAATCCATACCATCCCCATAGCCTACAGCGGGGGATTACTCACTCATAGATGTGGGAAACATGGATGGTCTATGGAGATGATGGTGGAGATCGATGGAGATGGCTCCGAGGGCACTTCCCCGTCCCGGCAGGGTGCCAGAACAGAGACTTTCTGTCCCCCAAATCTCCCCCTTTGGTGGTGGCGGCGCTGCGGAACTTTTTCTGGAAAAACGTCGAACCCCCCGGAGTTTTTAGGTTAGAAGGCTTCTTATAGGCGAAGAGGGAGACCGAGGGGGTGCCTGGGGCCACCACACCATGCCCTGGCGTGGCCAGGCCCAGCCCACGCCTGGGGGTGGTGTGGCCAGCCCTTGGCCCTCCTCCGTCTCGTATTCTGGCTCCTAGAGTTTTCTGGAAAAATAGGCACTTTGGCTTTTGTCCCGTCCAATTCCGAGAATATTCATTTTCTGATTTTCTTGGAACCAAAAACAGCAGAAAAGCAGGTAGCATCATGTGCTCTTGTTAATAGGTTAGTCCAAGAAATCATATGAAAAGTACTCTAAAGTGTGGACAAAACACAAGAAAGTGGATAAAACCAAGCATGGAGCATCAAAAAATATAGATACATTTGCAATGTATCGGTAGGCTCACGTCCACTTAGAGCATCTCCACCGGCGCCCCTAGTAGTCCTATTAAAGGCGGGACCCAAAAAACGCCCTCCACTAGCGCTTCCCATGCGATGTTGGCGCCAGTTCGGTCTAATACAATAGCCGGCAAACCCACGCCTGCCCAACACACGAGGCCTCTCGTGGGCGCACCGGCACGGGAAGCCACGTCGGATTTCATCCAATTTCGCATGTGGACCCCGCCTGGTAGCCTCACACATAAACCCCTACATATAGCCATTTCACCCAAAATTTTAGAATCCCATTTATTTCTCCAACGACGTCAATTCTATTCCCGCCCGCCACTCCAGTTCGCGCCTAGAGCATGCCCTCCCTCTCGCCGCCGCCATGCCACCAAAGAAGAAGGCGATGGGACCGTCGAAATCATGCAAGCCGGTGGTCAAGGTGATGCCGCCGACCATGAGCGACGAGTCCTGGGAGGCATAGCGCGCACGTTGCATGGTCTTGACAGCGAATCGGAAGCGTCGTCGGCAAGATCGGGAGGCGATGGACGGGGAGGCTGCCACCGCGTCTTGATCCCCTTCCTAAGCATCGACGGCTTCAGAATCTCGCCGAGAAGCACTGTCGTCGGCGGATTTTCAAGCCAGACCTCCGCCCCATTCTACGAAGAGATGTATAAATCCACGCCGCTCTCGCAGATGAGTTTCGAGGAAGGCGGCAACGGTGTCACCGGCGGTCCTATCCCCCATGAAAGGCGGTTTTGGTTTCAATCTCAATGCAGCCTTCTCCGAATTGCCGACCATGCTTCGTGCCGCCCACGTGACGGGTGGCACCGGCCTTCCCTATAGCCTGTTCACCGGTGACACCGGTAGCCAGAGCGTCCCCAACCCGTTCGAGCAAATGATCGACCATACCTATGCCTACACCACCGAGGTACATCTCCACCGCTACCAAGTGTTTTGCTTCAATTCTTGCCTGTGCCGGTGGCCCATGGGTCACGCCGGCCATCTGTTCGACCAAATGTACTGTTGTGATCAAACGTAGGGCCGTGCCGGCAAGGTGTTTGATGGAATGCTATCGTGTGTACAGACCATGGGAGGCGGCTGCGGTGACCCAGCATACCACTACATATATAGTACACTGTAGTCGTTGATATGACACCCACAGAACATCGTTCCGTAAATATCACATCCCTCAGAGTGCTACAACATAAACATTGCGGGTCCAAATTACAAACATACACACTTCATTATTATTACAATACCATAAGTTCGAGACTTCAAAAGGTTCAAACTTGCAAACCAAATAACTTATCTCATAAGTTTAGCGGAAGAACGAAAAACACAACGTTAGGTAAGACGTGAGCTCAACAACTTATTCTATAGAGTTCATGCTGCTTGGCTCAACCTAGGTAACTAGAGTATGGCCTAACAACTACTCTGACTCGTTGTCTTCATCTCCATATTGTATCCCGTAGTCCACTCCTTCGATTCCACCGGATAGGTACGACTCTTCATAGTAGACGTTCTTCTGGACCTCCGTAGCATACACCTGGTCATCCTTCTGGCCCTCAAAGTCTAGCAAGGGGTTCAAAGGAAAGGGTGAGTAACAACGTTACCCAGCAAGTTCACTATATGCAAGGTGGGAAGTTTGATGCTCTATCTACCACCTCGGATGATACATCATTGGTACTATGCAGGTTTGGTAAACATTTCTTCAAAGATTGATTTTAATTATCAAAACTATGCCCATCAGCCTTCATAGGTTGACCAGAACTTCATGGAGTTCCTTTCCTGCCGCGTTTGTAGCTCCTTCCCGGAACAGGGAGTAACATGTCACAATTCTTACACTCTGCAGAGGCGCGTTGCTTTACCCATAAGAGACCAACTCCTTGTTGCACAACCAGACGTACTTTCTCGTCCACAATTCCATGATGTGGGGCCCAATAGATGATCTAAGCCAATCACTGCCCCCTTCGCAACCCCGCATGTCCCCTTGGTGTACGCCATGCCCACATCTTGAATTACGGTAATGGTTAGTACAGACTGTCAGATGCCAGAACTATCGTGGGACGTTGAGGGCTCCCACCCATATGCTGCATATCCTCTACGAATTACCAAAAAATGCACGCTATGAGGATAACAGCCACGACCTGGCCATCCGGATGCATGCGAGAGGAAGAAGATACAGCTGACTTCTCTGTCCCATTCCAAATCTTATGGTTAACGCGTAATATACGGCGGTAGAATCACTGATGTCATGGGTTATTAGGTCCTAGATGTTTTGTAATTGGAATCTTAGATTCCCCTGCAATTCTTAGTATTTATCATCACTTAGGATGATAATAGCATTTCATTTGTTTGAGAAAATACTTATTTTGTGTTTCCTTTAGAACATAGGTGATACCACACAATTTTCAAATATTTTCATAAAGACTCTTCAAAGGACATGAGCAAGTTGTGAACTTGCCTTGTGACTGCAAGGTAGTGAAGTCGGATGCTTCCACCTGACCTTGAGCTCCGGTTTCTACAGAAAACCATTATTGCCCGGTAAGGACAATATTTAAAGAAGCAATATGCAATGCATAGTAATGTCATGCAATGGTTGATTATTTTCTTATTTGTGTGTTTTACCCTCTTGGTAAAAGTTTGCTATTTTCTTTAATTAAAGAAAAGTATTACTTAAAGTCTTTAAAATCTTCATAAATATTATATTTAGTATTTTTATAATGATTAGTATTATTTTAAGAGTTTAAAATTGGGTTTATTTAATTTTTATGTGTTTGGTATATTTTTATAAAATTCCAAAGGAATATATACCTTAATAATATTAATTTTAAATTTAATTACCTAAAATTCCATTTGTTATTTTTCTTAAATAGAGGACATTTTTATGAGTCCATTGATATTTTATTTATATTTTTAGGATTTTTATTTTATTTCTTAGAATTACTTAAGTCCTAGGGGTATTTTGGTCATTTGACAATTTAATTGGGTTTTTTCCTTTTCAACTAGACCTAGCCCATTGGGCTAGCCCGGCCCTGACCCAGCCCATCTAGGCTAGTCAAACCCCTATGTCAATAATGGCCTAGTACCACTTGATTTTTCCCCTTCTCTCTCTCTCGTTCACCCTCACCTCCCGTCATGAGGCCAGTGATGCCAACGTTGCCGCGCTCGATTCAGCCACAGGCTACTCCGGCCGCCTCCGTGGTGTGTGGCGAGGTAGCCGATGCCACTGTGCCGTTTGGTTCTGTTGGATTCGTCTGCAAACCCCTCTCGCGTCCATGCTGACTCCACCCCGAACCCTAGGGTTTGGGGGTTGTCGGTGATGCAGAGTTTCGCCACCCCGGTGGTGCTGTGCTAGTCTCCTAGCGGTCTTGTGGTGCCACCGCTGCTGCCCGTGTGACTGTGGCCACCGTGCCATGGCTTGGCGCGGGTTGCAGCGCCCTCAGGTGCTCCTGATACGTTGCTAACGTATCCATAATTTTTGATGTTCCATGCTTGGTTTTATCTACTTTCTTATGTTTTGTCCACACTTTGGAGTACTTTTCATATGATTTCTTGGACTAACCTATTAACAAGAGCCATAGTGCTAGCTGCCTGTTTTCTGCTGGTTTTTGTTCCAGGAAAGTCAGAAAATGAATATTCTCGGAATTGGACGGGACAAAAGCCAAAGTCAGTTTTTCACCGAGGGACACCAGGAGCCAAAATACGAGACGAAGAGGGGCTGGGGCCCGACCACACCACCTGGCCACGCGGCCAGACTTGGCCAGCGCCAGGGGTGGTCTGGCCGCCCAGGCACCCCCTCAGCCTCTCCTTTCGCCTATATATTGCCTCCGATACAGAAACCCTAAGGACCCGATCAAAATTCCACGAAAAGAGTCTGTAGCCGCCATCATCTCCATCCCTAGATCGGGAGGGATCTGAAGCTCTTCCTAGCATCCTGCTGGAGAGGGCAATTCACCCTGGAGGCCTTCTTTATCATCATGCAAGCCTCCGGTGTGATGCGTGAGTAATTTATCTCTAGACAACGGGTCCATGTAGTAGCTAGATGGCTGGTTCTCCTCCTTTGTGCTATCATATTTAGATCTTGTGAGCTCCGTTCATGATTAGGATCATCTATTTGTAATTCTGCATGTTGTGTTTGCGGGGATCCGATGGATATTGAGATGCTATTTCAGATTGATTATTGATTCTATCATATCTTTGTTATTTGTGATCTTGCATGCTTTCTGTTGTTAGTAGCTATCTTGGCCAAGTAGATGCTAGCAACTCCAAGAGTTAGTATTTATGCTCGATAGTGGGTTCATGCCTCTAGTAATCTGGGGAAGTGACAGAAATCTCTAAGGTACTAGATGTGCTGTTGCTACTAGGGAGAAAACAACAATCCTTTGTTCATAGAACAATCATATTGTTTACTTTACATGCAATTCGGAATGCAATTATCCGTTGCTTGCAACTTAATACTAGAGGGGGTTCGGATGATAACCTGAAGGTGGATTATTAGTCATAGATGTAGTTGGATGGCGGTCTATGTATAATGTTGTAATGCCCAATCAAATCTCAAAGGAGTCAAGATGAGTAGTATATGCTTGTATGCTTTCTTGATGTTTGTTAATTGATCCGTTGTAATTTGTTCACCCAACATGTCATCTATCTTAAGGAGAGCCACCACTAGTGAACTATGGACCCCGGTCCTTTCTTTTACCATCCATCTACAATCAACTGTTTACTGCTTTGTGTTTACTTTCTACAAACTATTACTTTCTTCCACTCGATACGTTTAATCCTTTGTTTTCAGCAAAAGCGGTGAGATTGACAACCTCATCACACGTTGGGGGCAGAGTTATGTGGTTGTGTTGTGTAGGTCTCCATGTTGCTGCTGGCACCGGTAGTGCGCCCTGCCAAAGGTCAGCTAGCAACACCTTTGGGATGTTTCCTTGCTCCTACTGGATTGATAACCTTGGTTTCATAACTGAGGGAAAACTTGCTGCTGTGCTCATCATACCTTCCTCTTGGGGTTCCCCAACAAGCTCGATATATTTTGGGCCATCAAGCTCTTTTTCTGGCGCCATTGCCAAGGAGTAAAGGACATCTTCATAAGGGGAGTCCCTCATAACTAATCTCTTTACTTTGTTATTTTTGTTTTGCTTAGTTTACTTTTGCTTTGTTTGCTTGTTTATTGATGACCCACAAGTATAGGGGGTGTATCGCAGTATTTTCAAGGGAAGTGAAACCCAATTTATTGATTCGACACAAGGGGTGCCAAAGAATATTTATAAGCCTTAACAACTGAGTTGTCAATTCAGCTGCACCTAGAAACAATCTTGCTCATAGCAGTTTATCAGTAGCAACAGTTTTGTAGTAGGAATAGCAAAATAATGCAGAGTAAAGCAAAAGATGAGTAACAAAAGCAGTAAACAGTGGGATTCGTGCGGTGGGCATAGGGATGGATGGATGGGCGTTGCATGGACAAGATAATTCACATAGCAATTAGAACATAGGCCAATTGCACATAAATAAGATAAAGCATCCAAGTACTAGACAATCCTAGGCATGTGTTCCATATATAGTCATACGTGCTCGCAATGAGAACTTGCACAATATCTTTTGTCCTGCCAGCCCGTTTGCAGCGGGGCCTCTAGGGAACTACTGGCAATTAAGGTGCTCCTTTTAATAGAGCACCGGAGCAAAGCATTAACACTCGTGAACACATGTGATCCTCACATCAAAGCCTTTCCTTCCGGTTATCGATTTACGTCGCCGGGGCCATAGGTTCCAGACAACAACGTGTGTATACAACTTGCAGATAAGACCAAAAACAATACTATCATAATGAATCAATAACATGTTCAGATATGAAATCATGGCACTCGGGCCCTAGTGACAAGCATTAAGCACAACAAGTCGCAACAAAGTCATAAAGCACTAATAAAAGATACTAGGCACCATGCCCTAACAATCTGATGCCATTACATGAACGATCTCATCCAATCCCTACCATCCCCATAGCCTACAGCGGGGGATTACTCACTCATAGATGGGGGAAACATGGATGGTCGATGGAAAAGCGATGGTGATGATGATGGCGATGATCTCCTCCAATTCCCCGCCCCGGCAGGGTGCTAGAACGGAGTTTCTGGTTCTGAATCGTGTAATCTGGTGGCGGCAACGGAGCGGAACTCCTTCTGGAAAAACGTCGAACCCCCCGAAGTTTTTAGGTCAGAAGGATCCTTATAGGCGAAGAGAGAGGCCGAGGGGGTGCCTGGGGGGCCCACACCAACCCCCTGGCGCGGCCTGGCCTGGCCCGCGCCACTAGGTGGTGTGGCTACCCCCTGGCTCTTCTCCGTCTCGTATTCTGGCTCTTGGAGTCTTCGGGTGAAATAGGATTTTTGGCATATTTTCCAGGATTTTTCCTGATAGTTGGTTTTCTGCACAAAAAGTCGACACCAAGGCAATTCTGCTGAAAACAGCGTCAGTCCGCATTAGTTGCATCCAAATCACACAAGTATAGAGGAGAAACAATAGCAAAAGTGTTCGGGAAAGTAGATATGTTTTGGATGTATCATTTATTTATCAAAAACACAAAATAATTAGTCTTACAAGTTTGCTTTCTTTATTAACACTAAGTTGTGTGACTTCACTAGCACCAACAACAATGATTTCATGAGCACACCTATTGCTCCACCTGTTCTTGAAGCTACTTTCTATGAAATAAAGGCTGCTTTACTCAATCTTGTTATGAGAGAACAATTTTCTGGTATTGGTAATGAAGATGCTGCTGCTCATTCAAATAACTTTGTTGAACTTTGCGAGATGCAAAAGCATAGGGATATAGATGGAGATATTATTAAGCTTAAATTGTTTCCTTTCTCTTTGAGAGGAAAAGCTAAAGAATGGTTGAATTCCTTAACTAGGAATAGTATAGATTCTTGGACTAAATGTAAAGATGCTTTCATTGGAAAATACTATCCTCCTGCTAAGATTATATCTATGAGAAGTGAAATAATGAAGTTTAAACAATCTGATAATGAACATGTTGCTTAAGCTTGGGAAAGAATGGAATCTTTGGTAAAGAATTGTCCCACTCATGGACTGACTGCTTGGATGATTATCCAAACCTTTTATGCAGGATTAAACTATTCTTCAAGAAATCTATTGGATTTTGCTGCTGGAGGTACCTTTATGACCATTACTTTGGGTGCTGCAACAAAGCTTCTGGATAATATGATGGTTAACTATTCTGAATGGCACACTAAAAGAGCTCCACAAGGTAAGAAGGTAAATTCTATTGAAGAAACCTCTTCCTTGAGTGATAAAATTGATGTTATTATGTCTATGCTTGTTATGGGAAAGCCCATATGGATCCAAATAATGTTCCTTTAGCCTCTTTGGTTGCTCAAGAAGGGAAAGTTAATGTGAACTTTATAAGAAATAATAATTTTGGCAACAATGCTTATGGTAATAATAATTATAGGCCTTACCCTCCCAATAATACTTATGGTTATAATGGCAAACCTGGAACACCTAGTGAAGGAAGAATTTTAGGAGTTGAAAGAACCACTAAAAACTTCATGCAAATGCAATATGAATAAAACACATTATTTACTAAAACTATGGAGGAAGAATCTACCATTTTGAAAAATATTAGTCATCAACTTGAAAGTTTGAATAGGGAAATTCCTAGTTTGCAATTGAAACTTTCTAATGCTGAAAGAAATATATCATCTTTGTCTAAAGCACAATCCTCTTTGATTAATAAAATGGCTGCTAAACCTGAAACTATTGATAATCCCTTTGCTGCCACTAATGCCATACAAGTTAGAATTGATGAAAATGTTAGACTAGTAGCCGAATTGCATGCTAAGTGGGAAAGAGAAGATGAAATTGCTAGAAACATTAGTGTTTCTACTATCACTACCACTAGTGTGGAGGCTAGTAATAGCTCTACTACTTTAGATGATAATTATGATTTTGATCTTGATGGTTGCAATATCTCTGAAGTTATTAAGTTCCTACAAAAGCTTGCTAAAAGTCCTAATGCTAGTGCTATGAATATGGCCTTTACAAAACACATTACTAATGGTCTCATAAAAATTAAAGAAGAAAAGATGAAACATAAAGCTTCTATTCCTATAAAACAAGAAGATGGTTGGGAACCCATCATTAATATGAAAGTGAATGATTTTGATTTTAAATCTTTATGTGATCTTGATAGTAGTGTTTCTATTATGCCTAGAAAGATTTATGATATGCTTGATTTGCCACCACTTGAAGGTTGTTATTTGAATGTCCCACTTGATGATAATGCTAAAAAGAAACTCATGGGGTGTATTAATGATGTTCTTATTATGGTTAACAATGCCTATGTCCCCGTTGATTTCTATGTTTTGGACGTTGAATGCAATGCTTCTTGTCCTATTACTTTGGGAAGACCTTTTCTTAGAACTGTTGGTGCCATTATTGATATGAAAGAAGGCACCATTAAATATCAACTCCCACTCAAGAAAGGTATAGAACACTTCCCTAATAAGAGATATAAGATTTATTTTGCCTCTCCTATGAAAACAAAATTTAATCTTAATGCTTCTTCATTGGAGAACACTTGATTATTTTTCTTGCTTCTTATGCCTAACTTAAAGGCATTAAAAAAAGTACTTATTGGGAGATAACCCAAAAGTTTTACATGAGTGTTGGAAGTTATTACTTCAGTAATAACCGCTCCTTATCCTTTTTATTTGCTTTTTGTGCCAAGAGTAACCTCTAATGAGAGAGAAGTAATGATTGGGTAAGTTGCTATCCCGAAACAGATTTCTGTGCTCCACCATAAAAATTTGTGTAAAATCTCTGTACGCCCTTTTGAGGTGTGAATTTTTGTGCTCCTTACCCAGGTTGTTATCTAACTTTAGTTAGTTCAACACTTTTCGATTTGAGCCACAGAAGGTCTTTGAAAAAATTCGTCTTTACCTCTGGTCTGTTCTGATGAATTTCTACCTTTATTTGCATTTGCTTCTTGTTGGTTCCTTTTTGAGTTCTTTTGGGGAATTGAGCTGTTTGAGGGAAGTGATACAATATTTTGTGTTTTAATGGAAGTTTTATTGGTGTTGTAACTGAACCTAAAGACCTATTATCTTGAGTGCACTAATTTTGCTAATAAAGATTGTGTGAAGTTTTGTATGAAGGAAAAATTTCAGGTGTATGGAAGGAATGAGTAATGAGTTCAAGGATGGACTAAAGCTCAAGCTTGGGGATGCCACGCATGTCACCCCAAGAAATATCCAAGAACTACAAGCGTCAAAGCTTGGGGATGCCCAAGGCATCCCCTTCTTCATCAATAAAAATCCCAGGTTTCTTCCAAACACTTCATTTTTATTGTTTCTTGCACAGTTGTGTTGTTCTTGGAGCATCTTATTTTTCGTTTTCATTTTGTTTTTTTGTTTGGTTTGTTTTCTTAGTTTGATGAATAAATTGGTTGGACCCCCTCTTTCATACATTGGTTTTGAAATAGTTTGGTTTGGATTGGAAAAGAGTAGGAAAGCTCATGCTTAAGTGGTAAAGAGAGCTTGTTTTTGACCGTGGCCCATGCTTTGTCATGCCATGCTTGATATTGTTTTGGCTTTAGGCTTAGTATTCTTTGTTGTAGCATGACTTGTTATAAACAATTGAGATTGCTTAATGTGCCTTGAAAGAATCATGCGTTGTTTTAGCATATTAAAGCATAATATTGTGGTATTCTCCTTTGATGCTTTATTTGGGTTGACTTGGCACATGCTCACACCATGATTATGACTATGCCAAGTCACCATAGCCTTTATGATCCTTTATTTTTCAACTTGTAGTATCACTTTATGCTTTGATCGATGATGTTTTGTTGCTCTGCATGATTATGGCCATTATTGCTCTCTTAATTGGTCGCTCCCAGTCTTTTGCTAGCCTCCGCAACCAAGTGTGAGTTCCACTCATGCATCCAACTCCTAAAACCAAGTTTTTCCAAAGAGTCCACCATACCTACCTATTAGCATATGCTATTTCAAGTATATTCATGTTTTTTGTCTACCTTCCAAATTAAACTTGTTATGAGAAAACTAGTGATTAAAGCTCTCACGAACTTGATGGCACACTTTACTTTCTTGCATTTAATAAACTTGAACCATTGCGTCCATCTTTGTTGCGTATATGCTTGCGCTTTATAAGTTGAAGTTAACAGAACCATGTATCATGGGGAACGCTTTCAACATTGCACATGTACTTTGTACCCCGTTGATATCATGTTCTTTTGCTTATGGATCCCGGCGGTGTGAAATAAAAGGGGAACTTGTAAGATCATGGAGTTTGTATTTGTGTTAGAGAAACGCATGGGCCGCTAGCCTAAGCCATGCCTAATCATGGTGGAAACTTGCAGCATAACCATAATGAGCACTCTATGAAGCATCCTCAATAAAACCAATGCAAATAGCAAATAAAAAGATCGCTGAGATGCTCACTGTCTGCTTGCCTTGTCATTTTGATTATGGGATAGCTCCTGTATCATGTGTAAGGGGTACCCCGTTGGCGGTTCTCTATGATACATATGTACTTACAATGACAAGAGCTTACTTTTGACTAAAGTTGAGTAGCATGAGGTTCGGTCTTCGTAAGTAAGGGGCATGAGATTTCGGCTTATAACTTGTCAAGCATATCCTCTTAGTTGTGTCACTTCAACCTTAATCACCTTCAAGATGCTTATGATAGGGACAATGAGAGCTGAAAGCTAATAAGTACCATAATTTTTGGAAGCTATTTATGAGACTTGAATCCCTACTTCCTTCTATGAAGGCCTTTCTTTTACTTTTATGTTGAGTCTCCACCTTGTATCTTTATGCACCTACTTTGAGAGCATAGTAGCCATTCTTAGTTCTATGTGCATTGTCCCAAGACTTGTTGATTGATGCATAGCTTTGATATTGCTTGTTTTAAACTATTTGTATCTAGTCACTCTTATGAACTTTGAAGGTGTCTTATGCATTTATGTTTGCTACTCTATGAGGGACAAGCTGAATGCCTCTATGCTATGTTTTCTTTATGTGAAACAAACAAACGTCTTGCAAAGCATTGTTATTCATGAATCTTTTGTTTGTGCCTTTTCATGTTGCACCATAGTTGCTTTGTCTTATTGCTAGAACTTAATCTTTCATGTTATGATTGAAGTACTATGATCCCAGCTATCATTGTTTTACAAATACTTTGATCAAGTTTTTGATGGTGCATGTCACCTCAAAAATTATTCTTTCTTTTTATCACTTACATACTTGAGGACGAGCATGAGTTAAGCTTGGGAATGTTGATACGTTGCTAATGTATCCATAATTTTTGATGTTCCATGCTTGGTTTTATCTACTTTCTTATGTTTTGTCCACACTTTGGAGTACTTTTCATATGATTTCTTGGACTAACCTATTAACAAGAGCCACAGTACCACCTGCCTGTTTTCTGTTGTTGTTGGTTCCAGGAAAGTTAGAAAATGAATATTCTCAGAATTGGACGGGACAAAAGCCAAAGTCAGTTTTTCACTGAGGGACACCAGGAGCCAGAATACGAGACGGAGAGGGGCTGGGGCCCGGCCACACCACCTGGCCGCGCGACCAGGCTTGACCCACGCCAAGGGGTGGTCTGGCCGCCCCAGGTACCCCCTCGGCCTCTCCTTTCGCCTATATATTGCCTCCGATACAGGAACCCTAAGGACCCGATCAAAATTCCATGAAAAGAGTCTGTAGTCGCCGTCATCTCCATCCCTAGATCAGGAGGGATCTAAAGCTCTTCCCGGCACCCTGCCGGAGAGGGGAATTCACCCTGGAGGCCTTCTTCATCATCATGCAAGCCTCCGGTGTGATGTGTGAGTAGTTCATCTCTGGACTACGGGTCCATGTAGTAGCTAGATGGCTGGTTCTCCTCCTTTGTGTTATCATGTTTAGATCTTGTGAGATCCGTTCATGATCAAGATCATCTATTTGTAATTCTGCATGTTGTGTTTGCGAGGATCTGATGGATATTGAGATGTTATTTCAGATTGATTATTGATTCTATCATGTCTTTGTTATTTGTGATCTTGCATGCTTGCCGTTGTTAGTAGCTATCTTGGCCAAGTAGATGCTAGCAACTCCAAGAGTTAGTATTTATGCTCGATAGTGGGTTCACGCCTCTAGTAATCTGGGGAAGTGACAGAAATCTCTAAGGTACTAGATGTGTTGTTGCTACTAGGGAGAAAACAACAATCCTTTGTTCATAGAACAATCGTATTGTTTACTTTACACGCAATTCGTAATGCAATTATCCGTTGCTTGCACCTTAATACTGGAGGGGGTTCGGATGATAACCTGAAGGTGGATTATTAGTCATAGATGTAGTTGGATGGCGGTCTATGTATAATGTTGTAATGCCCAATCAAATCTCAAAGGAGTCAAGATGAGTAGTATATGCTTGTATGCTTTCTCGATGTTTGTTAATTTCTCCGCTGTAATTTGTTCACCCAACATGTCATCTATATTAAGGAGAGCCACCATTAGTGAACTATGGACCCCGGTCCTTTCTTTTACCATCAATCTACAATCAATTGTTTACTGCTTTGTGTTTACTTTCTGCAAACTATTACTTTCTTCCACTCGATACGTTTAATCCTTTGTTTTCAGAAAAACCGGTGAGATTGACAACCTCATCGCAAGTTGGGGGAAGAGTTCTGTGGTTGTGTTGTGCAAGTCTCCACGTTTCTGCTGGCATCGGTAGTGCGCCCTGCCAAAGTTCAGCTAGCAACACCTTTGGGATGTTTCCTTGCTCCTACTGGATTGATAACCTTGGTTTCATAACTGAGGGAAAACTTGCTGCTGTGCTCATCATAATTTCCTCTTGGGGTTCCCCAACGAGCTTGATATATTTTGGGCCATCAGCTCCCCTTTCCGCCGTGTGCTCTTGCCGGTGCTTCTGCTTCCTCTTCTAACTTCAGCGAGGACCACAGGTGAGTTCCTCTTCTCTCCCTCTCTGACTCCCTGGCTTACCTTACTACTCTCTGATTGCTGGCCATGTATGACCCTAATTACATCTGTGTATGGCACTAGGGTTCATCCCTCTGTGCTAGGGTTCATCCCTTGATTTCATGTTTACCTAAGGTGGTTTCTTACTGAATCTAGTTGTGTATGATTCACTGCTATATTGTGGTTCTCAGTGTTGACAGTGGTTTCTGCCAATAGTCTATTAACTAAACTTTACTTACTGTCCTGTATTATGGCTATGCTCTGGGTTGAGATTAGCTCTGTGGTTCTTGTTTATATGTTTTGGTATGAAATAATTGGAGTTGGATATTTAATCCACTTACCCACTGATACTTGCCTATGATAAGATTCAGATATATCAAATATGACTCCTAATTGTTATGTTAGGAAAATGATTAGATGTTCTATTGCAACATTGGATTATGGAATCCCTAGTAGAAACTACTTGGTTAAGATAGGATCTTGTGTCACCCTCAATTGAGTGGCACATAGGCTTTATCTCAATACTGGTATGTTTTTATTTATGTTCTATTGTACCTTAGAGTTGTAGATCCTTCTATTGAATAGATTAGCCTGTGATGCTGGTCTGAGGCAAAGCTACAGAAAAGTAGCTATTTTCACCTGCTGCTTTACCTCTTTGATGATCTGTGATGGATACCTTTAAGTATCAGTCCTATAGTGCTTAGGAAAATGATTTGATAGACTGTTGTAAGAATAATAAGGTGGATCCTTACTGTTTAAGATATGGTTTTAAGATGTGTCATTTCTGAGGTGCTACCATCCATAGGATGTGACCAGAAATGTTTATTCAAGGATGCCTATGTATCTAGTTATGCAACTAGAGATTTCTCTCCAAGATCAGTGATGCAAAAGCTGAGATCTTGGTAGTAGCTTGTAAAGTTTTATCGTTGGCTTTTTTGTCTTTCTTCTAGGATGGATATACACCTCACTTGGGTGTTTTTCTGAGAAGATCATATAAATCTATGATGATTTGATCATGTGATGGTTTTATGTGTACTCACCACACTACTTGATGGCTGATGAGGTTGTGGTGTTGCTCGCTCGCTTGTTCTTGTTATCTTGTGCTTGCTGGCTTGATCTAGCTTTGCACCTCCTGGTGCTGCTCCTGTGATCTTGTGCTTGGCCTTGCTATCCACCTGCTCCACCCCCTCCTTATGTTACCATCTTGTGGTGAACTGGTGGTTGATTTGGTAATCTGGCTGGTGGTTTGGTTATGGTTTTGGCAAGCTCAATAAGTTCTGAGTGTGTGCTTGAGAAGGAGAAAAATGAGTTCCTGTTACCATCTTGTGGTGAGTGCTTGTACTGCTACTGCTGGCTTGACAACACACTCCATGCACTTTGGTGACTAAGCTGTATGGCTGTGTGGTCTGGTTGTGTGGATCAGTTCAAGTGAAAATATCTTCACCTGTTACCCTTTTACTAGTTACTGTCCTGGTGAAACTTTCCCATCTTTTATTACTCTGTGATGTAACATAAATAGTGCATTTCACTGTTCACCACTAATAGTAAAATTAACTAACTAACCCTTTATTTTCCTTTTTGTTGTTTATCTTATTTGAAGGAACAAGATCTGGACATACAAGATTTAGTATAGGAGTAGATAGGTAGTATAGGTTTTAATTGTAACCTTATTTTTATTCTTTTTGTATAGGATCTTGTAAAGATATTATTACAACTTAATAAAGTTTGGTTTCTATTCTTTGTAATCTTCTGCTTTTGATGTATTTATCACCAGCTGTAATCTTATTATGGAATAGAGAAATACGAATTCATTTCTTATTTAATTTTCCTTGTCTTTAATCCTTATTGTTATTTACTATATCCATAATATAATCAAACAATGTTAATAAAGTATTTTGGAAAACAATTCAATATTACTAACTTCTAAATTTCAAATATATTCAAATTGATTTGAATTTCAAATTTGAATTCAAAGTAACCTCACCAAAGACTTATTAATTCCTAAAGGTCATGTCAAAATTCATAGCAATCACTAACAAGAGCCATTCCTACCTCTAGTTAGTGAAAAGAACTCTGATCTCTTTAGGTTTTTGTTTGGCGAAAATTTTACCCTGATTTTTATAGATGCATGCATGCACAAACTTAGATTCCTAATTCTACCCTTCGTTGGATCCTAATGCTGGGGTGTTACAAACTTCCCCCCTTAAATTAAACTTTGTCCTGAAGTTTGTGGATGAGTACCTGAATAGATCTGGATATGCTTCTCTTAAGTCATCCTCTTTCTCCCATGTGGCTTCTCGCTCTGGGTGATGTTCCCATTGTACTTTGCAGTATTTGATTTTCCTGTTTCTCAACCTTTTCCAGTTCTCCTCGAGAATTTTACAGGGTTTCTCGACATAAGTCAAATCTGCTTGTAGCTCGATCTCTTGATGTGTGATAGCATCATCTAGAACTTTAAGACATTTCCAGAGTTGTGATACATGGAAAACATTGTGAACCTGGGCTAGCCTTTTTGGTAACTCAGGAGCATAATCTATTGTTCTATTCTAACTCAGTATCTTGAATGGTCCAATATATCTTGGGCTTAGTTTTCCTTTGACTTCGAATCTCTTCACTCCCTTCATCGGACTTATTTTGAGATATACCATATCCCCCACGTCTGGATGCCATGATCTTCGGTTTTGATCAGCATAACTCTTCTGTCGACTCTGAGCTATCTTCAATTGATCTCTAATAATATCTATGATATCTTGCTTTTCCTTGATATAATCTGGTGCAAATTCCTTGCTACTACCAGGTTCATACCAACATATAGGTGATCTACACTTTCTTCCGTATAGTACTTGGTATGGTGCTGCCTTCAGACTACTCTGATAGCTATTGTTGTAGGAAAATTCTGCCAACGGTAGATGATCTTCCCACGAACCTCCAAAATCTAATGCACAAGCTCTAAGCACGTCCTCCAAGATTTGATTGATTCTCTCTGTCTAGCCTCCAGTTTCTGGATGATAGGCTATGCTGAAATCCAACTTTAAGCTAAGTGCTTCATGTAATTGTTTCCAAAATGCTGACGTAAACATAGATCCTCTGTCCGATACAATTTTCTTGGGTACCCCGTGCTTACTCACAATCTCTCCGACATAGATTTCCACTAATTTTTCAGCATTATCCTTTTGGTTTACTGGAATAAAATGTGCATTTTTTGTGAATTTGTCCACAATCACCCATATCATATCCATCTGCTTCGGTGTCATGGGTAATCCTGTGATAAAAGCCATACCAATTTCTTCCCACTTCCATTCTGGAATTTCCAAAGGTTGTAATGGTCCTGCTAGACTTTGATGTTCTGCTTTTACCCTTTGGCAAGTATGGCATTCAGATACATATTTTGCAATATCTCTTTTCATATTGTTCCACCAAAATAATTCTTTTAAATCCATGTACATCTTTGTACTTCCAGGATGTATAGAATATGGTGTTTCATGTGCTTCCCGAAGTATCACCTCTCGAATTTCTGGCACATTTGGTACACAAAGACGGTTTTGAAACCATAAAGATCCATAATCTCCTAGGTGAAAAGCTGATGTTTGACCTTGAGATATTCTTCGAACTTCTTCAGTAATGAAAGGGTCTTCACATTGATGTCTAAAAATTTCATGCCGAAGATCACTACTCCGCTCTTCAACTACTCTCATGGTAGCTAGTCCCCCAAGAACTGTTGTGCTTATAAATTGTATTTCCAACCTTTTCAAATCCATCTGTAGTTCTTTTGGCAGTTCTCTATTCATAGGTTGCGTATCTGTGCTTTTCCGACTTAAAGCATCTGCCACAACATTTGCTTTTCCAGGGGTATAATTGATTGCTAGATCATAATCTTTAATTAACTCCCGCCAACGCTTTTGTCTCATATTCAATTCCTTTTGAGTGAAGAAATATTTGAGACTTTTGTGGTCAGTGTATAACTCACACCTTGCCCCATAGAGAAAATGCCTCCATCCTTTTAAAGCAAAGACTACTGCTGCTAACTCTAAATCATGAGTTGGATAATTCACTTCATGTGGTTTCAGCTGTCTAGATCCATAAGCAATTACCTTATGATCTTGCATAAGCACACAACCTAATCCTTCTTTCGATGCGTCACAATATATTGTCTAATCTTTTCCTGATTCCGGAACTGCTAGGATTAGTGCTGTAGTTAATCTGGTTTTCAACTCCTGAAAACTCGCTTCGCACTTCTCATCCCATATGAATGGTGTATTCTTTCTTAACAATTTGGTCATTGGTCCAGCTATCATGGAAAAACCTTCAATGAATCTCCGATAATAACCGGCCATGCCTAAGAAACCTAGGATTTTCTTCACATTGGTTGGTGCCTTCCATTCCAACACTGATTGAACTTTGGACGGATTTACAACAATTCCATCCTTACTGATCACATGACCAAGAAATTCTACTTTGTCCAACCAGAATTCACACTTGCTGAACTTAGCATAAAGCTAATGTTCTTTTAGGGTTTGCAATGCTATTCTCAAATGCTCTGCATGCTCTTCTTTATCTTTAGAGTATATAAAAATATCGTCAATGAATACTATGACAAACTTGTCCAAGTAAGGCATGAAGATTTTGTTCATCAAATTCATGAATATTACTGGTTCATTGGTCATACCAAAAGGTACGACGGGATACTCATGATGTCCATACCTTGACACAAATGTTGTTTTAGGAACATCTTCAGGTTTAGTTTTTATCTGATGGTATCCTGATCTTAGATCAATCTTGGAAAATACTCTAGCTCCCTTGACTTGATCAAATAGATCTTGAATTCTTGGTAATGGGTACTTGTTCTTGATGGTGACATTGTTGAGATTTCTGTAATCCCCACACATTCTTCGTCCTCCATCTCTTTTATCCACAAAAATTACCGGAGTTCCCCACGGGGATACACTCTCCTGAATAAATCCTTTTCATGCTAACTCATCAATTTGCTCCTTAAGCTCTTTTAATTCTTTTGGCCCTATCTTATGCGGTGCTTGGGATATTGGTGCTGTACCAGGTATCAGTTCAATACTGAACTCTATTTCCCGATCAGGTGGCATTCCTGGTAACTCTACTGGAAAAACATCTTGAAATTCCTTCACTACAGGAATATTTTCCAATTTGACTTCCTTCATTGAGTTCAACTGTAGATCCACCATGATATGGCTATGTTTATCCGCCTGATAGACTATCCTTCCTCCACTTGGAGACTTAATTGAAATGGTTTTCTCCTCACAATTGATCTGAGCTCCATAGTCCGTCATCCAATCCATTCCCAACACTACTGCTATTCCCCTTAATGGAATCACATAAAGATCCGCATAATAGGTTTGACAACATATTGAGATAACTTGGTTTAATTTAATGTTTCTAACTACCACGATCCCTCTAGCGGTAACTACGGTCATAGGTTTTTCTCACGGTGCCCTTCTAATCCCAAACTTATCACAAAATTCTTCAGATATGAAAGAAGTAGTTACACCCGTATCAAATAAAACTTTTCTAGGATTTGTGAGAATATTGAGCGTACCTATCACCGCTTGATCCGAGTTATCCACCTCCTCCAAGGTTGCACAATTCAGCTTTCCAGTAGGTCTACCTCTTTTTCCATTGTCATTTCTGCCATAACTTCCACCTCTATTAGGTTGTCCACCTTCGCCTCTTGCTTGACCATCGCCTGTTGTAGGCCAACCACCTGGTGGTTTACTTGGACAATCAGGATTAATGTGCCCCTTCTGACCACAACCATAACATATGATTATTGGCTTCTTACATTCCCTTTGGAAATGCCCTGGAATACCACAATTGTTGCATATAATATTCCTCTTGGGATTGAACTGATTTCCACTACTATTCTTGTTAGGATTGTTGTTGTTGAAGGGTCAATTCCTGGGTTTGAACTCCATATTAGGTTTAGGCTTACTTGCTTGAATCCTCTTGGTTTCTTCCTTTGCTCTCTTCCGTCGGTCCTCTTTGACATTCTTATAATCATCCTCAAATGTGATTGTTGCATCTAGTAACTGTTGAAAAGTTGCTTTATTGGCCAACCTCAGCTGCATTTTCACAAATGGATTTAAACCATGCAGGAAACATTTCTTCCTCTTCTCCTCCGTGCTCACTTCATCCTCAGCATAACGAGATAGTTGACTAAACTCCCGGATGTACTTCATAACACTGGCATATACATGCTGAAGCTCTTCAAACTCCCTACGCTTCAACTCCATCACACTTTCTGGAACATGATACTCACGGAATCTCTGCTTAAACTCCTCCTAGGTATACTCCCTACTAGAGGTTGCATTGCTAGCTGATTCTCCCACCAAGATGCTGCAGGTCCAGTTAAGAGATATGTTGTATACCTCAACTTTTACTCATCATTGCACCCTACAGTCTTCAACTTTCTGTCCGTATCTGCTAGCCAATCCTCTGCATCCACAGGAGCTGATGCCAAAGGTAATGGCCTTGCATTTTGAAAGTCAGAAAGACTCACACCCTGTCCTCCAGGTTCCCTCTGATGTCCCACTCGATCCACTAATCCTTCCATGAACTTGTTCTGGGACTCTTGCATCATTGGCATGTACTGCATAAAGTTCTTCTCCATCAATGGCCTCATTGGTGGTGGTGGTAAATTTGCCTACACTCTGGCGTCTTTATCAGCCTTTTCCTTAGTTTCCCGCTCCATGCGCTGCTGTTTAGTCTCGTTATCTACACCCGTTTCCATACCCCCTAGTCCTGTAACATAAAGTGAACACTCATAATTACATTATGCATATGTGTTCTGAGCTCAACTTCATGCACAGAACTAGTCACACAATGGAAAACAAGATCCAAATAAAAGCCAAATATGCATTACACACATATTATACATCACAAACACATAGTTTAATACGATGTTATTACAATCCCATATCATTTAGGTATTACACTCATGTGGATACTACCCCACTTATTTATTTACATCCAGTGCTCAGACTCTAACTCCCATATCACCACTGGGATACTCCTCCTCAAGGTCACGCTCTCCAGAAGCTACGACGTTCATCATACATACCCGGAGTACAACCGTGCTGACCTGAAGTACGATGCACCGTCTGTGGAATGACTTGCCTCTTCGATGGACAGTACTCAGTATCAGAAGTCTCTGGACTTGACACGTCATTAAGCTGAAGTGCGTCCATACCTTCCAACTCGTCTGAAGTATTCTCAGAATCATCCTCATCACTGTCTTCTTCATCCATCTCCTGCATCCCAACTCTAGAGGAATCAACAGAATATTCCTCTTCCGGTGCTCCCCAAGTACTCTGCTGGGTATGATAGTCCTCAGCTATGATTAGATAGTGCACGTTATCTGGAGTAGGATAATGTTCTAGTGACTCACACACCCTTTCTTCAGGATCTTCCTCATCGGACACTACATTCTCCACATAGACATCTCTTCCATCAACGGAATAAGATCTCACTCCCATGCGACTAGTTTGCCCGGTATCTCCCACTGAATCTTCCACAGGAATAGGATTCCCGGCAGATCCATCCATCGATCTGTACCTCCATCCTTCAGAATTTCCAATAGGTAGTTCCGAGTCCTCAGTTCCCCAAGAACTATGGGGTATAGGATGACTAGTACCCTCATCAGGATATCTAGTGGGTTCTGGCATAGGTGAGCAAGGATATGGTGTAAAAGATGCTGGATCTATAGGTATATCCTTAAAAATTGGGTTACCCCTATCCCCTGCTTCATTCTCCAGTTTAGATGCTAACTTCTCCCTTCATTCAGGATTAGTTAAATCCTCTAACATATCAATCTAATCTTCTACAATAACCTGATGTGTCTTGTACAAAGACCCAACCATCAGTCGATACAGATCCATAAACTTAGAAGCTAGTTTTGTATGCTTCTTTACTAAAGTAAGATGATCTGGTTCTGGTTCCTCGTCTATAGAGTCATGGGGAATCACAGAATATGTGCTTCCACCTAACTCTTCTGCTTTGTGCTCCCGAACATTGGCTATCGCCTCCACAATAGCAACATGGTATGCTGCTAGGTGACTGATACATTGAAAATGTATCTATAATTTTTAACGTTCCATGCTTGGTTTTATCCACTTTCTTGTGTTTTGTTCCAACTTTGGAGTACTTTTCTTATGATTTCTTGGACTAACCTATTAAAAAGAGCCATAGTGCCAGCTGCCTGTTTTCTGCTGTTTTTGGTTCTAGGAAAGTCGGAAAATGAATATTCTTGGAATTGGACGGGACAAAAGCCAAAGTGCCTATTTTTTCGGAAGACATCAAGTGCCAGAATACGAGACGGAGAAGGGCTAGGGAGCCACCACACCACCTGGCCGTGCGGCCAGGCCTGGCCCACGCCAGGGGGTGGTGTGGCCGCTCCTGGCACCCCCTCGGCCTCTCCTTCCGCCTATATATTGCCCTCGGGACGAAAACCCTAAGGGCCCGATCAAAAATCCACGAAAGAGTCTGTAGCCACCGTCATCGCCATCCCTAGATCGGGAGGGATCTGAAGCTCTTCCCGGTACCCTGCCGGAGAGGGGAATTCACCCTGGAGGCCTTCTTCATCACCATGCAAGCCTCCAGTGTGATGCATGAGTAGTTCATCCTTGGACTACGGATCCATGTAGTAGCTAGATGGCTGGTTCTCCTCCTTTGTGCTTTCATGTTTAGATCTTGTGAGCTCCGTTCATGATCAAGATCATCTATTTGTAATTCTGCATGTTGTGTTTGCAGGGATCCGATGGATATTGAGATGCTATTTCAGATTGATTATTGATTCTATCATGTCTTTGTTATTTGAGTTAGTATTTATGCTCGATAGTGGGTTCATGCCTCTCGTAATCTGGGGAAGTGACAGCAATCTCTAAGGTACTAGATGTGTTGTTGCTACTAGGGAGAAAACAACAATCCTTTGTTCATAGAACAATCATATTGTTTACTTTACACGCAGTTCGTAATGCAATAATCTGTTGCTTGCAACTTAATACTGGAGGGGGTTCGGATGATAACCTGAAGGTGGATTTTTAGTCATAGATGAAGTTGGATGGCGGTCTATGTATTATGTTGTAATGCCCAATCAAGTCTCAAAGGAGTCAAGATGATTAGTATATGCATGTATTGCTTTCTCGATGTTTGTCAATTGCCCCGCTGTAATTTGTTCACCCAACATGTTATCTATCTTAAGGAGAGCCTCCTCTAGTGAACTATGGATCCCGGTCCTTGTCTTTTACATTCAATCTACAATCTGTTTACTTCTTTGTGTTTACTTTCTGCAAACTATTACTTCTTTCCATTCGATACGTTTAATCCTTTGTTTTCAGCAAAACACGGTGAGATTGACAACCTCATCGCAAGTTGGGGACAAAGTTTTGTGGTTGTGTTGTGCAGGTCTCCACGTTGCTACTAGCACCGGTAGTGCGCCCTGCCAAAGCTCAACTAGTAACACCTTTGGGGTGTTTCCTTGCTCCTACTGGTTCGATTAAACCTTGGTTTCATAACTGAGGGAAACTTGCTGCTGTGCTCATCATACCTTCCTCTTGGGGTTCCCAACGAGCTCTACATCAACACCGCCATCAAAGACATTTTTCTGGGCGCCGTGCATTGAGCCATCAAGCATTTTTCTAGCGCCGTTGCTGGGGAGTCAAGGACATCTTCACAAGGGGAGTCCCTCATAACCAATCTCTTTACTTTGTTATTTTTGTTTTGCTTAGTTTCTTTTTTCTTTGTTTGCTTGTTTTATTATTCAAAAACACAAAAAAATTATTTTTACAAGTTTGATTTCTTATTTGAAAACCCAAAAAATGACTACTCTTGAAAACACTAAGTTGTGTGACTTCACTAGCACCAACAACAATGATTTTATGAGCACACATATTGCTCCACCTGTGCCTGAAGATACTTTCTTTGAGATAAAACATGCTTTGCTCAATCTTGTTATGAGAGAACAATTTTCTGGTATTGGTAATGAAGATGCTACTTCCCATCTAAATAACTTTGTTGAACTTTGTGAGATGCAAAAGCATAGGGATATAGATGGTGATATTATTAAGCTGAAATTGTTTCCTTTCTCTTTGAGAGGAAAAGCTAAAGAATGGTTGAATTCCTTAACTAAGAATAGTATTGATTCTTGGACTAAATGCAAAGATGTTTTCATTAGAAAATACTATCCTCCTGCTAAGATTATATCTATGAGAAGTGAAATAATGAAGTTTAAACAACTTGATAATGAACATGTTGCTCAAGCTTGGGAAAGAATGAAATCTTTGGTAAAGAATTGTCCCACTCATGGATATCGCTTGGATGATCATCCAAACTTTTTATGCAGGATTGAACTATTCTTCAAGGAACCTATTGGATTCTGCTGCTGGAGGTACTTTTATGACCATTACTTTGGGTGCTGCAACAAAACTTCTGGACAATATGATGGTTAATTATTCTGAATGGCATACTGAGAGAGCTCCACAAGGTAGGAAGGTAAATTCTGTTGAGGAAACCTCCTCCTTGAGTGATAAGATTGATATTATTATGTCTATGCTTGTTAATGGGAAAGCCCATATTGATCCAAATAATGTTCCTTTAGCCTCTTTGGTTGCTCAAGAAGAGCAAGTTGATGTGAACTTCATAAGAAATAACAATTTTGGCAATAATTCTTATAGGAAAAATTTTGGTAACAACAATTATAAGCCATATCCTCCCAACAATGGTAATGCTTATGGAAATTCTTACAACAATAATAGGAGTACACCCTATGAACTTGAAGTTATGCTTAAAGACTTTATTAGTAAGCAAACTGCTTTCAATAAAACTATTGAGGAAAAACTCTCTAAAGCTAAAAGAAATATAGCATCTTTGGCTGAATCTCAATCTTCTTTGAATAAAATGGCTGCTAAACCTGAAACTAATGACAATCTCTTTGCAGCTACCAATGCTATACAAGTAAGAATTGATGAAAATGTTAGACTATTAGCTGAATTACATGCTAAGTGGGAAAGAAAAGATGAAATTACTAGAAACATTAGTGTTTCTACTATTACCACCACTAGTGTTGAGGCTAGTAATAGTTCTACTACTTTAGATGATAAATTTGACTTTGATCTTGATGGTTGCAATATCTCTGAAGTTATTAAGTTCCTACAAAAGCTTGCTAAAAGTCCTAATGCTAGTGCTATGAATATGGCCTTTACAAAACACATTACTAGTGGTCTCATAAAAATTAAAGAAGAAAAGATGAAACATAAAGCTTCTATTCCTATAAAACAACAAGATGGTTGGGAACCCATCATTAATATGAAAGTGAATGATTTTGATTTTAAATCTTTATGTGATCTTGATAGTAGTGTTTCTATTATGCCTAGAAAGATTTATGATATGCTTGATTTGCCACCACTTGAAGGTTGTTATTTGAATGTCCCACTTGATGATAATGCTAAAAAGAAACTCATGGGGTGTATTAATGATGTTCTTATTATGGTTAACAATGATTATGTCCCTGTTGATTTCTATGTTTTGGACGTTGAATGCAATGCTTCTTGTCCTATTACTTTGGGAAGACCTTTTCTTAGAACTGTTGGTGCCATTATTGATATGAAAGAAGGCACCATTAAATATCAACTCCCACTCAATAAAGGTATATAACACTTCCCCAAGAAGAGGGAGAAGATTTATTTTGCTTCTCCTATGAAAACAAAATTTGGTATTAATGCTTCTTCATTTGAGAACACTTGATTATTTTTCTTGCTTCTTATGCCTAACTTAAAGGCGTTAAAGAAAAGTACTTATTGGGAGATAACCCAAAAGTTTTACATGAGTCTTGGAAGTTATTACCTCTGTAATAACCTCTCCTTATCCTTTTTATTTGCTTTTTGTGCCAAGAGTAACCTCTAATAAGAGTGAAGTAATGATTGGGAAGGTTGCTGTCCCGAAACAGATTTTTGTGCTTCACCGTAAAAATTCGTGAGAGAGATCTGTATATATGATTGAGCTGTAATTTTTTGTGATTCTGCCCCAGGTTTTTATATAACTTTATTTAGTTCAAAACTTTTTGATTTGAGCAACAGATGGTTTTCTAAAAAATTCGTCTTTACCTGCTGGTCTGTTTTGACAGATTTCTGCCATTTTCTGCATTTGCTTCCTTCTTAAGTTCTTTTGGGGAATTAAGCTTTTTGAGGGAAGTTCTACAGTAGCTAGTATTCTAATGGAAGTTTATTTGTTGTTAGAACTGAACTTAAGACTTATTTATCTTGAAGTGCACTAATGTTGCTAATAAAGATTGTGTGAAGTTTTGTATGAAGGAAAAATTTTAGTATGGAAGGAATGAGTAACGAGATGAAGGATGGACTAAAGCTCAAGCTTGGGGATGCCACGCGTGTCACCCCAAGAAATATCCAAGAATTACAAGCGTCAAAGCTTGGGGATGCCCAAGGAATCCCCTTCTTCATCAATAAAAATCCCAGGTTTCTTCCAAACGCTTCATTTTTATTGTTTCATGCACAGTTGTGTTGTTCTTAGAGCGTCTTCTTTTTCGTTTTCGTTTTGGTTTTTAGTTTGCTTGGTTTGCTTAGTTTTATGAATAAATTGGTTGGACCCCCTCTTTCATACATTGGTTTGCAAATAGTTTGGTTTGGTTTGGCAAAGAGTAGGAAAGTTCATGCTTTTGTGGTAAAAAGAGCTTGTTTTTGATCGTGGCCTATGCTTTGTCATGCCATGCTTGATATTGTTTTGGCTTTATGCTTAGTATTCTTTGTTGTAGCATGACTTGTTATAAACAATTGAGGTTGCTTAATGTGCCTTGGATGAATCATGTGTTGTTTTAGCATATTAAAGCATAGTAGAGTGGTATTCTCCTTTGATGCTTCGGTTGACTTGGCACATGCTCACACCATGTTATGACTATCCAAAGTCACCATAGCCTTTATGATCCTTTAGTTTTCAACTTGTAGTATCACTTTATGCTTTGATCAATGATGTTTTGTCGCTCTGCATGATTATGGCCATTATTGCTCTCTTAGTTTGTCGCTCCCAGTCTTTTGCTAGCCTCCACAACAAAGTATGAGTTCCACTCATGCATCCAACTCCCTAAACCAAGTTATTCCAAATAGTCCACCATACCTACCTACTAGCTTATGCTATTCCAAGTATATTCATGCTTTTCTTTACCTTCCAAATTAAACTTGTTATGAGAAAACTAGTGATTAAAGCTCTCACGAACTTGATGGCACACTGTACTTTTCTTGCCCTTAATAAACTTGAACTATTGTGTCTTCTATGTTGTATATGCTTGCACTTATTTGTCGGGAATTAGCAAAACCATGCTTTCATGGGGAACACTTTCAACATTGCACTTGGTACTTGTACCTAGTTGATATCATGCTCTTTTGTATATGGATGTCGTCAGTGTGAAATGAAAGGGGAGCTTGTAAGTCCATGGAGTTATGTATATGTGTTAGAGAAAGCGCTGGGCCGTTGGTCTAATCCATGCTGACATGGTGGAAACCTGCAGCGTAACCATAATGAGCTGTCTATGAAGCATTCTTCTTATAAAAAAAGAGTCCTATATTGAGAAAAAAAGAGAAAAGAGAAAAAAAGAGATTATGAAAAGAGGAAAGAGAGAAAAAAGCACCATATTCCCATGGTAAATAAGAAGAATGCTGAGATGCTCGTTGTCTGCTTGCCTTGTCATTTTGATATGGGGATTCTTCCGTATCATCGGGCAAGGGGTACCCCGTTGGTGGTTCTCAATGATACACATATACTTACGATGACAAGAACTTACCGGTGACTAAATTTGTGTAGCATGAGGAGCGACCCTCATATACAAGGGACATGAGATTTCTGACTTATACTTCGTCAAGCATGTACACCATAGTTTGTTCACTTTAACCTTAATCACTTCAAGATGCTTATGATAGGGGCAATGAGAGCTGAAATCTATAAGTACCATAATTTTTGGAAGCTCTTTATGATACTTGAATCCCTACTTCCTTTTATAAAGGCCTTTCTTCCACCATTATATTGAGTCTCCACCTTCTATCTTTATGCACCTACTTTGAGAGCATAGTGGCCATTCTTAGTTCTATGTGCATTGTCCCAAGACTAGTTGATTGATGCATACTTTGATATTGCTTGTTTTAGACTATTGTATCTAGTCACTCTTATGAACTTTGAAGGTGTCCTATGCATTTATATTTGCTACTCTATTGAGGGACAAGCTGAATACTTTTATGCTATGTTTTCTTTATGTGAAACAAACAAACGTCTTGCAAAGCATTGTTATTCATGAATCTTTTATTTGTGCCTTTTCATGTTGCCTCATAGTTTCTTTGTCTTATTGCTAGAACTTTGTCTTTCATGTTATGATTGAAGTACTATGATCCCAGCTTCGAATGTTTGCAAATACTTTGATCAAGTCTTTGATGGTGCATGTCACCTCAAAAATTATTCTTTCTTTTTATCACTTACCTACTCGAGGACGAGCAGGAGTTAAGCTTGGGGATGTTGATACATTGCAAATGTATCTATAATTTTTGATGTTCCATGCTTGGTTTTATCCACTTTCTTGTGTTTTGTTCCAACTTTGGAGTACATTTCTTATGATTTCTTGGACTAACCTATTAACAAGAGCCACAGTGCCAGCTGCCTGTTTTCTGCTGTTTTTGGTTCCAGGAAAGTCAGAAAATGAATATTCTCGGAATTAGACGGGACAAAAGACAAAGTGCCTATTTTTCTGGAAGACATCAAGTGCCAAAATACAAGACGGAGAAGGGCCAGGGAGCCACCACACCACCTGGCCACGCAGCCAGGCCTGGCCCGCGCCAGGGGGTGGTGTGGCCACTCCCGGCACCCCCTCGGCCTATATATTGCCCTCGGGACAAAAACCCTAAGGGCCCAATCAAAAATCCACGAAAGAATCTATAGCCGCCATCATCTCCATCCCTAGATCGGGAGGGATCTGAAGCTCTTCCTGGCACCCTACCGGAGAGGGGAATTCATCCTGGAGGCCTTCTTCATCACCATGCAAGCCTCCGGTGTGATGCGTGAGTAGTTCATCCTTGGACTACGGATCCATGTAGTAGCTAGATGGCTGCTTCTCCTCCTTTGTGCTTTCATGTTTAGATCTTGTGAGCTCCGTTCATGATCAAGCTCATCTATTTGTAATTCTGCATGTTGTGTTTGCGGGGATCCAATGGATATTAAGATGCTATTTCAGATTGATTATTGATTCTATCATGTCTTTGTTATTTGTGATCTTGCATGTTTTCCGTTGTTAGTAGCTATCTTGGCCAAGTAGATGCTAGCAACTCCAAGAGTTAGTATTTATGCTCGATAGTGGGTTCATGCCTCTCGTAATCTGGGGAAGTGACAGAAATCTCTAAGGTACTAGATGTGCTGCTGCTACTAGGGATAAAACAATAATCCTTTGTTCATAGAACAATCATATTGTTTACTTTACACGCAGTTCGTAATGCAATAATCTATTGCTTGCAACTTAATACTGAAGGGGGTTCGGATGATAACCTAAAGGTGGATTATTAGTCATAGATGAAGTTGGATGGCGGTCTATGTATTATGTTGTAATGCCCAATCAAGTCTCAAAGGAGTCAAGATGATTAGTATATGCATGTATTGCTTTCTCGATGTTTGTCAATTGCCCCGCTGTAATTTGTTCACCCAACATGTTATCTATCTTAAGGAGAGCCACCTCTAGTGAACTATGGATCCTGGTCCTTGTCTTTTACATTCAATCTACAATCTGTTTACTTCTTTGTGTTTACTTTCTGCAAACTGTTACTTCTTTCCATTCGATACGTTTAATCCTTTGTTTTCAGCAAAACACGGTGAGATTGACAACCTCATCGCAAGTTGGGGACAAAGTTCTGTGGTTGTGTTGTGCAGGTCTCCACGTTGCTACTAGCACCGGTAGTGCGCATACCTTAAAGCTCAGCTAGTAACACCTTTGGGGTGTTTCCTTGCTCCTACTGGTTCGATTAAACCTTGGTTTCATAACTGAGGGAAGCTTGCTGCTGTGTTCATCATACCTTCCTCTTGGGGTTCCCAACGAGCTCTACATCAACACCGCCATCAAAGACATTTTTCTGGGCGCCGTGCATTGAGCCATCAGTGACTTCTACCTTCACCCATAGGTGAATCGTGATATAAACCAAGCTTCTTTGGTAGTTGAATGCTAACACGATATTTGGCTAACATTCGCCCATCATGGTATGTCATGGTATTGACTGGAATACTAGTTGTGCAACCAAAAACCCTCAGTAGTTCTCGAAGTTGTACAGTTAAAGCCCCCTGATAATCATTGAGAGTCCCTTCTTTCCTTGCCAAGGTCTGTTTTGGAAACTTTGGTGCCATTTCCACTATATAGATAATATTCATAATTAGTATTAATCATGATGATGCATCATAATAAAGAATTATCGCACTAAAAAATATAATGAAATATTCCCAATTGAATATTCATTATATAATCTAGAGAACTCTTTACTGTTGCTCTTAGACTCATACAGGTAGTTCGCTTTACTAGGTTTCCAACCTAAGGTCAAAGGAATTGCTCTGATACCAGCTGTGGTGACCCAGCATACCACTGCATATGTAGTACACTATAGTCGTTGGCATGACACCCATAGAACACAGTTTCGTAAATATCACATCCCTCAGAGTGATACAACAGAAACATTGCGGGTCCAAATTACAAACATACACACTTCATTATTATTACAATACCAGAAGTTCGAGACTTCAAAAGGTTCAAACTTACAAACCAAATAACTTATCCCATAAGTTTAGCAGAAGAACGAAAAACACAACGATAAGTAAGACGTGAGCTCAACAGCTTATTCTATAGAGTTCAGGCTGCTCGGCTCAACCTAGGTAACTAGAGTACGTCCTGACAACTACTCTAACTCGTTGTCTTCAGCTCCATATTGTATCCCGTAGTCCACTCCTTCAATTCCACTGGATAGGTCTAGCTCTTCATAGTAGACGTTGTTCTGGACCTCCATAGCATACACCTGGTTATCCTTTTGGCCCTCAAAGTCTAGCAAGGGGTTCAAAGGAAAGGGTGAGTAACAACGTTACCCAGCAAGTTCACTATATGCAAGGTGGGAAGTTTGATGCTCTATCTACCACCTCGAACGATACGTCTTTGGTACTATGCAGTTTTGGTAAACATTTCTTCAAAGGTTGATTTTAATTATCAAAACTATGCCCATCAGCCTTCACAGGTTGACCAGAACTTCATGGAGTTCCTTTCCTGCCGTGTTCGTAGCTCCTTCCCGGAACATGGAGTAACATGTCACAATTCTTACACTCTACAGAGGTGCGTTGCTTTATCCATAAGAGACTAACTCCTTGTTGCACAACCGGGCGTACTTTCTCGTCCACAATTCCATGATGTGGGGCCTAGTAGATGATCCAAGCTAATCACTGCCCCCTTCATGACCCCGCATGTCCCCTTGGTGTAAGACATGCCCACATCTTGAATTACGGCAATGGTTAGTACAGACCGTCAGATGCCAGAACTATCGTGGGACGTTGAGGGCTCCCACCCACATGCTGCATATCCTCTATGAATTACCAATAAATGCACGCTACGAGGATAACAGCCACGACCTGGCCATTCGGATGCATGCGAGAGGAAGAAGATACAACCGAATTCTCCATCCCATTCCAAATCTTATGGTTAACACGTAATATATGGTGCTAGAATCACTGATTTTGGTCATTTGACAATTTAATTAGGCTTTTTCCTTTTCAACTGGACCTAGCCCATTGGGTTGGCCATCCCTGACCTGGCCCATCTGGGCTAGTCAAACCCCTCTGTCACTAACGGCCCAGTACCACTTGATGTTTCCCCTTCTCTCTCTCGTTCACCCTCTGGCTCGTCCCCACAGAGCCGCCGCGATGTCGACGCTGTCGCTGCTCGATTCCGGTGGCCCCGGGCTACTTCAGGCGCCGCCGTGGTGTGTGGTGAGGTAGCCGATTCTGCTCCGCCATTTGGTCCTGTTGGATTCGTCTGCAAACCCCTCTCGCGTCCATGCTGACTCCACCTCGAACCCTAGGGTTTGGGGGTTGTCGGTGATGTGGAGTTTCGCCGCCCGGTGGTGCTATGCTGGTCTCCTGGCAGTCTTGTGGTGTCGCCGCTGCTTCTCGTGTGGCTGTGGCCGCCGTGCCATGGCTTGGTGTGGGTTGCAGCGCCCTCAGGTGCTCCCCGTGCCGCCGTGTGCTCTCGCCGGTGCTTCTGCTTCCTCTTCTAACTTCAGCGAGGACCACGGGTGAGTTCCTCTTCTCTCCCTCTCTGATTACCTGGCTTACCTTGCTACTCTTTGATTGCCGGCCATGTATGACCCTAATTACATCTGTGTATGGCACTAGGGTCCATCCCTCTGTGCTAGGGTTCATCCCTTTATGTCATGTTTACCTAAGGTGGTTTCTGAAGGAGTTATGCCCTAGAGGCAAATAATAAAGTGTATTATTTGATATGACTCCTATATGTTCATAATACGTTTCATACTGTGCTATAACTGTGTTAGTACAAAACGTTAATACACGTGTGGTATGTAAACAAACCATGTCTCTAGTTACCTCTAGCGAACTAGTTCATTGGTCATGAGGATGGTCTGGGTTTCAAGATCATGGGCATTTATGCCAATTGACAATGGGATCATGTTATTAGTTGAATAACATGATAGACAAACATCCGACCGTTATATCTTGAATGAGATCTAGTTACAAAGTTCACCATTGATGATAAAACACAGAGAACCTCGCAGCGTGATCCTTTCACTATGAGGTAATGCAAATCACCATTCCGGAGGAAGCTTTGATGGTTATCAAGAATCATATCGTAAAAGGGTGATCATAAAGGTGCCACTTAGGTTTTCCGAAAAGGGATGTGTAGAGGAGTACATATCAAGACCAGGATTTGTCTAGTCCATGTAACAGACAGATACATGTGGCCATCTCGGTGACATTGCATTAATGAAGCTTGCAAGCATGTGACTTGGTCACGGAATGCAACAACATGAGAACGAGTAAACAAGTAATTGGTAACGAGACCGAACTAAGGTATGGGGATACTAAAGATCAAGTCTCGAATGAATTAGGTATCGTATGACAAAGGGAACGGGAAACGACTATCTCACGGTTCGAGCGATTGTATTCGTGAAACGCACGGGGGTCACACGGCCATCCAGGTCCCTCTGTTGATCATTGATGTGAGAGTAGTCTCAATCATGTCCGGAGTGTTTCCGAACCGAAGGATGTCACTCTTAAGGGTAGGGACGCTTAGGGTAAATGAGGTATTGTAGGAGAAATAGAGAAAGAGAAACTGGAATAGTTCCGGTTAACATCCGATGGAGATCAGAAGGGGTCCGGAAGGTGTTCCGGAGTGAAGGAATAATACAATATGTGTATTTGAATATTAATTGGAGAATTTATATTAAATACATATTTTATTTTATTATTAAAGGCATCATAATACTAATGGGCATCACCCGAAGGGAGGCCCAATAGGGCATGGCGCCTAGGGAGAGGGGGCCAGCTGGCCTAGGCTTGGTGGGACGCCCTAATGGGGCGCACCTAGGGCCGGCAGCTACCCCTAGGTGGCCGGCGGGTGTGGGGGTTAGTCCCACACCGCCTGGCCCTAGGGTGGTGCGCCCCCCTCCCACTATATATAGGGGTCTCCCTCCTCCTTTGGAATCATCCCATTCCTTCTCATTCTCTCTCTCTCTCTCATCCATTGAGGACTTCTCCGTAATATTGGGGAGGACCTCGTGGGTGAGTTCTCCACCTTCAAACCATCTTCATGTGATCTGTGATCCAGCGTCTACTTCTTTCGTTGCTCGGCTGGATCGGAGTCCGGTTGACGTCTCCTACACCGGACGTGTGACGAACTTCGGAGGCACCACACTTGGGGTGCTGTTCGTCTTCATCAATATACACCTTCCTGCATAAGGCGTGCCTCGGTCTTAAAAAGTATGAATATCGTATCCCTTCTCTGTTACTTATGTCTACACAGTATAGATCCTGGTATTAGTGTTCGAGTAGATAGATTTTTTTGTTTTCTGCTATGGAACCATAAGTAACAGAGAAGGGATACCATTGTTCGAAGGTAATATCGAACAATGTCTACTCATAGATCCTCGGTCTTGTTGATATGACATTGATATTGGAGGGCCCTAAAAAGGGAAGTAGAACGGCAATCATTGAATCCATGTTGTGGCTCCACGTTCGTAGGTGGGAAGGGGTTCTACTGCGAAAGCCCTAAATCCACGTAAAAACTTGCAATAGATAATATAGAAGCATCTATTTATATTATTGCATAGGGGCAAATATTATAACGTGGCAATGACAAGTTTATGAAACTTTCATTGAAGCTATTGATGATGATCATAATACTATATCCACGTCATAACACTTTACTTTTGAAGTATTACTTATTGTGCTGGTATTTTTATTCGACAGTAGCATAATAAGATAATCCCTCACAGTATTCCAGTTAGCGTATTCCCCTTGTGTGTGCACCACCAAGAAAGTTCTTTGGTATGAGGCTCCCTGCGGTGAGTAGGGATCAGGCATATCTACGTTCGCATACAGTGGGTGCAAGCCATGTTGCACTGCGGATACACACGAGTTAGAACTAGCGAGCCTAGCATGTGCAGACATGGCCTCGGAATACAGGAGACCGAAAGGTCGAGCATGAATCACATAGTTGATGTGATCGACATAAGGGAATGTCCACCTTTGATACTGCACTGATGGCCGTGACGATCGGGGGAGGTGCAGGGGATTGGGATCATGTGATCACTAAACGAGTAGAGGGATGTTCGTTTGAGTGGGAATTGTTTTGTTTTAAGTTCGAAAATATAATTAAAACTTGAACTCATTATTATGAACATGGTCTAAACACTTTGCAAATCCATTGTAGATGTCTCACCCACCCACCTTCAACCTTAGCACTTTCCTCGAGAAGGACAAGCTGAAAACTGATGGAACCAACTTCACCGCATGGTTCTGCAATCTTAGGATCCTCGTAGTCCCCTACAAGTTGACTTATGGCATCGAGGCTGAGCTTTTGGCTAAGCCTGCAGATTCTGCCTCCCAGGATGAAAAGAATGTCTGGTAGTCCAAGGCGGACGATTTCTCCCTCATACAGAGTGGAATGCTCTATGCCATGGAGCCGAAGCTTCAAAAGCGTTTTGAGAAGATGAATGCTTTTGAGATCATTGAGGATCTTAAGGCTGTCTTTGCTCCACAGGCCCGTGCAGAGAGCTATGATGCTTCCGAGCTCTTCTTCTCTGCTAAAATGGAAGAGCACAGCAGTATTAGTGAGCACGTGGTCAAAATGTCTGGCTACGTTAAGCGTTTGAACGCCCTGGATTGCAAAATCCTGGAGGAGCTCGCAATTGATAGGGTGCTGCACTCACTGCCCCTAGCTATAAGAGCTTTGTGATGAACTACAACATGTCAGGGATGACTAAGACCCTTGCTGAGGTGTTTGCCATGCTCAAAACTGCTGAGGTTGAAATCAAGAAGGAGCACACGATGTTGATGGTAAATAAGACCACCAACTTCAAGAATCCAGGGAAAAAGGGAAAAGGCAAGGGCAAGGAGTCCAAGAGGGATGGCAAGATCGTTGCCGGTACCCCAAAGACTGCCAAACCTGGCCCTAAGCCCCGCACTACGTGCTACTACTGCAAAGGGGATGGGCACTGGAAACACAACTTCCCCAAGTACCTTGAAGACAAGCGAGCCGGCAAGATAGCCGCCAAGGACAAAGGTATATATGATATACATGTTATTGATGTATTCCTTACAAGCGCCAGGAGTAACACATGGGTATTTGATACCGGATATGTTGCTCACATTTGTAACTCTCAGCAGGATCTGCAGAGTAGGAGGCGCCTGAGGAATGACAAGGTGACGATGCGCGTCGAAAATGGTTCGAGAGTCGAAGTGATGGTCGTCGACACTCTTTATCTCCGTCCACCGTCAGGATTACTGTTGGTTTTTAATAAATGCTACTATGTACCCGCATTGAGTATGAATATTGTGAGTGGGTCTTGCTTGTTGCAAGACCGTTATTCGTTTAAATTAGGAACAAATGGTTGTTCAATTTATATGAATGATATTTTCTATGTTCATGCTCCTGTGTGTGATGGTTTATTCTTACTTGATCTTGATTGTAATACACACATCCATAGTGTTGATGCTAAACGTTGTAAGCATAGTGATGATAATTCCATATTTATATGGCATTGTTGTCTTGGTCACATTGGCATAAAACGCATGAAGAAGCCTCATTCAGAAGGGCTTCTTGGATCATTGGATTTCGAATCCCTTGATACATGTGAGCCATGCCTCATGGGCAAGATGACTAGGACACCGTTCTCCGGGACAGTAGAGAGAGCTGAAGACCTACTGGGAATCATACATACGAATGTATGTGGACCAATGAGCATCTCAACATGCAATGGTTATAGTTACTTTGTTACCTTTACTGACGACTTAAGCAGATATGGATATATATACTTAATGAAGCACAAGTCTGAAACCTTTGAAAAGTTCAAGGAATTTTAGAAAGAAGTAGAGAATCAACTTAACAAGAGAATCAAGTATCTTCGATCGGATCGAGGAGGCGAGTATTTGAGTTATGAGTTTAACATGCACTTGAAGGACTGTGGGATTATCCCACAGCTTACGCCAACCGGAACACCATAGCGTAATGGTGTGTCGGAACATCGTAACCGAACCCTATTAGATAGTGTGCGGTCCATGATGTCTTTAACTGATTTGTCTGTGTCTTTTTGGGGATACGCGTTAGAGACCGCTGCTTTTATTTTGAACCGAACACCATCCAAATCCGTAGAGACAACCCCATATGAGATATGGCATGGCAAGAAGCCAATGTTGTCATTTCTGAAAGTTTGGGGATGTGAGGCTTACGTCAAGAAACTACAACCTGACAAACTCGAACCCAAATCGAAATTTTTTATCTTTGTAGGATATCCAAGGGAAACCATTGGGTATACTTTCTACAACCAAGCCGAAGGCAAAACATTTGTCGCAAAAACCGGCACCTTTCTCAAGAAAGAGTTTCTTTCTAAAGGAGTTAGTGGAAGGAAAATTGAGTTGGATGAAGTTGTTGACCCTTCTCTTCAAATTCTGAGTAGCGCAACGGAAGCTGTTCCGAGACCGCTCTCCAACATGGAGGAAGAGCCCAATGATGATGATCAAAACAACAACGTCGAGACTCCTGAGGTTTGCAGGTCTAGAAGAATTCGTGCCAATCCTGATTTGTATAGCAGCCTTGTAATGGTTGTCATCCTAGATGAACATGAAGAACCTGCAAACTACAAAGAAGCTATGGATAATGCTGACTCCGAAAAATGGCTAGAAGCCATGAAATCCGAAAGAGGATCCATGCATGAGAACTAAATTTGGACCTTGGTAGATCTTCCAGAAGGCCGCAAGGCCGTGGAAAATAAATGGATCTTTAAGAAAAAGACAGATGGGAAATAATGTGACCGTTCACATAGCTAGACTTGTCGCAAAGGGGTTTCGACAAATTCAAGGAGTTGATTACGATGAGACTTACTCTCTCATAGTGATGCTTAAGGCTGTCCGGATTTTAATAGCAATTGCTGTACATTTCGACTATGAAATTTGGTAGATGGATGTCAAGACCGCATTCCTCAATGGTCACATTGATGAAGAGTTGTATATGATGCAACCAGAAGGTTTTGTTGATCCTAAGGATGTTGGAAAGGTATGCAAGCTTCAACGGTCCATTTGTGGATTGAAGCAAGCATCTCGGAGCTGCAACCAAAGTTTTGATCAAGTGATCAAGAGTTTTGGATTTGTCCAAAATCAACAAGAGTTCTTTGTTTACAAGAAAGCGAGTGGGAGCTCAGTTGTTTTCTTAGTAGTATATGTGGATGACATATTACTCATGGGAAACGATGTGGATCTTATGAAAAGCGTGAAAGCATATTTGAGTAACCAATTTTCCATGAAGGATCTAGGTGAAGCTGCGTACATATTAGGAATCAAGATCTATAGAGATAGATCAAGGCACCTAATTGCATTAAGTCAAAGTACTTACATCAAAAATATTTTGAAGAGGTTCAAAATGGAAAACACGAAAATGGGTTTTGTACCAATGATGAAGAATTGCAAATTGAGTATGACTCAATGTCCTATAACAGATGATGATAGAGAGAAGATGTCTTACACCCCCTATGCCTCAGCCATAGGATCTATCATGTATGCAATGTTAAGTACGCAACCTAATGTGGCATTGGCTCTTAGTTTGGCGAGCCGATACCAAAGTAATCCAGGATCGAATCACTGGACAGTTTTAAAGAATATCCTAAAGTAGCTGAAAAGAACAAAGGATATGTTCCTAACCTATGGAGGAAGTGGTGAAGCTCTAAATGTAACGGGTTACGTGAATGCAAGCTGGAACTCAGATCATGATGACTCGAAGTCTCAAACAGGATTTGTGTTCCTAGTGAATGGTGGGGCGGTAAGCTAGAAGAGTAAGAAGCAGTCGGTGGTGGCGCAATCTTCAATGGAGTCTGAATACATTGTCGCGGCTGATGCAACAAATGAAGTTGTTTGGCTAAGGAATTTCATCATCAAACTAGGAGTTTTTCCAAATGCGCAAGACCCCGTGACGATCTATTGTGATAACACGGGAGCTATTGCAAACGCAAAGGAACCAAGGACTCATTCCACAGCCAAACACACCAAGCTTAGATTTCACGTCATCCGACAGAATGTTGACGAAGGTGAAGTCAAGATTTGCAAAGTAGATACGGAACTAAATATGGCAGATCCTTTGACTACAGCTCTCCATCAGGAAAAGCACGAACAACGCCGTGATTCCTGGTGTTAGGTTCCTGCCTATTGTAAACTAGTTTTGTTTGTACTCTAGTGCAAGTGGGAGACTGAAGGAGTTATGCCCTAGAGGCAAATAATAAAGTGTATTATTTGATATGACTCCTATATGTTCATAATACGTTTCATACTGTGCTATAACTGTGTTAATACAAAACGTTAATACACGTGTGGTATGTGAACAAACTGTGTCTCTAGTTACCTCTAGCGACTAGTTCATTGGTCATGAGGATGGTCTAGGTTTCAAGATCATGGGCATTTATGCCAATTGACAATGGGGTCATGTTATTAGTTGAATAACATGATAGACAAACATCCGACCGTTATATCTTGAATGAGATCTAGTTACAAAGTTCACCATTGATGATAAAACACAGAGAACCTCGCAACCTGATCCTTTGACTGTGAGGTAATGCAAATCACCATTCCGGAGGAAGCTTTGATGGTTATCAAGAATCATCTCATAAAAGGGTGATCAAAAAGGTGCCACTCAGGTTTTCCGAAGGGATGCGTAGAGGAGTACATATCAAGACCAGGATTTGTCTAGTCCATGTAACAGACAGATACATGTGGCCATCTCGGTGATGTTGCATTAATGAAGCTTGCAAGCATGTGACTTGGTCACGGAATGCAACGACATGAGAATGAGTAAACAAGTTAATTGGTAACAAGACCGAACTAAGGTATGGGGATACTGAAGATCAAGTCTCGAATAAATTAGGTATCGTATGACAAAGGGAACGGGAAATGACTATCTCACGGTTCGAGCAGTTGTATTCGTGAAACGCATGGGGGTCACACGACCATCTAGGTCCCTCTGTTGATCATTGATGTGAGAGTAGTCTCAATCATGTCCGGAGTGTTTTCGAACCGAAGGATGTCACGCTTAAAGGTAGGGACGCTTAGGGTAGATGAGGTATCGTAGGATAAATAGAGAAAGAGAAACCGGGATAGTTCCGGGTAACATCCGATGGAGATCGGAAGGGGTCCGAAAGGTGTTCCGGAGTGAAGGAACAATACAATATGTGTATTTGAATATTAATTGGAGAATTTATATTAAATAAATATTTTATTTTATTATTAAAGGCATCATAATACTAATGGGCCTCACCCGAAGGGAGGCCCAATAGGGCATGGCGCCTAGGGAGAGGGGGCCAGCCGACCTAGGCATGGTGGGCTGCCCCAATGGGGCCCACCTACGGTCGGCGGCTGCCCCTAGGTGGCCGGCGGGTGTGGGGGTTAGCCCCACACTGCCTGGCCCTTGGGTGGTGCGCCCCCTCCCACTATATATAGGGGTCTCCCCTCCCCCTTTGGAATCATCTCATTCCCTCTCATTCTCTCTCTCTCATCCATTGCGGACTTCTCCGTAATATTGGGGAGGACCTCGTGGGTGAGTTTTCCACCTTCACACCACCGTCATGTGATCTGCGATCCGGCATCTACTTCTTCCGCTGCTCGGCTGGATCGGAGTCCGGTTGACGTCTCCTACACCGGACGTGTGACGAACTTCGGAGGCACCACACTTGGGGTGTTGCTCGTCTTCATCAATATACGCCTTCCTGCGTAAGGCGTGCCTCGGTCTTCAAAGGTATGAATACCGTATCCCTTCTCCGTTACTTATGTCTATATAGTATAGATCCTGGTATTAGTGTTCGAGTAGATAGATTTTTTTTGTTTTTTGCTACGGAACCCTATAGTTTCTTACTGAATCTAGCTGTGTATGATTCACTACTATATTGTGGTTCTCAATGTTGACAGTGGTTTCTGTCAGTAGTCTGTTAACTGAACTTTACTTCTGTCCTATATTATGGCTATGCTCTGGGTTGAGATTAGCTCTCTGGTTCTTGTTGATATGTTTTGGTATGAAAGAATTGGAGTTGGATATTTAATCCACTTACCCACTGATACTTGCCTATGATAAGATTCAGATATATCAAATATGACTCCTAATTGTTATGTTAGGAAAATGATTAGATGTTCTATTGCAACATTGGATTATGGAATCCCTAGTAGAAACTACTTGGTTAAGATAGGCTCTTGTGTCACCCTCAATTGAGTGGCACATAGGCTTTATCTCAATACTGGTATGTTTTTATTTATGTTCTATTGTACCTTAGAGTTGCAGATCCTTCTATTGAATAGATTAGCCTGTGATGCTGGCTGAGGCAAAGCTATAGAAAAGTAGCTATTTTCACCTGCCGCTTTACCTCTTTGATGATCTGTGATGGATATCTCTAAGTATCAGTCCTACAGTGCTTAGGAAAATGATTTGATAGACTGTTGTAAGAATAATAAGGTGGATCCTTACTGTTTAAGACATGGTTTTAAGATGTGTCATTTCTGAGGTGCTACCATCCATAGGATATGCCCAGAAATGTTTATTCAAGGATGCCTGTGTATCTAGTTATGCAACTAGAGATTTCTCTCCAAGATCAGTGATGCAAAAGCTGAGATCTTGGTAGTAGCTTGTAAAGTTTTATCATTGGCTTTATTGTCTTTCTTCTAGGATGGATATACACTTCACTTGGGTGTTTTTCTAAGAAGATCATATAAAACAACACATGCTCTATTTAATCTATGATGATTTGATCATGTGATGGTTTTATGTGTACTCACCACACTACTTGATGGCTGGTGAGATTGTGGTGTTGCTAGATGGCTTGTTCTTGTTATCTTGTGCTTGCTGGCTTGATCTAGCTCTGCACCTCCTGGTGCTGCTCCTTTGATCTTGTGCTTGGCCTTGCTATCCACCTGCTCCACCCCTCCTTATGTTACCATCTTGTGGTGAACTGGTGGTTGATTTGGTAATCTGGCTGGTGGTTTGGTTATGGTTTTGGAAAGCTCAATAAGTTCTGAGTGTGTGCTTGAGAAGGACAAATGAGTTCATGTAACTATGCTTCGGCTGGTGCTTTGTGTGAGTGCTTGTACTGCTGCTGCTGGCTTGACAACACACTCCATGCATTTTGGTGACTAAGTTGTATGGTTGTGTGGTCTGGTTGTGTGGATCAGTTCAAGTGAAAATATCTTCACATGTTACCCTTTTACTAGTTACTTTCCTAGTGAAACTTGCCCCTCTTTTGTTACTCTGTGATGTAACATGAACAGTGCATTTCACTATTCACCACTAAGAGTAAAATTAACTAACTAACCCTTTATTTTCCTTTTTGTTGTTTATCTTATTTGCAGGAACAAGATCTGGGCATACAAGATTTAGTATAGGAGTAGATAGGTAGTATAGGTTTTAATTGTAACCTTCTTTTTATTCTTTTTGTATAGGATCTTGTAAATATATTATTACATGTTAATAAAGTTTGGTTTCCGTTCTTTGTAATCTTCTGCTTTTGATGTATTTATCACCAGCTGTAATCTTATTATGGAATAGAGAAATAAGAATTCATTTCTTATTTAATTTTCCTTGTCTTTAATCCTTATTGTTGTTTACTATATCCATAATATAATCAAACAATGTTAATAAGGTTTTTTGGAAAACAATTCAATATTACTAACTTCTAAATTTCAAATATTTTCAAATTGATTTGAATTTCAAATTTGAATTCAAACTAACCTCCCCAAAGACTTAATAATTCCTAAAGGTCATGTCAAAATTCATAGCAATCACTAACAAGATCTATTCCTACCTCTAGTTAGTGAAAAGAACTCTGATCTCTTTAGGTTTTTGTTTGGCAAAAAATTTACCCTGATTTTTATAGATGCATGCATGCACAAACTTAGATTCCTAATTCTACCCTTCGTTGGATCCTAATGCTGGGGTGTTACAGCGCCTCAGAGGCCACCACCAATGTGGAAGATGATGATGAGGACGAGGAGGAGGTCGAGACCACCATGGTTGATGTCGACACCGGCGTCGCCACGAAGAAGAAGAAAGTCGGTGTCCGCGATCCAAAATGGAATACTTTGGAGGATGAGTGCCTTGTCGATTCGTAAGTTGTTAAGTTGTTTTATTCTATTCTTTGTGAATGTGTAACTTCGGTGCCGACCACCTTGAGTTGATCCATGTTGCATCCATTTTAGTTGTTTGACACCCTCGCCATGTACAAGGCTGCCAACAAAGACAAGGCCTTCGCCATAATGCATTGCTTCAAAAAACTGCAAGGTTGCAAGAAGCAGGACAAGGTGCGAGATGAGCTCAACAATGGCAGTGGTGAAGATGGGCCGATGCCGGCTTCGAAGGCCTCCGTCAGTCTTCCAAACAACAACAAGAAGGCCAAGGCCGAGAAGAATGGGGAAGCAACGCCATTGACAGGGATGCTTCCATTGAGAAGATGATGCACACTTTCACCATCGATAACAAGGAGAGTCATGAGATGAGCCGCGCTATGTGAAAGGACGTGTTGGAGAAGCACAAGCCAGCATGCTCAAGGCCATGAACGAGGCGTCCTATTTTGTGGTGGCCAAGATGAAGGAGGAGGCCAAGATCTTGATGGTGAAGTTCACTACTAGGGAAAACGCTATGCGAGGCGCACCAAAAATGCTATGCGAGGTGCATATCATATGTGCCTCTAGCGTCGCGCCTCTAGTATTTTTTTATGCGAGGCGCATATCTGAATATGCGAGGCGCATATTGATCCGAATGCGCCTCCTATATTCTGCATATGAGAGGCGCATATTGATCCGAATGCCCCTCCTATATTCTGCATATGCGAGGCGCATATTGATCCAAATGCGCCTCGGATATTATTTTTGAATTTCAAAAAAAATGGCGGCCAGATCTGGATCTGGCCAGATGTAACACCCTCAAATCGGCCCTATGCAAGTTTTAGCCCTTTCCGCCAAACCCGCATAGAAACGATTCAAGGACGCCCACCAGGCACTTTCGTGCGGGTGGAAAACGAAGTAATAACATTACACAACAGTCCTCGATGGGACCCATAGAACAGATATATATATATATACAACAGCGACTCCATGAGTCAAGAATACAGATATATAATACAAAGATCCAAATCACCTTGGAAACGATAGAGCGTCCGACTACGGACAAGATGCAAATGGGGCTAAGAGCCCTAAAGAATAACCAATGGCGTCCATAACCCTGCCCAGGCCAAGACGGAAGGGTAACCCTGCTAACGACGTCGATCTCAAACCTGCTAAAACAAAAGGGGTGCCGACAAAGGGCAAAGGAAAAAGAGGAGCGTCAGTACTGAGGCCAGTACATGGCGAAGCTAGAATTCGGCGGCTCTCGCCTACATAGGTATGGTGGACTGAAGCGGCAGCGCAGCATGCACTAAACAATCTATAGAAACTCAATTCAACTGTCGGCTATTAGAGAGGGATAAGAAAGACCTATTCGAAACCATCCTGGTATTCCCCCTCGAGACCAAACGAGGAAGTCCAGCGGAGGAAAACTCACACGGTTGGCAGGTTTATTTAATCTTTCCATGGCAGTTATCCAACTTACTAGTCATCTCAGATGTAAGTCAAATTATAACAGTAAACTTTAGTTATTGTTGTCTATGATCGAGAAACTATGCTCCAAGTCGTCCATAACCGCGGACACGGCTTTTCGAAAAGATTTAACCCTGCAGGGGTGCACCAAAGTATCCACACGCACTTTGACCCTTTTTGCCAGATCAGTTAACACACACCCATCGGTATGTCGGCGGGGCCTAAGTCATGAAGTTTCCCAGACCCAAAGCAAGTACATGGGTGCCACCCCACTAAGCTACCCGCAACGAAGTTGGACGGTTCCGGAACGGACCGAGGGTTTGCGTCAATGGCTGTAAACGACTGGGAACCCGAAAGTGTGACTAGGCTTGTCGATACCGCGAAAGCACTCCGCAATCCTAAACAGTACAGGTGCTCCACGCACAAACTTAAATAAAGCAGTAAAGCATGGCATAAGTACAAGATGGTAATAAAGCGCCAAACTACTTGTGGCCCCCGGTACAATACTTTGAAATCAGGTAGTAAGCCGATGGGGGTGCCCACACACCCCACATGTGGTTAGCGCGCTCGATCTCGGAACAGGTGACAAGAACTCGGGTCCTAGGTGGACACAAGTGGGCGGTTAAAAACCAAATATTGACTATTACCCACCGGTGCCTCTGCATTATATCTATTTCCAGCATTTTAATTAACAAGTTATAATGTAAGCCATGATCAACTCCACCGTTAAGCATCTCCACCATTAAGCATCTGCCAGCATTTCAACAACTGGTACTTGACAACACGAGATCGCACCTGAGCAAGCAACTACGACTCGCAAGGCCAGCTATCTACCAAACACAGGTAATAGGAGGTGTCCAAGGCAATATAGAGGCTGGACGGGATATAACTGGTGTTCGGAAACTAAAGCATCGCGACACGGATATCAATAGATCAACATGAGGAAATAAAGACTATAAATGCAAAATAGGTAGAAGGGGAAGAGATGCTCGCCTGGGAAAACATAGCCGAAGGTTCATATTCAGAGAACTTGTCGGTACTCGCATCAACTCATCGGCCTAGTCCGCGAAGAAGCAAACACTAAAAGAAACACCGGATGCAATATTTAATACTACGGCAGAAGATCCGGCATGATTATGATATGCATGCGAGATGAACAATTTAATATGCAACAGTCGATAATATCATATTATAGGAATAATAGGGGTCTCGTATAGGGAATCACATTAGGGTTCGGCGAACTTGGGCTCCGAGGGGTTCGGGGTTCGGCAGGGTTCGACGGGGCGGAAACGGCTCGACGGGATCGGTCTCGGACAACGGAAGTAGATCTTGTCGCATCCGGGAAGCAGGACTTGGTTTGGCGCCGGGGCTCATCAGATTCGCCCTGGTCGATGTCGATCTTGTCGTCGATGGCGAACTTGAGTGGATCGGGTACCGGGGTCTTCAGATCCGGGAAGAAGATCTTGTCGCACGGGCATCAATGCTTCCGGGAAGGAGAACTGATCGTTCAGGGGCTCGGCGTCTAGGGTGAAGTACTTGGCATCCTCGAGGAGGTACTTGGCGTGCGGGATGAAGAACTTGGTGGTTCCGAGAAGGAGGTCTCGTCGCATCCGATGGATCGGTCCTCGGGGTCCATGAAGGCGTTCTCGGGTCCGGGGTTCTTCGGCTCCACTTGGGCGGTCTTGTCGCTCCGTGTAGACGACCTTGGCATCATGGTGGTCGATGACGAACTTGTCGGATGGCATGTTCTTCGGAAGATCTTGGCATGGGGGGTCCCCGTCAGGGTCAGCCGAGCATCATCGTTATCATTGCCCAAACTTGGTACTTGTTCACACCGAGGTCTTGATCAACAACACCAACATCTCCACACCATCATCACCATACCAACAGTTCACTGGTGCCCTTTGCATCAACGTGACACTTCAGACTCAACACCGGGCCTCACGAAACACCTCATAGTGCTCTGTCTCTAGTACGTTCCAGAAACAGGGAGGCAGAGGCGCAGGCGACCTTGGGAGACGCGCTAGGGCGGGGAGGCTCGAGGACAAGGCGCTGTAAAGACGCGGGGGTGCAGGGTCGCTCGGGAGGGCCCCCCTGTGGAAACAGCAGCAGGAAGGAGGGGCACTAGGGAGAGGCGGGCAGCAGCGGCAGCGGGGCCCGAGGAGGAAGCGAGGCCACGGCGGTGGCCGGGCATGTCCTAGAAGGAGCGGGGCCGAGCGCAGGGGCTCGAGCTTCGGCAGCCGGTGGTGGCGGAGAGAGCCGCGCTGGCAGGGATGGGCGAGCCAGAGAGGTGGCGGTCGGAGGCGCCATGGCGAGGCCGCCGATCGCTGTAGGAGATCTGGGCGTAGGGGTTGGTGGCGAACAGGGAGGCGGCGGAGGCGAGAAGGGCCGAGGTCGGCCAAGGCTGACCCGAGCGAGAGGCGAGGCGAGCCGGGAGCAGTCGGCCGTGGAGGCGGAGGGAGGCAGGCCGGCGAGGGACGGAGGGCCGAGGAAGGAGGAGACATGGCGAGGCGGCGGAGAATCGCCCGGAGGAGGGAGGCGGGTCCGTCGGGTAGCAGGAGAGGCGATCGCCTGGGGCTGTCCGATGGCCAGTGAGGAGGCGTTGGAGAGCGTCGGTGGTGGGTGGGATCGGAGGAAGAGGTAGAGGACGGGGCAGACGCGCGGGTTGGGGCCGCGTCTACGGGAGAGAGAGAGGGCGGCGGTCGGGTGTGGGGCTAAGCAGGGGTGGGGCCCCGCTGCAGGCGTGCCAGGCGGTGGAAGCAGGTGGGGGGGTGTGTGCTGACCGCGTGGGGTGCTGTGTTGCGTGTCCACTGAGGCTGGCGTCGTCAGGTGGGACCAGGCTGATGGGGCTGATGGTGGCGTCTGGTGGGTGGCTGCGTCGTATCTTGAGTGGGCCAGGCGGTGGATCAGGTGTGGGTTGGTGTATGTTGGGTGAGGTGTCGCATGGCTATTGGGTGGGGTGATGTGGCCGGGGTGAGGTGGAGGAAGGGGAAAGGCTTGGTAGACTAGGATTGGGTAGGAAAAGGTTTAGATAGTTTAGACTAGGGTTTGGAGGTAGCCGGTCAGGCTTTCGGGCCTGGCGGGCCGCCTCCTAAAATTAAAAGAAATATCTTATTATTTAAAACGGGGCTTTTAAAAACCGTTGGTAGACGAAACAAAATATTCCGGAGACCCGAGTTTTAATTTGAAATCAAGACGGGGCGTTTAGAAAACAAAAACAGGCTTTTCGAAAATAGTTTTATGCAAACAAATGCAAGATGACATGACGATGCTCAAATGCAATGTGGCATGATGACATGAGCATGCGGTTATGATGATGCAATGCACAAAAATAACGCGATTTTCTAGTAGTGGTTTTTGCGGGGCGCCACAATTCGACACCACTAACAATGGATCTCACCCTCGAGATCCACCTCATGGTACCGGAAGGAAGGTCGGCGATCTGCATCTTCTCGCTTCGTGTAGATCCTCGCGACACCAATAACAAGAGGTCGTTGTCCGTGATCGTCGAGAGAACACTCCGGGGATAAAAGGTCGAAGGTAGAGGTATCAACAAATAAAGCCACCTCTAGCTTCGATAGAAAGAGGGAACCGATGCATTCTCATCCACTTCAATGTACAAAAGCGAATAGAAGGGGTAGTCGGCATGGGGGCCAATCCATCACGCAGCCAAACTATTACTCCGCAAAATCAGTAGAAAAGCGTGCAACTTCTCGGAATCAGACTGAAGATCTCGACAATCGAGGTTCAGAAACAAAGGAGTGATGCAGACTCTGCATCGGATCTGGCGTAGATGATGTCGTCGCGTCGGAAAACACTGGAAGGCACAATTAGGAACAAAGAGAAGTCTAACAGATGAAGGATTCCACTGATAGCACGAAGACCGGATGTAGAAGCATCGTTACCAAAGGAGGAAGCGAAACCCTGAAGATACGACGGAAACCCAACCACGAGAATTCCTGGACTCGAAGAAAGAGAAGAGAGCGGATCCAAACACGCAGAGGTAAGAGGAGAACAGCAGAGGGGTAAGGAGTAAAAATCAGACCTATTCAGATCTATCCAACCGATTTTTCCAAAATAGTTTGACACTCTACTTCGACCGTTAGCTAGGTTATCCTACAGGCTGGACTTGTGGGGTATCGCAACTGCTGAGCTCTGATACCACTCTATAACACCCTCAAATCGGCCCTATGCAAGTTTTAGCCCTTTCCGCCAAACCCGCATAGAAACGATTCAAGGACGCCCACCAGGCACTTACGTGCGGGTGGAAAACGAAGTAATAACATTACACAACAGTCCTCGATGGGACCCACAGAACAGATATATATATATATACAACAGCGACTCCATGAGTCAAGAATACAGATATAACATACAAAGATCCAAATCACCCTGAAACGATAGAGCGTCCGAGTACGGACAAGATGCAAATTGAGCTAAGAGCCCTGAAGAATAAACAATGGCCATAACCCTGCCCAGCCAAGCCGGAAGGGTAACCACGCTAACGACGTCGATCTCAAACCTGCTAAAACAAAAGGTGCCGACAAAGGGCAAAGGAAAAGAGGAGCGTCGATCTTTGAGGCCAGTGCAGCGAGGCTAGAATTCGGCTCTCGCCTACATAGGTATGGTGGATGAGCGGCAGCGCAGCATGCACTAAACAATCTATAGAAACTCGATTCAAGCTATCGGCTATTAGAGAGGGATAAGAAAGACCTATTCAAACCACGATACTAACACCAAACATACCCATCTGGTATTCCCCTCGAGACCAAGCGAGGAAGTCCAGAGGAAAAACTCACACGGTTGGCAGGTTTATTTAATCTTTCCATGGCAGTTATCCAACTTACTAGTCATCTCAGATGTAAGTCAAATTATAACAGTAAACTTTAGTTATTGTTGTCTATGATCGAGAAACTGTGCTCAAAGTCGTCCATAACCGTGGACACGGCTTTTCGAAAAGATTTAACCCTGCAGGGGTGCACCAAAGTATCCACACGCACTTCGACCCTTTTTGCCAAATCAGTTAACATACACCCATCGGTATGTCGGCGGAGCCTAAGTCATGAAGTTTCCCAGACCCAAAGCAAGTACATGGGGGCCACCCCACTAAGCTACCCGCAACGAAGTTGGCCGGCTCCGGAATGGACCCAGGGTTTTCGTCAATGGCTATAAATGACTGGGAACCCGAAAGTGTGACTGGGCTTGTCGATACCGCGAAAACACTCCGCAATCCTAAACAGTACAGGTGCTCCACGCACAAACTTAAATAAAGCAGTAAAGCATGGCATAAGTACATGATAGTAATAAAGCCCCAAACTACTTGTGGCCCCCGGTACAATACTTTGAAATCAGGTAGTAAGCCGATGGGGGTGCCCACACACCCCACCTGTGGTTAGCGCGCTCGATCTCGGAACAGGTGACAAGAACTCGGGTCCTAGGTGGACACAAGTGGGAGGTTAAAAACCAAATATTGACTATTACCCACCGGTGCCTCTGCATTATATCTATTTCCAGCATTTTAATTAACAAGTTATAATGCAAGCCATGATTAACTCCACCATTAAGCATCTGCCAGCATTTCAACAACTGGTACTTGACAACACGAGATCGCACCTGAGCAAGCAACTACGACTCGCAAGGCCAGCTATCTACCAAACACAGGTAATAGGAGGTGTCCAAGGCAATATAGAGGCTGCACGGGATATAACTGGTGTTCGGAAACTAAAGCATCGTGACACGGATAGCAATAGATCAACAGGAGGAAATAAAGACTATAAATGCAAAATAGGTAGAAGGGGAAGAGATGCTCGCCTGGGAAAACATAGCCCGAAGGTTCATATCCGGAGAACTTGTCGGTACTCGCATCAACTCATCGGCCTAGTCCGCGAAGAAGCAAACACTAAAAGAAACACCAGATGCAATATTTAATACTACGGCAGAAGATCCGGCATGATTATGATATGCATGCGAGATGAACAATTTAATATGCAACAGTCGATAATGTCATATTATAGGAATAATAGGGGTCTCGGATAGGGAATCACATTAGGGTTCGGCGAACTTGGGCTCCGAGGGGTTCGGGGTTCGACAGGGTTCGACGGGGCGGAAACGGCTCGACGGGATCGGTCTCGGACAATGGAAGTAGATCTTGTCGCATCCGGGAAGCAGGACTTGGTTTGGCGTCGGGGCGCATCGGATTCGCCCTGGTTGATGTCGATCTTGTCGTCGATGGCGAACTTGAGTGGATCGGGTACCGGGGTCTTCGCATCCGGGAAGAAGATCTTGTCGCACGGGCGTCAATGCTTCCGGGAAGGAGAACTGATCGTTCAAGGGCTCGGCGTCTGGGGTGAAGTACTTGGCGTCCTCGAGGAGGTACTTGGCGTGCGGGATGAAGAACTTGGTGGTTCCGAGAAGGAGGTCTCGTCGCATCCGATGGATTGGTCCTCGGGGTCCATGAAGGCGTTCTCGGGTCCGGGGTTCTTCGGCTCCACTTGGGCGGTCTTGTCGCTCCGTATAGACGACCTTGGCGTCATGGTGGTCGATGACGAACTTGTCGGATGGCATGTTCTTCGGAAGATCTTGGCATGGGGGGTCCCGTCGGGGTCATCCGAGCATCATCGTTATCATTGCCCAAACTTGGTACTTGTTCACATTGAGGTCTTGATCAACAACACCAACATCTCCACGCCATCATCACCATACCAACAGTTCACTGGTGCCCTTTGCATCAACGTGACACTTCAGACTCAACACCGGGCCTCACGAAACACCTCACAGTGCTCTGTCTCTAGTACGTTCCAGAAACAGGGAGGCAGAGGCGCATGCGACCTTGGGAGACGCGCTAGGGCGGGGAGGCTCGGGGAGGAGGCGCTATAGAGACGCGGGGGTGCAGGGTCGCTCGGGAGGGCCCCCCTGTGGAAACAGCAGCAGGAAGGAGGGGCACTAGGGAGAGGCGGGCAGCAGCGGCAGCGGGGCTCGAGGAGGAAGCGAGGCCACGGCGGTGGCCAGGCATGGCCTAGAAGGAGCGGGGCCGAGCGCAGGGGCTCGAGCTCCGGCAGCCGGTGGTGGCGGAGAGAGCCGCGCTGGCGGCGACGGGCGAGCCGGAGAGGTGGCGGTCGGAGGCGCCATGGCGAGGCCGCCGGTCGCCGTAGGAGATCTGGGCGTCGGGGTTGGTGGCGAACAGGAAGGCGGCAGAGGTGAGAAGGTCCGAGGAGGCCATGACGAGCCGACGGGCGAGCGAGAGGAGGCGCGAGGAGGCAGGCGCCGAGAAGGTAAGGCGGGGCTGGAGGGGAGGAGGCCGAGGCAGTGACGGAGATGCGGCCGGGGCCGAGGAAGGAGGAGACAGGGCGGCGAGCGCGGGCGGCCGGAGAATCGCCGGAGGGAGGAGGCAGGGTCCGTCGGGGTAGCGGGAGGAGGCGACTGCTCGGGGGAGCTGTCGAGGCAGTGGCCAGCGAGGGAGGCGTTGGAGAGCGTCGGTGGTGGGTGGGATCGGAGGAAGAGGCAGAGGACGGGGCAGACGCGCGGGTTGGGGCCGCGTCTGCGGGAGAGAGAGAGAGGGAGGCGGTCGGGTGTGGGGCTAAGCGGGGGTGGGGCCCCGCTGCAGGCGTGCCAGGCGGTGGAAGCAGGTGGGGGGGCGGGGTGTGTGCTGACCGCGTGGGGTGCTGTGTTGCGTGTCCACCGCGGGGCTGCGCGTCGATCGGGTGGGACCAGGCTACGGTGGGGCTGATGGTGGCGTGCGGCTGGGTGGCTGCGTGCGTATGCGGGTGGGCCAGGCGGTGGATCAGGTGTGGGTTGGTGTATGTTGGGTGAGGTGTCGCATGGCTATTGGGTGGGGTGATGTGGCCGGGGTGAGGTGGAGGGAGGGGAAAGGCTGGGTAGACTAGGATTGGGTAGGAAAAGGTTTAGATAGTTTAGACTAGGGTTTGGAGGTAGCCGGTCAGGCTTTCGGGCCTGGCGGGCCGCCTCCTAAAATTAAAAGGAATATCTTATTATTTAAAACGGAGCTTTTGAAAACCGTTGGTAGACGAAACAAAATATTCCGGAGACCCGGATTTTAATTTGAAATCAAGACGGGGCGTTTAGAAAACAAAAACAGGCTTTTCGAAAATAGTTTTATGCAAACAAATGCAAGATGACATGACGATGCTCAAATGCAATGTGGCATGATGACATGAGCATGCGGTCATGATGATGCAATGCACAAAAATAACGCGATTTTCTAGTAGTGGTTTTTGCGGGGCACCACACCAGAATTTTGTCGGAGCTCGTCGGAGGCCGTGCCCGTGGCCACAACCTACCACCGTAGGCATGTGCGGGAGGCCATGGCCATGGGGGTCGCCAGAGATGGTGGAAGAGGATGAGGCCACCGGAGGTGGTCGTCGGAGGTGGAGGAGGAGGTGGTCGGTGTGGTTGTGGAGGCCATGGACTTAGTGATCGCCGAAGGAGGAGGTCACCAAAGGAGAAGGTCGCCGGAGGAAGAGGAGGAGGATGCCACCGGAGATGGAGGAGGAGGAGGAGGAGGAGAAGGGGAGAAGAAGGAGAGGTGGAGGAGAAGGAGGAGAGGTGGAGGAGAAGGATAAGGAGAAAGAGGAGAGGTGGAGGAGAAGGAGAAGGAGGAGGTGTGGTAGGTGTGGTAGGTGGCTGTTTCGAATTTGAATCTTGGTTCACTTATGCGCCTCGAATAGTTTTTTTATTTTTTTGCAGAAAAAATCTTATTTTGGCCATAACTTTTTACTCTTTTCTAATTTAGGGAATCTGTAAAATCTTCAACGGCTTCTAGCAGTTCAAATTGAGTAGGAAATTTCGAGACGATCATTTTGATATATTAAACTTTTTTTTCGACATTGTATGCAAAAGTTAGGGCCGTTTTACCGTTCCATGACCTTTTTTTTTGCAAAATACATCGAAATTCATGTTTTTCAATTTTGTCTACAACTATACCTAAAATCTAACTACAACTTAAAGGAATTATTTTTTTGAAGTTTTTATCATTTTTGTTTATTTTTTAGAAAACTTAAAAGGCGATGGGGGGTGGTGCCAAGTTATAGGAGGCGCATATTACTCCATATGCGTCTTCTATAGTCTAAACTATACGAGGCACATATGGTCATATGCGCCTCGCATATTATCAAGTATAGGAGACGCATATGACCATATGCGCCTCGCATGTTCGACCACAGATCTCCTCCCGGACCCACCCAACTTATGCGAGGCGCATTCTACCCTTATGCTTCTCGCCTATTTGATATGTTAGAGGCGCATATTGTCAGAATGCGCCTCGCATAATCTGGGGGTGCCAGATTTTGTCCGTACAGAGATTATGGAAGGCGCATCCTACAAATATGCGCCGCGCCTATTTCGATACTAGAGGCGCATGGCAGAGCAGTGCGCCTCGTCTATTTTATAGGAGGTGCATATAGTATAAATACGCCTCAAATGAGCATGTCTCCTATAATCTTTTCTCTAGTAGTGATTGGATGACATGGATCCCTTGGCGAGGGTGTGGCACGAGATGTACCGCCAGTGCATCGGCGCGGAGGTGATGGAGGCAGCATCGGGGACGACGCTATCTACACCGAGAATACCAGCCTGGACATGGCTGGCATCGGCACCTGCTGCAGCTACTCCACCATCTGCGCTCGTACCAGACACATCGGCGGCTTCCATGGCTTCCACGGCGACCACTGCGACCACGATGACACCACCAGAGCCACAGACGTCTGTCCCCGACGAGGCGGCACCTGACGTATCGACGGTGCCAGACGGATCACGGGTGACGCAGGTGGCCCATGAGCTCGAGCTGATGTCAATGTATTGATCACCGAAGGTGGCAATTGTCTCAATGTTTTGGTAGTCAAACTTGTTCGGTGACGGCCGGAGTGGACAAAACTTTGATTTGCTGGCCGGTGTGGCCTTCTATTTGACGGCACGCGTGCCGTGGATTTGGTGGGCGGCGTGGCCTTAATTTTTATTCATATGTTTGCGGGCGCAGTGTCCGATGATCCCATCCTTCCTCTTAGAGTATATTACTGGTTAGACATATTTGATAGTTTAAGATTATAATCTAAGTCTATCTCTATTAGTTTTCTTGTCCCCCAAGTCTACTAGTACTATAAAAATAGCCTAAGGGCTCACGATGTAATCACCTTAATCAATGTCAATACAATCTATATTCCGCAATCTTTCATGGTATCAGAGTGTGTCACTCCTCGGCCTAGGGTTTAGCCACCACCGCTTCCGTCGCGCTGCCCACAGGGAGATCGTTCTCCGCCGGGAGCGCGCAATAGTAGATTAGATCTTGTTCGCAAAATTTTCTCACCGGTCGCTTGACCGGCATTTTTTCTTCTTTCGCCAATCATAGATCAGATCGCGTCGTCCACAGCCGCTTGTCGACATTACGCGCCTCTACTTCAACGCCGGCGTCGACTCATCTCCGACAATAACCGTCAACGATCATGCCAAGGAGTCTCCGTGCAGCGCCCCAAGTGACGCCTTCACGTGTCGTCGTCGGCTGCTCCGTCCTCACGTCGTCATCACGTCAGCCCGTCTTCGCCAACATCGACCGGGACGCAGGTCCCCGAGTACGCGTCTTGCCATCAACAAAGGGTTGCACCTTCATCACCCGTGGTCATCATCACCGGCAACCATCTACACCAACAGCATCGCCGCCACCACCAATCATGGTCATCGTGAACGCCAACAAGTTCTTCTCCACGAGTGACGCCACACTCATACAAGCGAAAAAGGGTCTAAATCCCCAAAATCTACTACCGCTACAACAAATCTCCATCAACAACTACCTCTTCGTCTTCGTCCACCACGACCTCGCCGCCAGAGTCGCAGACTAATTTTTATTTTTTACTTAATCAATTTTCTTCTTGCAACTATTTCATTTACTCCGACAAATCGGCGGACAACTTCTACGCACCGACCATTCACGGAGAATTTCTCCGCTGCTCCCTCCGGCTCTAGCTCGCACGGCTCGTGATGGTCCCCATCTTCGCACGTCTGGTATTGGCAACACCTACGCGTGCCTTCTTCCCCGGCGCGCTCCCGAGTTTGGCAAGCTCGGCAAGGCGTGTCGCCTACCTCGACTACTCCGGATCCAACTACGTCTACTTCCACTACTACGGCGAATTCTCCAGGCTCAACGACGACATGGACCACAACACACCTGGCTACATCACCAACGATACCAACGACCACGACTACAACGCCCCACACCTGGCTACATCGACATCGGCATCCACCGACTCCTTCTTCAGTTTGCTCCTTCGGATTGTGCTCCAATCAGATCGTCCACGACGCTCAGGCTGTTCGCGTCACTACCGATCCGACTGTGGGGGAGTGTTAGAGTATATTACCGGTTAGACATATTTGGTAGTTTAAGATTGTAAATCTATCTCTATTAGTCTTCTTGTCTTTCAAGTTTTCTAATACTATATAAACAGTCTAAGGACTCACCATGTAATCACCTCAATCAATACCAATACAATCTATATTCCTCCGCAATCTTTCACTTCACTGCAGTAGGCACCGTTTTTGTTTACACCGTTGAGGCGACCAAGGAACGAGTAGACGTTTAAACGCACGCCACGTGCGGAGCGCGCGCGGTAAATGAGCAGTGAAAATCTCTCGCTAGTACTACTCCCGCAATAAATAGGATCTCGCGCATGCGACGCAGCCTCCCATCGCGCCCCGCGCCGATCGACCTCCATAGGCTGCACCTTCTGCCGGCGGAGGGAACGAAAAGCCGAAGCGTTTTCTGCGCAAAATCAATCAGTCCACAATGTTCGCGCGCCTGGATGTAAAATTCCGTACTTACCATCTTCTTCCCCTTAAATTACCCCTGGCCTGGCGTTCACAATGCTACGCCACGACCTTCTAGATTGATTCACCTCTCTTCCTCTCGCATCCCCCCTCTTCCAGAAAAAAAAATGGCTCAATTCGATCTGAACCAACCCATCGACTGGGAGGACGAGGAGGAGACAGTACAAGGCCTCAATCACGGGCTAGTGTGTGGCGAGAGCGACCTAGGTAGTATGAGATGCTGTACCGTACTCTTGCCCTGTGTAATCTCTGCTTCCTTGAATTCTTGTTAACAAATCGTCGCTCGACCCTTGTGTCACAAGCAGCCACAGAAAAGCATGCGGATGTTGGGCTTCTTGCCGATGGCGGCGCTGGTGATGAAGGCGATGGGGCGGATGGACGTCGAGGATATCGTTATGGGGACTTTTCTTCCGTCATCGGGGGTGCTGGCTCGCACGCCGGCGGATACGGGGCAGGCGGAGGCGGAGGTGGAGGTGTTGCCTCGGACGCCCACGGCAACGGCAGAGGCTTTGACTTGAGTAAGCTCTTCATGCTCTTGTAATTCTACTCCATCGTCAGCCGTTCAATAGACCAAGGTCCCGTCGTTCTTGCAGCTAGGGTTCGTTTTTGTTCCTATTACCGGATTAGTTCTTGTAAAGTACACTGTTGGATTTGTTGATGCTTCAAAAGTTCTGTTTCTTATTTGAAAAAAATCTTAATTTCGTGGAGTATGAATCATGATTAAGTTTATGTATATTTTTTCTTTCTTAGGACAATGAATGGTGCTCCGTGATCTTATTCCACATTCAGAACGCTCATGCCCATTGTCTTAACATTCAGTATACTTAAAGATTTTTAGCTAGTTAGATTTTGTATGCTCCGTGATCTTGTTTAACACTGCATATCACTGTTCACGAGATTTCGGAATGGCTTTTGTACACAGATTGATGCATAGTTTGCGTATTGTCGGATAATGATTAGTGCACCTGAATTTTGTATAACCAAACATGACGTGATTTTACGGATCACAACATATCCCAGTATGAATTGATTCCGTGGAGTACGAATCATGATTAAGTTTTTTTATATTTTTTCTTTCTTATTAGGACAATGAATGGTGCTCGGTGATCTTTATTCCATTATCTAACACATTCAGTACGCTCATGCCCATTGTCGGAACATTCAGTACGCTGAAAGATTTTTAGTTAGATTTTGTATGCTCCGTGATCTTGTTTAATACTGCATTTCATTGTTCACGAGATTTTGAAATAGCTTTTGTCCACAGATTGATGCATAGCTGCATATTGCCGGAGAATGAATAGTGCGATTTTACTTTGAAAACATATTTCAGTATGAGTTGTACAGAGATTATTTTTGGTACTGTAGGATTATTGATGTATAGGATTTGTTTATTTACTGCTTCTAATGTGTTTACAGATAAGATTGCCAACACAAGACGGAGGACACAGTACACAGACGAAGAATGCCGTGCTATATACAACATGCTTTTGAAAAAGAATGGTGGTGACACCATGAAACATGGAGTAAGCAAAGCTGTTTCTGCTGAGATGTGGGTGCCTGTGAGGGTCGTGCAGCGGATATGGCTGAAGGGCCGCCGCGGTGGTGGGATAGACGGCGTGGTCAGCAAGAGGGCTAAGAACTGCGGCCGCAAGCGGATCGAGCCTGATCCTGACGCCTTACGGGAGTTGCCGATGGATAGACGCATGTCGATTCAAGAGCTAGCCAAGGCTATGAATATGAAGAAGTCCACCGTGTTTCGACGGCTGAAAGAAGGTAGCCTGAGGCGCCCCAGGAAGTGACATCAAGCCTAGCGTATTCCGAGAGATGGTAACAAGAAATAAAAGCAGCAAGCGTTCATGGGTAATAGTCTAATTGATAAACGTATTTGATGTATGCTTTACTCTGCCACATTGCTTGAGGATGCTGCTGTATCAGACGGATTTTTTTTTGCTTTGTATGCTGTTTCAGTCTTCGACATATGCAATGATGTTGGATTGTGCCATACTCGTGCGGAATTGCTGGGTTTTGATTGAAATAAAACGGAAGAAAATATGTCGCCGAGGCCAAGATAGGGGTGTGAGCGGTGACCTATCTTAGGTCTTCCCTAAACCGCATCAATCAAAACTGAGCAATCTAGCTCTAATGCCACTGGTTGAATAGATTAGATGATGCTATTGATAGTGAAGGAGGTGAAGAGATTGAGGGTATGTTTTTGGTTTGGTTCCTTAAGTATCCTCCCCAAAAAATTGGCTGCACATCAAGTTTTGGTCATTGTTGGTTTGTAGCCAAAATTTTGACAGGCAACAATGGATATCTACCCCTCTCGCTCACACATTCTTGCCAAATAATTGGCCCAATGTGGCTAAGGATTCCTTGATCAGAGAATTGGCAAGCCAACTCTTGCCAAATATTTGGTAGGGTTAGAGTGGCAGGAAATGAATGAAGTTAGTCATACACTAGCGTGGCTAGGCCGCACCCTTTCACTAAAGTTTGGCTCAGATAAGGGCTGATGATATCAGGCCAGCTTGTAATCAGGACAACAATCTGTTACTTTGATTAGTACTACATGGTAATTCAAAAGGAAATTCCACTGGTTTGTCACTCCATTGCAGTGTCATCGTCACTCCTTCTCATGCCTTAGTTTGAGCCTAGAAGACAATTTTGCCATCTCCGTGTGCCATCCTTCAGTCTTGAAGAACCATCACAATTTAGTTTCACCCAACCCCCAGAGTGGGTTTAAGCCAGCGTTGATTAGGTGCATTCCTTCGTGTATGAACCAGGCTATCCGCCAAACAAGCCAGCAAGGTTTGCTTGCCTTTCATAATTTCTTCCGCGTATAAGATCCTGATATTCCTTAGACCCTTCAATCGATGGAAGGGGTTTAGCATGCATTACCTCGTTTCTCTTTTAAAAAAAGTTTTTAGTTGTCGTAGTAGTAGCAGGCACACCTGTGACTAGGAAAATTTATTTTCTATGGGATCTCAGATTAAGGGTAGGAGTTTACTGACTAGACTAATTTCCGATTTGAGCCTTTCATCTGGTTGAAATCTCTAACCTCTGCAGTGTGTCGTATCACGATTCTGGTTTTATGTTCGTTCGGTGAAATGTTTGTTAAATTTTTTTATGGGGTCACAGATTAACTCGAATAGAGTAGCAAAAGTTTAGTGACTAAACTCTATTATTTTGACACAGATACAGTAGAAAAAAACCCTAGTGTGTCATTTTCTTTTTATTAAATCGGGTAAGGCATATTTACATGGTACATGTTCATAGTGACTAAACTCTAATTTCTGATTTGAGCCAATTTTCAACTGGTTGAAATTTGTAGCCTCTGAAATGTGTATCTTATCGCCATTCTGGTTTTATGTTCGTTCGGCGAAATGTTTGCAACCTTCACACAACCACATTTATTAACGTAAGGTAGAATCTCCAGCAGTTAGGGCACCCAGCGTGTATCCAGGCCGACCGCTCGTGGGATTAGATTCAGACTTCACTGTTTGCAAAGCAACCTCTCGAAAATTGGAATTTCGCCTGCAGTCTGCCAGGGAGTGGATAAGAAGGAAGCTGGAATCCTAACCTCCCAGATCTCACCCCCGTCCAGCACACGACGCTGCAGTCTCCCACCCAAACCTAGCCAATGGGCCGCTCTTTAGCATGCCGGCACGTGCGCCCACGAGAAAAGCCTAGCACCGGCCCGACCCGTGGCGTGCCGGGCCAGTGCCGGCCCGTCAAACGTCGGGGATGTGCCTATGCCACGGCCTCAGGCACGCGGGCCAGCCCGGCACGGCCCGTCGAGGTTGCATCCGGTGGGATAATAGGTAATGTATGGCATAAAGAGCAGAGTGGGGGATCAAACTCCTGACCCCAACCTCTCAGACAACGCCCTTGACCATCAGGCCACCGAAATCGTTCTGTTTTATAGGAGACTCGGCCAAATTTGTATGTTGACTCGACGGGCTAGCCAAAAAAAACAACAGGCCCGTGTGCCTAACGTGCCACGGGCCGGCCCATTTGGCGCTAGTCCCGTGCCCGGGCCTGGGAGGCAGGCCCCCGTGCCGGCACGCGAACTACACGGGACGCCACGTGCTGTACAGGGCTAGGCCCGCGGCGCCAGTGCCAGGCCGGTGCCGTGCCGGGTCGGCCTGTTGGCCAGGTTTGCTCCCACCCCCGTCTAGCAACGACGCTACTGTCTCCCACCCCCGTCCAGCACACGACGCCGCCGCCGCCTCCTGCCAACCCGCGACACAAAGTCGCCGCCCCGTCCTCCCTCCTCCTCCCTCCTTCGCCAGTCAGGAGGAGCTCCGGACCACGAGCCGCGGCTGGTCGACGCCATCGCCTCCCTTCGCCCGGTTGGTCAGATCGACGCCGCACCTCGTCCCCGACCCTCGCGGCGTTCGTCCCCGACCCCTAGTCGCGTCCGAGCTCCGTCAAGTCTCCAATCTGGAGGAGTTGGAGCCATATTTTATTTGTTCTTTTTGTTCACGATTTTTGTTTTCCATATTTCTCGTGTGGATCTTCTGATTTCGTGTGTCCGTGTTTGTTACTACAAATCATTAAGAGTCCTTTGTGAACACAGACACAGATCTAGATGAAAAATTATGAAGAACTTTCTGGTTTTGTGGTTACAAACTCACATGCAAAATTATGAAGAACTTATAAACATATAGCCAGATCGTTACGAAAAGTTGCAAAGGACTTTATACCTCAGTGTAAAAATACACAATACTTTATATACTCTCTCCGTTTTAAAATATAAGATGTTTTAGCTTTATAAATAAAGTGTATCTAGACCTCTTTAAGTGTCTAGGTTCATCTAGGTTTAGAGTGAACCTAGACACTAAAAAGGATCTAAATACACTCCTTTCATAAAGCTAAAACATTTATTTCGAAACGGAAGGAGTATAATTTGCCGGATCGTTATGGACAATCGCGGGGAACTTTATATGCACGGTTTATGTAGCTGTAAGCTGGCAGGACTTAATGAGAGGAATTCGTTCCAGGCGAGGGCTTTTTCTGCAAAAACTTGTCCCCAATCTTGATGCAATGGACGGCTGGAGATAACTGCTGTGTGCCATAACCGCCGGAGAAAATACGCGTTCGTGTATTAAACGGAACTTGGCTGCAAATGTCATCCAGCGCATCTGGTGTAATGGTATCAGAGTCCCTCCCACGGTACTGACCAGGGTTCGATTCCCTGGATGCGCAGCATGTCTTTTATTTCATTTTTCATTTTTCATTTTATCTCTCCATTTTGTCCCGAGCGAACCTATACATTAACTCTGTTTTTCATTTTTTTTTCTTACAGTGATGGCGACCCATCTCTCTTTAGGGCGTGTTTGCTAGCCCCGTCTTGTCGACACGCACAAATAAGTTAGTTTGCTAAGCTAAGTCTCTCCATTTTGCCCCGAGCGAACCTATACATTAACTCTGTTCTTCATTTTCTTTTTTTACAGTGATGGCGATCCACCTCTTTTTAAGGCGTGTTTGCTAGCCCGTTTTCTCAACACGTACAAATAAGCTAGTTTGCTAAGCTAAGTCTCGTCCGTGGCTCGCATGGCACGGGTTTAAAAGTAGGACAAAAGTTGATCTAGTTGGAAACGCCAAATCGAGTGTTCCCGTAGAGCTACTCTCTGGGGAGCGCTATGTGTATGGCGGTTGCACGCGTTGGGAAACGCGAGAGACAGGACGTTTTCGTCTTAAGTCCCACTCCAGCCCACTCCACTCCCTCACCCACATTCGGGATTGCCGTCCATGGTCGGCGCACCTCCCCTCTTCCTCCGCTATGCTCCCTGACCATCACACATATGACGACCTAGGAGCAATGGGCAACCACCCAACTAGACAAGCTCGCTATCGGAGGCGAGGCGGCCTGAGCGAGGGCGCTGAAGGCTCCCTCCATGGATGCGCAGCTTATTTTATATTTTATTTTTATTTTACCTTTCCATTTTTTCCCGGGAACGCGACGAACCTATACATTAACTTTGTTCTTCATTTTCTTTTCGCGCAGTGATGGCGACCCACCTATTTTTAGAGTGTGTTTGCTAGCATGTCTTCTCAACACGCACAAATAAGCTAGTTTGCTAAGCTAAGTCCCGTCCGTGGCTCGCATGACACGAGTTTTAAAGTAGGATAAAAGTTGACCTGCTGGAAACGCCAAATTAAGTGTTCCCGTAGAGCTAGTCTCTAGCGAGCGCCATGTGTATGGCGGTTGCACGAGTTGAGAAGCGTGAGAGACAGAATGTTTTCGTCTTAAGTCCCACTCCACTCCCCTCAGTTCCCACTCCACTCCTTCACCCACATTCGGCATTGCCCTCCATGGTCGGCACACCTCCCCTCTTCCTCTGCTATGCTCCCTCACCACTAGACAGATGACGGCCCATGAGCAATGGGCGACCGCCCAACTAGACAAGCTCGCTATCGGAGGTGAGTCGTCCTTAGCGAGGGCGCTGAAGGCTCCCTCCCACATCTGCGTGAGGCCACGCGCAACTAGGGCGACAATGGTCGTGGTGGCGACGACCTCTTCTTTATCGTCGGCGGCAGCCACATCTGTGGAAAAGGCGGCTGGCAAGGCCCCTACATTAGTCGGGCTAACCCTCGATGATATGATGCGGGTTTTTCCGCCTATGCCGGCGGCCCCAACCCCCGTGTCCGGCGCGCCGACTTCCGCTCTAGTGCCACCTGCAGCTACTCTAGGATAGGATTGCACAAATCGAAGTGCAATTTAGGTTACGATTAGGGATTGAATGGAGTAAGTTGTGTTACGGTTGCGAATTGAAATTTTGGGATTTATTTGTAGTTTCTATTTAGGGATTTGAATCGGTGCATTCAAAATTTTGGATTTGAATTAGCGAAACCCCCAAATTGGGGATCTGATTATACTTGTTCATGTGCACTTTGTGTTTGTACTTTGTAGTACTTCATGTGTAGTTGTATTCACATGCATTGCCCGATTTGGAAAAGCTTAGTAGCATTTCCCGATTTGGGAATGCTTTGTATGTTATGGCTAATCTTTTTTTGCTTCCTGCCAAGGTTGTGAAGATGGAATTTGACATAGTGGGGAGGGGCTGACATCCCCCCATAGGTATCAGGACGTGCTCCCTATCAACCGTTTGACTCGGGCAACGAAGCTAGTGGTGCTCGGTTGGGTAGAGGCGATGATGCAGCCGGCCAACATGCATGGCCATCAGCCCAAGCTTGGACACTATCCCAGGGTCGATGTCCCTCGCCGGTTCATCATCTAGCTAGAGGAGGCTGACCTCCACATGTTGGTGATATCGCCGACGTTTTAAAAGGGCCTAAGGGTATGGATCAGGATCCCACTGCCCATGTCGTGCCGGTGTCAGCCTACCGCTGGTGCGATGAATGGCTTTAGGTGGACTGGTTCGGCGGCCAAGTGGCGTTGAGGAAGAACTGGTTAGAGCTGGTCTTCAAGTATGACCTGGAGCACAACGAAGTCCTGGAGTTCAATATTTAGGCATTCATCATCAAAATGATGTTCTACAAGGCCAAATCCTCCAGCTCTTGGAAGTACACCTACCCTAACCACAACTATACAATGGCCTGGTGTTCATTTGTGTTTAAGATAGCTATATAAGTATGTATTGAAGTTGGTGATGGTGAACTTATGTGATAGCTTTTGATCATGGATTAAATCCCTAGTGGTTCGGGGTATGGGATGCCCCTGCTGATGCTGCTTTTGATCAGGGGTGTTAGTGAGAACCTTATTGTGGCTTGCAGGTGTTCTTGAACCTTCTAAGTAAGTATTAAGTAGTTATGTCTAACATGTGACGTGTGTGCTATGTGTGTTGTGTCTAGTATGTGTGTGTTGTTGTCAAATATGGTGGTAACATCACCCAATTTGAAATGGGTGACCATAATCTATGTGATTAGGTGGAAAACAAAGTACCAAACACATGCAAATTACATCTAGAGGGAAATAAAGCATAAATGTGTGGAAACAAACAACTGGACCAAATTGCACAAAAACTGGATGCTGAAAGGCAAACAGAATACAAAGTTGTCCCCCCAATCTCGCCGGATGCAGTATCCAGCGGGCCAACTAGCAAAAAACGGGAAATTTGTGCCCGAGCAAGCAAATGCCCTTAGTGATGGTCGTGTTCTGGGTGGCGACCCCCGCTATGGGAGATCGTGTGGTGGAAACTGCAACATTAGTGCGCGGGGACAACAAAGATGATCGCACATAGCGGCTGGAGACCACCTGCGACGTACACGCCAGTAAATACATGATGGAAGCAGGTAGCGTGGACCAAGGCATCAACATTGCGGTTCAAAGGGGCGACACATCGGTAGCCTGATGCTCGACCGGTGGTACGAGTGTGCTCGAGTACGTGCTTGGCGTAGATGGACGCAAGAATAGTTGATCAGACCGAATGTGGCCATGTACACGCCATAGCATGGACGATGCAGATCATACTCGATTGCGTAATTGTCCGTGAAGTCCCTAGAGATGACGGCAAAGACAGACCGATAATGGAAACCATCTAGACGAAAGCATCCGGTTGCGACACATGAAGGTGTACCTTGTGCAGCGCATTCAACCATGTTGCATGGTTGCGAAGTTGAGGCGGTCGATCCAGAGTCAACACCGGGTAGTCAGCCTCGACGGCCTACCGTAGCAGTCGTCCGAGTAGCCACGATAGCTGGCGTAGGGAAGCTGGTCAGTGCGGAGTCAGCGCCAGCGAGTTGTCCATGACTACCGGAAGACGAGTCGGCCGGTGCGGAGTACCCTGATATCGGATTAGAGACGCCTGAGGACAAACGACGGTGTGCGACGCAATCCGAGTTATGATCTGTAAAACAAAAAAGATGAGCTAGCCAAACGATTGGCAGGATCTGAAAAAGACTTCCTAGGACAGCCGATCACGGAACAACGGATGAACATTGCAATTCTTGGTGGAAATCATGGAGATCGATTCCCAGAGCAGCATGGCAGAAGCATGTTTAGGGTTAGGACTTGGATCAAGGTTTGTCGGATAGCACGACAAATTGTAATATGTTGTACTTCCTCCGTCCCAAAATAAGTGACTTCGATTTGTCTAGATTCATATGTATCTATATACTACGAATCTAGACAAACCCATATCACTTATTTTAGGACGGAGGGAGTATATGTTATTGAGCCTATGGATACGTATATACGGATGTACCGGGAATCATATTTTGGTTCTATTCCTATTTCTATTCTAGACTACGGTAACAATCGTATATTGTCTAATATTCGGTTAGTTTCCACCCAAGTGGTTGCTCAGGTGATCGCAGGCTCATGATTAATTCGCAGTGGAGTAGAATTTTCGGAAAAAGAAAATTTCTAATCTCCGGAGTGTGTATAGTATCATGATTCTGGATTTTTATGTTCTTTTTGGGAAACGTTTGCAGTGTCTATCCCCACATTAAAGTTACCTGCGATCAAATTATCAATCAGCGCATCTGGTGTAGTGGTATCAGAGTACCCTCCCGCGGTACTGACCAGGGTTCGATTCCCTGGATGCGCAGCTTTAATGTTTTTTATTTCCTATCTTATCTGCGTATATTGCCCCGAGTATGTGATGAAAATCCCTATACATTAACTCTGTTCTTCATTTATCTTTTCCTAACGTGAATAGTGTATACCATCATACAGGGCGCAGAATGTTCTAGAATCTGGTATTGATAGCTCTCTAAACTTGAAAGAACCAGCTGCCGCCAATAAATGAGAAGCTCTCTGCAAAAAAAAAAAAATTGTACGTACTGTACTAGTACTTATGTCTAATCTCCTCGCCTATTGCAAAATCCTGGACTCGCTGCTTCCATCATACACCGTTGTTCGGCACACGATTAGTTTCGACCCAAGTGATTTGCTCGCTGATCGCAGGCTCCATGATTAGACACATGCCAGGTCGAAAATCCCATGGAAAGTTCATAGAAAGTGAGAAGATTGATACTAGTAACTACTATTAAACATAATAGATGATTTTCTTGTATATATCTTTGTATTCAGATACGTGTTGTACAAACTCGGCCTTTGAGCCACATATATCAACACGTAACTGGTATGGACTCAAGTACCGTTTCTGTCATTTGTTTTGACATGGTATCGAAGCACCTCCTCCCATGACCTAGCCGCCGCCGCCACCGCCGTATAGCACCAAGAAAATCTCTGCCGCCTCCGCAGAACGATCTGTGCCACCGCCGCCGACATCCACAACCCAAGATAACCACAGCCAAACAACCACATCCAAAACACCCTGCCGCCGCCACCGCCGCCGCTGAACAATAGCCGCCGCCGCCGCTTCTATAACCAAGATAACAACCTCGCTGCTGCTGCAGATATCTTTTGCATGGTCTGGACAACGTGAAATATAATTCCCTCACCACCACGGTCAATGGAAACTCGAGCACCACTTTGGATGAATTTTATGAGCAACTTTCTGGATATGATATGCGCAATGGTGTTGAAGAAAATGGCTCGTTTATTTCCTCGGCAAATCTAGCTCGCCGAGGCTATGAACGCCCACGGGGACGCACTCCACCACCCCGTGGGTACTCACCTCCTCGTGGTCGCAGCCCCGATCATGGTGACTACTACCGTGGAGGGGGTAGTGGTGACCGCTACCGTGACCGAGATGGTGACCGCAACACGTGGCTCCGAGATGATGAGCGCCGTGGTGACAGGCGTGATGATCGTCGTGACAGACGTTATGATGGTGGAGATCGCTACCATCGCAATGATGCTGGTGCTGGTGGACGTCACCCAGATCGTACACCCACAAAGTATGTTGACACTGATTGCCAAATTTGCAAGAAATATGGACATCCTGCTAGTGAATGCTGATGGCGTTACTCAGATGACAAGAAAAAGAAAGATGATGGAGAGAAGGGAGCACATCTTGCGTCCTATGGTGTTGACACATAATTGGTATGCTGATTCAGGTGTCTCTCACCACGTCACTAGTGAGCTAGAAAAACTCCTCATCGCTAACAAGTACCATGGGAAAGACAGGGTCCGCACCGCTGAAGGCACATGTATGAACATTAGTCACATTGGTAACTCAATATTTCGTATCCCTCATGGTTCCTTTGATCTTAAAGATATTCTTCATGTTCCCAATGCATAAAAAAAACCTTTTGTCCATTCATCGATTTACCCTTGATAATCATGTCTTTATTGAATTTCAACTTTTTTTCTTTTTGATCAAGGACCAAGCAACTCGACGAATTCTGTTTAGTGGCCCTTGCTATGGTGGTCTCTATCCCTTGATGCCTATGTTTCAAGAAACCCCCAAGCATGCATTTCTCACAGTAAAGCCGTCATCCTCTACATGGCATCGCCGTTTATGGAACCCCTCTTCATTTGTGGTTCAACAAGTTCTTAGGAGAAATAAAATAGCTTACACCCTAGAAAGTACTCCATATGTTTGTGACTCTTGTCAGTTAGCTAAGAAGCTACCAATTTCCCTACCCCATATCTTCTAGTGTTTCTACTGCTCCCTTGGAGCAAGTATTCTCTGATGTATGGGGTCCTGCTCATCTTTCTGTGGGAAAACAAGCATACTATGTAAGATTTATCGATGACTTCAATAAATTTACTTGGATCTATTTTCTTAAAAAGTGTTCTGATGTTTATCAAGCTTTTCTCAATTATCAACAATATGTTGAGCGCAAGTTTGATAGGAAAATTGTTACTATGCAAACTGATTGGGGAAGCGAGTATGAAAAATTAAATGGTTTCTTTCAAAAGGTTGGTATCGCTCATCATGTTTCATGTCCTCATGCACATCAACAAAACGGTTCTGCTAAGAGAAAACACCATCATATAGTTGAAGTTGGTCTAGCATTACTTGCAAATGCTTCCATGCCTTTAAAATTCTGGGATGAGGCTTTTATCACTGCCACTTTTCTCATAAACTTACTCCCTAGCAAAGTCTTAGATTTTGACACCCCTACTGAACGTCTCCTTCATTTCACACCAAACTATGATGCTCTTCGAAATTTTGCTTGTGCTTGTTGGCCAAATCTACGACCTTACAACCAATGAAAACTTGCTTTCTGATCTAAACGGTGTGTGTTTCTTGGATATAGTCCTCTCCACAAGGGAGTAAAAATGTCTTGATGTCTCCATAGGCAGAATCGATATCTCTCGTGACGTAGTTTTTGATGAACATGTTTTTCCTTTTGCCTCCCTTCATCCCAATGTCGGTGCCCTTATCAAACAACAAATCTTACTCCTTCCATCCTCCACATTTTCTTCTAATGAGGATGTACAAAATATTGATAACCATGTGTTTCCTATTGTGACAATTACTGATATGCAGTAGGAGGACAACTTCGTCAAGCTTATGCTGCCAAAGAAGGCCGCGAGCGAGTGGAAGAGGAGCTGGTTCTACGTGAAGGAGTCCACTCCCTCCGGCGAGGTAGCATTGCCGGAGTTCGTCACGGAGAGAAGCGAACCCCGCCGACTAGCGATGGACATGCTCCCCGATGATCAGAGGATGGCTATCGCGGAGATGATGGACCAGATCCAGAAGCTGAAGGACCAAGGTTTATCCTCGATCAACCTGTACAATTGCTGGCTCGAGCGGCAATTGGTCCCATTGGCGGCTCGGTCGCACTAGATGTAGGAGTACATCAGGAAGAATGATCCTTCCTGGACCAGCAAGGAATCATGGGACGCCGAAGATTACAAGGCCGCCCTGAAGAAGATCACTGACGCGGAATTCACAACCACATCAGCCGGGCTCGCTCCGTACGTGCCTATGAAGAATGAAGCCCCCACAATAAGTTCTTCTCTCTAAATTTAACTTCAGTCGTGATTCTCGTGGTGCGATTCGCAACCGCATCGTCTGAAATTTATTCATGTCTGCTCTCAGTTGTTTTAGGTTTTGGAGGGCTGGCTCCCCCACTCGACGAAGAGGTTCCCCACGAGTTCGAGGAGGGTGCCTCAGGAGAATCTTCTGAGGAGGAAGAGGAGGAGGTAGAGGCTCCTCCCTAAGCATCTCGCCAAGACTCGCATGCGTATAACGCGAGCTCGAGGCGAGCCGTAGTCTCGAAGAACGCGAAGAAGGCGATGAAATCTTGCAAGAGCACACTTCTCGGCGAACAGCCACGCCGGCGAAACCCTCGTGCAAGCCGAAGTCGCTAGCAAAGAAGGCAGCGTGGCCATCCAGGTCGATAGTGGTGTTCGAGTCGGATGACGAGTCCGAGGATGACACGGCTGAGACCTCGTGCAAGATCCTAGAAGGCACGGTTCCGATGACAGGATCGGAGGCTGAAGGCGCCGAGGCAGCGGTGGAGGTTCCTCTTGCAGTGATCGCACCACCAGCTTCGACGGCACCAGAGCAGGAAGCAGCTGAGGCCGCCGCGTCAAAGTCGCCACGACCTTCGGGAATGGTGGCGTCTTCTGAACCAGAGGTTCCTGCGACTGCGGCCTCATCATCGAAGAGGCCCGTGGTGTCGTGGGCTTCGGATGTCTTCGAAAGAGGTCTGATGTGCAAGCTAGGCCCAGAGTTGGATAAACATGCCCATATCAGCACGGGGTTGCGTTTTCTTCCGGTCGCCAAGTAAGACTCGGGTTCTCCCTTCCGATTCTGGATCCTCTTTTTTCTGTGACTTCTAAACTGACTTTGGAGGTTTGGCAGGTCCGGTGCCAAGAAGATTGGTCGCCCTTCAGTGGCGAAAATTCCGTCAGTCGCTACCGAAGGGGAAGGCGATCTCCCCAAGAAGAGGAAGCATGCTGAAGACACCGCGCCCGCGGAGGGCGTGAAGAAGCGGAAGGGCGGTGCCGATGATGCTGTGGCAGGAGATAACGCCAAGGGGAGTGATCCTACTGCAGGCGCCGAGGAGGTGGTGGTTACCCGATCGGAGCCAGCCACGGGAGCTCCAATGACGGAACCATTGGCACCGACGACTAGTGCCCCGGCTAGAGCTTCAACGACGTTTCTGCGCTTCATGGCGAAGGGGTTTCCGGGCGTGGCGGACAACCAGTCTCCGCAGAGCCCGGAGATCATTGACGAGGACGTCGGGTCTCGTCGCGGGCGTACCTCCTTCGTGGTCCCTTCGACGGATGCCAGAGAACTTCACAATATGCTTGGCACCGCCATTCAGGTACGTCCAGTCCCCGAGTGTCTAGTCGCTGAATTTCAACGGCTGGGCACTGAGTTTCTTCTAGTCTCCAGTCCCCGAGTTCCTAGTCGCTGAATTTCAGTGGCTAGGAACTGAATTTCTTCTAGTCGCCAGTCCCCGAGAGAGCGAACACCTGACCAGGACATAGGCTGCTCTGCTCAGCAGCCGGTCAGAGGTTTGGTCCTGATGCGTGGAGCTGCCCCCAAGAGAGCGAACACCTGACCAGGACATAGGCTGCTCCGCTCAGCAGCTGGTCGGAGGTCTGGTCCTGATGCGTGGAGCTGCCCCCGAGAGAGCGAACACCTGACCAGGTGGAAGCAACCGAGTGGCACCCACCGTGGGGGCCAGACGGACTGGCCTGAGTTCTGCGGCGAGACCCTACTCGCCGATCGATTGGACGAGCGCCACCAACCGCATGATCGCCATCGGCCGCATGATCGCCATCGGCGGGATCTTACAGATCCTGCCCAGCAGCTACATCTCGGCATCGCGCCCGATCACCCACAGCGCGATAATGTCGGTCGGCTCCATCAACCTCTTCGTCTTCTTCACCGGCGCGGTCGATCCAGCGGCGACGGTGATCACTGGTGGATCGCCGCCGCACCACGATCTGCTCTCGGAGGAGCAGGTCAAATCCATTAGGAGCCTCGCCACCAAGTACAACTCAACCGCCAGCAGCGTAGCCGGGACCAACGCCGACACGGACAATGCAGCCCTCCACGATGACATCGACTCCGTGGCCCCTGCCTCGATTGACGGATCTATCTCCGCAGCGTCACAGGAGGTCTCCATCACGCGGGTCTCCAACCCTGAGGACTTTGAGGACTCCTCCATCCTTGGGATCTTTGACTCCGACTCTGGCTCGGAGTCCCCCGAAGACTTCCGCGCCAGATCCAATCGCTTCAACGCGATCTACATGGCGGGAAGCACGGTCGCTTCGCCGGATCCATTCTCCACACCGATCCCGCCAACCGCCATGGCCAAAGAGGTGGAGGAAGCCCGCCTGTGACTTGCAGAGGCGTAGCGCCAATGAGATTGCCGAGCGCGAGAGATTCCGCCTCGAGCTGGAAACGGCACGGGAGCTATCTCTCTACCACCAGTGCCGCATCGGGACCTGCCTGAACTCCAACGTCCAAGGCCGCGTCCTAAACTTCAATGACGAAAGCGACCCCGCACGCGCGGCTGAGCATGAGTACTGCGAGAACGAGCCACCAGGTGGAAGCAACCGACCACCACCAGGCGCACCGGCGACTGGTGCCCCACCACCACCCATTGGTCGCACGCCCCCGCCGGACCAGCCGTGAATCATAATCTCTCCACAGGCGCGCGAGGCCAACGGACTCCCACTCTACTCTACCCCGATGGACAACGTCGTCACGGCTGATGCCGCGGTCGCCAACCTCGACGTCCAGGTAGAAGGCGCACTGCAGATCCAGTACGCCAAGGCTCTACTCGCCAGGGCCGTCGAGCAACAAGCCGCGGGAGTCGACCCGCGGGGGCGTATGTATTCCCGCTCCTCGGCAAGCAGGGCAGCCTCAAGCGGTCACCCCACCATCGCGAATGCCGTGACCTGCCCACCACCGTAGCCCCTGGCGAACCAGCCACGGGCCACCAACTCTGCGCTCTCCACCAACGAGCCGTGACCGGTGAACAACACGGTCACCGCCAACGGGCAACCCATCGACACCCACACGCACATCGTCAACAACCAGGCTTGGCGGGTGTGCCAGCCCAACGACTTGAGGCACACCCTCAGTAACCGCGGCGACCCTGAACCTAGGGGCTCGCTCAGCCGAGTCGGCCCCCAGTGCTTCGGACCTATAATCCGAGGGGAAAAGTACCCTGCCAACTTCAAGGCGCCCAAGGAGATCAAAAAGTACGACCCGATGTACGATCCAACGGTCTGGCTGGACACATACCTCATGGTGATGGGAATCACCGGCCACACCGACCTGCTAGCCGCTCGCTACCTCCCCCTGATGATGGAGGGTGTGACCCGGCAATGGATCAACACCCTTCCGCTGACAGCATCGACTCCTGGGAGGAAATGCGGAATGCCTTCATTAGGCACTTCAAGGGTTCCTACACTCGTGCCACCACCATCGAGGACCTGGAGCGATGCATCTAGGGACAACACGAGTCGACCCGCCACTGGATTCAAAGGTGGCAGGAACTATGGATCAATGCCTCCAGCATCCACCCGGACATGGCGATACATTGCTTCAAGAACGCGTGCCGGTACGAACCCCTGGTCGCTAAGATCAAGAGGGTCTACCGGACGCTCGACAACATCCCCGACCTCCTCGAGATCGCCAAGCGCTATGCAGAGGAGGACCCCAACCAGGATTCCGACGACGAGTCGGGAGGAAGACGCCGTACCAACGGCCACGACGGCGGACGACAGCGCGACATGCACTACATCAACACTCGCATCACCGGCAAGCGTAGCACGGATGGGCGAGTTGACTTCATCGCCCACACTGGCTACGGCCAACGCGACCCCAAGAGCTACCGCCGCGATGGAGGAAACTACCGCGTCATCGGAAATTACCGCGCCAACAACACGGCGAGGCTGAAGTTCGACCCTGCTGCCCTGCTCAACCAGCCCTGCATCTACCATAGCAGGGAGGGGAAACCCGCCACCCACACCACCGCGGACTGCCATTCTCTCAAAGAGATCAAAAAGGCAAGGCGAGCAAGGGAGGACCCCAACAACAACCCGCCTCAGGATAATGGAAACGCTGGCGGCTTCGGCAACACCGTCGGCTCGCTACACACCTTCACTAGGCTCGACACCAAACGCGAGAAGAAGGTCCTCACCCGCGCAGTCGCCGTCAATGCGGTGACCCAAGTTGACATCCCTCGCTTCCTCAACTGGTTCGAACAGAGCATCACCTGGAGTCGGCAGGATCACGCACCCAGGATCAAATACCCAGGGCGAGTCGCCCTAGTGGTCAGGCCCAAGGTGGCTGACTACTGGCTGCCCAAGACACTGATGGACGGCGGGAGCTCCATCAACATCATGTACCTGGACACGTTCAAGAGGCTCCAGCTCCCAGAAGCAGCAATCGAGCCGACCCTGAGAACCTTCCACGGCATCATCCCGGGATGGAAGGCGTATCCGATTGGAAAAGTGATGCTGCTAGTCACCTTTGGCACACCAGCAAATTACCGCACGGAGAGGATCATGTTCGAGATGGTGAACTTCCGCAGCCCCTACCACTGCGTCCTGGGACACCAAACATTCGCCAAATTCATGGCGACCCCCCACTACGCATACAACATGATGAAGCTTCCAGGGCCGAGCGACATCATCACCGTTCATGGCGACCCCGATATGGCCGTGGAATGCGAGGACAAAGGCGCTGAGCTCGCTGACGCCGCCATCGCCATGGAGACTGACCATGCGGAGGAGCTCGCAAAATACGCGGGCAATATCAACAAGGATGACCCCACCATCCTGAAGAAGCCAACCGCCGCGAACTCCACATTTGAGGCGACCACACATACCCGCACCATCGAGCTCGTCCCGGGCGACTCTAGCCAGACGGTCAACATCGGGGCGCACATGAGCCCCGCATAGGAAAGCACGCTCATCGGGTTCCTCCATGAGAACCGCGACATCTTCCCATGGAAACCATCTGACATGCCAGGTGTCCCGAGGGAACTCGCTGAGCACAAACTAAACGCTGACCCCAAAGTGCGACCGGTAAAGCAATCTCTACGGCCCTTCAATGAAGAGCGCCGTCGAGCAATCACCAAAGAAGTATAACGCTTGTTAGCCGCAGGCTTCATTCGAACAATAAAATACTCCAAGTGGCTGGCAAACCCAGTCCTGGTTCTGAAAAAGAACAACACATGGAGAATGTGTATCGACTACACCAACCTCAATAGTGTCTGCCCGAAGGAGGAGTTTGTCCTACCGCGCATCGACCAGATCATCGACTCGACCACCGGATCGGAGTCGCTATGCTTCCTCGACGTGTACTCTAGTTACAATCAGATCAAAATGGCGGCCGAGGATGAGGAGAAGACGGTGTTCATCACGCCATTCAGCGCCTTCTGCTACATGGCCATGACGTTCGACCTCAAGAACGCCGGAGCGACGTACCAAAGGTGCATGCAGGAGTGCCTTGTGAGCCAAATTGGCCGCAACATTCATGTCTATATCGATGACGTGGTGGTAAAATCCACCCGCCAGGACGACCTGCTCATCGACCTGGCCGAAACCTTCGCAAACCTGCGGAGGTATAACATCAAGGTAAATCTAGGAAAGTGCACCTTCGGCGTCCCCACCGGACAGCTCATGGGATATGTGGTCTCCAAGCGAGGCATCAAGGCTAACCCCACCAAGATCGACACCATCACACGACTCGGGAAACCTGAGTGCCTACGCGACATCCAGAAGTTGGCCAGGAGAGTCACGGCTCTTAGTCGCTTCATCCCCCGGCTCGGCGAGAAGGCAATGCCCCTCTACCGCCTGATACGCAAGAACCCCACATTCCAATGGGACGTGGAGGCGGACGACGCACTCAAAGCGCTCAAAGAAGTGCTACTCGCGGCCCTACTCCTCGCTGCCCTAGTCGACAAAGAGCCAATGCTCGTCTATGTGGCGGCCTCCACTCGAGTCGTCAGCGCCGTGATGGTCGTTGAACGACCAGAGGAGGGCAAGGAGCGCCCCATACAGCGCCCCGTCTATTACATCAGTGAAGTCCTGACGGATTCAAGGCAGTGCTACCCGCAGTACCAGAAACTGGTATACGCGGTATTCCAAGCTCAACGGTGACTCCAACGTTACTTCCAGGAGCACCCAATCACGGTCGTCTCCTCTGCACCACTACAAGATGTAATACGCAATCGCGAGGCGACTAGGCGAGTCGCCAAGTGGGCCATCGAAATCAGCATCCACAATATCAAATACGAGCCCCGCAAAGCGATCAAGTCGCAAGCCCTGGCTGATTTCCTCGCTGACTGGGAAGAAGCACAGCAGCTGGTGAAACTACCATACCTCCACTACTGGTCGCTCCATTTCGACGGGTCCAAGAACGCCGACGGCGCAGGGGCCAGGGTCATACTGACCTCCCCCAAGGGAGACAAGCTTCGCCACGTGCTCCACCTCAACTTCAAGCCCTGCACCAACAACATGGCAGAGTACGAGGCCCTCCTTCACGGCATGCGGGCCGCCAAGGAGATGAACATCAACCGCCTACGGTACTACGGAGACTCCGACCTAGTCGCCGGCCAGGTCGCCGGAACCTGTGACGCCGTCTCCCCGACAATGATAGCGTACCGCCAAGCGGTAGACCAGCTGGGAGGACACTTTGATGGCTATTCAGTCGAGTGGATCGACAGACACAAGAATGAGGAGGCAGATGCCCTTTCCCGCATTGGGTCGGCCCGACAAACGCCACCCGCAGGCGTCTTCCTCGACATCATCCACAAGCCTTCGGGCTGCCCACCGAAGGAGATCGACATCGGGATACCACTACAACCCGAGCCGGCCCTAGTCGCCATGATCGTGGAGCCCAACAACTGGACGGCACCATATGTCTCCTTCCTCGAGCACAAGATCCTCCCAAGCAACAAGACAGAAGCGCGAATGATTGTGCGCCACTGCAAATCCTTCGTCATCATCAACGGCGAGCTCCACAAACGCAGCGTGACTGGCGTGTTCTAGCGCTGCGTGCAGCCAGAAGAAGGACGCAAGATCCTCCAGGACATCCACGCCAGCGACTGCGGCCATCACATCGGCGCCAAGTTGCTGGTCTCCAAGGCCATGCGGCACGGTTTCTACTGGCTCACCGTGCACACCGACGCCACCAACATCATCCAACGATGCGTCGGGTGCCAAAAATAGGCCAACCAGACGCACCTCCCTGGTTCGGCACTCAAGACCATCCCCATCACATGGCCATTCGCTGTATGGGGCATGGACATGGTCAGCCCATTCAAGAAGGCCCCATCCGGCTTCACCCATCTCCTGGTCGCGGTCGACAAGTTCACCAAATGGGTCGAGTCCAAGCCGATCAAAAAGTGCGACGGCAAGACGGCCACCAAGTTCTTACGCGAGCTCATCTACCGGTATGGCTACCCGCACAGCATCATAACGTACAACGGTACCAACTTCGCCAAGGGTGCCATGGCAGAATTCTGCGAAGAACATGACATACGACTCGACCTCGCCTAAGTCGCCCACCCTGAGTCGAACGGCCAAGCAGAACGTGCCAATCAGAGCGTCCTCCACGGGCTCAAGCCGCGACTTCAAGTGCCCCTCGAGCGCACCCCAGGATGCTGGGTCAAAGAACTCCCCTCTGTAATATGGGGGATCCGCACCTCCGGCAACCGCTCCACGGGATTCACACCCTTCTTCATGGTGTACGGCGCCGAAGCCGTGATGCCAACCGACCTGGAGCACGACTCACCTCAAGTCGCCAACTACGTCGAGGCGACAAACGAGATCGCCCGCCAAGACAGCATCGACCAGATTGACGAGGCACGTGACCTAGCTCGCTCCCGCACAACCATCTACCAGCAGGGGCTCCGCCGCTACCACAGCCGCCGAGTCCGGACCCGCACCTTCCAGGAGGGCGATTTGGTCCTATGACTGGCCCAGGACAAGAAGTGCATGCACATACTCTCTCCCCCATGGGAGGGGCCATTCGCCATAGGGCGAGTCCTTGGCAATGATGCCTACTACCTCATCGACATACGAGGCGACGACCAACTCGAGGTCGGGAGGCCATGGAATGTAAACCTTCTCCGAAAGGTCTATACATAGAACTCAAACTTGTACCCAGATGATATATAATGAAATTCATTTGGATCACACAAATTGTGTCTACTTGCCATACCCTTGTGCCACTCGCACTCGTACAATTAGCAATATGCTATCCACGGAAGTCAACCCTTGGTTGAGCCACCGGCATGGCTAAGTAGTGCGGCCCAAGGGCACCGAAAATATTCGGGCCTTGTGTCGTCCACGAATACGCCAACCCGGAGCCACCATCGGAGTCGCCTAGCTCGACTATCCCACCGGGTCAAGACGACCGATATACGCTTCTCATAGCGACCTGTCCTTCCCATCCTCGCGCAAAGCGACTCGAACGGTTAAGTATCACGCACGGGGACTCCGCAAAATGGAAACCCTCACGTGGCTCGGGAACACACCAAGTAAGAGAGATGCCTTGGACTCGCCCAACGACTGGTTCTCCGAGCCAGGGGAGGAGACGCGTTACAAACAACACACCAGTAACTCGCAACAGGCACACGCCCAAAACGGCTAAGTACTACGCTCGGGGACTCGCCTACAAACAATCCCACTCGCGCTCGGGGACTCGCCCCTTCAGAAAACGCAAGGGACAAACAACAAAAACCAAAGCAAACACATACGTATAGAAACGAGTTATACCCTATTAAAGGGCAGCCACGCTCGGGGACTCGCTCACACAAAAGTTAAACACACCACAAAATCAAGCTTGCATTGCGAGTCGATTGACTCCTCTTACTCTCATACAAAATATTGTTCATATTACAAGCAGTCGCCACTTGGCATATCTTACAAATCGCCTAGAAAAACTATCTATTTCGCAGGCCCTGATGAAGAAGCGTCCACACCACCCTTGACACGAACGAATGGTTGCCACGAGTTCGTCGGGTAGGTCGACAGCGACTTCGACAGCACCGACCGGAAGGGCTGATCCGACGTCAGATCACGATGGTCCGGCTCAGGGTCGCCTGGCGCCACCATCGTCTCCTGGTATGGCAGAAGGTCCCCCATCGCCAACACCCGATCAGCGAAGGGGACGGCCTTGGCAGTAAGCTTCAATACCTCTGACATCTCCACCGTACCAGTCGCCAAAGGGTAGCCGCTGGTGACGTCGTTGAGGTCGAAGTCGTCGGGAAAGTGAGCAAGCCCCAGACACAACACCATGGTGGCCCCGCGCCTGAAAGCCGAGCGTGCCATCCTCTCCACAACGCTGGGTACCTCCTCCAGATAGCATCACACTTCAGTCAGTCCCCCAGGAATAACCTCGGTGGGGGACATTCCTTGAAGAACTGCCTGGACACACAACGTCAAGGCAGTGGCCGCATTCATCACCGCAGTCACACACTGTGAGGCATTGAAGGTCTGCACCACCGGGTCGCTTTGCCCTATCACCGCTGCAACTTCAGATGCCAGTGCCACTACGGATTTCCCAACATGGGGACTCACCACACACATTGAACAAAAGAGAAGCGACTCACCAAGGAGCTTCCGGCAGTTCTCGGTGACGTGCTTCTCTAGGGCGACGTGATCGCTTTGCAGCCCAAGGATGATCGAGTCCGCGGCCTTCCGCTCCTCTTCAGCTGCAGCGACTGTAGCCTTCGCCCTATCCTCAGAAGAGATCGAGGCCGCCTTCGCCTCCTCCAACTCCTTGACTAGTGAGTCGATATGCCCATTCGCCACATCTAGTTCAGCAATTGGGACATACCCTTCTCGGGCCTTGGCAATCGCAGCCGGAAGACCATCTGAACAGAAAAGAAATGACTGTTAGCACTCCGGAACACCAACAATTTGTAGCCAAAAAGTGAATCAAGTACTCACCAATAGTCTCCTAGAGTCGCCGGTCTGCCTCCTGCGCCACGCGCAGATCACGCTCCAGACGCTCCTTTGCGGCCTGTCGATCTGTCGACTCCCTCTGCAAGCCCTATAAGCAGAACGAAAAAGTTAGCAATTACAAAAACACAAAATAAGTGTTCAGCCTCTGAAATTCAGCGACTAGACACTCAGGGACTGGCGACTAGAAGAAATTCAGTTCCTAGCCGCTGAAATTCAGCGATTAGGAACTTGGGGACTGGAGACTAGAAGAAACTCAGTGCCTAGCCGCTGAAATTCAGCGACTAGGCACTCGGGGACTGGACGTACCTGAATGGCGGCGCCAAGCATATTGTGAAGTTCTCTGGCGTCTGTCGAAGGGACCACGGAGGAGGTACGCCCGCGACGAGACCCGACGTCCTCGTCAACGATCTCTGGGCTCTGTGGAGACTGGTTGTCTGCCACGCCCGGAAACCCCTTCACCATGAAGCGCGGAAACGTCGCTGAAGCTCTAGCCGGGGCACTAGTCATCGGAGCCGATGGTTCCGTTGTCGGAGCTCCCGTGGCTGGCTCCAATCGGGTAACCACCACCTCCTTGGCGCCCGCAGCAGGATCACTCCCCTTGGCGCTATCTCCTACCACAGCATCGTCGACACCGCCCTTCCACTTCTTCGCGCCCTCCGCAGGCGCGTCGTCTTCAGCAGGCTTCCTCTTCTTGGGGAGATCGCCTTCCCCTGCGGTAGCAACTGGCGGAATTTTTGCCACTGAAGGGCGACCAATCTTCTTGGCACCGGACCTGCCAAACCTCCAAAGTCAGTCTAGAAGTCACAGAAAAAAGAGGATCTAGAATCGGAAGGGAGAACCCGAGTCTTACTTGGCGACCGGAAGAAAACGCAACCCCGTGCTGATATGGGCAGGTTTATCCAACTCTGGGCCTAGCTTGCGCGTCATACCTCTTTAGAAGACATCTGAAGCCCACGACACCGTGGGCCTCTTTGATGATGAGGCCGCAGTCGCAGGAACCTCCGGTTCAGAAGACGCTGCCATTCCCGAAGGTCGTGGCGATTTTGACGTGGCGGCCTCAGCTGCTTCCTGCTCTGGTGCCGTCGAAGCTGGTGGTGCAATCACTTCAAGAGGAACCTATATATTTACGCACTTCTATTATTGTAGACAGTTGTTGGGCCTCCAAGTGCAGAGGTTTGTAGAACAATAGCAAGTTTTCCCTTAAGTGGATCACCCAAGGTTTATTGAACTTAGGGAGAAAGTGGTCAAAGGTATTCCCTCTCAAGCAACCCTGCAATCAAGATACAAGAAGTCTCTTGTGTCCCCAACACACCCAATACACTTGTCAGGTGTATAGGTGCACTAGTTCGGCGAAGAGATAGTGAAATACAAGTGGTATGGATAATTTTAAGTGGTAACAGTTCTAGAAAATAGCTTGCTGGCGTGTGGTTGACGTGGGAAAAGACTAAAGGCAAACTAAAATAAAGAAGGAAGCAAGCAAACATGTAACAGATCTAATTGCAAATGGTGTTTCAATGCTAAGAAACAAGGCCTAGGGATCATACTTTCACTAGTGAACACTCTCATATAAATATCTTCTCTTTATGATACTACTCTAAACTACACTCTGGTTGGACACTCTAATCAATGGTAGGGCTATAACAGCACATCTCAAAGTTCGCTTTCCGCATCTAGATAACCCCACACTGTCACCTTGAGCACTAGATGGTTCGAACAAACACCACAATTTCATAAAGAAATCCAACTCCAAATATAACTCATAACAAGTATTTGTAATCTCTAGCCTAAGTGCCACCATGGTGTGCACACTATCAACTTCACGCACATGGGGAGAGCAGAGATCTATTAAAACACTTGAGTAGCAAGGTAGATCTATAGATTACAAGCTCATGATCTCAATAAGATTATGCATATAGAGAGAGATGAACACATAGCTACCGGTAGAACCCTTAGCCTCGAGAGAGAACTACTCCCTCATCATCATGGGAATCAGCAATGGTGATGGAAATGGTGGTGGAGATCGATGGAGATGGATCCGGGGACACTTCCCCGTCCCGACAGGGTGCCGGAATAGAGAATTTCTGTCCCCCGAATCTCCCCTTCGGTGGCGGCGGCGCTGCAGAACTTTTCATCGATTTTTGATTGACGATCTAGGGTTTTTGCATCGGGAGGAATATATAGGTGAAGGAGCAAGGTCGGTGGCCGGCCAAGGGGCCCACACCATGCCCTGGCGTGGCCTAGGGTTGCCCGCGCCAAGGGGGGTGTGGCCACCCTGTGGCCCCTCTCCGACTCTCCTTCTGGCTCCGTGAGTCTTCTGGGAAAATAACAACCTTGGCTTCTGTCCTGTCCAATTCCGAGAATATTCATTTTCTGACTTTCCTGGAACCAAAAACAGCAAAAAACAGGCAACTGGCACTGTGGCATCTTGTTAATAGGTTAGTCCAAGAAATCATATGAAAAGTACTCCAAAGTGTGGACAAAACATAAGAAAGTAGATAAAACCAAGCATGGAACATCAAAAATTATAGATACATTTACAATGTATCGACATCCCCAAGCTTAACTCCTGCTCGTCCTCGAGTAGGTAAGTGATAAAAAGAAAGAATAATTTTTGAGGTGACACGCACCATCATAAACTTGATCAAAGTATTTGTAAAACATTCAAAGCTGGGATCATAGTACGTCAACATAGCATGAAAGATAGAGTTCTAACAATAAGACAAAGCAACTATGTTGCAACATGAAAAGGCACAAACAAAAGATTCATGAATAACAATGCTTTGCAAGACGTTTGTTTGTTTCACATAAAGAAAACATAGCATAACAGTATTCAGCTTGTCCCTCATAGAGTAGCAAATATAAATACATAGGACACATTCAAAGTTCATAAGAGTGACTAGATACAAATAGTTTAAAACAAGCAATATCAAGTTATGCATTAATCAACTAGTCTTGGGACAATGCACATAGAACGAAGAATGGCCAATATGCTCTCAAAGTAGGTGCATAAAGATAGAAGGTGGAGACTCAACAAAAAAGTAAAAGAAAGGCCTTCATAGAAGGAAGTAGGGATTCAAGTCTCATAAAGAGCTTCCAAAAATTATGGTACTTAATAGCTTTCAGCTCTCATTGCCCCTATCATAAGCATCTTGAAGTGATTAATGTTAAAGTGAACAAACTATGGTGTACATGCTTGACGAAGTATAAGTTAGAAATCTCATGTCCCTTGAATACGAGGGCCACTCCTCATGCTACTCAAGTTTAGTCACCGGTAAGTTCTTGTCATTGTAAGTACATGTGTATCATAGAGAACCGCCAACGAGGTACCCGTTGCCCGATGATACGGAAGAATCCCCATATCAAAATGACAAGGCAAGCAGACAACGAGCATCTCAACAATCTTCTTATTTACCATGGGAATATGGTGCTTTTTTCTCTCTTTCCTCTTTTCATAATCTTTTTTTTTCTTTTTCTCTTTTTTCTCAATATAGGACTCTTTTTTTATAAGAAGAATGCTTCATAGACAGCTCATTATGGTTACGCTGCAGGTTTCCACCATGTCAGCATGGATTAGACCAATGCCCACGCTTTCTAACACATATACATAACTCCATGGACTTACAAGCTCCCTTTTCATTTCACACCGATGACATGCATAGACAAAAGAGCATGATATCAACTAGGTACAAAGTACAAGTGCAATGTTGAAAGCATTCCCCATGACAGCATGGTTCTGCTAATCCCCAACATATAAGTGCAAGCATATACAACATAGACAACACAATGGTTCAAGTTTATTAAGGGCAATAAAAATAAAGTGTGCCATCAAGTTCGTAGAGCTTTAATCACTAGTTTTCTCATAACAAGTTTAATTCGGAAGGTAAACATGAATATACTTGGAATACCATATGCTAGTAGGTAGGTATGGTGGACACTTTGGAATAACTTGGTTTTAGGAGTTGGATGCATGAGTGGAACTGATACTTGGTTGCGGAGGCTAGCAAAAAACTGGGAGCGACAAACTAAGAGAGCAATAATGGCCATAATCATGCAGAGCGACAAAACATCATTGATCAAAGAATAAAGTGATACTACAAAGTTGAAAACTAAAGGATCATAAAGGCTATCGTGACTTGGGATAGTCATAACATGGTGTGAGCATCCGCCAAGTCAACCCAAATAAAGCATCAAAGGAGAATACCACAATATATGCTTTAATATGCTAAAACAACGCATGATTCTTCAAAGGCACATTAAGCAATCTCAATTGTTTATAAAAAGCCATGCTACATCAAAGAATACTAAGCCTAAAGCCAAAACAATATCGAGCATGGCACGACAAAGCATATGCCACAGTCAAAAACAAGCTCTCTTTACCACTTAAGCATGAACTTTTCCTACTCTTTTCCAATCCAAACCAAACTATTTGAAAACCAATGTATGAAAGAGGGGGTCCAACCAATTTATTCAGCAAACTAAGAAAGCCAAGCAAACAAAAAACTAAAACGAAAACAAAAAAGAAGACGCTCCAAGAACAACACAACTGTGCATGAAACAATAAAAATGAAGTGTTTGGAAGAAACTTGAGATTTTTATTGATGAAGAAGGGGATGCCTTGGGCATCCCCAAGCTTTGATGCTTGTACTTCTTGGATATTTCTTGGGGTGACACGTGTTGCATCCCCAAGCTTGAGCTTTAGTCCATCCTTCATCTCATTACTCATTCCTTCCATACACCCAAAAATTTTCCTTCATACAAAACTTCACACAATCTTTATTAACAACATTAGTGCACTCAAGATAATAAGTCTTTAGGTTCAGTTCCAATATCAATAAAACTTCCATTAAAACACAAGCTACTGTAACACTTCCCTCAAAAATCTCAATTCGCCAAAAGAACTCAAAAAGGCACAAACAAGAAGCCAATGCAAATAATGGCAGAAATCTGTCAAAATAGACCAGCAGGTAAAGAATTTTTTTTTCAAAGACTTTCTGTTGCTCAAATCAAAAAGTGTTGAACTAACGAAAGTTAGATAACAACCTGGGGCAGAAGAAAAAAAATTCACGCCTCAAAAGGAGATACAGAGATTTTACACGAATTTTTATGGTGAAGCACAGAAATCTGTTTCGGGACAACAACTTTCCCAATCATTACTTCTCTCCCATTAGAGGTTACTCTTGGCACAAAAAGCAAATAAAAAGGATAAGGAGCGGTTATTACAGAAGTAATAACTTCCAAGACTCAACTAAAACTTTTGGGTTATCTCCCAATAAGTACTTTTCTTTAACGCCTTTAAGTTAGGCATGATAGTTTGAGAAGATGCTCACATAAGAAATATGGATTGAAGTAAAAGAGAGCATCAAGAAGCAAATTCAAAGCACATTTAAGTCTATACCACTTCCTATGCATAGGAATCTTGTAAAGAAACAAGTCATGAAAGCACAAAGCAACAAGCAGAGTAAAGCAAAACAAGTACAACTTCAAGACTTTCAACATAAAGAGGGGAAACTTAATATTGTTGAGATACATAAAACCATGTTTCCCTCTCTCATAATAACTTTCAGTAGCATCATGAATAAAATTAACAATATAACTATCACATAAAAAAATCTTATCATGAGCCACATGCATAAAAGAATTAATACTCTCCACATAAACATAGTCATTCTTATTAATTGTAGTAGGAGAAAATTCAACAAAATAGCTATCATTATTATTCTCATCACCATAATCATCAAACATAGGAGGCATGTTGTAATCATAATTAATTTTCTCCTCAATAGTAGGTGGACTAAAAATATCATATTCATCATTGTAATCATCATATATTGGAGGTTTGGTATCATCAAAGTAAATTTTCTCCTCTAAAGATGGGGGACTAAAAAGATCATTTTCATCAAAACTAGCTTCCCCAAGCTTAGACTTTTCCATAGCATTAGCAATAATGGTGTCCAAAGAATTCATACTAACAACATTGCTATTAGCATGCAAATAAAGTTCCATAGGTTTTTTAATTTTCTCTTCAAACACTTCATGTCCTAACTCAAGATAAATACTATAAAGCTCTCTAATTTTGTTGTTGTTTTCCATTAAGCCTAACTAGTGAAAAAAAGAAACAAAAGACAAAATTGCAGAATCTAAAGGAAATAACTTCGAGCACTCACACCGGAGGATGTGAGTACCTTTTACCTTACCTCCCTGGCAACAGCGCCAGAAAATAGCTTGATGTCTACGCACTTCTATTCTTGTAGACAGTTGTTGGGCCTCCAAGTGCAGAGGTTTATAGAACAGCAGCAAGTTTTCCCTTAAGTGGATCACCCAAGGTTTATCGAACTCAGGAAGGAAGTGATCAAATGTATTCCCTCTCAAGCAACCCTGCAATCAAGATACAAGAAGTCTCTTGTGTCCCCAACACACCCAATACACTTGTCAGGTGTATAGGTGTACTAGTTCGGCGCAGAGATAGTGAAATACAAGTGGTATGGATAATTGTAAGTGGTAACGGTTCTAGAAAATAGCTTGCTGGCGTGTGGTTGACGTGGGAAAAGACTAAAGGCAAACTAAAATAAAGAAGGAAGCAAGCAAGCATGTAACAGATCTAATTGCAAACGGTGTTTCAATGCTAAGAAACAAGGCCTAGGGATCATACTTTCACTAGTGAACACTCTCATATAAATATCTTCTCTTTATGATACTACTCTGAACTACTCTCCGGTTGGACACTCTAATCCATGGTAGGGCTATAACAGCACACCTCAAAGTTCGCTTTCCGCATCTAGATAACCCCACACTGTCACCTTGAGCACTAGATGGTTCGAACAAACACCACAATTTCAAAAAGACATCCAACTCCAAATATAACTCATAACAAGTATTTGTAATCTCTAGCCTAAGTTCCACCATGGTGTGCACACATGGGGAGAGCAAAGATCTATTAAAGCACTTGAGTAGCAAGGTAGATCTATAGATTACAACCTCATGATCTCAATAATATCATGCATAGAGAGAGAACACATAGCTACTGGTAGAACCCTTAGCCTCGAGAGAGAACTACTCCCTCCTCATCATGTAAATCAGCAATGGTGATGGAGATTGTGGTGGAGATCGATGGAGATGGATCCGGGGGCACTTCCCCGTCCCGGCAGGGTGCCGGAACAGAGACTTTCTGTCCCCCAAATCTCCCCTTCGGTGGCGGCGGCGATGTGGAACTTTTTGTGGATTTCTGATTGACGATCTAGGGTTTTTGCATCGGGAGGAATATATAGGCGAAGGGGCAAGGTCGGTGGCCGGCCAGGGGGCCCACACCATGCCCTGGCGCGGCCTAGGGTTGCCCGCGCCAAGGGGGGTGTGGCCACCCTGTGGCCCCTCTCCAACTCTCCTTCTGGCTCCGTGAGTCTTCCGGGAAAATAACAACTTTGGGTTTTGTCCGGTCCAATTCCAAGAATATTCATTTTCTGACTTTCCTGGAACCAAAAACAGCAGAAAACAGGCAACTGGCACTGTGGCATCTTGTTAATAGGTTAGTCCAAGAAATCATATGAAAAGTACTCCAAAGTGTGGACAAAACATAAGAAAGTAGATAAAACCAAGCATGGAACATCAAAAATTATAGATACATTTGCAATGTATCAAACCTCCACCACCGCCTCGGCACCTTCAGCCTCTGATCCCGTCATCGGAACCGTGCCTTCTGGGATCTTGCGTGAGGTCTCAGCCGTGTCGTCCTCGGACTCGTTATCCGACTCGAACACCACCGCCGACCTGGATGGCCACGCCGCCTTCTTCGCTAGCGACTTCGTCTTGCGCGAGGGTTTCGCCGGCGTGGCTGTTCACCGAGAAGTGTGCTCTTGAAAGATTTCATCGCCTTCTTCGCATTATTCGAGACTACGGATCGCCTCGAGCTCGCGTTGCTTTTGCATGCGAGTCTTGCGAGCCACAGGTGCTGGGGGAGGAGCCTCTACCTCCTCCTCTTCCTCCTCAGAAGATTCTCCTAAGGCACCCTCCTCGAACTCATGGGGAACCTCTTTGTCGAGTGGGGGGAGCCAGCCCTCCAAAACCTGAAACAAGTGAGAGAGGACATGAATAAATTTCAGACGATGCGATTGCAAATCGCACCACGAGAATCACGACTAAAGTTAAATTCAGAGAGAAGAACTTACTATGGGGGATTCATTCTCCACAGGCACGTACGGAGCGAGCCCGGCTGACGTGGTTGTGATTTCCGTGTTAGTGATCTTCTTCATGGCGGCCTTGAAATCTTCAGCGTCCCATGATTCCTTGCTGGTCCGGGAAGGATCATTCTTCCTGATGTACTCGTACATCCAGTGCGGCCGAGCCGCCAATGGGACCAATCGCCGCCCGAGCCAGCAATTGTACAGGTTGATCAAGGACAAACCTTGGTCCTTCAACTTCTGGATCTGGTCCATCATCTCTGCGAGATCCATCCTCTGATTATCGGGGAGCCTGTCCATCACTAGTCAGCGGGGTTCGCTTCTCTCCGTGACGAACTCTGGCAATGCTACCTCGCCGGAGGGAGTAGACTCCTTCATGTAGAACTAGCTCCTCTTCCACTCGCTCGCGGCCTTCTTTTGCAGCATAAGCTTGACGAAGTTGGCCTTCGGCTTTAGCTGAAAGGTGACGCCTCCGGCCGCCAAGATCGGGCCGCCGGACCCTTCGCGTCTGATGCGGCCGTGGAAAAGCTCCAGCCACAACGGGAAGTATGGCCTGCAGCCAAGATAACACTCGCAGAAGGCGACAAAGATCGCCAACTGCTCGATGCTGTGCGGGCCGAGATCTGACGGCTTGATCTCATAGTATGTGCAGAATCGCTGGAAGAATAGCGAGGTAGGAAATCCCAAGCCCCTCTCCAGATGGCTTGGGAAGCAGATGAATTCGCTGGCGCGTGGCTTCGGCTCAATCTCGGAAGACGCGGGGATCCGCTAGTTCCCCTTGCGGAGGACCCCGCCATCCTCGAAGGACCTGAGTTGCATCGTGGTGCACTTTGACTTCCCCCACGAGCCTTTCGGAGGTGCCATCGAGAAGGAAGACAGAGTCGCTTGGTCTGGAAAGGTGTGGATCTAGGGAAGACAGGAGAAATGGATGCGCGAGAATGAAAACTGCGGAGAAGGATCTGCAGGACTAATCTGTCAATCCCCTTATAAGGGGATGCTACCCGCCAATATCGGGTAGCCGTTACCCGCGGTAATTGTGACGAAGTTACCGTTGGAATATCCAACGTATAGTTTGACCAAGTTGACGGTCCAACTCCTCCATTCAACTCGCTTGCAACTAAGCCCCATCCACTCGCTGAAACAGCGACTTGACGACAGTTGCATTCGCCAAAGTAGCAAATGAGAACCCGGGGAAAATTTCCTTGGTCTCGGTGGAGTCCACCGCCGATTCGACTGGGCGTCCAAATTGGACTCGCCTACTCCGACTGCCAAATGAACACCTGCGTCTGAATCAACGATGGCCTCGGGGACTACTGATGGGGATATGCCGAATGGGGTATGCCCAGCAGGACGTTCCGATTGGGCCAAAGGTCTCATGAGTGGGCCTGCAGGACGGCAACTTGAATGCGACTAAGGAGAAGGCCTGTCGACTGTAGACTGGAGGCCCAGAAGCATACTCGAAGCCCAGTCAGATTAGGTCAAAGCCTCCGAATCCATATCCTGTTCAGTTGTAAACTATAAACCCTAGCGAGGTACCTCATATATAAACCTCCCTAGGGTATCCTGAGGACTTACGTTCCATCATACACCCCTTCAAGCGACTCGCTGCTTAAACGCCGAGCTCGCCGCCATTGTAACTTGCTCTCTGTCAATCCAATCTAGCAGGAGTAGGTCTTTACCCTCCGGGGGGCTGAACCTGGATAAATCCATGTGCATCCGCCCCCATCTCGCACCGCAAATGGCCTCCAGCTCTCGCCCCCGATTCAATCAATCGCTGCCTACTGCAGCGACTGCCGTGGCCACTTCTATGACATGTGGCCTTTCCCACCAACGGTTCTAATGTGATCAGGGCCGAAAGGTGTGATTCCTGTGTGCTGTCTCCTTGGAAGTGGAGGCTTCCGATGATTCGATCGGATCCGCCGTTGAAAACGGTGGGTACTGATACAAGGGTGGGTGGGTGTGTAATTGTTGTCGCGAGTTGACGCTTGGTGGAGAGCGTTCCGCCGAATCCGTGGTTCCAGCGTCCAAGTTTCCCACAGACGGTGCCAATTGACGAGGGGTAACCTCGGCAATGCCCATGGTGATGGACTTGGGGTTTCGTGGAAAAGAGAACGCTGGGGATTTCGTCGGATGTTAGGAAAACAAAGTCGCCTGAATATTGGGGAAAACACTCTATTACAAGTTACCCTCTAGATTTCGGTACCCTTGCTTGGGCTTCTCCCGCCTATATATAATAGGCCGGGTCTCAAAGCTATATGCGGATAGATTTCATACACGCGTGATTACAATACCAACATAATGTCAGTTTGTGGTTTCTTTCCTAATACAACAAAGAGTCTATGTCGGTTGCTTCCTTGGGCTTTTATCCAGAATCTCTACGGGCCGTAGGCCTTTTACCCAATGTAGGGTAGCGAATAATGAGTATCCGAGTAATCATACCCATGTCAGTTTACGTCATCCCAAACAATATACCGACGACACCATTAGATATGACATGTTCTCTTCCACAGGTGAACCATACACGCTCACAGAAGCACTTGGTGATTCAAACTGGCGTCAAGCAATGAAAGAGGAGTATAATGCGTTAATTCAAAACAAGACCTGGCACCTTGTTTCTCCAAACAGCAGCAAGAATTTGATTGGCTGCAAATGGGTATATCGCATCAAAAAGAAAGTAGATGGTTCCATTAATAGATATAAAGCAAGGCTGGTTGCAAAAGGCTTCAAACAAAGGTATGACATTGATTATGAGGACATCTTTAGTCTTGTGGTTAAGATTGTCACCATTAGAACTGTCTTGTCTCTTTCTGTCTCTCGAGGATGGAACTTACGACAGCTAGATGTCAAGAATGCGTTCTTACATGGTGTTCTGGAAGAGGAGGTATATATGAAACAACCTCCAGGTTTTGAAAATCCTCACGCTCTGCATCATATCTATAACTTGACAAGGCTCTTTATGGACTAAAACAAGCCCCTAGAGCATGGTATTCCAGACTCAGTTCCAAGTTGAGTGATCTTGGATTTACACCATCAAAGGCTGATACTTCACTATTCCTCTATAACAGATCAAGTATCATCATTTATGTGCTGATTTATGTTGATGACATTATAGTAACAAGCTCCTCTGATCATGCTATCACTATTCTACTTCGAGATCTCAATGAGATTTTTGCCATCAAAGATCTAGGTAATCTACATTATTTTCTTGGTATTGAGGTAAATAAGGTTCAAAATGGGTTGATTCTAATACATCAAAAATATGCTACTGATTTACTTGCAAAGGTGGGTATGCATGGTTGCAAATCCCCACCTACACCTTTATCTTATATAGGTCAGTTGTCTCTCACTAATGATACACATTTGGGTCTTGATGACAGTACTTAGTATCGCAGCATTGTTGGAGGATTGTAGTACTTGACTTTGACACGTCTAGATTTGTCTTATTCGGTAAATAATGTTAGTCAATTTCGTCATGCTCCAACTACAAAACATTGGTCAGCTGTGAAACGTATTCTTTGATATATATACAAGATACATTGAAGGTTAGGATTACATTTGTTAAATCGTCCTCCATATTTCTCAGTGCTTTTTCTGATGCAGATTAGGCAGGCTCTTTTGATGATAGGCGATCAACACGTGGTTTTGCTGTATTTGTTGGACCAAACTTGGTCTCTTGGAGTGCCAGAAAACAAGCTACAGTATCCAGGTCCAGTACTGAGGTTGAATATAAATCCTTAGCAAATGCTACAGTAGAGTTGATTTGGGTTGAAGCTCTCGTGACTGAATTTGGCGTTAAGTTAAAGGAAAAGCCATATCTTTGGTGTGACAACTTAGGTGCTATCTATTTGTCTGCAAATCCAGTTTTTCACGCTCGCACTAAACATATTGAGATTGATTTTCACTTCGTGAGAGAGGGAGTTGCTGACAACCTACTGGACATCAAATTTGTTTCAAACAAAGATCAAGTTGCAGATGATTTTACAAAGACACTTTCAGTAAAGTAATTAGATGAGTTCAAGCGTAATCTAAACCTATCAAAAGTTTAGATTAAGAGGAAGTGTTTAACATAATAGATGATTTTCTTGTATATCATAGTATCTTTGTATTCAGATACGTATTGTACAAACTCGGCCTTTGAGCCACATATATCAACACGTATCATTTATTTTGCAACTACTACTTCTATTTTATAATATAAGGCTTTTGAAAAGCTACAGAGGTAGTACTTTTCAGTGTCTTCTTTGAAGTTCGCGAGCGTCGAGACTCTTCTTTTCGCCGATACCCAACTCTGCACAAGGATGAGAACGCGAAACACGGAAGAACCCAAACCACACATTCGCTCGCATGCACGGCACGTTCACCCTATCCATCCACCCTATTTCGTCTTGTCTTTTCGAATAGAAGAAAAGAATAAGACTACTTCAAGAAAAAAAGGTGGCGAATCACACCCGCGGGCATGCATGATGCATTGCACCTGCACTGTTGCACGCTCTTGCTATTGTGATGAAATCTTTTCAGTTCTTCGCTGCGATAATAACAGGAATCACAGAGTTAACCATCACTCTGGACGTCTCTCTCTGCAAATAACGAGCTCTAAATAACTCTATCCCTCCCCGTGCAAATAATCCTCGAATTATGCTTTCGCGAACGTGCAAGAAAATGACCCTAACGCCCGCTATATTAATATAGCAAACCGCCGATACAAACGAATCCACTGCTGGGGCAAACAGCACAAAGCAAGCCCAAAGGAAAGAAAAGAGAAAGAAAAAGAGAAAACAATGCCGACAACGATGGCCCGACGAAAACGACAATAATGCGCAATCGCTACACCCACCGGATGATGACCACCACGCTCCTCGCACTCCGACGCGCCTCGTACCAAGCAACACCTCCAAGAAGGACCGTGACGATTACGACGCTGTTGCCCGGAATAGTCCTAGGGTTTCCCCGGTACGCTGCAGAGATAAGGAAAGGGAACACCTGACGCCCTTCAGGAAGGACGGTGACACCCGTAGGCGTCACCGCGTCGGGGCCGGCAAGGCCGACAGGGATTTGGCCCGACCCCAAAACCCCAACCCCGGGCAATCCGGAGCACACCACCAACCACACCGCCCACCAACATGTGCCACCACGGTCTTGCCATCATCATCGCCGTTGCACCACGACACCCGCTGCGAGGTCGGTCGGACCGAAAGGGAGCAGCCGAGGGAAAGGGTCAGCAGTGCCACCACCACGCGGGAGGGAGCAACCTCCACCGCCAGAAACGGTAACCGACCGGACGCCGCGGCCATAGCACACCAGGCCAAAAGCAACCGGAGGGCGACAGATGCCGAGCCACCTGGAGGACTTCCTCCACCGCCAATGGCGGGTGCCAACCGGACGCAGCCGCGAGGACACACCAGGCTGAGGAGGCCCGGCATAGCCCTGGATGAGCTCGTAAAGTCCTTGCCGCCATGTTGCTGCACGTAGGGCTCCGTCGCCGCTACCCTCAAAGAAGCCATAGATCCGGCCGGGCCAGAAGGGCCCGTGAAGCTCCACTGCCGCGCTGCAGAAGGCATGGTATCAACACCGCCAGCCCTATCCCAAGGCGCTCCTCAGTCCGCCGGAGATACCATTGCTCGAACCAGCCCACTCAGACTCAGATTGGGCCCAAAGGGCCCAGATCTGGGCCGGAATCGCCGGCCATTGCAGGTGCCCGCTGCCAAGGGCAGCACCCTGCCGCCATGACGCCCATGTCCACTAGACCGCTGCTGGCCGAGCAACACTGCCGTTAGCCACCACCCCCGGCAGCGGCGCTCGCGCGCGGGGAGAAGAGCCACCGCTGCCGCCGGCCCACCATGAGCGCCGCCCGGACGTCGCCACCGGCGACAGTGGGAAAGGAGGACAAGGCTGGGGCGGAGGGCGGAGCGTCTGCGGGGGATCCCGGCCGCCGCGCTCGGGGCGGGGGCCGGGAGCAGCAGGACTGTAACATCCCAAAACTTTAATCCAAGATATCAATATCCAAATCACCCAATTTAGGGTTAACAAAAACTTTTTCTCATTTAAAAAATTAAGCATGCATATGTGTGTTGCATTAAATAGGAATTGTTTTGAATTGCCATGATTGTTTGTTCTAATGGTTGTAAAATAATTCTAAGATGAATTCCACATCATCTAGATCATTCCCAAGCAAATCCAAAGAAAAAGAAATCAAATAGAATTAATAAATGGAAATGGTTACTTTTGACATTTTAAGCAACTAGGTCACTTTGGGTGTTCCTAGCACTCAAATTCAAACAGAAACAATTATGGATCTTTGCACCCCTTGCTAGTACAAGTAAAGATCTACCAAGGCCCACCTTGTGATCTTGCAAAGACATTTAAACCCTAATTTAAAATGACATTTGAAAATGGAATCTACTTCATATGTCTAGATCCCACTTTTTCAAAAACCATTCAAATGAGTTCAACTTGACAAATCCCAGCAACCAGAGATGATCAAGCATAAGAACAACAACTCCACCAAAAATCATTTCAAAATTCAAAACTTTGGTTCATGTGGCCATTGTGTCGAACAGGTGGCATGCACAATTTTTTTTGCCTAATTAACACTATTTGTTGATCAATGCATTGTCGAGTATTTGGGCTCCATTTGGTCCCCTTGTCTCCTCTAGCTCTAACCAGCCTCTAAATAAGATACTAACTGGCCTAGAGCAGCAGTGCCGCGCCACCCCGACGCCATGATCGCCGGCCGACCATGCCTACGTCGCAGGAGCACGCCCAGCTCTCTTCCGCCGCACCAGGGAGGTAGGCGTGGTAGCACCGCCGCCCACGGTCCCTTCCCCAAGTGCTGCCAGCCCCTGGACCACCACAGATCACCCCCACACTGAGCCTCTGCACCGTGCCGGCTCACGCCAGAGCGCCATCCCCGACAGGCCCGCACACGCCGCCCCTCGACCATAGCCCACGCGCGCCGCTCCGCCTTGACCCCAGCACACTCCCAGACAATCCCTTCTCCTGCCACGCGACCAGTAGCCACCGCCCTCCGCGTCGAGCACCGCCTCTGCCGCTCAGAGCGCGAGACGCGCCCGACCGTTATCCAACGCCCCTAGCATCGCCATCAAGCCATAGCTGACCGCCAGGAAACCGTCCACCGTCCGCCTACCCAGCCCACGCCTCTAGCACCCTGTGCCGTCATCACCGACGAGCTCGCCGTCGCCCTCTCGGTCCCCTCGACGAGCCTATATAAGGAGGCCACCCCCAACATCATTTGCCACACTCCCACACTCCCCTCTCAACACTGATCATTCCCCACCTCTTGCCGGAGCAGCTCGAGCAGCCAGTCGCCGGAATTGCGCCGGAGTTAGCCGCAGCAGAGGAGGAGAAGCCCCTGTCGATTCCGTCCACCACAGGAGCTGCCGTGACCTCGCCTGAGTCCGCCGTCGTCGCCTCATTCGATCGCCCCCATCGCCACACTCGCTGGAGCCCTGGTATGCCCCCACTGCACCCCCACCGAGCCGCTAGGGTTCCACCTCGCCGGCGACATGTCCGTCATCGACGACGAGCCCCAGCCGTAGATCTTAGTTCTAATCATGTGGTCCATGTTGCCCCGTACCGCTTCGTGTTATAAGAGTCACTGACAGGCGGGACCCCCTGTCAACTGTTCTCTGCACCGCGGAGCGAAACTTGGCTGGCCCATTAGTGTTCCCGCGCTGGCCCTATAATTCAAATTTAGATTTTCCTATTTTAACTAAATCTAATTTCTGTCCACTAGTTTGAAAATCAATTCAGAAAGATCTATTGAACCAAATTGAGTGATTCCAATTTTGTTGGAAATATAATTAAAATCTCTATCCAAGCCTGTTGGATTTAAATCAATTAGAGTTATAGATCTCTCCTACCAAAAATAACAAGACAGAGGCTTTTTCACATTCAAACATTTTTCTAAAATCAACCATAATAGCTTTTGAGTTGATTCCACCTCTCAAAAATCACATTTGAATATACCTATCTAAATATGTAATAATATTAAGGTTTGCATGCAGTGACTTTGGACTAGTACCCAAATAATGCTATATAGGCATTTCTAGTCACTTTAAATTATTAAATATTAAACTTAAACTTATTAAAATATGATCCAACATTTAGATCACATTTCCATGTATTAGAATATGTGGTGATGACATGTTTCCACATGATCCCATATTTTAATTGGAGAATATTAAATCTTAGTTAATTTCAATGATTAGAAATTACTTTTCTAAAATAAAATAAATAAAACTAGTTCATTAAATCTTGTGATGTATGTGACGATACTAGATCATCAAGTGTGTGCCTTAGTGTGCTAAATAGATTAGTTAAGTATTGTTTGGTGATTGTGTATTCCGTATATATTTCTAGACGATAGTCTCACCAAGTCTACGAGGAGGAGGAGTTCTTACCCCGAAGAAGACGAGGAGAATTTCAACCACTGCACCAACCAAGGCAAGCTAGCATTATACAAGTTAACCATGCAAGTGATTACTTGCAAGCCATCATTAACAATGCAAGCTATTACTGGCAAGCTATTGATTAGCAAGCTAGAATTAAGAAAGATAACCTAAGCAAGATGCATTAGGCATGCTTTGGTTATACCTTTTGACTTATACCTACTCCAAGTTTTATTTACAAGCTCTACTTTCTTTACTTTACCAAAGTTCCTTACTTTCTTTATAGATAGCATAAAGAGTATAAAACTTGGCCTATCTAGTTAGAATTATATGTCATTATATGGCATGAGATTGATATTAGCATCCTACATTAGTGAACACTCTTAACTTAGTAGTTTAGAGCTAAACCAAAAACTTGATCACTTTAGATGGGAATACTTGGTGAAAATGACTTGTGAAAACCTTGGAATGATGAGTCATTCTATTGAGATGTTTTGACATGTGTTGAGAAACACAAAGGGTTTTTGATGATGATGAAAATGTTGAGACATGAGACTTAGCCCTTTTGTAAAAAAACTGATGGTTGGGTTCGGATGCGATACCATTCCAATTTTACCGTACAACCACAATACCTGAATTAGGTAAGGCTTAGCCGGAAGTTTATATGCATTAGTATTAGTTCCCTTGCGGGAGAGGTTTGAGCTGAGGCTACCTCTCAATGTTGTCCACCTATGCAGTGCCTAGGATGGTAGATGGCCATGGCAGGACGGCTACGACAACTAGGATCATCTCCCATCGTCAGCATTGCCTGTGACACTAAAGATGGAGCCCATCGCTACGCTATTTATTCTGCTACTTGTTTGTACTAAGACTGGATCATGAGATCCTTTATTTGTGTAAGACCTTATTATGGTTTGTAATGGATGATGTACTGTGATATCCAATCTGTTATGTCTCGCAAAAATGGTAATCCTGGGATTGCGATGTATGGCATAACAGGCATCTGGGATTAAAAATCCGGGTGTTGACAAGTTGGTATCAGAGCCATCCTGACCATAGGAGACCCTAGTTAGAATGGACGTCCGAACAAAAACTTAGTTTCAAAACCAAAGTGAGTATTTGTGAAAATCTATTTCCTCTCTTACCCTTGGGATTCTTTCTCTCAAAAAAAGTACATGTTCCTCAAAAATTCTTACATTACTACATAAAATTTTGACACACTTGATCACTTCACTAACTTTCTCATCTTTAATCCTTATAGATGGAAGTTTACTACTGCAAGTTCTACTAGTTGGGAAACGGAGGCCAACTGATCTTCGAGAGGGATCTAGATGCACTATCTGAGTACTTGGAGCGCCCACATCCAGAATTCTTTGGAGCTCAACTCAATGGTCCACCAGGAGGATATTTACAATGGCTAGTAGTTGCTCATCTTCGAGGAAAGTTAGAGGCACCAATGTCCGAGAAGGTTCAATTCACCGTGAGAGAGAACAACTGGCTAGATGGACTAGCCAGGGCAATGTATGAAGCTCTCTCTCGTCTTTGCGCACAGAATGTCAACCTGATCCAAGGAACCCGCTTTGCTCACTATGCAAGGCGTGATTCTATGGGAATGCCGCTAGAGATGCCAAGTCACCCGGAGTTGAAGCGTCAAGTGGAGAACCTCGACTTCCTACTGTACAGAAGGAATTGGACAATGCTAGAGAGTTCGCCAACCACAACCTTGCCATTGCCGCCCAGAAGGTCCAGACTTTCTCACTGCTAGTCAAGGATCGTTAGTCACTTCGCCGTCAACACGCAAAGAAGGATCGTACCATCGACCGTCTTCGCAAGAAGGTGGCCGACCTCGAGAAGACCATCAAGGAGCAAGAAGCTCAGCTTGCAGCCAAAGAAGAAGAGGAGGAAGGTGAAGACATCCAAGGGGATATTCACTCGTACCTCAGCAATGATGATGACTATCTGGAGGATGATGTCATAGACTCCTACACCAACGATGATGACTCTGACTTTATCGATGGTGAGTAGATGCACTAGAGCACCACCGTAGGAGTGAGAAGTATCGGCCCCATTGTATCTTAGCTTGCAGAATGGTTCTTAAAACCATCTGTTTTCCTTTTGTTGTGGTGTGTGTGTGTTTGTATCGTGTGCTTTGCTTGAATGAATGGAAAGAAGTTAGTTGCAAAACCTGAGTCAAACTCAAAGTTTTAGATTTGAAACCAAAACCATGAACCTTAGAACTTTCCCTCTTACCCCATTATCTATCTCAATCTTCAGATGACTAATGGAAACAAAGGAGGGAGCAGCTCATCTCAGGACCCAATGCTGCAGATTCTGTAGACGCTCATTGCAGACCGTGAAGCTAGTAGGGCAGAGCGCCAAGCAAATCTAGCCACCCTACAGCAGATCGCCCAGATGGCTCACAACAATCAGAACCATGAAAATCAGGATCATCATGGATCCAAACTCAAAAACTTCCAGAATACCAATCCCCTAATCTTTAGCAAGTCTGAAGACCCGCTGGATGTTGATGATTGGTTATAGACCATGGAGAACAACTTAGAAGTCGCCGGAGTGGATGCAAACGAGAAAGTTCTATTTGCCACCCACTATCTGGCAGGAGATGCAAGAGCATGGTGGAACAGCACCCGCACGATGAACCGCGGTCAAGTGATGACGTGGGAAACCTTCAAAGTCAAGTTTAGCCGCACCCATGTGCCGCAGGGTCTAGTCACCAGAATGAGAGATGAATTCAGAGAGCTAAAGCAAGGCAGAATGACTGTAGTGGAGTACCGTGACAGATTCTTGTCCCTCGCTAGGTATGCACCTGATGAGATCAACACGGAGGCCAAGAAAAAGGAGAGATTCTTGAACGGACTGCATGATGAGATGCAGACAGTACTGTTCAACATCCGTTTCGAGGATCTCGAAGAGCTAGTCGACTCTGCCATTCAGATGGAACGGAAGATTAATCAAGCAAACGACAACCGCAAACGTCGGATGATGCACCAAGCTGGATCCAACAGTCACCAGAAGTACCGTCCCAACCCGTCTGCCGGATATGCCCCAGGGAACAATCGACCCCCAATGTCTCGTCCAAGCTACCCCAACCGCAGCGGAGGAAATGTGAAGTCCGGAGGAAACAACAACCACCCCGGCAACTCTAGCAATTTCAACCGTGCACCTCCCAAGAACAACAACAACAACACTGCACCCAGAACTGGAAGCAATGATGTGCCCGTGGCAGCAAAAGACAAGTCTTAGATTACTTGTTTCGAGTGTGGAGTGAAGGGTCACTACTCCAATGAGTGCTCCAAGAAGATTGCTGCCACTGCCAATGTGAATGCCCCAGCTCAACAACAGTGTCGTGTTCAGCCCGGAAGAATATTCGCCCCAGGGAACCCTCACAACCGCAATGGTCGTCTCTTCCACATGAACGCCGAAGAAGCCCAAGAAGCACCAGATGTAGTACTGGGTATGTTTTCTGTCAACTCAGTTTTAGCAAGAGTGTTGTTTGATTCTGGAGCATCGCACTCATTTGTTACCGAAGAATTTGCATGCACTAGTAAGATTCACCCAACCAACTTGAAGCATGTCATGATAGTTCAAATACCTGGTTCAACTACAAAAGCTAGAAAAATTTGCAAAGCTATGCCTATCAGAATACATGGGATAGATGTTTATGCCAATCTAATAGTACTTGGAACCAAAGGTTTGGAAGTAGTACTAGGAATGGATTGGATGTCAAAGCATAAAGGATTGATTGACTGTGCCAAGAAAGCCATCACCATGACCAGTAGCTCTGGAGTCTCAGTAGAGCATATATCTGAAACCTTGCCCCGTCAATTCAAGTGCAACAAGAGTCTAGCCCTACACACCATAGACCAAGTCAGAGTAGTCTATGAATACCCCAACGTATTCCCAGATGAATTGCCATGTATGCCCCCGGATCGGGATATTGAGTTCATTATTGAACTAATTCCTGGAACCGGTCCCATAGCTCAAAGACCCTATAGCATGAACCCATCAGAGTTAGTGGAACTGAAGAAGCAACTGGATGCTATGCTGGATAAAGGCTTGATTCAACCAAGCGCATCGCCATGGAGATCGCCCGTGCCATTCGTAGACAAGAAAGATGGAGGCAACCGGTTGTGCACAGATTACAGGAAGCTGAATGATGTCACAATCAAGAACAAGTACCCATTGCCAAAGATAGAGGATCTATTTGATCAGTTGACTGGTGCCAGTGTGTTCTCTAAGATTGATCTTAGGACTGCTTATCACCAACTTAAGATTCGTGCAACAGATATTCCAAAGACCACCTTTACCACCAGATATGGATTATACGAGTATACGGTCATGTCTTTTGGATTAACCAATGCCCCCGCTTATTTCATGAATCTCATGAATAAGATATTTATGAATTTTCTAGATAAGTTTGTTGTTGTGTTTATCGACGATATTCTTATCTATTCCAAGTCAGAAGAAGACCATGATCAACATTTGATAATCATCCTTGAAACCCTTAGAGAGCATCAGTTATATGCCAAGTTCAGCAAATGTGAGTTTTGGCTGAAAGAAGTAGGATTCCTAGGACATATTGTGTCTGCCGGAGGAGTCGCTGTTGATCCTGCCAGGATCAAAGATGTCGAAGAATGGGAAGCCCCAACCACTCAAACCCAAGTCCGTGCATTTCTCGGATTAGCGGGATATTACCGCAAGTTTGTCGAAGGATTTTCGATCATCGCAAGACCCAATTGTTGAAGAAAGACATGAAGTTTGAATGGACCAACAAATGTGAAGCAAGTTTCCAAGAGCTCAAGAAGAGATTGATTTCATCCCCAATATTGATCATGCCAGATATCAAGAAGCCGTTTGATGTGTATTGTGATGCATCCAAGATTGGTCTCGGATGTGTATTGATGCAAGAAGGCAAAGTCATAGCATATCTGTCCAGACAACTGAAGCAGCATGAGCAGAACTATCGTACCCATGATCTTGAGTTAGCAGCCGTAATTTTAGCATTGAAGACCTGGTGTCATTATCTTATGGGTAATCGCTGCGAGATTTACTCAGATCACAAGAGCTTGAAGTATATTTTCACTCAGAAGGAGCTGAATATGAGGCAAAGGAGATGGATAGAGTTAATCAAGGATTATGACCTTGACATTCACTATCACCCCGACAAAGCAAATGTGATAGCGGATGCTCTTAGCAGATTGCCGCGTAGGTTAAACACCATGATCAAGGAGAAGGAACCAAGTTTGCATGAGGAGTTGGAGCAGTTTAGAACTGAGGTAGTTAGCAAAGGGTTTTTAGTTAGCATTGAACTTCAACCCACTTTGATTAGCCAAATCAAGGAAGCCCAGAAAGAAAATGCAAGTATCGACGGAATCAAACGTCGTATTGGTACATGAAAGGTACCTGGATTCACTAAAGACGAAGAAGGAGTGTTGTGGTACAAAGGACGTATCTGTGTGCCAGCAAATTCGGAATTGAAGCAAGTTATCATGCAAGAAGCTCATGATACTCTTTATTCTATCCACCCCGGAGGAACGAAGATGTATCAGGATTTGAAGGAGCAATTTTGGTGGCACAAGATGAAGAGAGAAATCGGAAGCTACATCGCCAAGTGTGATATCTGTCAAAGAGTCAAAGCGGAACATCAGAGACCTACAGGACTATTGCAACCATTGCAGATTCCGGAATGGAAATAGGATTCCGTCGAAATGGACTTTATCACCGGTTTGCCTACTTCTAGTAGGGGAAATGACTCTATCTGGGTCATTGTTGATAGACTGTCCAAAGTAGCTCATTTTATACCTGTCAAGACAACCTACCAGAGTTCGAAGCTAGCAGAGTTATACATTGCTAGAATCGTCAGTTTGCATGGAACCCCCAAGACCATAGTATCGGATCGAGGAACCCAATTTACCTCAAGATTTTGGCAGAAAGTCCAAGAAGGAATAGGAACCAAGTTGAATTTCAGCACAGCTTATCACCCGCAAACTGATGGCCCGACTGGAAGAGTCAACCAAATCCTAGAGGATATGTTGAGAGCTTGTGTGTTAGAGTATGGATCAAAATGGGAAGATTGTCTGCCTTTCGCAGAATTCTCATACAACAACAGTTATCAAGCCAGATTGCAAATGGCCCCATTTGAGTTCTTATATGGAAGAAAGTGTCATACCCCTTTGAATTGGTCGCAAGTAGGAGATAGTCAGATTTTTGGACCCGACATCCTACGAGAAGCCGAAGAGAAGGTTCACAAAGTCCGTGAGCACCTCAAGAGCACCCAATCCAGACAGAAGAGTTATGCTGACAAGAGAAGGAGAGATCTGACTTTCAATGTCGGAGATTTTGTGTATCTCAAGGTTTCGCCATTGAAGGGAACGCAACATTTTAGTCTGAAAGGAAAGTTAGCCCCCAGATATATCGGACCCTTCAAGATTCTGAATCGTCGAGGAGAAGTATCATATCAACTGGAACTGCCTAAAGAGATGTCTGCCATCCATAATGTGTTCCATATCTCGTTACTTCGCAAATGCTTAGAAGTGCCGGAGAAGACCGAAGTTGTCAAGAACATCGATCACCGAGCTGTTGATATCAACAAGGATCTGACATATCGTGAAGTGCCCATCCGTATATTGGAGGAAGCTTATAGAACCACCAGGACCCGGAGTATCAAGTTTCTTAAGGTCCAATGGAGCAACCATACCGAAGAAGAAGCCACGTGGGAGCGAGAAGATTACATTAGGATTGAGTTCCCAGATCTCTTTAGTTCCTAGTTTTCTTTCTTAAATCTCGGGACGAGATTTTGTTTAAGGGGGGAAGGTTTGTAACATCCCAAAACTTTAATCCAAGATATCAAGATCCAAATCACCCAATTTAGGGTTAACAAAAACTTTTTCTCATTTAAATAATTAAGCATGCATATGTGTGTTGCATTAAATAGGAATTGTTTTGAATTGCCATGATTGTTTGTTCTAATGGTTGTAAAATGATTATAAGATGAATTCCACATCATCTAGATCATTCCCAAGAAAATCCAAAGAAAAATAAATCAAATAGAATTAATAAATGGAAATGGTCACTTTTGCCATTTTAAGCAACTAGGTCACTTTGGGTGTTCCTAGCACTCAAATTCAAACAGAAACAATTATGGATCTTTGCACCCCCTTACTAGTACAAGTAAAGATCTACCAAGGCCCACCTTGTGATCTTGCAAAGACATTTAAACCCTAATTTAAAATGGCATTTGAAAATGGAATCTACTTCATATGTCTAGATCCCACTTTTTCAAAAACCATTCAAATGAGTTCAACTTGAAAAATACAAGCAACCAGAGATGATCAAGCATAAGACCAACAACTCCACCAAAAATCATTTCAAAATTCAAAACTTTGGTTCATGCGGCCATTGTGTCGAACAGGTGGCATGCACAATTTTTCTGCCTAACTAACACTATTTGTTGATCAATGCATTGTCGAGTATTTGGGATCCATTTGGTCCCCTTGTCTCCCCTAGCTCTAACCAGCCCCTAACTAAGCTACTAACTAGCCTAGAGTAGCAGTGTCGCGCCACCCCGACGCCATGATCACCGGCCGACCATGCCCACGTCGCAGGAGCACGCCCATCCCTCTTCCGCCGCACCAGGGAGGTAGGCGTGGTAGCACCGTCGCCCACGGCCCCTTTCCCAAGCGCCGCCAGCCCCTGGACCACCACATATCACCCCCGCACTGAGCCTCTGCGCCGTGCCAACTCACGCCAGAGCGCCATCCCCGGCAGGCCCGCACACGCCGCCCTGATGTCTACACACTTCTATTCTTGTAGACAGTTGTTGGGCCTCCAAGTGCAGAGGTTTGTAGAACAGCAGCAAGTTTTCCCTTAAATGGATCACCCAAGGTTTATCGAACTCAGGGAGGAAGTGGTCAAAGGTATCCCCTCTCAAGCAACCCTGCAATCAAGATACAAGAAGTCTCTTGTGTCCCCAACACACTCAATACACTTGTCAGGTGTATAGGTGCACTAGTTCGGCGAAAAGATAGTGAAATACAAGTGGTATAGATAATTATAAGTGGTAACGGTGATAGAAGATAGCTTGCTGGCGTGTGGTTGATGTGGGAAAAGACTAAAGGCAAACTGAAATAAAGAAGCAAGCAAGCAAACATGTAATAGATCTAATAGCAAACGGTGTTTCAGTGCTTAGAAACAAGGCCTAGGGATCATACTTTCACTAGTGAACACTCTCATATAAATATCTTCTTGTTTACGATACTACGCTGAACTACTCTCCGATTGGACACTCTAATCCATGGTAGGGCTATAACAGCACACCTCAAAGTAAGCCTTTCCCATCTAGAAAACCCCACACTGTCACCTTGAGTACTAGATGAGTCCAACAAACACCACAATTTCATAAAGACATCCAACTCCAAATATAACTCATAACAAGTATTTGTAATCTCTAGCCTAAGTGCCACCATGGTATGCACACTGTCAACTTCACACACATGGGGAGAGCAGAGATCTATTAAAGCACTTGAGTAGCAAGGTAGATCTATAGATTACAAGCTCATGATCTCAATAAGATCATGCATAGAGAGATAGATGAACACATAGCTACTGGTAGAACCCTTAGCCTCGAGCGAGAACTACTCCCTCCTCATCATGGGAATCAGCAATGGTGATGGAGATGGCGGTGGAGATCGATGGAGATGGCTCCGGGGGCACTTCCCCGTCCCGGCAGGGTGCCGGAACAGAGACTTTCTGTCCCCTGAATCTCCCCTTCGGTGGTGGTGGTGCTGTGGAACTTTTCGTGGATTTCTGATTGACTATCTAGGGTTTTGGTATCGGGAGGCTCTTATAGGCGAAAGAGGCAAGGTCGGTGGCCGGCCAGGGGGCCCACACCATGCCCTAGCGCGGCCTAGGGTTGCCCGTGCCAAGAGGGGTGTGGCCACCCTGTGGCCCCTCTCCGACTCTCCTTATGGCTCCGTGAGTCTTCCGGGAAAATAGTAACTTTGGCTTTTGTCCCGTCCAATTCCGAGAATATTCATTTTCTGACTTCCTGGAAACAAAAACAGCAGAAAACAGGCTACTGGCACTGTGGCATCTTGTTAATAGGTTAGTCCAAGAAATCATATGAAAAGTACTCCAAAGTTGGAACAAAACACAAGAAAGTAGATAAAACCAAGCATGGAACATCAAAAATTATAGATACATTTGCAATGTATCAACATCCCCAAGCTTAACTCCTGCTCGTCCTCGAGTAGGTAAGTGATAAAAAGAAAGAATAATTTTTGAGGTGACATGCACCATCATAAACTTGATCCAAGTACTTGTAAAACATTCAAAGCTGGGATCATAGTACTTCAATCATAACATGTAAGACAAAGTTCTAGCAATAAGACAAAGAAACTATGTTGCAACATGAAAAGTCACAAACAAAAGATTCATGAATAACAATGCTTTGCAAGACGTTTGTTTGTTTCACATAAAGAAAACATAGCATAGTGGCATTCAGCTTGTCCCTCATAGAATAACAAATATAAATGCATAGGACACCTTCAAAGTTCATAAGAGTGACTAGATACAAATAGTTTAAAACAAGCAATATCAAGTTATGCATCAATCAACTAGTCTTGGGACAATGCACATAGAACTAAGAATGGCCACTATGCTCTCAAAGTAGGTTCATAAAGATAGAAGGTGGAGACTCAATATAATGGTGGAAGAAAGGCCTTCATAGAAGGAAGCAAAGATTCAAGTTTCATAAAGAGCTTCCAAAAATTATGGTACTTAATAGCTTTCAGCCCTCATTGCCCCTATCATAAGCATCTTAAAGTGATTAAGGTTAAAGTGAACAAACTATGGTGTACATGCTTGACGAAGTATAAGTTGGAAATCTCATGTCCCTTGAATACGAGGGCCGCACCTCATGCTACTCAAGTTTAGTCACCGGTAAGTTCTTCTCATCGTAAGTACATGTGTATCATAGAGAACTGCCAACGGAAGAATCCCCATATCAAAATGACAAGGCAAGCAGACAACGAGCATCTCAGCAATCTTCTTATTTACCATGGGAATATGGTTCTTTTTTCTCTCTTTCCTCTTTTTATAATCTTTTTTTTTCTCAATAGGACTTTTTTATAAGAAGAATGCTTCATAGACAGCTCATTATGGTTACGATGCAGGTTTCCACCATGTCAGCATGGATTAGACCAGCGGCCCAGGCGTTTCTCTAACACATATACATAACTCCATGGACTTACAAGCTCCCCTTTCATTTCACACCGACGACATCCATATACAAAAGAGCATGATATCAACTAGGTACAAGTACCAAGTGCAATGTTGAAAGCGTTCCCCATGAAAGCATGGTTCTGCTAATTCCCAACAAATAAGTGCAAGCATATACAACATAGACGACACAATGGTTCAAGTTTATTAAGGGCAAGTAAAGTAAAGTGTGCCATCAAGTTCGTGAGAGCTTTAATCACTAGTTTTCTCATAACAAGTTTAATTTGGAAGGTAAACAAAAGCATGAATATACTTGGAATACCATAAGCTAGTAGGTAGGTATGGTGGACTCTTTGGAATAACTTGGTTTAGGGATTTGGATGCATGAGTGGAACTCATACTTGGTTGTGGAGGCTAGCAAAAGACTGGAGCGACAAACTAAGAGAGCAATAATGGCCATAATCATGTAGAGCGACAAAACATCATTGATCAAAGCATAAAGTGATACTACAAGTTGAAAACTAAAGGATCATAAAGGCTATGGTGACTTGAGATAGTCATAACATGGTGTGAGCATGCGCCAAGTCAACCCAAATAAAGCATCAAAGTATAATACCACTATACTATGCTTTAATATGCTAAAACAACGCATGATTCATCCAAGGAACATTAAGCAATCTCAATTGTTTATAACAAGTCATGCTACAGTAAATAATACTAAGCATAAAGCCAAAACAATATCAAGCATGTCATGACAAAGCATAGGCCACAGTCAAAAACAAGCTCTCTTTAACACTTAAGCATGAACTTTCCTACTCTTTTCCAATCCAAACCAAACTATTTGAAAACCAATGTATGAAAGAGGGGGGTCCAACCAATTTTTTCAGCAAACTAAGAAAACCAAGCAAACGAAAACCAAAAACAAAAAACGAAGACGCTCCAAGAAAAACACAACTGTGCATGAAACAATAAAAATGAAGCGTTTGGAAGAAACCTGGAATTTTTATTGATGAAGAAGGGGATGCCTTGGGCATCCCCAAGCTTTGACGCTTGTACTTATTGGATATTTCTTGGGGTGGCACGCGTGGTATCCCCAAGCTTGAGCTTTAGTCCATCCTTCATCTCATTACTCATTCCTTCCATACACCTGAAATTTTTCCTTCATACAAAACTTCACATAATCTTTATTAGCAACATTAGTGGACTCAAGATAATAGGTCTTAAGGTTCAGTTCTAACATCAATAAGCTTCCATTAAAACATTAGCTACTGTAGCACTTCCCTCAAAAAGCTCAATTCCCCAAAATAACTCAAAAAAGAACCAACAAGAAGCAAATGCAGAAAATGGCAGAAATCTGTCAAAAAAGACCAGCAGGTAAAGACGAATTTTTTCGAAGACCTTCTATTGCTCAAATCAAAAAGTATTGAACTAACGAAAGTTAGATAACAACCTGGAGCAGAAGCACAAAAATTCACGCCTCAAAAGGACGTCTAGAGATTTTACCCGAATTTTTACGGTAAAGCACAGAAATCTGTTTCGGGACAACAACTTTCCCAATCATTACTTCCCTCTCATTAGAGGTTACTCTTGGCACAAAAAGCAAATAAAAAGGATAAGGATTGGTTATTACTGAAGTAATAACTTTCAATACTCATCAAAAACTTTTGGGTTGTCTCCCAATAAGTACTTTTCTTTAATGCCTTTAAGTTAGGCATGATAGTTTGATAAGATGCTCACATAAGAAATATGAATTGAAGTAAAAGAGAGCATCAAGAAGCAAATTCAAAACAAATTTAAGTCTAACCCACTTTCTATGCATAGGAATCTTGTAAATAAACAAGTCATGAAAGCACAAAGCATCAATCATAGTAAAGCAAAACAAGTGCACCTTCAAGACTTTCAACATAAAGAGGGGAAACTTAATATTATTGAGATGCATAAAACCATGTTTCCCTCTCTTATAATAACTTTCAGTAGCATCATGAATAAAATTAACAATATAACTATCACATGAAACATTCTTATCATGAGTCACATGCATATAATCATTATTACTCTCCACATAAACATAGTCATTCTTATTAATTATAGTGGGAGCAAATTCAACAAAATAGCTATCATTATTATTCTCATCACCATAATCATCAAATATAAGAGGCATATTGTAATCATAATTAATTTTCTCCTCAATAGTAGGTGGACTGAAAATATCATATTCATCATTGTATTCATCATATATTGGAGGTTTGATATCATCATAAGCAATAGAATAACTATCTTCCAAAGCTGGGGAACTAAAAAGATCATTTTCATAAAAACTAGCTTCCCCAAGCTTAGACTTTTCCATAGCATTAGCAATAATGGTGTCCAAAGAATTCATACTAACAACATTGCTATTAGCATGCAAATAAAGTTCCATAGGTTTTTAAATTTTCTCTTCAAACACTTCATGTCCTAACTCAAGATAAATACTATAAATCTCTCTATTTTTGTTGTTGTTTTCCATTAATCCTAACTAGTGAAAACAAGAAACAAAAAGGCAAAATTGCAGAATCTAAAGGAAATAACTTCGAGCACTCACACCGGAGGATGTGAGTACCTTTTACCTTACCTCCCCGGCAACGGCGCCAGAAAATAGCTTGATGTCTACGCACTTCTATTCTTGTAGACAGTTGTTGGGCCTCCAAGTGCAGAGGTTTGTAGAACAGCAGCAAGTTTTCCCTTAAATGGATCACCCAAGGTTTATCGAACTCGGGGAGGAAGTGGTCAAAGGTATCCCCTCTCAAGCAACCCTGCAATCAAGATACAAGAAGTCTCTTGTGTCCCCACCACACCCAATACACTTGTCAGGTTGTATAGGTGCACTAGTTCGGCGAAGAGATAGTGAAATACAAGTGGTATAGATAATTATAAGTGGTAACGGTGATAGAAGATAGCTTGCTGGCGTGTGGTTGACGTGGGAAAAGACTAAAGGCAAACTGAAATAAAGAAGCAAGCAAGCAAACATGTAATAGATCTAATATCAAACGGTGTTTTAGTGCTTAGAAACAAGGCCTAGGGATCATACTTTCACTAGTGAACACTCTCATATAAATATCTTCTTCTTTATGATACTACGCTGAACTACTCTCCGGTTGGACACTCTAATCCATGGTAGGGATATAACAACACACCTCAAAGTAAGCCTTTCCCATCTAGAAAACCCCACACTGTCACCTTGAGTACTAGATGAGTCCAACAAACACCACAATTTCATAAAGACATCCAACTCCAAATATAACTCATAACAAGTATTTGTAATCTCTAGCCTAAGTGCCACCATGGTGTGCACACTATCAACTTCACACACATGGGGAGAGCAGAGATCTATTAAAGCACCTGAGTAGCAAGGTAGATATATAGATTACAAGCTCATGATCTCAATAAGATCATGCATAGAGAGAGAGATGAACACATAGCTACCGGTAGAACCCTTAGCCTCGAGCTAGAACTACTCCCTCCTCATCATGGGAATCAGCAATGGTGATGGAGATGGCGGTGGAGATGGCTCCGGGGGCACTTCCCCGTCCCGGCAGGGTGCCGGAACAGAGACTTTCTGTCCCCTAAATCTCCCCTTCGGTGGCGGCGGTGCTGTGGAACTTTTCATGGATTTCTGATTGACTATCTAGGGTTTTGGTATCGGGAGGCTATTATAGGCGAAAGAGGCAAGGTCAGTGGCCGGCCAGGGGGCCCACACCATGCCCTGGTGCGGCCTAGGGTTGCCCGTGCCAAGGGGGGTGTGGCCACCCTGTGGCCCCTCTTCGACTCTCCTTCTGGCTCCGTGAGTCTTCCGGGAAAATAGTAACTTTGGCTTTTGTCCCGTCCAATTCTGAGAATATTCATTTTCTGACTTCCTGGAACGAAAAACAGCAGAAAACAGGCTACTGGCACTGTGGCATCTTGTTAATAGGTTAGTGCCAAAAATCATATGAAAAGTACTCCAAAGTTGGAACAAAACACAAGAAAGTAGATAAAACCAAGCATGGAACATTAAAAATTATAGATACATTTGCAATGTATCACGCCCCTCGACCATAGCCAGCATTGCCCGTCATGACCCCAACACACTCCGTGACAACCCTTGCCACCAGTAGCCACCGCCCGCCGCATCGAGCATCGCCTCTGCCGCTCAGAGCGCGAGACGCGCCCGACCGTTAGCCACCGCTCCTAGCATAGCCATCAAGTCATAGCTGACCGCCAGGGAACCGCCCACCGTCTGCCTACCCAACCCACGCCTCTAGCACCCTGTGCAGTCGTCACCGACGAGCTCGCCGTCGCCCTCTCGGTCCCCTCGACGAGCCTATATAAGGAGGCTACCCCCAACCTCATTTGCCACACTCCCACACTCCCCTCTCACCACTGATCATTACCCACCTCTCGCCGAAGTAGCTCGAGCAGCCAGTCGCCGGAATTGCGCCGAAGTTAGCCGCATCATAGGAGGAGAAGCCCCCGTCAATTCCGTCTACCCCAGGAGCTGTCGTGACCTCGTCTAAGTCCGCCGTCGTCGCCTCGTTCGATCGCCCCCATCTCCGCACTTGCTGGAGCCCTAGTATGCCCCCACTGCACCCCCACCGAGCCGCTAGGGTTCTACCTCGCCGGCGACCTGTCCGTCGTCAATGACGAGCCCTAGTCGTAGATCTTAGTTCTAATCGTGTGGTCCATGTTGCCCCGTACCGCTTCGTGTTATAAGAGCCACTGACAGGCGGGACCCCCTGTCATCTGTTCTTTGCGCCACAGAGCAAAACTGGGCCGGCCCATCAGTGTTCCCGCGCTGGCCCTATAATTCAAATTTAGATTTTCCTATTTTAACTAAATCTAGTTTCTGTCCACTAGTTTGAAAATCAATTCAGAAAGATCTACTAAACCAAATTGAGTGATTCTAATTTTATTGGAAATATAATTAAAATATCTATCCAAGCCCGTTGGATTTAATTCAATTAGAGTTATAGATATCACCTAGCAACAATAACAAAACAAAGGCTTTTTCACATTCAAACATTTTTCTAAAATCAACCATAATAGCTTTTGAGTTGATTCCACCTCTCAAAAATCACATTTGAATATACCTATCTAAATATGTAATAATATTAAGGTTTGCATGCAGTGACTTTGGACTAGTACCCAAATAATGCTATATAGGCATTTCTAGTCACTTTAAATTATTAAATATTAAACTTAAACTTATTAAAATATGATCCAACATTTAGATCACATTTCCATGTATTAGAATATGTGGTGATGACATGTTTCCACATGATCCCATATTTTAATTGGAGAATATTAAATCTTAGTTAATTTCAATGATTAGAAATTACTTTTCTAAAATAAAATAAATAAAACTAGTTCATTAAATCTTGTGATGTATGTGACGATACTAGATCATCAAGTGTGTGCCTTAGTGTGCTAAATAGATTAGTTAAGTATTGTTTGGTGATTGTGTATTCCGTATATATTTCTAGACGATAGTACCGACCAAGTCTACGAGGAGGAGGAGTTCTTACCCCGAAGAAGACGAGGAGAATTTCAACCACTGCACCAACCAAGGCAAGCTAGCATTATACAAGTTAACCATGCAAGTGATTACTTGCAAGCCATCATTAACAATGCAAGCTATTACTGGCAAGCTATTGATTAGCAAGCTAGAATTAAGAAAGATAACCTAAGCAAGATGCATTAGGCATGCTTTGGTTATACCTTTTGACTTATACCTACTCCAAGTTTTATTTACAAGCTCTACTTTCTTTACTTTACCAAAGTTCCTTACTTTGTTTATAGATAGCATAAAGAGTATAAAACTTGGCCTATCTAGTTAGAATTAGATGTCATTCTATGGCATGAGATTGATATTAGCATCCTACATTAGTGAACACTCTTAACTTAGTAGTTTAGAGCTAAACCAAAAACTTGATCACTTTAGATGGGAATACTTGGTGAAAATGACTTGTGAAAACCTTGGAACGATGGTTGGATTCGGAACGATGGTTCTATTGAGATGTTTTGACATGTGTTGAGAAACACAAATGGTTTATGATGATGATGAAAATGTTGAGGCATGAGACTTAGCTCATTTGTAAAAAAACTGATGGTTGGATTCGGATGCGATACCATTCCAATTTTACTGTACAACCACAATACCTGAATTAGGCAAGGCTTAGCCGGAAGTTTATATGCATTAGTATTAGTTCCCTCGTGGGAGAGGTTTGAGCTGAGGCTACCTCTCAATGTTGTCCACCTATGCAGTGCCTAGGATGGCAGATGACCATGGCTGGAAGGCCAAGCTCATAGGAGAGGTGCTTATACTAGAGTGTGTAAAGGAAAGGTTGTGTTTGATTATCTGTATACTAAGTATGATGATTTAGGGTTATCCATGACAGATGTATCGAATTTTGTGGGTAAAGTGTACCACCTCTGCAGAGTGTCAAACTATTCGAATAGCCGCGTCCGCGGTTATGGACAATTGGAGTGGCCATACTGTTCCGTTGTCAGATGTTTTCAAAATGACTTATGAAATGAATTGTGACATGACTTGACCACAACATGGTTGTGACTATGATAACTAAGTTCCCACTTAGATAATTTAGAACTTTATTTTATCTTTCTTTGTTTCTGAACTCAGCTTAGATTTCAAACTTAACTTTACAAATAAACCTAGAACTTAGCATTCCTACTAGAACTACCTTACTTGTTAGTGGTAGTTTGCGAGTACTTAAAGAGTACTCATGGCTTTTGTCCCTAGCTATTCCCGTGGCCAGACTATGAGGAGGACTATCCTGAAGGAGGACAGCAGGACGGCTACGACAACTAGGATCATCTCCCATCGTCAGCATTGCCTGTGACACTAAAGATGGAACCCACCGCTACGCTATTTATTCTGCTACTTGTTTGTACTAAGACTGGATCATGAGATCCTTTATTTGTGTAAGACCTTATTATGATTTGTAATGGATGATATATTGTGATATTCAATCTGTTATGTCTCGCAAAAATGGTAATTCTGGGATTGCGATGTATGGTATAACAGGCATCTGGGATTAAAAATCTGGGTGTTGACAGAGACTCGCGAGTCGTGCAAGTAATCCTAACTTGCTGCACAAGTTGATGCTTGTTACTCCCTCCGTTTTAAAATATAAGATGTTTTAAGTTTGTGAAGAAAATGTATCTAGACTCTTTTTATTGTGTAGATTCACTCTAAATCTGAATGAACTTACATATTAAAAAAATCTAAATACATTTGCTTCATAAAGCTAAAACATCTTATATTTTAAAACGGAGGAAGTATTCAGAGCTTGCAGGTGTGGTGAACGGTGGCAACCGGATGCCTTTTGTTTAGGGAAAACGATGGGACTTCTCTATCTTAGTGTTTATTCTAGTACTTTGAACAATGTATACGTATAATATTTAAAGGGGGGAAAACTAAAAAAAAAAGAATTTAAATAACAATAAAAAAGCTTCTAGGTGTGTCTACTCGGCAAATCTTTGTATCGCTGTTCAGGTTTTCTTGTCATCCTGATGATTTCCACTGCAAAAAGGAAGGTTTGTCTTTAGCTTTGTATGTTTTCAATAGCTTCCAAGACAGAAAGGTTTTTTGCTCTTTGGGGACAGACGAAATCCCAGCAGTTTGAGGCAAAAGGGCAACCCGGAACAGATAGTACAGTGTTTCCTCCTCATGGCAGCCCATAGTGGCAGAGTCGTAGGAATGCACCGCAAAAAAAAAAATCTGAAGGAAAGGAGGCGCCAAAATAGAAGATGTCACGTCGTGGTTTCTCTCATCCTGTAATTGTCATATAACCTTTTTTTTCTACTAGAAAAAGTTACACTTGCAACATTGAAGAGCTAGAATTGCAGTCTGGTTTGGAAAAACATGTCGAAAAAAGTGTGATTAAAGTTTTGTGCAGTAAAAGGAGGCCATGCTAAGATGAGTCGATCAACTCCTTCAGCGCAGGACCCCGCTCCCAGAATATCTCATAACGCAGCTGGTATTTCTCCGATTAAGGTGTGTAGGGGTGCTCCAGGTAGCATATCTCCTTTTCACGGATGATACTTCGTTGTTCTTCCGTGCTTGTGCGGATGAGGCGATGAAGGTGAAACATATTATTGATGTATATGCTCATGGGACCAGGCAATTAATCAATCCTGCTAAGTGTTCATTGATGTTTAGTAATCAATGCCCCCAGATTCTCCAGGAGAAAGTCTAGTCTATCCAGCATGTGGAGAAACATGATTTTGAGGAAAAATGTCTCGGGTTGCCAACCCCAGATGGAATGATGCACGAAGGTAAATTTGTCAACCTATATGAGAGACTGTGTAAACATTTACTGGCATGGGATGACAGCTTGCTAGCTCAAAGTGCTAAGGAAATCTTAATTAAAGCAATAGGCCATCCCTACTTATGTTATGGGGGTGTTCAAACTTCCATTCTCCCTCTGTGAAGCTAATTCGCGACTATTGGTGAGGAGTAGAACGGGGCAAGAGGAAAACACGTAGCTCGCCAAGCATAGAGACTGATCACCTGTCCGGATAGTCTTTGTGCCCGAGTATTGAGAGCCCGGTATTATCCAATGGAAATTTAATTGACACTGTTTTTACTGGAAATCCATCCCCTACTTGGACAACAATTTCTTACGCTCTTGATCTGCTAAAGAAAGGACTTGTATGGAGGGTTGGCAATGGTCGCAATATTCGTATTTGGCGTGATGTATGGGTGCCGAGAGCGGCAAATAATAAAATACTGACTCCAAGAAGGAGTAATCGACTACGATGGGTGTCTGAGCTAATTGAGAACAATGGTAGGTGGAATGTTCAGCTGATCCGGAGTACTTTCTACCCAATTGACGCTGAAGCTATTCTCCGTATTAAGTTATCACCACATGGTTTCGATGATGTGTTGGCCTGGTTTCTGAAAAGTCTGGCTCCTTTACTGTCTGATCGGCTTACCAACTAGCATTCAATGATCTTCTAGGCCAATTCTCCTTCGGATGCTCAAGTGTTAGGCCGTCGGGTGATGATCCGTGCTCGAATAAAATTTGGGGTGCCTCTGTACCTCCGAAAGTTAAAACATTTGCTTGGAGAGCTGCTTCCAATGCCCTAGCTACAGAAGAAAACAAGGCGAGATGGAAGATACCTGTTACATGCCTTTGCAAGATCTGTGAATCGAAAGTGGAAGATGTTGCACATGCGCTAGTATTCTGTCTACATGCAAAACGACTTTGGAGTGCGATGAGGGACTGCTGGACCCTTCCTTCTACAACAAAATTCCATATTTCATCCCCTACATGTTTCAAGTCGGTTATCCACTCCATCCCTGGCCACCTAGTGGACAAAACACTGCTCGTTGCCTAGAGGGCCTGGTATGAGAGGAATGAGATTATCCACGACAAACCCCTTCCGTCTACTAAAGGTTCACGAAGATTTCTATACAGCTATGCAAACACCCTTAGCTTCATCTCGATTGTCTCAATTGACCAGGTGCTAAAAGGGAAGATGTTGCATGTACCTCTTGTGGATGCTTCGGCTGTTGTTGTGAAGGAAGCACCACAGAGTAAATGCTGGGTCAAGCACCCAGTTGGGTGGGTAAAACTAATGATTGACGGCTCGTTTAAAGAAGATAATGGATCTGCGGGCACCGGTATGGTCCTTCGTGACAACACTGGTGTGGTAATTTTTTCAGCGTGTTGTTCTCTATTGGACTGTGAGGATGCGTATGAAGCAAAACTAATGGCCTGCAGGGAAGGTCTCGATTATGCTCTTCATCAGTCCAACTTACCCATTATTGTGGAATCTGATTGTGCACAGCTGGTCTCGGCTATTCTATCAAAAGATCGTGATCGTTCTGCCTATCTGCATACTGTTTCGGAGATTCGAAGTTTGGTTAGATGTAATAGAAAATATTGTTTTGTAAAAGTAGACCGTAGTCAAGTAAAAATTAGCCACTGCCTTGCTAATTGGACAAGGACAGAGAGTCGTGATGTTATCCTCCAGGAGCTCATAGCTGAACTCCCTGTAATTCTTGCTGATTAATAAAAGGTCTGGTTTTACAAGGAGGCCATACTGAAAAGTGACATGTGAACTCTGAAGCACCAGCAACCAATGATTCAGAAATGTTTCGTATAATTATGTACAGTATCAGGAAACGGAGTCTGGGGTATACGAGGGATTGAGGGGATCGGTGTTTCGTGCTGTGGGGAATTTACAGAAATCATGGTCGTTTTCTATTCTAAGTAATGGCTGGTTTTTCTAAAGTCAATGTTAATCAGGCTGCTAAAGCCAAGAAAACGAATGGATGAAAGGGGTTTAGCATTCGTTTCGCTTAAGGACCCTAGTAGTAGAAGGTACACATGTGACCAAGAACGTTCTTTTTTATGGAAAGGCCGTAGAATAGCAGTTTTGTTACAATACATCTTGGAAGGCCGTAGAATAGCATGTACACAACGCCGCAAAACGGCAGGTCTGGTACCAACAAGAGGTGGTAGCCCTTCGATATAAGGGTCTAATCTCTATCCATTCACGCCTGAGGCAGAGGTGGCGGGAAGCTAAATCTATCGTTTTTAAAGAGACCCACTAAATGCCAGACATCGAAATCCTGAGCAATCTTGGTCTTGATCGTCGCAGCCGCCGGAGCAAGCTTCGTAGAATAGCAGTTTAGTGAGTAGACTCTAGTTTCCAAATTGAACTGATTTTATCTGGTTGAAATTTTCTCATCTGGAGAGTGTTGCGTATTGTGATCCTTGTTCAAGTTCGCTCGATAATAATACCCGCAAAAAAAAAAACGTTCGCTCGATAATATGTTTGCAGCATTTCGGGAAAAAGGACAGTATGTTTGCAGCCTTCCTTTCACCTATACTTCAGAATAAAGTGATTCTTGTTCACGTGAAGCGCATCTGGTGTAGTGGTATCATAGTACCCTCCCACGGTACTGACCAGGGTTCGATTCCCTGGATGCGCAGTTTTGTTTATTTTTGTTTTTTATTTTTATTTTTGTTTCTGAATATGCAATTAAACTCTGCATTGTAACTCTCCCTTCTCGTAATAATTCTGTTATTCATTTTCTTTTGGTGGTAGCGGACCCAAGAGCCAAGAATTTGGTATTGGTAGCTCTCTAAACTTAAAAAAAAACTAGGTGCCGGCAATATATGAGATGCACTCTGGAAACCAAAAAAAAAAGATGATTAATCTCCTCGCCTATCCGCAAAAATCCTCATTTGCTGCTCCTTCCATCATATACTGTACAGTCTGTACTGGTCCGCACACGATTGTTTTCCACCAAAGTTGTTTCTCGCGTGATCCAATGCTCGATGATTAAAACAGTGACGGGTCGGAAAAATCCACGGAAGTTCTTAGAAAGTGAGAGGATATCGACAAAGCCATGATGCTACTTTTCAGTCTTCTTTGTTGTTGGCGAGTGTTCAGAGTCTTCTTTTTCGCAGATTCCAAACTTTGCACAAGGATCAGAAAGCGAAAGACCAAGAAACCCAAATCACGTTCGATATCCATCTAGAGGCTTAGGGCGTTCATCTATCTATTGTTAGGACATGTAGAATGCAAGGTGATAAGGGTGGTGCTTATCAAAATTAACCAAGTATTCGACGTAAGCACTAGTGTTTATTTGTACAGGAGAGGTGTCTAGTTAGGCATTTATCTAGAATAAATAAGCACCGGTGCTTAATAAAAACCGGTTAATTTTTCTAGACCACTGGTGGAAAAAGGGCCTCTAGTCCCGGTCGGAAACTAGCTCTAGTCCAGTTTTCGACCCGGGACTGCCAAATCGGGACTAGAGGCCCCTATTTCTAGTCCCGGTTTGCTACGGCCCGGGACTAGAGTCTACCACGTGGCAGTTTCTGCGTCGCTGGGCGAAACCCCTCTAGCCCTAGGTTGTAACACTACCCGGGATTATACTGGTTCCTGCCGCGGCAAAGATTCGTGTTCTAATTTTTCATTTTGTTTTTTTCATTTATTCGTTCCTTTTTCGATTTGTGTTTCACTATAATTTCAAAAATATTTCGTACACTTATTCTATGCTACTACATGCACAGTACATCTTGATGCATATATAAGTAATATTCGATCTCTTGCATGTATACATGCATATACAATATTCGATCATATCAAAAGAAAGGAAATGTTTGAAATTACATGGTCATTGATGATATATCATATCAACTACATGGAGATCACTAAGGCATATTGAAAACAAGAGAGACCACCCTCTCCACCCTCCCCCTCCCCTCCTCCCGTTTCTGACCTCCTCTCCCCAGATCCCGAGCCCCTCCCATGGCCTCTCCGTTGGAATAGCTGGTCGGAGTTGGCGAGGAGGTGGCGCCGGTGTAGATAGCGTTAGGATTAGTGGCTGGCTGCCGGTAGTAGGATTTTTTCCTGGTGATGTGGAGCTAGGGACGATGATGGAGACCAACACATCTAATAAAGCCGTTGTCTACTGTTTCCTTCGCCTCGTCGTCGAGGTGCTCTGCTACCCTCATCTGGCCGGCCGGGGAGGCGGGGGGATTGAGGTGCAGAGCACGTTGAGATGGGGTTCGGGGAATGGCGGGAGTTTCTCCTTGCTGGCGTATGCGTGCGGTGCTGGCAAGCGGTGGTTCGCGCCTGATGCTTCTCTTCCTCTTCTGGCCGGCCATGGTGGCGAGGAGATCTTGAAGAGAAGAAGATGGCGGACGACCAACTCCCACCGCATCACGCGTGGCCGCCGTGCTGCTATTGGCGGTTCTACTTTTGCTCGAGGAAACCCGGCCTGCCGTGGCGGCGAGGAGGTGGATGCGAGCGTGTGGTGGACTACTCCTGCGATGCGGGGCATTGGGGAGCTTCCAGAGTTTCTCCTCCCCGCGACATTCTCCAAGCGACGACGAAGGGTCGCCGCCGCTATCCTTGGCCAGAAGGGTGGTCGCGTCGTGCTCGGCACAGAGTGCGCGAGCTTATCTATCCTCTTCGGGAGGATCTTCTCCAGTGGCGGAGCAACACTGATGCCCCTCGTCCAGCCAAGTGGTTTTGTCCCCGGCTGGTCTAGAGGAGGCGCTGCCTCGCCGCTGTTTGTCGTCGGGGGATGCTTTGGACCTGATTGCGTTTTTGCAATCTCTGTTAGGGTGGTTCGTGTTAAGTGTTCGGGTTGATACGTCCATTTTGCATCACTATTCTATATCATAATTCACTGTTATTCATTGGTATATTTCATATTAAGAGATGATACTTATGTTATTTCATCTGTTTTTGCATGGTTGATGACTTTTGAAGCATGGACCGCTGTAGTCAGGATTCTGATGGAAAAGGTGCTGTTTGGAGGCAAAATTCGTGAGGATCAGAAAATCCGGGAAAATACATGAAAAATCCTATTTTACCAGAAGACGAAGGAAGCCAGAAGGGGAGGCTGAGATGGGCCACAGGGGGCCCACACCACCCCCTGGCGCGGGCCAGCCTAGGCCGTGCCACCAGGTGGTGTGGCCGCCCTGGTCCACCCCTAGCTCTCCCCTCTGGCGTATATTATCCTCCCGAAACCCTAAGACTAGGGGAGCGACCACATAAAGATTCCGCTGCCTCTACGTTGCGGAAAACACCGAGAGAGAAAGATCTCTCCGGCAGGCAGAATTCTGTCAGAGGAATTCCTTCCCGGAGAGGTGAGATCGTCGCCATCAACACCACCATCAAGCTGGACTTCATCGGGATCATCATCATCATCACCACCACCATCATCTCCACCAGCACCCTCATCACCATCTCCATATCGCTGTAACAATTGGGTTGAATCTTGCATTAGTTCTTAGGGGAAACTTTCCCGGTGTTGATTACTCTTTGTAGTTGACGCTATTGAGTGAACCATTGAATTATTGTTTATGTTCAGATTGTTATACATCATTATTCCATCTCTGATCATGATGCATATGATGTCTTGTGAGTAGTTCGTTTTGTTCTTGAGGACATGGGAGAAGTCATGTTGTTAGTAGTGGAATTGTGTTGAGAAAGATTCAATAGTTTGATATTTAAGTTGTGGTGTACTTCTTCTAGTGGTGTCATGTGAACGTTGACTACATGACACTTCACCTATATGGGCCTAGGGGAATGCATTGTGTATTTGGATACTAATCGTAGGGGTTGCCGGGGTGACAGAAACCTGAACCCCCGCTAGGAAACCATTGCACAAGGGATATCAGGGTCTTAGAGTTTAAAGCTGTGGATAGGTTTCTACCTTAATTACTTTCTTGTACTTGCGGATGCTTGCAAGGGGTATAATCACAAGTATGTATTAGTCCTAGGAAGGTCGGTACATTAGCACAGGTTCACCCACACAACACTTAGCAAACTAAAGAAGATTAATCAACTATATGAAGCGAAAGCACTTGACGATATTACCATGTGTCCTCGAGAACGTTTAGTCATCTTAAGTAATACAACCGGCTTGTCCTTTACTGAATAAAGGATTGGGCCACTTGCTGTATTTATTCTTATTGTATTTTATTTACTCGTACTTTATTTTACTTGCATTATCAAAAAACCCTAAAAATCCGTTTGATAAGTATTTGCAGAAAATTCTTGATCCATACCACTAGCCAGCACCTTCTGCTCCTCGTTGGGTTCGACACTCTTACTTATCGAAAATACTGCGATACACCCCCTATACTTGTGGGTCATCAAGACTATTTTCTAGCGCCGTTGCCGGGGAGTGAAGCGCTATTGGAGAGTGGAACTGGTAAAGGAAACTTCTACTGTGACTATTGTTTATTTATGTTAGTTGCTTTATTTTTATTATGGATAATTTGCTGAGTTTCTTATTTCGTAATGCTACTACCACTGCTAAGGTAGTAGATGAACCACCACCTGCTGAGAATGATACTTCTAAAATACCTACAAGAATTATTGATTGTGTTATGGATAATTACTATGTTGGGGATGGAACTGTCCATCCCGGTGATCATTTGCTCTTTATACACGAATTATGCGGGTTGTTCAAGTGTGCGGGTATTACTACAGATCAAGTTAAGAAGAAGTTATTCTCATTATCACTAAAAGGAAGAGCCGAGGAATGGTATAAGCTGCTGAAGAATGGTCAAGCTCTTGAATGGGAGGAAATAGTTAAGGGTTTTCGCGGCATAGTAAATCAAAATTTTCTACGGAAGCGAACAGAGGGAAAGCCAAGATCTAATCTAGGAGATGCAAAAAACGAGAGAGATTGGATTAGATCTTCATACCCTTGAAGATTCACACAGCGGAACGTTAATGGGCGTGGGTGATGTAGTCGTACTCGCTTCTCCTCCTCGCGATCCGATCCGATCTAGCACCACAAGTGGCGGTGCCTCCGTGAGATGCACACGTGCAGCACCTCGACGTCTCCTCCTTCCTTGGACCAGGAAGTATGGTGGAGAGATGGATTGGATCTACAACACGATGGCGTGGTGTATTTGGTGGAGAATTTCTGCAGGCTTAGCACAAGCAGGGAGGGAGAGGAGGCGGCAGGGGCTACTAGGGCTTGGAGGGAGATGTGTAGGGAAGGGGCGCACCAGGCCTCTATATATAGAGGGAGGCGGCCAGCCTAACCCCTCCTCCAAGCCTATCTCTAGTTTAAACGATTTAAACTCTCCCTTATCTAGAAATTCTATCCCGAGATTTAAGCAGGTTAAATCTCTCTAGAATCGGCTGGGCCCTATGGGGCCTTGTGCCCCTGGCCCAATGCGGCCAGGACACTCCCTCATAGGCCCATGCCCCCTCCCGGAAGGTGGGACCACGTTGGCCCCCTTCCGGAAGGTTCTAGAAGCTTACGGTACAATACCGATTAATCCGGAACAATTCCGAACTCCAAAAACTGCACTGCCTTATATGAATCTTATTCTCCGGACCATTCCGGAACCTCTTGTGATGTCCCAGATCCCATCCGAGACTCCGAACAAAAATCCATAAACCAATTATCCAATCTATCCTAGCTTCGAGACACGTTAAGTGTGTGACCCTGCGGGTTCGAGAATATGCAGACATGATCTTCTATCAATAATCAACAGTGGGTGCAGGCACCCATATTGACTCCACACATTCATCGATGATCATATCGGATGAACCACGATGCCAGGATTCAATCAATCCCATATATATATTCCCTTCGTCTCGCGATATTTTACTTGCCGAGATTCGATCGTCGGTATCGCCATACCTAGTTCAATCTCGTTCTCACGAAGTACTTTACTCGTTCCGTAATCCGATATCACTTTGTGATTAACTCCTTAACCACATGCTTGCAAGTGGTGTTGATATCGACACGAGTGGGCCCGAAGTATATCTCTCCGACTTGGGAGGGACAAATCCCATCTCGATACATACAACCCAACAGATACTTTCCGATTACCTGAGAGACACCTTTATGATCACCCTCTCATAGGATGACGTTTTATGACCTCAAAGCTTTCTTCCGATACCAGGGAGTTGTATGATCTCATGGTCTAAGGAATACAATATTTGACATAAGAAAAACTTCGCAAAGACGAACACGATGACACGATCTAATTGCTTCGCTTAGTTTGGGTCTATCCACCATATCATTCTCCAATGATATGATCTCATTATCAATTGACAACTCATGTCTATGGTTAGGAAACCTTAACCATCATTGATCAATGAGCTAGTCCATAGAGGCGTACTAGGGACACGGTGTTGTTCACAAACCACACAAGTATTAAAGTTTCCGCTTAATACAATTCTAGCATGGAATATAAACTTTATCATGAACAAGAATTATAATAATAACATCTTTATTATTGCCTCTAGGGAATAATTCCAACAAATAGTACCTCTCTTTTATTCAAAGTTTTATCCTCCTAGTGAGATTCATAAAGATCGGAATCAAATATACAACTTTTGGCCTCTTGATGGAGAGAGTACAGCTCAAGCTTGGGGGAGATTGAAGTTACTAATGCTCAAATGTCCCATTCATGAGCTCCCCAACAATATTATTATCAATAACTTTTATGCAAGGCTTTCTCTTCATGATAAGGTTTTATTGGATGCTTCTTGTGCTAGATCATTCACTCGCATGTAAGAAGAAGCTAAATGGGATCTTCTGGACCATATTCAAGATAATGCTGAAGCATGGGAGAATGACAAAGGAAGAAAGTCAGGTATAAATTATGATTATGAATGCATTGAATCTTTTATGGGAACTAACGACTTTCAAAATATTAAAAGTGCTTATGGTCTAGACTCTCAAGCTATTGCAACTTATTTTAAGGCTTTTGCTTCCTACATTGAAGTGCCTAAAAAGAAGTGGAATAAGTATCATGAACCTTATAAATATATTACTAAGAGTGTTCCTGCAAGAAACACTGAAGTTTATACTGCTAATCATGTTTTATCTAAACCTTACATTGAGAAAATGCCTTTCCCAGTTAAGATAAAGGAACATTCTATGATAACTAGTATTGTTAATGAAAGTACAAATAAAGCTGTTGAACCTGATAAACAAATGGATGATGAACCTATAATAGCAAATGTGAAAGACTGTGTCACTAAATATGTACAAGAGGGACACACTATCCTTTGTAAGGATACCTCTAATATTGTTTCACAAAGTAGTGTTATGAGAGCTAGTATTCCTGTGTTTTCTGTTAGAATAAGTGATCATTGCTACGATGGTCCTTGTGATAGTTATATTGTTAATTTTATGGATGATACTGAAAGTTACTATTAGAGAGGGAAAAGTGTTCTTATGCATCTCAATAGTATCAAGTTTCCTCGTTTTATGCTGAAAGTTTTTATGTTACAGTTCTTTTGCCTTCCTATGCTAGTAGCCTCTGGTTTCAACAACTTGTTTGTTTACAAAATTCCCTTGCATGGGAAGTGGGTTAGACTTAAACGTGTGTATTTTTGCTTCTTAATGCTCCCTTTCACTTCAATTCATATTCCTATGTGAGCATCTTCAAAATTATCATGCCCATCTTAATGGCTATAAAGAAAGAGCTTTTTGGGAGACAACCCAGTTTATTTTTGCTTTCAGTTTGTTTTTGTTTCTTTGAGTCTTGGAAGTTATTACTTCGGTAATAACCTCTCCTTATCCTTTTTGTTTTTTTTGTGCCAAGATCAACCTCTAATGAGAGAGAAGTAAGATTTGGGGAAGTTGCTGTCCCGAAACAGATTTTTGTGCTTCACCGTAAAAATCCGTGAGAGATCTCTGTCCTTCTGATTGAGCTGTAATTTTTTGTGCTTATGCCCCAGGTTGTTATTTAACTTTAGTTAGTTTTGCACTTTTTGATTTGAGCAACATAATATTTTCGAAAAAATTGATCTTTACCTGCTAGTTTGTTTTGATAGATTTTGCCACTCTTGCATTTTCCTCTTTAATCGATTTCCTTTTTGGATTCTTTTTGGGTTTTCAGAAGGAGTTGCTACAGTAGCTTATGTTTTGATGGTTTTCAGTTGAAGGTGAACTCAAAAGGTTTTATCACTTCACTTATACTAATGTTGCTAATGAGAGCTGTGTGAAGTTTTGTGTGAAAGAAATTTCTAGGTAGTGGAGATAATGGTGTAGTAAGGAAGAGAAAGGTTTCATGACTCACAATATGTGCATGAAGATGAAGATATTGATGTTATTCAAGTGGCAACTCCGGAAGAACCCACTGAATACCAAATTCAGAGACCTGCAGAGTCCATTTTCAAATAGGTAACAGTTCTGGTAAGAAAAGTTCCACGAAAATACTATCCAACTATATTTTTGCAGTTTTCAGTCAATAAGGAAAGCTACGAAGTGAAAGAGGGAAGGAAATGGAGCCAGGGTGGCTCCCACCACTCTGTGGCACGGGCCCACCCCTGGCCACGCCACCAGGTGGTGAGGCCACCCCGGACTCTGTCTCCGACCCGTTTTCTCCCAGTACCTTCCTTATGTTGTGAAACTTCGTAATATATAATCCCCCAGATCTCCTGAGGTTCGTATATCGTGTTTTTGTCGTGTTTTTGTTTCGATTTGTTTCTGCCAGGAACTATTTGTCCGCCGAGGATAAGGGAAAGGAGCCTATGGAGGAGGATCTCCAAGACCCCAAGTAGGGGCTGGTACCTTTAGTCACTTGCCCTGCATCAACGGAAGCCCTACGAGTCACTAAGGAGTTCTGCGATAAGTACCGAGACTTGAGGAGGAAGGTGGACATGCTTCAATGGGAGAATAATAGGCTTCGCAAGATGCTAGAAGATTTCCTCACGTCAACTAAGAAAATATTACCACCACCTAAGGAGTAATTCGTCATCAGGTTTGGCATCCCCTTGGTTTGTTCCAAGCTTGGGGGACTGCCGCAGTATCACATCACTATCTTCTATCTTTTTACCTTTTTAGTAGAGTCATGTCATGAATAGAGAAGTTATCATGTAGGATGGTTTGCATTATGGAAGTGTCCCCTCTCTCGTTAGATATGTATCCCTTGGTGTGAGTTGCCATTATGGAGTATTAATGAGAAGTTCTATCATTTACTCTTTTGCATATCTTATATTAGTTTTCAATTCATGGTTATATGATTGATCTTGTTGTTAGTATTGGTAGCACTTTGGGATTATTGAGTTAATTTAGTTGGTTTTGGCAAACCTGGCTTGGTCAGTAGCAACACTATTTTTGAGAGTTGAATGAAAAAGATAAAAGTACTCTAAAGAAATATAATTTCATCATCTTTCTTTCTTAATTTGCTCATAAGTTTAGTATTCTCTAGTTAAGATCTTTTGTGCTTCCAAGGAATATTGCATTTTTGTCTTTATCACTTGTATGTTTGTTTGTTTCCTTCAACTCTTATACTTGCTACCCAGCCTTGCTAGCCAAAACATTGTACTGAGAGGGAATTCTTCTCGTGTATCCATCCCTTAAACCAAAACCCATGCCATTTGTGTCCACCATACCTACCTAGTAGCATTATTGCTATTCCAAGTAAATTCATGTTTTTATCTACCTTCCAAATTAAACTTGTTATGTGAAAATTAGTGATTAAAGCTCTCACGAACTTGATGGCACACTTTACTTTCTTGCATTTAATAAACTTGAACCATTGTGCTCATCTATGTTTCGTATATGCTTGCGCTTTGTGAGTTGTGAATTAGTAGAACCATGCTGTCATGGGGGAACGCTTTCAACATTGCACTGGTACTTTGTACCTAGTTGATATCATTTTATTTTGTCTATGGATGTCATCGGTGTGAAATGAAAGGGGAGCTTGTAAGTCCATGGAGTTATGCATGTGTGTTAGAGAAACGCCTGGGCCGCTGGTCTAATCCATGCTGACATGGTGGAAACCTGCAGCATAACCATAACGAGCATCTATGAAGCATTCTTCTTATAAAAAAGAGTCTGATATTGAGAAAAAAAGAGAAAAAGAAAAAAAGAGATGAGAAAAGAGGAAAGAGAGAAAAAATCACCATATTCCCATGGTAAATAAGAAGATTGCTGAGATGCTTGTTGTCTGCTTGCCTTGTCATTTTGATATGGGGATTCTTCCGTATCATCGGGCAAGGGGTACCCCGTTGGCGGTTCTCTATGATACACGTGTGCTTACGATGACAAGAACTTACTGGTGACTAAACTTGAGTAGCATGAGAAGCGGCCCTCGTATTCAAGGGACATGAGATTCTCAATTTACAACTTGTCAAGCATATCCTCATATTTGATCACTTGAACCTTAATCACCTAAAGATGCCTATGATAGGGGCAATGAGAGCTGAAAGCTAATAAGTATCATAATTTTTGGGAGCTCTTTATGAAACTTGAAATCCCTGCTTCCCTCTGCGAAGGGCCTTTCTTTTACCTTTTAGTTGAGTCAGTAAACCTATTCCCTTCTGTCTCAGCAAGTATTTTGAGTTGTTGTGTTTCATTCATTCATATGATGATTTATTCAATCATGTTTGTTATGTTCCTTGTTTTTGCACATTGCTCTTATCTTTGTGATTACTACTTTGAAAGCTATCATTGAGAATCAGTTATTTGTGAACTCCAGCAAATTATCTACTATTCTTCGACCAAGAGCTAAGTTTGCCATTACCAATAATGATTTACTTTATGTATCTTTATTGTGTTTCCTTTACTCATTGCAAGTTGAGTTATATAATAGTGAGTTGTCTTCTATTATGATCTATGCATTGATGAATGTGATGCTTCTTGTTCGTATTCATTTTTATCGACTCTTCACTCCATAAACCTGAGGTCATGTTTATTGAGCTCTGTTTCGCTTGGGGACAAGCGAAGACTAAGCTTGGGGGGAGTTGATACGTCCATTTTGCATCACTATTCTATATCATAATTCACTGTTATTCATTGATATATTTCATATTAAGAGGTGATACTTATGTTATTTCATCTGTTTTTGCATGGTTGATGACTTTTGGAGCATGGACCAGCGTGGATTCTGATGGAAAAGGTGATGTTTGGAGGCAAAATTCGCGAACATCAGAAAATCCGGGAAAATATATGGAAAATCCTATTTTTCCAGAAGACGAAGGCTGCCAGAAGAGGGAGCGAGTGGAGATGGGCCACAAGGGGCTCACACCACCCCCTGGCGCGGGCTACACTAGGCCGTGCCACCAGGTGGTGTGGCCGCCCTGGCCCACCTCTAGCTCTCCCCTCTGGCGTATATATTCCTCCTGAAACCCTAAGACTCGGGGAGCGACCACAGAAAGATTCTGCCGCCTCTGCGGGGTAGAAAACACCGAGAGAGAAAGATCTCCGGCATGAGATTTCGCCGGGAATTCCTTCCCGGAGAGGGGAGATCGTCGCCATCAACACCACCTTCAAGCTGGACTTCATCGGGATCATCATCATCATCATCACCATCATCACCCTCATCACCATCTCTATATTGCTGTAACAATTGGGTTGAATCTTGCATAGTTCATACGGGAAACTTTCCCGGTGTTGATTACTCTTTGTAGTTGATGCTATTGAGTGAACCATTGGATTATTGTTTATGTTTAGATTGTTATACATCATTATTCCATCTCTGATCATGATCCATATGATGTCTTGTGAGTAGTTCGTTTTGTTCTTGAGGACATGGGAGAAGTCATGTTGTTAGTAGTGGAGTTGTGTTGAGAAAGATTCAATAGTTTGATATTTAAGTTGTGGTGTACTTCTTCTAGTGGTGTCATGTGAACGTCGACTACATGACACTTCACCTATATGGGCCTAGGGGAATGCATTGTGTATTTGGCTACTAATCGTAGGGGTTACCGGAGTGACAGAAAGCTGAACCCCGGTTAGGAAACCATTGCACAAGGGATGTAAGGGTCTTAGAGTTTAAAACTGTGGTTAGGTTTCTACCTTAATTACTTTCTTGTACTTACGGATGTTTGCAAGGGGTATAATCACAAGTATGTATTAGCCCTAGGAAGGTTGGTACATTAGCACAGGTTCACCCACAGAACACTTAGCAAGCTAAAGAAGATTAATCAACTATATGAAGCGAAAGGACTTTACAGTCGTCCTCGAGAACGTTTGGTCATCTTAAGTAATACAACCGGCTTGTCCTTTGCTGCATAAAGGATTGGGCCACTTGCTGCATTTATTCCTACTATCTTTTGTTTACTCGTACTTTATTTACTTGCTTTATCAAAACCCCCTAAAAATCCGTTTGCTAAGTATTTGCAGAGAATTCCTGATCCATAACACTAGCCAACACCTTCTGCTCCTCGTTGGGTTCGACACTCTTACTTATCGAAAATACTGCGATACACCACCTATACTTGTGGGTCATCAATAACATACACCCTACATGAACAGACTAAGCATGCCCACTATGATGAGTATATGTACAAAAATGAAAACAAATAGAGTTCATTACCAGCCTCTTACCACACCTCAAGTTGTCATTAATCCTCATTATTGCCCTTCACTTGTGTGGCTTGAATAATAATAATATGAAACCAAATTCCACTAAGAACTGCTGAACCCTACAACAAACTCACAAAACCAAAGAAGAACAACAAATATTTTTGGTGTTTTCGATTTTTAAAACAAGAACCAAAAAGGAAGAACAAGCAAAGCAAAATATTTTTGGGTTTTTCGAATAGTTCAAACAAAGCAAAAAGGGAAAAGCAAACCAAGGCAAAAAGAAGAAGAAGCAAACAAAGAGAAACAACAGAAATATTTTTGGTCTTTTTGTGTTTTAAGAAAGCAAAAACAAAGAAAGAACGAAAACTAAAAAGAGAACGAAACATGAATATACAAAGTACCAAAGCAAAATGATATGGATATGAGTGCGATGTCAGCGTACCTCCCCCAAGCTTAGGCTTTTGGCCTAAGGGGTCTCAATCCAGATATGAGTAAGGGTTCCAAGCAGGCGGGTCATTGTAAGCATGATCGTAGTTGGGACCTTGGGAAGAAGAAGAAGCTCCCCAATCATAGGTAGGCTGCTGATATGAAGACTCCCCCTCATTCGAGGGATGGACCGAATCATCCGTGACCTCCCTTCTAGTATCCTGCTCCTGTTGAGAGAGCTCTCCCAAGTACGTATCAAACTCCTCCTCCGTGAGGGACCATCCTACCCTGTTATCAAGGTTAAACAAAACAGGTGCAGGCAAAAGAACAACACGCTCGGACTTGCTCCTTCTCCAACCAACTTTGATAAAGGTTATTTCATAAGACAACTCACTCAAACTAGCCCACGAAGAAACAAACTTATGCTGTATCATGGAATTAAGATCAAGCCTTTTTAGGGGAAACTGTAGGTCTAGATGATGAGGCACTAAACCATGAAATGCTAGTAAACGAGAAGCAATTAGGCCCCCACAAATTCCACCTTTCTCGCGGTTAGCAGCAAGACGGAAAGCTATCAAAGCACCCAAGTTGTAAGACCTATCTCGTTTAAGAGCAGCAGAGATGAATGCTAGATCATATGAAGATAACTTATTGGCAGTTTTCCTAGCAAGAATACACTTGGCAATAAAGTAAGCAAAGTAGCGAATAAAGGGGAGATGAATGTTACGGATTTTCCTGCTCTCCTTCAAGAAGCTGCTCCCTTGGCAAATCTCTGCGTACAAGTCCATGAGTGGTGCAGGTCGCTCTTTAATCCTTCCACATGATCCCCACTGAGGTACCTTAATAGCTGCACAAAAGTCATCGAGAGAGAGGTCGACAACTATATTGTAAATTTTGTAGTGGACCATGGGGTTAGGCAAAGAGTAACTAAATTGAAAGTCCTGCACTATAGACATCGTTAGTTTCACAAATTGTCAAGGTTCATCCTCCACAAAGTGCTCCAATCCTGCATTAGCAACCAAAGTATGGAAGTCCTAGGAAATTCCTGCAGCCCTCATGAATTCGGAGCATGGATACATGGAAGGAAAAACTTCCTCTTCTCGATGAACCTTCATAACCTCAGGCACCCTCAGTTCATGTTGGTTTAGTTGATGCTCATTCATCTTCTATTCTGAAATTTAAACATCTATTAAACAAGTGATTGAAAAGTGAATATAATGAAGGTCACTACTCATAGGGACTTGTATGAGGCCTAAACATGCATCAAAACTATATCTCTAAGCATCAAACAAGCTTACAAGCTCTCATAACCTGTCACCTACAGTAGCAAAATACTCAAGATATAAACCACTAAACACAAATCTACTTGGACAAGCGGAGGAGTCACATACCAGAGAACAAATGCTCGAAATTTCAGTAACAAAGATGGGTTGAGCAAGGAGATCGAAAAATCAAGGGCAAGCACAGCAAGAACGCGATTTTGAGCAATGAACTGGAGTTTACTCGGGAGAGAGAAGAAAGTGGCAAGTTAGAGAGTAAGTGGAGGGCCAGGGGTGGCCCACACCATGGCATGGCGCCACCCTGGGCAGGCCGCGCCACCAGGTGGTGTGCCTGCCTGGTGGGCCCCCTGGTACCTTCCAGGCACTCCTCTGCCCCTTTTTTCACGTAAAAATTTAATATGAATTTTCTGGAATTTACACGTTAGGTGTGTTGTAAGGGTATCTATCATACATCTACATACAACATTACCATATCATGACACTAGCCCAGCAACAATCTAAACTAGATGCCTCTAATTTATCCATTGCAAGTTTTACGTGGCTTAGGGCTTTCGGAGATAGAACCGTTCTTACCTACGAACATGGAACCACAACGAAGATAACCAAGTTATTAGCAACTCGTTGTAAATCAGATATTGACTATAGTAGGAGAGACATACACCCACCAGCCACTTATGCAAAATTAGTTGCATGTCAGTCGTGGAACCAGTCTCATGTACGATGACATGTAAGGTTGGTCCGGGCCGCTTCATCCCACTATGCAACCAATATCCAAAATACATAGAAGATGCAATAACATAATCATCATCGCCCACATATAAACATATGTGTACTACCCGTGCAAAGCACCTATGCATAGATCAGGCTCTGATACCACTATTGGGTTCGCATCATAGAAAACAAAAAATTTCCTATGATGGGAACTATACGCCAAGATCTATCAACTAGATACAAGCAACGGGTGGATATACATCCATAGAGAACTTACCCTCGAAGACAACAAAGCTTTGTTAACGAGTTGGAACTCGTGGATGATGTAGTCATACACTTGCCGATCTCAAGATCGTGATGAAGTCTAGCAGGTCCGGCTCCAGCACGTCCATCAGATCCAGCTCCAGCAAGTCCAGCACCACCAAGTCCAGCACCGCAAAGCAGCGGTGCATCCGTGATTGCACACACGTCCGGTACCCCGACAACCTCCGTCCCTCGCTCCAGCAAAGCAGCGGAAGCATCAACTCCTTTCCAGATAAAGCCACCAGGAACATGTATCTCGCTAATCCGAGACCATGGGGAATAACTAGAGGGGGAGAGAGATCCTTCACGAGGAGGTGTGAGGAAGAAGGAGTGAGAGGGGGGCCTTTTATAGGAGGAGGGGAGGGTGTCCCTTCACCTCCCACATTCATGTGGTGGTAACCCCCTCCACATTAAAATGCCCCTTCACATTCTCTTTTAAAGTCTCCACTTTAAATGCATTAAATTTTCTCCAAATTTAATGGTCTCTCATTTAATAAAACTCTTTTATTAATTTTATTCAGAATTTTGTTAATTACTTTAATTAACAAACATTCACGTAAAACCCCCTGCAACATTTCAATACTACATGCAGAACCAATTTCAGCAATTTCACCCGAAACAGTTTCGGTGTCTATTGAAATCATTCCAGCGCTTTGTTAAATCTTTATCTTAAACATATTTTCTCCAAATGGTGTCGGTATCCCTTAAGTGTGTCACCCTACGGTTCACGAATAATGCAGACATGATCGAGACCCCTCTCCGATCAATAATCAGCAGCAGGACCTGGAGATCCGTACTGACTCCCACATATTCAACGATGACTCTTGTGATCGTGTGAACCTTTAACGTTGTAACTAAATCCCTTTGTCTCGCGATATATTACATGTCCGAGATTCGATCATTGGCATCCAAATACCTAGTTTGATCTCGTTACCGACATGCACTCTTTTCTCGTTCCCGTGATATAACATTCTAGTGATCACATCACTTGCTTGCAAGCTATTTCAATGTGATATCACCGAGAGGGCCCAGAGTATATCTATCCGTCATAGGGATGGACAAATCCCACTCTTGATCCATAAGCCTCAACATAACACCTTCGTAGCACCGAACCCACCTTTATAGTCACCCTGTTATGGTGTGACGTTTGATGTTATCAAGATACTCTTCCGGTGTTAGCAATTAACATGATCTCATGGTCTAAGGACTAAGATTACTTCATATGATGTTATAGCAATATAAACATAATGACTCTGATCATAATGCTATACTTCGGATGAATGTTCATCACATCATTCCACCAATGTTGTGACCTTGTTATTAACAACATCCAATGTCCATGATCAGGAAACCTTGATCATCTTGTTAATCAACAAGCTAGTTTATATGAGAGGCAGTACTAGGAACTTTGTATTTTGTTTATTAAACACACATGTATTAATGTTTCCAATTAATACAATTATAGCATGCAAAATAAACATTTATCATAAACATGGAATAAGATAATAACCACTTTATTATTGCCTCTCGGGCATATTCCCTTCAGTCTCCCACTTGCACTAGAGTCAATAATCTAGTTTAAAAAACTTTGCGTATTGAACACCTATGGCTTTATGGTGTTGCATATACGTGATTGCTAGTGGTTAACATAATCTTCGGATCTGACAGTTTCAGGTCCGTGTGTATTTGCATGTCTTTGCATCTCTACGCATCACTCATTCTCAAATGAGATGGCATTGTATAAATTTGGTCCTTTGGTGAGACCTTTAGTTCGTTCGGATTAAAATATGTTGATATTATTGTCATACAATATATCTTCATAGTATTAGCCCACTTTGAACCACACCTAGTTTGATAACAAACTTCTTAACACAAATGCCCTCCTTTACTGCTACTATAGCAGTCATATACTTAGCCTTTTGTTGTAGTATCCGTCACAATGTTTCAACTTTGGAACTTGTCCAAATCCATCATGGAACATCCTTTCCATTACATTGTGCCACCCATAGTCTAAATTGAGATAAATTTAATTTGTATCTTGTGACAAAACTAGTATCAATGTAACACTTTACAATGAACTACCTTTAACTATTTGTCACTTATACATGATATATTCTTAGTTCTTCCAAAGCTCATAAGAATATCTTTACTACTGTCCAATGATCATCTTATGAATCATTCTGGTATGTGCTCATAACATTTAGAGCATAGGACATTCTGGATATATACATATCATGGTATAATCGATCAAAATCTTCATGTGATTTTACTAACCAAGTGTTGAAACACTTGAATCTTGATTCAATCCTTTCCATGCAGCAAGAATCTTTCTTGTTGTTTCCATATTGAACCCTTTCAATATCTCATATATGTATGTCTAGCACAACCATATTAGCGCCTCAATCTATCCATATAGATATTGATGCCAAATATTCCGGTTTTGCCCAAGTCTTTCATCGAAATCTTATTTTAATGAAATTCTTAACTTGTGTCAATACAAGACACATCATTTCTAATCAACAATATGTCCTCTACATAATGTATTAGAAATATGTCTCAGTGCTCCCACTTAATTTCTTGCAAATGCAAGCATCTTCATCATCTCCGATGAATTTAAACTCTTTTAACAGTTTCATCATGGTGAAGATTCCAACTCTACTATGCTTACTTCAAGTATTGAAGTTTGCATGCCCTTTTAGCACCCTTTGAATTAACAAAACCCTTCGGACCGTGTCTTGTACATGTCCTAGGTAACCATTCTATTAGAAGAACATTGTTTTGTTTGTTCAACTACCATACATCAAATTATATGTAGTAGTTGCTACATTAATCTGTCAAGACTAAATATCGCTATGAAAGATCAAATCTTGTCATAGTCAACTCCTTGAACATTGCCGTAAACTTCTTTCCGACATGTCGACTATTTCATAGATGTTAAACATCCATGTCTATTTCTTTATAGATCCAAACACGACCGATAGGCTTCACGCCTTTCCGGAGGGTCTTCCAAGTTCAGAAACTTGATTTCTCGTGTATGGATACTATCACGGATTTTGAGACTTCTAGTCATTTTATGGAGTCAGGGCCCATCATCACTTCTTTGCATGTAGTCGGTTCATCATTGTCAAAACAATAACGACTTGCTTATCAAATCACACTATTTGATTCTTATCGACCCGCACGGTTCAATAGGAACTCTAATCTCCGAGATCACACCCTTTGTAATCACGGGAGCCATGAGCAATGTGGCCACCACCGGGACACTTTTCGGTGCTGCGCTACTTAGCACATATAGCTAAGGTTCAACAACCTTATCAAAGTTCTATTGTCCTCCCACTTAACTTTTCGCGAAAAATTCCTTCTTAAGAAACTTGACGTTCCAAGTAACAAACTCTTTTGTCCTCGGTGTTATGGAGAAATTCCTAACAAATTCTTTGGGATAACCTACAAAGACGTTCTTATCCGACTTTGGTTGTAAACATTTTACTTATGCATAGCATACCAAAATTTAAGAAAAGACAATTCGGGTTTTATCCCAAACCATAACTTATATGGTGTCATTTCAACGGATCACGATGGTGCTCTTTTCAGTGTAAAAGCGGTAGTCTCTAAAGCTTCAATCCTTAAAACATAATGGCAGTTTTATAAATGACACCTTTGATCTTACCATGTCAAACATGGTTTGATTTCATCTCTCGAATATGCCATACTCCTATGGTTTATCGGGAAACACAAATCATGGAACAATTCCTAAAATCTTAGGTGTTTTTGCTAAACATGTAACTCAAATATCTTCCTTTATGATCGAATCATAAACTCTTTATTTTCTTGTTACAATGATTTTCCACTTCATCTTGAAAGTCTTTGAACAATTTTCAAATGTTTCATACTTCTTCCTTATAAAGTAAATATATAGATATATTCACTCAAATTTCTGGAGAAAGCATATGAAGCAAAAAGATACATCGCATATGGCTACACATAATGGACTATATACAACAATATGTATAATATCCAATAAGTTAGTCATCCGTTCCTCTTTGGCCTATGGACGGAGTTTCAATTATCTCGAGGAAAGTTTCACAAGCGTCAATTGATCAAAATCAAAGACTCCAACAATCCATCAACATGGAGTTTCTTCATGTTTTCTTTCCAATATAATTTAAACAGCGATGTCACTTCATAAGTGATCTTTCAATCATTTTTCTTGCGACATTTTAGCAATAGTGTTTATGGATGTGATTTCTCCCACTATACTTGTAAAAGTTCATCCATCCTTTATGGAATACGATAATTATTTGAACAACCACTGTTCTCATAATACCGGGACAAAATAACAATTATTAAAACAAATCTTGAAGGCTAGGTTTAACGACAACGAAAAACACAATAACACTTTATATGTTTTCGATGAACATCATCACTTATTCTCTTGCTAGTTACTTAGGCCATTGCAGTTCATGAATTGCGTTGTCCTATATGACACTTCATACCAACCAATTTGGTATCCAATACCGGTATCCAATACCTAAGAACCACATTGTTTAACAAGCAAGGAATACAACCATAACATGTATATCTTCTATATACCTAAGCTGGACATTTCCAACTTTTTCTTTTCTGCCAAATATTTTATAGATTCTCTTTCAGCAATTCCTTTTCCTTTTAAAAGAATCTATCAACATCAATAGTGGTGTCATTCACATGACACATAGTACAAAGCGTATATAGTCAAATACTAGTACCTTTGGACTTGCACTTTGAAGTGGATCACCATTATCAAATGTTTGGCATTCTTTCAAAAATCCATTCTTTAGTAATCTTTTAGTGTAGTAAACATTTTACTTACATCTTGTATTCATCCTTATCATGACAACTTTCATGATCAAGCTACTATAGCCTATAAGGAAGAATGACAAGTATAATTTTAGCTCCCAAAACCTTTTGGGAGATTCGGATGCCTAGCATCTCCATCCTTTACAAATTCTCATACAATATGAGAACATGTATTTTGCTAAATTATACTCTATCATAATGCAACCAAAAATATTGTTCAGATATCACAATATCTTCCACACATGATGGTTTCTGAAACAATTTTTTAGCTCCTAGATAATCTTGATATTAAAACAACTTTTGAATATCAATAATCATGGAGGCAAACATGATACTTTAGATACTAACATTGGAATTCTTACTCTTGATTTAATACTACTTATTAAACTTTATGGAGTAAATAGAGTTTGCTAAAAGTTTGCAATAGGACTTATAAACTTTAAATTGACATTCAAAACAATACGATACCAGTTCGTAAAGTAAATATCCAGAATTCTATAGTTCTATTATCTCAATTAAAACTAAGCATAAGGTAGTGAATAGACACCAATGACTATAACAAATTATGTAAATTCACTTCGATTTAGTTTATGACAAATTGAGTTCGACTAATCCAAATTAGAAATGAATCCCACTCAAAAACGACATCCCTCGTGCCTTTTTGGTGATTACATGAACCAAATCCACTACACCAAGTCCGATCATCACGTGAGTCGGTGTAGCTTCAAAAGCGGGCATCAATATGGCCATCATATCAACTATATGACTCATGCTTAACCTTTCGGTCCGTGTTCCGAGGCCATGTCTGTACATGCTAGGCTCGCCAAGTAAGAACCTTAGTATTCGCGTGTGTAAAATTGTCTTACACCCGTTATATGAAAGTGTAGAGTCGAGTAAACCTGATCATCACGTGATGTCTCGAAACACGATCCATAGAACGGTGCATACTTAAGGAAGAACACATTTTATCTTGATATTTAAATGAGGGATCATCTTAAAATGCTACTAAAACGCCAAACTAGCAATATAAGATGCAAACATCTAATGTGTAAAGTGGGATGATATGGTCCATGCATTTGATCACCATCATATGCATCGTGGTATGATCTCTATCATTCCTTTGTGTGTAAGGCCAAGGTCTATGGAACTTACACGTTAGGTGTGTTGTAAGGGTATCTATCATACATCTACTTACAACATTACCATATCATGACACTAGCCCAGCAACAATCTAAACTAGATGCCTCTAATTTATCCATTGCAAGTTTTACGTGGCTTAGGGCTTTCGGAGATAGAACCGTTCTTACCTACGAACATGGAACCACAACGAAGATAACCAAGTTATTAGCAACTCGTTGTAAATTAGATATTGACTATAGTAGGAGAGACATACACCCACCAGCCACTTATGCAAAACTAGTTGCATGTCAGTCGTGGAACCAGTCTCATGTACGATGACATGTAAGGTTGGTCCGGGCCGCTTCATCCCACTATGCAACCAATATCCAAAATACATAGAAGATGCAATAACATAATCATCATCGCCCACATATAAACATATGTGTACTACCCATGCAAAGCACCTATGCATAGATCAGGCTCTGATACCACTATTGGGTTCGCATCATAGAAAACAAAAAATTTCCTATGATGGGAACTATACGCCAAGATCTATCAACTAGATACAAGCAACGGGTGGATATACATCCATAGAGAACTTACCCTCGAAGACAACAAAGCTTTGTTAACAAGTTGGAACTCGTGGATGATGTAGTCATACACTTGCCGATCTCAAGATCGTGATGAAGTCCAGCAGGTCCGGCTCCAGCACGTCCATCCGATCCAGCTCCAGCAAGTCCAGCACCACCAAGTCCAGCACCGCAAAGCAGCGGTGCATCCGTGATCGCACACACATCCGGTACCCCGACATCCTCCGTCCCTCGCTCCAGCAAAGCAGCGGAAGCAGCAACTCCTTTCCAGATAAAGCCACCGGGAACATGTATCTCGCTAATCCGAGACCATGGGGAATAACTAGAGGGGGAGAGAGATCCTTCACGAGGAGGTGTGAGGAAGAAGGAGTGAGAAGGGGGCCTTTTATAGGAGGAGGGGAGGGTGTCCCTTCACCTCCCACATTCATGTGGTGGTAACCCCCTCCACATTAAAATGCCCCTTCACATTCTCTTTTAAAGTCTCCACTTTAAATGCATTAAATTTCTCCAATTTAATGCTCTCTCATTTAATAAAACTCTTTTATTAATTTTATTCAGAATTTTTTTAATTACTTTAATTAACAAACATTCACATAAAACCCCCTGTAACATTTCAATATTACATGCAGAACCAATTTCAGCAATTTCACCCGAAACAGTTTCGGTGTCTATTGAAATAATTCCAGCACTTTCTTAAATCTTTATCTGAAACATATTTGCTCCAAATGGTGTCGATATCCCTTAAGTGTGTCACCCTACGGTTTGTGAATAATGCAGACATGATCGAGACCCCTCTCCAATCAATAATCAGCAGCGGGACCTGGAGATCCGTACTGACTCCCACATGTTCAACGATGACTCTTGTGATCGTGTGAACCTTTAACGTTGTAACTAAATCCCTTTGTCTCGCGATATATTACATGTCCGAGATTCGATCATTGGCATCCAAATATCTAGTTTGATCTCGTTACCGACATGCACTCTTTTCTCGTTCCCGTGATATAACATTCTAGTGATCACATCACTTGCTTGCAAGCTATTTCAATGTGATATCACCGAGAGGGCCTAGAGTATATCTATCCGTCATCGGGATGGACAAATCCCACTCTTGATCCATGAGCCTCAACATAACACCTTCGTAGCACTGAACCCACCTTTATAGTCACCCTGTTATGGTGTGACGTTTGATGTTACCAAGATACTCTTCTGGTGTTAGCAATTAACATGATCTCATGGTCTAAGGACTAAGATTACTTCGTATGATGTTATAGCAATATAAACACAATGACTATGATCGTAATGCTATACTTCGGATGAATGTTCATGACATCATTCCACCAATGTTGTGACCTGGTTATTAACAACATCCAATGTCCATGATCAGGAAACCTTGATCATCTTGTTAATCAACAAGCTAGTTTATATGAGAGGCAGTACTAGGAAATTTGTATTTTGTTTATTAAACACACATGTATTAATGTTTCCAATTAATACAATTATAGCATGCAAAATAAACATTTATCATAAACATGGAATAAGATAATAACCACTTTATTATTGCCTCTCGGGCATATTCCCTTCAAGGCTGAGCAAGGAGATTGAAAAATCGAGGGCAAGCACAGCAAGAACGCGATTTCGAGCAATGAACTGGTGTTTACTCGGGAGAGAGAAGAAAGTGGCAAGTGAGAGAGTGAGTGGAGGGCCAGGGGTGGCCCACACCATAGGCAGGCGCGCCCCAGGGCTGGCCGCGCCACCAGGTGGTGTGCCTGCCTGGTGGCCCCCCCGGTACCTTCCAGGCACACCTCTGCCCCTTTTTTCACGTAAAAATTAATATGAATTTTCTGGAATTTTTCGAGACACTTTATTTTTGGGCAATTTTCAGGTATAGATGAATGATTTTCTGACAGAAATATTTTTTTGGAATGATGCAATGACAAAACAAGGCTAGAACTGCAGAAGTTCTAAGACACCCTAACATGCAAGCAACTAGCAACAAAAAAGAAAACTAAACGAAAGCAAAAACTAAAATGGATAGAATAGAAGTAAGCGGAGATAATCATGGTGAAAACATTGTTTTGTTCAATGAAATCCTTTTGTTAACAAGGTTGATCAGGTCTTGTTACCAAAACAATTTTATATGAAACAAAACTTTGTATTTCACTAATGATTATGTTACCTCAACCTTGATAGCAATGGTCCCAACCATAATAGTTTCAAAATTTTCTCTTGGTATGGGACAATATATTTCTCCAACTTGAATGCCCTCAACATGTTCAATTGAATTCAAACCATAAGTCCTATCAATCTTCTTGGGGAAATAGACAATATGCTCCTTGTCATTAACATTGAAAGTCACCTTTCCTTGATTACAATTAATAACAGCTCCTGCAGTATTAAGAAAAGGTCTCCCAAGAATAATAGACATATTATCATCTTCAGGCATACAGTTAGTATCAAGCAATTATGAGCCACTTGAACAGGTACATTCTCACATATACCAACAGGAATAGTGGTAGATTTATCAGCCATTTGCAAAGATATATCAGTTGGTATCAGTTTTTCAAGTTGAAGTCTCTTGTAGAGAGAAAAAGGCATGACAGTAACTCTTGCTCCCAAATCACACAAAGCAGTTCTAACATAACTATTCTTGATAGAGCAAGGGATAGTTGGAATCCCTGGGTCTCCAAGTTTCTCTGGAACCTTACCATTAAAGGAATAATTAGCAAGCAAAGTAGAAATTTCTTCATAGGGGTTCTTCCTTTTATTCGAGACAATATCCTTCATATACTTTGAATAAGGAGGAAATTTAATAGCATCAGTCAAAGGAATTTGCAAGAATAAAGGTTTCATCCACTCACAAAACTTATTATAGTGTTCATCTTCCTTTGACTTGTGTTTCGTATCGGGGAAAGGCATAGGTTTTTGGACCCAAGGCTCTCTTTCACTACCATGTTTCTTAGCAATAAAATCTTCTTTAGTGTATTTAGTATTCTTAGTGTGCATTTCACGTTCTTCTTCAACTTTTTCTTTATTAGGAACATCATTTTCTTCATTACCACTTTCAGTTTTAGCATCAGAGATAGAAATACTATTAGGATCTTTAGCAGGTTCAGAGGGTTCTACAATAGTTTTATGTTTCTTTTTTCTTTTCTTACGAGTAGTACCACTATTTTCAGCTTGTTGAGAATCCTGCTCAATTCTTTTGGGATGCCCCTCAGGATATAGAGGATCCTGGGTAGCAGCACCACTTCTTGTTCTAATTTCATAAGCATGTTTTTCTTTGGTGGCATTAACTAGCAAGTCTTTTTGCACTTTAATAAGTTGATTTATTTGAGTTTGAACCATTTGAAAATGTTTAAGAAGCATTTTAACATCATTAGTGGTTCTTTCCACAATATCCTTCAACTCAACAATAGCTCTAGAGTTTTCCATTAGATGATTTTGCACCCTTTTATTAAAATTATCTTGCTTAACAATAAAAATATCAAATTCTTCTAAGCATTGATCAGGAGGTTTAGAGTAAGGGATATCACCTTCATCAAAGTGTTGGAGAGAGTGTACCTCAATAGTGGATGAGTGGGGAATTGGCTTACATAATTCTTCTATAGGAGGTAAATTTTTGACATCTGCAGCTTTAATTCCCTTCTCCTTAAGAATTTCTTAGCTTCCTTCATCACTTCATCATTTAATTCAATAACTCCCCTCTTCTTAGATGATGGTATAGGCGCCGGTATAGCTGGTTCAGGTATAATTGTTTCAGGTATAGCTGGTTTAGGAGGAGTCCAATCTTCATAGTTCTTGCTTATTTTAGCCATTAATTCCTCAGCTTCCTTGGGAGTCCTATTCCTGAAAACACAATCAGCACAACTATCCAGGTATGTCCTAGATTCTTTAGTTAGTCCATTATAAAATATATCAACAAGCTCATTCTTAGGTAAAGGACATCTAGCTTGTGCATTAATCAAAGCACAAAACCTTGCCCATGATTCAGGCAATATCTCTTTTTCTCCCTGTTTAAAATCAAAAAGTTGATGCAAAATAGCATGTCTAGCACTAGGAGGAAAATATTTCTACAGGAAAGTACTAATCAAGCAATCAGGAATATTAATAGATCCAGGTGGTAAATTACTAAACCAAGCTTTAGCTTCTCCTTTCAGTGAAAAAGGGAAGATCTTAGCAACAAAGTAGGTGCGCATCTTAATATCATCATAAAACAAGCCACTCATGGTAGAAAGCTCAGTCATATGTGCTACCACACTTTCATTTTTAGTCCCACAGAAAGGTTCTTTCTCAACAATAGCTATGTAAGATAGATCAAGAGAGAAATCATAATATTAATCTTTAATGTTTATGGGAGAAGCAGCAAACTTAGCATTAGGAGACAATTTGGGTCTAATAGTACGCCTATCAAGGAGACTCTTAGCAGCGCTCCTACCATGGGTGTTCTGACATTCTTTAATAAATTTATCGGTCATCTCAACATAACCGTCTTCAATATCATAACTCTCACTAGACTCAGGTGAACTAACAGGTGTAGTAGTGTCTTCATTAGGAGTTTCAGTCTTTCCAGCTATAGTTCTAGCAATCGTAGCATCTAGGAAAGGACCTAATGAACCACTCTTATCAAGCACAGTAGAAGCAGCATCATAAGTATCAAAAGTTTCAGATTCAGCAGTAGTAGAAGTGTGTGTAGCATGTGTATGTGATGGTGTAACAAGCTTACTCATAACAGATGGTGAATCAAGAGCAACAGCGGTGTTCACAACCGTACCTCTTCTTGTAGTGGATGGTAAAATAGGAACCTTGCCATCACGAGACTTACCCATGATGGATGGATGGCAGCGAACAATAATGAATCCAAGTGAACTTGATAAATAAAGCTATGCTCCCCGGCAACGGCGCTAGAAAATAGTCTTGATGACCCACAAGTATAGGGGGGTGTATCGCAATATTTTCGAGGGAAGTGAAACCCAATTTATTGATTCGACACAAGGGGATCCAAAGAATATTTATAAGCCTTAACAACTGATTTGTCAATTCAGATGCACCTGGAAACAATCTTGCTCATAGCAGTTTATCAGTAGCAACAGTTTTGTAGTAGCAATAGTAAAGTAATAGCAGTAGTAAAGTAAAGACAGTAGTAACAATTGCAGCAAACAATAGGATTGGAGCGCGGTAGGCATAGGGATGGATGGACGAGCGTTGCATGGACAAGACAATTCATATAGCAATCAGAACATAGGGCAATTGCAGATAAATAAGATAAAGCATCCAAGTACTAAATAATCATAGGCATGTGTTCCATATATAGTCATAAATGCTCGTAATGAGAACTTGCACAACATCTTTTGTCCTTCCATCCTGTTTGCAGTGGGGCCTCAAGGGAACTAGTGGCAATTAAGGTGCTCCTTTTAATAGATCACCGGAGCAAAGCATTAACACTCCGTGAACACATGTGATCCTCACATCAAAGCCATTCCCTCCGGTTATCCCGATTTCTGCAACTTCGGGGCCTTTGGTTCAGATCTGAAATACTATCATAATGAATAACATGTTCAAATCTGAAATACTATCATATGCGTATACAACTTGCAGGTAAGACCATAAACAATACTATCATAATGAATCAATAACATGTTCAGATCTGAAATCATTGGACTCAGGCCCTAGTGACAAGCATTAAGCATAACAATTCGCAACAAAGTCAAAAATCACTAATAGAAGATACTAGGCACCATGCCCTAACAATCTGATGCCATTACATGAACGATCTCATCCAATCCCTACCATCCCCATAGCCTGCATTGGGGGGTTACTCACTCATAGATGGGGGAAACATGGATGGTTGATGGAGAAGCGATGGTGATGATGATGGCGATGATCTCCTCCAATTCCCCGTCCCGACAGGGTGCCAGAACGGAGTTTATGGTTCCAAATCGTGGAATCTGGTGGTGGCGGTGGAGCGGAACTCTTTCTGGAAAAACGTCGAACTCCCTGAGTTTTTAGGTCAGAAGGCAACTTATAGGCAAAGAGGGAGACCGAGGGGGTGTCTGGGGGCGGCCAGACCACCCCCTGGCGCGGCCAGGTGGTGTGGCCTAGGCCCAGCCCCTCTCCGTCTCATATTCTGGCTCTGGGAGTCTTCTGGTGAAATAGGATTTTTGGCATATTTTCCAGGATTTTTCCTGATAGTTGGTTTTCTACACAAAAACTAAACACCAAGGCAATTCTGCTGAAAACAGCGTCAGTCCATGTTAGTTGCATCCAAATCACACAAGTTTAGAGGAGAAACAATAGCAGAAGTGTTCGGGAAAGTAGATACGTTTTGGACGTATCAGGGGCAATGAGAGCTTAAAGCTAATAAGTATCATAATTTTTGGGAGCTCTTTATGAAACTTGAAATCCCTGCTTCCCTCTGCGAAGGGCCTTTCTTCTACTTTTTAGTTGAGTCCGTAAACCTATTCCTTTCTATCTCAGCAAGTATATTGAGTTGTTGTGTTTCATTCATTCACATAATGACTTATTCAATCATGTCCCTTATGTTCCTTGTTTTGCACTTTGCTCTTATCTTGGTGTTTACTACTTTGAAAGCTATCATTGAAAATCAGTTATTTGTGAACTCCAACAAATTATCAACTATTCTTCGACCAAGTGCTAAGTTTGCCATTACCAATTATGATTCACTTTATGTATCTTTATTGTGTTTCCTTTACTTATTGCAAGTTAAGTTATATAATAGTGAGTTGTCTTCTATTATGATTTATGTATTGATGAATGTGATGCTTCTTGTCCGTATTCTTTTATTGACTCTTCACTCCATAAACCTGAGGTCATGTTTATTGAGTTCAGTTTTTGCTTGGGGACAAGCGAAGTCTAAGCTTGGGGGAAGTTGATACGTCCATTTTGCATCACTATTCTATATCATAATTCACTGTTATTCGTTGGTATATTTCATATTAAGAGATGATACTTATGTTATTTCATCTGTTTTTGTATGGTTGACGACTTTTGGAGCATGGACCGCTGCAGTCAAGATTCTGATGGAAAAGGTGCTGTTTGGAGGCAAAATTCGCGAAGATCAGAAAATTCGGGAAAATAAATGGAAAATCCTATTTTTCTAGAAGACGAAGAAAGCCAGAAGGGGAGGCTGAGATGGGCCACAGGGGGCCCACACCACCCCCTGGCACGGGCCAGCCTAGGCCGCGCCACCAGGTGGTGTGGCCGCCCTGGTCCACCCCTAGCTCTCCCCTCTTGCGTATATTATCCTCCCGAAACCCTAAGACTGGGGGAGCAACCACAGAAAGATTCCGCCACCTCTGCGGGGTGGAAAACACCGAGAGAGAAAGATCTCTCCAGCAGACAGAATTCTGTCGGGGGAATTCCTTCCCGGAGAGGGGAGATCGTCGCCACCAACACCACCATCAAGCTGGACTTCACCGGGATCATCATCATCACCACCACCACCCTCATCACCATCTCCATATCGCTGTAACAATTGGGTTGAATCTTGCATAGTTCTTAGGGGAAACTTTCCCGGTGTTGATTACTCTTTGTAGTTGATGCTATTGAGTGAACGATTGAATTATTATTTATGTTCAGATTGTTATAAATCATTATTCCATCTCTGATCATGATCCATATGATGTCTTGTGAGTAGTTTGTTTTGTTCTTGAGGACATGGGAGAAGTCATGTTGTTAGTAGTGGAATTGTGTTGAGAAAGATTCAATAGTTTGATATTTAAGTTGTGGTGTACTTCTTCTAGTGGTGTCATGTGAACGTCGACTACATGACACTTCACCTATATGGGCCTAGGGGAATGCATTGTGTATTTGGCTACTAATCGTAGGGGTTGCCGGAGTGACAGAAACCTGAACCCCTGTGAGGAAACCATTGCACAAGGGACGTCAGGGTCTTAGAGTTTAAAGGTGTGGTTAGGTTAATTACTTTCTTGTACTTGCGGATGCTTGCAAGGGGTATAATCACAAGTATGTATTAGTCCTAGGAAGGTCGATACATTAGCACAGGTTCACCCACACAACACTTAGCAAACTAAAGAAGATTAATCAACTATATGAAGCGAAAGCACTTGACGATATTCCCATGTGTCCTCGAGAACGTTTGGTCATCTTAAGTAATACAACCGGCTTATCCTTTGCTGAATAAAGGATTGGGCCACTTGCTGTATTTATTCTTATTGTCTTTTATTTACTCGCACTTTATTTTACTTGCATTGTCAAAAAACCCTAAAAATCTATTTGCTAAGTATTTGCAGAGAATTTCTGATCCATACCACTAGCCAGCACCTTCTGCTCCTCGTTGGGTTCGACACTCTTACTTATCGAAAATACTGCAATACACCCCCTATACTTGTTGGTCATCAGGGGTCAAGATGTAATTTCTTTTTTCTTGTTGGACCTCCTTGTATTTGACCACCCACCGCTGGAATGAAACTCCTGGGCCCTTCGAGGCCTTTCCGTTCAAAATAAAACTAAGACATATTGAGTTCCTTGTCCTCCATATAATGTTCTCCATTTATATCAATGACCTCCTTCATCAGAAATCTCGCCAGTTCCTCTTGAATTGCTCGTACACGTTGTTCTAGCTCTAGATCCTCCCGCAAACCGTGAATATAATGTGAATCAAACTTTCTGCTCACTAGTCAACTCGCGAATGTCTTTGCTGACATAGAATCCACATAAATGAGTCCTCGATGGCTGTTGCAAGCACTTCACCATTTTATAAGTTAGCTCATCTTTGAATGGACCATCTATTTTCTGTTTGAACTGTGTCAAACACCTGCTCGGCAAAGAAATGAATAGATGAGTTATTAGTTACTTGATATGAGGAAATGAACGAAAGAGGTTGATATAATGCAATAATGATTGAAATTACTTATGGAGCATTGCTTTCAAGTCGCGCCACTGCTCTTGGTACCAACTTAATGAGTCGTGGACTTCAACAAGGGACTTGTCAACTTGAATGTTTAGCAAGATCTAGTGGAACCTAAAGATGTTTACATAAACATACATGCATAACTCATCAATTACACTTAAAAAAGAATGTGTACAAGACAGAAACACTCACTTGAAGTTGTAAGGAAATAGTATGTGCTTAACGAAATTATGCTCGATTAAAAAATTGCACAAGTCATCCTCCACATCATCAGGGTGATTGTGTAACGTATATTTATTAACGATATATGGGTCAATAAACCCAACGTCATATATTCTTGCCCTTTTACATTCAAGCATCTTCATTCTGCAGAATATAATACCATACAAAAGGATATATAGTTAGGATGATATATTACATGAAATGAACTAGCTGATCTGAAAAGAATTAATTATAGAAATAAATCAGTTACAGACAATAGAAACCGAGGATAGATTTGTCGAGAGCATGCTGATTGTATAACTAAAATAGTTTGGTCATTTGAACCTGTATCGAGTACTCTTTGAAGTGATGCTCCTTTCTAACGGTCACTAAAAACCATTCTTTTTGGTGCCTTTTCTCTGTTTGCGCAGTGTACCAATCATGCAGATTTTGCATATGTGTTGATAGACGAGTGAGCTCCTCATGACTGACTAGAGGCTCTCCTTTGACATATTGTCGTACTACCTGACCCACTGACGTATCTTCACGATCTAAGAATTGACCAAGAGACATACATGCCGCCATAGCAAGTTCTTTGGCCGTTGATACAGTGATGCCTAGTAGTGCAGCGGTAGACCTGGCTGTGGGTCCATTATTTGCATGTCCTTATCCATTTTAGCTCTGAAGGCCTTGTCGGTATCTGAAATCACTTTGAGCGGGGGAACGACTGAATCTTCTGTTGTCCGAATTGGGCAACTTGTTTCCCACTTTTTGTACTTGTTATTTTTTTTCTGGTTTGCTTGCTTAATAAGTTCACCATCATATTCTGATTTCAGATTCCACGATACTTGGAATGGTTGCTCAAGAAAGGACTTAGCCCACTTTTTGTTTTTTCAGTAAATACCGGCTTTGGCTCGGGCTTTTTTGGTGCAAAAAAAGCCTTACTCTGGACAGCCGATATCACGGTGTTTTTCTCATCAGTCATGTCATAAGCTCTCTTTGGAAGAGCCGGTGGGATGTCGACTATCTTCGACATACTACAACCTTTCTTCTGAGTGGGGCGCGGGTGAGGGACAACCATCCGTTTTTTAGTCAGGGGCGGAGGCGGAGGTGGAGATCGAGATGTAGTCATGCTGCGGCGATCAACATCCCTCTCATCAAGGGATGGAGGACTTAAAGGTTGACAATCGACATCCCTCTCACCGAGGGATGGTGGACTTGGATTCCTCGGAGTCGGTGGCCTTGGCGCCGAGCCTGGAAACTTGATGTACTTCTTCTTCCATAGAATGATGTGGCGCTTAACATATCCTAGTTTCCTAAGTCCTTCAGGTGTAGCGATGTCAATCTCTAGGTCCGCAAAATCATCCACTAGGTCATCCACCGAGACACGAGCATTGCCAGGTGGAATCGGAAGTGAATTGTGGAGTGCTCCAGGTAGACAAGGTAAAGCAGTGTCGATCGCCACCTTGAAGGACATGTTGTTCATTCGCTGATGTAGCTCACATTGTGTCATCTCTCTGACATCGTCGACGGGGTAGCGAGGCGCCGGTGCATCATCCATCAGTGTTTGATCATCAGCTTGGACCTCCGTGGAAGCCACACCGCTTCTCTGCTGGCTATGATCCATTGTAGGATCATCATCATGCGGCTGAGATGACTTTTGGCTAATTGCTTCCAGCAGCTTCTTCATCCCAGCTAGGTCCTCTTCTATCTTCCTGATCCGGTCTGCCTCCCGGTCCTTCTTTCTCTTATGACTTCTGTAACTATCATCGTACTTGAGAAACCATTTCTTCCACGTAACACCGACGCCTTTTCCTCGTGTGCGTCCACCTTTTTTAGGATTCCCAAGGGCGTGGGTCAGCTCGTCGTTCTCTCTGTCAGGCCGAAACAATCCCGCTTGAGCATTGGCCATTGCTTGAACAAGTGCTTTGGAGGGTGTTAGAATTTTTTCTTGAAAAATTGTCGCCCCTATTTCTGGGTTCAACTTTCCCCGTGCCCGTACCACCAGTGCTTTGACCTCTCGGGCCATCCATCTATACCAAGAATGATACCTCTAGTCCTCATGTCGGCCTCCATATTTTCCCACTTAGGCACGACACTCTTGTAGCCACCTGTCCCCATTCTATGGTGGTATTTATTTTTGGCAGCATTTATCGCATTCTTTTTCGACTTTGCCTTGTCTACAGAAGATAGCTTGTACTTTACAAAATTGGGCCACTGTTCTCTCAACTTCTAGTATTCTCCTTTGAAGTCTGGATTTTTCTTTTTTGCGACAAACTTCGTGTATAAAACTTTCTTGTGGTTCCTATATAGTTCGCCCATCTTCGATAGAGCCCACTCCTTGACTTTCGCTTTTCTTTCAAGCCCACCCGGCCTTTGGGTAGTACCATCTGCCTCGAATTCTTCATACTCTGGAGGTAGTATGAAATGTGCTATGAGCTTTTTCCAAAGGTCATCTTTGGCATCATCAGTGACATAACTAGTGAATTCTTCACCCTTTTTCTTTGACTTATTCCAGTTTGAATGATGATCGGGAGGTTATCCCTAACAATCACCCCGCATTGATTTACAAACATCTTGGCGTGATCTTTTAGATCAAACGGTTCTCCAGTATCATCTATTACGTCAACGGTAAACCTTCGATTACCATCCAACTTTTTGGTATGGCCTCATTTCATTTTAACTGTTGATTTGCTCAATTTGGAGGGCTAAAAGAAGAAGAGAGAGTGATTAATATATATATATATATCCAGACCAACAAATGCATCTAGTCACAAGAGGCTTAATATATATATATATATATATATCTCGCCGCTTGTTGTCGTGGGTCCATCATTGTTGTTTGTTTGCCCTTCATCCATCAGTTCTAGCTGATGTCCATCACCAGATTGATTTAGAAATGACGATATCTTGTCCTCGTTTATATAATCTTCTCCAGCACGAGGTATTCTATCAATATTAATGGCTATTCACCATTTATAATGTCCATAATAAGCTAGTTGCCTTCAGCGTCTATGGTGCGCTCCATCACTTAACTACTGCAGAAAGAAAGGTAAAACAAGTTAGATATGAGAAAATAGATGGTAAAAATAGTACAGATACTACTACAAATAATACTACTCATCATTCTCGTGTTGCAGCGAGGGTCTGAAATCGAAGGCTGGTTTCTCGCTCGGCCAGCGGCGCCGACAATGAACAGCCACAGCGATGAGATCGCCAGCGAGGAAACTGTTACCGAGGATATGTGGGCGGAAAGCTTGCGCTTCCCCCTTTTCCCGCCCACGCCACTACACCCCTCCCGCGAACCGGCGAACCAAACTGGGGAGTACTACCTAATATACTACTAATAACACTATAATACTACTACTAATTATACTAAACCCTAAAATAGACATAAACCATAAAACCATAAAATTTCTACACTAAACCCTAAAATAGACATATTACTCTACCAAATATATTTCTACAATAAATATTCTAGCAAATAAAATAGACATATTACTACTAATAAATTTCTACACTTAATAAAATAGACATATTTCTACTACTAATAGGCATCATATAATTTCTACACTAAATGAAACAGACATGTACCACGGCGGCACGGTGCGGTGGTGAGGAGGTGGTTAGGGCGGTCATGAGGCGGCGGCAAGCGGCATGAGCACGCGCGACGAGGCGGCCGGTGGCGACATGAAGGCAGGGATACGCTGACGCCATGAACACGGCTGAAGGGTGCACAACAGCACGGCGAGGCGCCCATATCTCCGCAAGGAGCTGAATCGAGCGATCCTGTTCTCTGCACCATCGTTCGGCCTTCGTCTTCCTTGATTCGCCAGGTGCTGGGTGAGTGTTGTGGGAGGAGGGCGCACACTTATATAGGCCACCCCTCTAGTCCCGGGTTAAGCCACGACCCAGGACTCTAGTCCTGGGCAATGAAACGTCCCAAGACTAAAGACCCCCCTCTAGTCCCGGGTGCATCCCCGATCCGGGACTGGAGGTGTTTTTTGGCCCTTCAGTTTTCGCGTGCGGAGCCACCCTCTATTCCTGGGTGCAGTAAAGACCCGGGACTAGAGGTATTTTTGTAAAAAAAATTATTTTAATCCAAATCAATAGATAAATTTGGAAAAATCATACCTCCTATTATATAACTCAAATCAATTAGAAACCTTTGTAATTTACTTAGTTTTTTGTAATTTTTAAATTCAAAAACATTTATAACTTTTAAAATTCATAGCACCTATTTAATAAATCCAAATAATATGTCCATTATTATTAGAAAAATATAAGGACTTTTTAAATTCATAGCACCTATTTAATAGATCCAAAAAATACAAATAATATGTATATTATTATCAGAAAAATATAAGGAATCTTAATATAGCATCCATACATCTCTTTATATCATGCATTCACTATTTTTTATAACTTTTAACATTCAAAAACATTTATAACTTTAGAAATTCATAGCTCCTATTTAATAAATCCAAACAAATAATATGTCTATTATTATCAGAAAAATACAAGAAATTTGAATATATCATCCATACATTTCATGCGCCTTTAGTCCCAGTTGGAGGCAATAACCAGGACTAAAGATATTTTCCCGCCATTCTGAGAGCCGTCAAGACACGAGCCATGCTTTCCCGCCATTTATCTCCGCTTCCCGCCATGTTTTCCCGCCCTTTCTCTCTATATCTAGGCTGACCGCCATGGCCATTCACACACATCCACACCTTCCCCTCTCACAACAATGGACAACACATACTAGGAAATTCTGACCCTCGAGGAGACCGAGACGTTGTATGCCTCCAGCTACCCATGCCCGCTGGGCTACCGGCTGCCCGCCGACTGGATGCTGAGCACTGGAGGGGTTCCTATCCCCCCTATGCCTCAAGGTTCCGCACGCCAGGCGACCATCATGAACACTTCTATCTCGAGCTCACGACAGAGCAATGGATGGATCCCCATTGGGATTCCGACAACTACGACAGCTGGAATGCCTTCTTCGCTAACCGACAGGAAAGGGAACTTGCCAAGTATGAGTGTGACGGCCTGCCCCCGGTGAACCACAACAAATATGGTCGCCGCCTATGGTGGGTGAACCAGACTATTGTCGGCGTGATGCGCTACATCCCCCATGGAGATCATCCTCGCCTGTGGTGCCTGCACTTTCACCCGCCGTAGAGCCACAAGAAGGGTGGCGGTGTGCTGGCTCGTGGTTGATATCGAGCTCGTTGGGGAACCCCAAGAGGAAGGTATGATGAGCACAGCAGTAAGTTTTCCCTCAGTTATGAAACCAAGGTTATCGAACCAGTAGGAGCAAGAAAACACCTCCAAGGTGTTGTTTCCAACTTGGAATCCTGCACAACACAACCACAGAACTTTGTCCCCAACTTATAGTAAGGTTGTCAATCTCACTGGTTTTGCTGAAAACAAAGGATTAAACGTATTGTGTGGAAGAAAGTAATAGCTTGCAGAAAGTAAACAGAAAACAACAAACAATTGTAGATTGATGGTAAAAGAAAGGACCGGGGTCCATAGTTCACTAGTGGTGGTTCTCCTTAAGATAGATGACATGTTGGGTGAACAAATTACAGCGGGGCAATTGACAAATATCGAGAAAGCATACATGCATATACTAATCATCTTGACTCCTATGAGATTTGATTAGGCATTACAACATTATACATAGACCGTAATCCAACTGCATCTATGACTAATAATCCACCTTCAAGTTATCATCCGAACCCCCTCCAGTATTAAGTTGCAAGCAACACATAATTGCATTAAGCATTGCGTGTAAAGTAAACAATACGATTGTTCTATAAACAAAGGATTGCTATTTTCTCCCTAGTAGCAACATCACATCTAGTACCTTAGAGATTTCTTTCACTTCCCCAGATTACTAGAGGCATGAACCCACTATCGAGCATAAATACTCCCACTTGGAATTGCTAGCATCTACTCGGCCAAGATATCTACTAACAACGGAGAGCATGCAAGATCACAAATAACAAAGACATGATAGAATCATAATCAATCTGAAATAGCATCTCAATATCCATCGGATCCCCGCAAACACAACATGTATGATTACGAATAGATGATCTTGATCATGAACGAAGCTCACAAGATCTAAGCATGGTAGCACAAAGGAGAAGAACCAACCATATAGCTACTACATGGACCCGTAGTCCAAGGATTAACTACTCACGCATCACACCAGAGGCTTGCATGGTGACGAAGAAGGCCTCCAGGAAGAATTCTCCCCTCCGGCAGGGTGCCGAGAAGAGCTTTAGATCCCTCCTGATCTAGGGATGGAGATGGCGGCGGCTACAGACTCTTTCATGGAATTTTGATCGGGTACTTAGGGTTTTTGTATCGGAGGCAATATATAGCCAAAAGGGAAGGCCAAGGAGGTGCCTGATGGCTTAAAATATATCGAGATCGTTGGGGAACCCCAAGAGGAAGGTATGAAGAGCACAACAGCAAGTTTTCCCTCAGTTATGAAACCAAGGTTATCGAACCAGTAGGAGCAAGGAAACACCTCCAAGGTGTTGTTTCCAACTTGGAATCCTGCACAACACAACCACAGAACTTTGTCCCAACTTACAGTGAGGTTGTCAATCTCACCGGTTTTGCTGAAAACAAAGGATTAAACGTATTGTGTGGAAGAAAGTAAAAGCTTGCAGAAAATAAACAGAAAATAGTAAACAGTTTGTAGATTGATGGTAAAAGAAAGGACCGGGGTCCATAGTTCACTAGTGGTTGTTCTCCTTAAGATAGATGACATGTTGGGTCAACAAATTACAGCGGGGCATTTGATAAACATCGAGAAAGCATACATGCATATACTAATCATCTTGACTCCTATGAGATTTGATTGGGCATTACAACATTATACATAGACCATAATCCAACTGCATCTATGCCTAATAATCCACCTTCAGGTTATCAATCCAAACCCCCTCCAGTATTAAGTTGCAAGCAATAGATAATTGCATTACGCATTGCGTGTAAAGTAAACAATACGATTGTTCTATGAACAAAGGATTGTTGTTGATTGTTCTATGAACAAAGGATTGTTGTTTTCTCCCTAGTAGCAACAACACATCTAGTACCTTAGAGATTTCTGTCACTTCCCTAGATTACTAGAGGCATGAACCCACTATCGAGCATAAATACTCTCTCTTGGAGTTGCTAGCATCTACTCGGCCAAGATATCTACTAACAACGGAAAGCATGCAAGATCACAAATAACAAAGACATGATAGAATCAATAATCAATCTGAAATAGCATCTCAATATCCATCGGATCCCCACAAACACAACATGTATGATTACAAATAGATGATCTTGATCATGAACGGAGCTCACAAGATCTAAACATGGTAGCACAAAGGAGAAGAACCAACCATCTAGCTACTACATGGACCCGTAGTCCAAGGATGAACTATTCACGCATCACACCAAAGGCTTGCATGGTGATGAAGAAGGCCTCTAGGGTGAATTCTCCCCTCCGGCAGGGTGCGGGGAAGAGCTTCAGATCCCTCCTAATCTAGGGATGGAGATGACGGCGGCTATAGACTCTTACGTGGGTACTTAGGGTTTCTGTATCGGAGGCAATATATAGGCGAAAGGGGAGGCCGAGGGGGTGCCCTAGGCGGCCACACCACCCGCTAGAGCGGGCCAGGCCTGTCCGCGCGGCCAGGTGGTGTGGGCCGCCCTTGGGCCCTCTCTGTCTCGTATTCTGGCTCCGTGTCCCTCTCGGTGAAATATTGACTTTGGCTTTTGTCCCTTCCAATTCTGAGAATATTCATTTTCTGACTTTCCTGGAACCAAAAACAGCAGAAAACAGGCAGCTAGCACTGTGGCATCTTGTTAATAGGTTAGTCCAAGAAAGTGTATAAAAATACTCCAAAGTGTGGACAAAACAAAAGAAAGTAGATATAAAACAAGCATGGAACATCAAAAATTATAGATACGTTAGCAACGTATCAGTGCCCTAGGCGGCCACACCACCCCTGGCGTGGGCTAGGCCTGGCCGCGCGGCCAGGTGGTGTGGGTGGCCCCTGGCCCCTCTCCGTCTCATATTCTGGCTCCATGTCCCACTCGGTGAAATATTGACTTTGGCTTTTGTCCTGTCCAATTCCGAGAATATTCATTTTCTGACTTTCCTGGAACCAAAAACAGTAGAAAATAGGTAGCTGGCACTGTGGCATCTTGTTAATAGGTTAGTCCAAGAAAGTGTATAAAAATACTCCGAAGTGTGGGCAAAACATAAGAAAGTAGATATAAACCAAGCATGGAACATCAAAAATTATAGATACGTTTGCAACGTATCAACATACCCAAGCTTAACTCCTGCTCGTCCTCGAGTAGGTAAGTGATAAAAAAGAAAGAATAATTTTTGAGGTGACATGCACCATCATAAACTTGATCAAAGTATTTGTAAAACATTGATAGCTAGGATCATAGTACTTCAACATAGCATGAAAGATAAAGTTCTAACAATAAGACATATCAACTATGTTGTAACATGAAAAGGCACAAACAAAAGATTTATGAATAACAATGCTTTGCAAGACGTTTGTTTGTTTCACATAAAGAAAGCATAATGAGAATGGTATTCAGCTTGTCCCTCATAGAGTAGCAAACATAAATGCATAGGACACCTTCAAAGTTCATAAGGGTGACTAGATACAAATAGTTTAAGAACAAGCAATATCAAAGTTATGCATCAATAAACAAGTCTTGGGACAATGCACATTAAACTAAGAATGGCCACTATACTCTCTCAATAGGTGCATAAAGATAGAAGGTGGAGACTCAATATAAAAGTGGAAGAAAGGCCCTTCAAAGGGAAGCAGGGATTCAAGTTTCATAAAGAGCTTCCAAAAATTATGGTACTTATTAGCTTTCAGCTCTCATTGCCCCTATCATGAGAATCTTGAAGTGATTAAGGTTAAAGTGAACAAACTATGGAGTATATGCTTGACAAAGTATAAGTTGGAAATCTCATGTCCCTTGAATACGAGGGTCGCTCCTCATGCTAATCAAGTTTAGTTACCGGTAAGTTCTTGTCATAGTAAGTACATGTGTATCATAGAGAACCGCCAATAGGGTACCCCTTGCCCGATGATACGAAAGAATCCCCATATCAAAATGACAAGGCAAGCAGACAACGAGCATCTCAGCAATCTTCTTATTTACCATGGGAAAATGGTGTTTTTTCTCTCTTTCCTCTTTGCTCATCTTTTTTTCTTTTTCTCAATCTCTATCTCTTTTTTATAAGAAGAATGCTTCATAGATTGCTCATTATGGTTACGCTGCAGGTTTCCACCAGGATTAGGCATGGATTAGACCGGCGGCCCAGGCGTTTCTCTAACACATACATAACTCCATGGACTTACAAGCTCCCCTTTCATTTCACACCGACGACATCCATAGACAAAAGAGCATGATATCAACTAGGTACAATGTACAAGTGAAATGTTGAAAGCATTCCCCATGACAGCATGGTTCTGCTAATCCCCAACATATAAGTGCAAGCATATACAACATAGACGACACAATGGTTCAAGTTTATTAGGGGCAAGAAAAGTAAAGTGTGCCATCAAGTTCGTGAGAGCTTTAATCACTAGTTTTCTCATAACAAGTTTAATTCGGAAGGTAGATAAAAACATGAATATACTTGGTATATCAAATGCTAATGGGTAGGTATGGTGGACTCTTTGGAATAACTTGGTTTTATTTGGAGTTGGATGCATGAGTGGAACTCATACTTGGTTATGGAGGGTAGCAAAAGACTGGGAGCGACCAACTAAGAGAGCAATAATGGCCATAATCATGCAAAGTGACAAAACATCATTAATTAAAGCATAAAGTGATATTACAAGTCGAAAACTAAAGGATCATAAAGGCTATGGTGACTTAGGATATTCATAAGATGGTGTGAGCATGCGCCAAGTCAACCCAAATAAAGCATCAAAGGAGAATACCACAATACTATGCTTTAATATGCTAAAACAACGCATGATTCTTTCAAGGCACATTAAGCAATCTCAATTGTTTATAACATGTCATGATACAGCAAAAATCACTAAGAATAAAGCCAAAACAATATCAAGCATGACATGACAAAGCATAGGCCATAGTCAAAAACAAGCTCTCTTTACCACTTAAGCATGAACTTTTCCTACTCTTTTCCACTCCAAACTAAACTTATTTGAAAACTAATGTATGAATGAGGGGGTCCAACCAATTTATTCAAGCAAACTAAGCAAACCAAGAAAATGAAAAAAAAAACAAAGACGCTCCAAGAACAACACAATTTGTGCATGAAACAATAAAAATGAAGTGTTTGGAAGAAACCTGAGATTTTTATTGATGAAGAAGGGGATGCCTTGGGCATCCCCAAGCTTTGACGCTTGTACTTCTTGTATATTTCTTGGGGTGACACGCATGGCATCCCCAATCTTGAGATTTAGTACATTCTTCATCTCATTACATCATTCTCTCCATACACCTGAAATTTTTCCTTCATACAAAACTTCACACAATCTTTATTACCAACATTAGTGCACTCAAGATAATAAGTCTTTGGGTTCAGTTTAAACACCAATAAAACTTCCATTAAAATACAAGCTATTGTAGCACTTCCCTCAAAAAGCTCAATCCCCCAAAACGAACCCAAAAAGGAATCAACAAGAAGCAAATGCAGATAATGGCAAAAATCTGTCAAAACAGACTAGCAGGTAAAAACCAAATTTTTCGAAGACCTTCTGTTGCTCAAATAGAAAAGTTTTGAACTAACGAAAGTTAGATAACAACATGGGGCATAAGCACAAAAAATCACAGATCCAACCGACATACAGATATTTTACACGAATTTTTACAGCGAAGCACAAAAATATGTTTCGGGACAGCAATTTTCCCAAGCATTACTTCTCTCTCATTAGAGGTTAATCTTGGCACAAATAGCAAATAAAAAGGATAAGGAGCGGTTATTATAGAGGTAATAATGTCCAAGCCTCATCTAAAACTTTTGGGTTATCTCCCAATAAGTACTTTTCTTTAACGCCTTTAAGTTAGGCATAAGAAGCAAGAAAAGCATCAAGTATTCTCAAATGAAGAAGCATTAAGATTGATACCAGAAATATCTTCAACAAGGCAAGGTATCTCATCCAAATAAGTTCTAGAGGATCCTCTCTCAATGCTCTTGGGTTCACTACTTTCATCAAACGGGTTTTCAGGAACAATACAATCAAGATTCTTTTCTATGGCTTCATGCATTGCTACAAGTTTGAAAGGTATTGGTATCTTAATTTCCTCCCCATTAGGTTTGGTTTTGTTTATCTTTTCTCGTGTACCAATAACATCTACACATGAGTCTAGCATATTAAAACGATCAAAGAATTTTCTAGCTTCCTTACCAACATCATAGAATTCTTTAAGCAAGGTTTCCTGAATAAAATCTCTCTTTTCAGGGTCCTCAATTTCCTTAAGTTTAAGAAACATTACTTGTATTAAGGGGTTAAGGTTAACAAACCTAGCTTCCAACATGTGAACTAAAGAAGCTGCAGCAATTTAATAATTTGGAGAACTTCTGCAAAGGATTTATCCTCAATATCCTCATGCTTACTAACATGATTAAAGAATTCTTCAATATTATCTTTTCCAATTATAGAGCCACTACCTATTGAAAGGTCTTTCAAGGTGAATTTAGGGATCAACATGGTGAGCTAAGGAAGAGGTAACAACTATAGAAAGACTTATTTTTTTGTGTTTTTTAATAAAGAAAGCAAAGTTAGTACAACTAATTTTTTTGTGTTTTTGATAAAGAAACAAGCAAACAAAGAAAAAATAAACTAAGCAAAACAAAAACAAAAAAGTAAAGAGATTGGTTATGAGGGACTCCCCTTGTGAAGATGTCTTTGACTCCCCGGCAACGGCGCCAGAAAAATACTTGCTGGCTCATGGTTGATATCGAGCTCGTTGGGGAACCCCAAGAGGAAGGTATGAAGAGCACAACAGCAAGTTTTCCCTCAGTTATGAAACCAAGGTTATCGAACCAGTAGGAGCAAGGAAACACCTCCAAGGTGTTGTTTCCAACTTGGAATCCTGCACAACACAACCACAGAACTTTGCCCCAACTTACAGTGAGGTTGTCAATCTCACCGGTTTTGCTGAAAACAAAGGATTAAACGTATTGTGTGGAAGAAAGTAAAAGCTTGCAGAAAGTAAACAGAAAATAGTAAACAATTTGTAGATTGATGGTAAAAGAAAGGACCGGGGTCCATAGTTCACTAGTGGTGGTTCTCCTTAAGATAGATGACATGTTGGGTCAACAAATTACAGCGGGGCATTTGACAAACATCGAGAAAGCATACATGCATATACTAATCATCTTGACTCCTATGAGATTTGATTGGGCATTACAACATTATACATAGACCATAATCCAACTGCATCTATGCCTAATAATCCACCTTCAGGTTATCAATCCAAACCCCCTCCAGTATTAAGTTGCAAGCAATAGATAATTGCATTACGCATTGCGTGTAAAGTAAACAATACGATTGTTCTATGAACAAAAGATTGTTGTTTTCTCCCTAGTAGCAACAACACATCTAGTACCTTAGAGATTTCTGTCACTTCCCTAGATTACTAGAGGCATGAACCCACTATCGAGCATAAATACTCTCTCTTGGAGTTGCTAGCATCTACTCGGCCAAGATATCTACTAACAACGGAAAGCATGCAAGATCACAAATAACAAAGACATGATAGAATCAATAATCAATCTGAAATAGCATCTCAATATCCATCGGATCCCCACAAACACAACATGTATGATTACAAATAGATGATCTTGATCATGAACGGAGCTCACAAGATCTAAACATGGTAGCACAAAGGAGAAGAACCAACCATCTAGCTACTACATGGACCCGTAGTCCAAGGATGAACTACTCACGCATCACACCGGAGGCTTGCATGGTGATGAAGAAGGCCTCCAGGGTGAATTCTCCCCTCCGGCAGGGTGTCGGGAAGAGCTTCAGATCCCTCCCGATCTAGGGATAGAGATGATGGCGGCTACAGACTCTTTCGTGGAATTTTGATCAGGTACTTAGGGTTTCTGTATCGGAGGCATATTATAGGCAAAAGGGGAGGCCGAGAGGGTGCCCGAGGCGGCCAGACCACCCCCTAGCATGGGCCAGGCCTGGCCGCGCGGCCAGGTGGTGTGGCGCCCCCTGGCCCCTCTCTGTCTCGTATTCTGGCTCCGTGTGTCCCTCGGTGAAATACTGACTTTGGCTTTTGTCCCGTCCAATTCCGAGAATATTCATTTTCTGACTTTCCTGGAACCAAAAACAGCAGAAAACAGGTAGATGGCACTATGGCATCTCGTTAATAGGTTAGTCCAAGAAAGTGTATAAAAAGTACTCCAAAGTGTGGGCAAAACATAAAAAAGTAGATAAAACCAAGCATGGAACATCAAAAATCATGGATACGTTAGCAACCTATCACGCGCCACCAGGGGGTGTGACCACCCCGGAGCCCGTCTCTGACCCGTTTTCTCCCAGTACCTTCCTTTTGTTGTAAAAATTCATAATATATAATCCCACGGATCCCTAAGGTTCGTATATCGTGTTCTCGTCGTGTTTTCGTTTTGATCTATTTCTGCTAGGAACTATTCTTAAAGTTTAGAAGCACAATGGTGTCCGCCAACGATAAGGGCAAGGAGCCTGCGAAGGAGGATCTCCAAGATTCTGAGCTGGAGGAGGGGATCAAGAGTGAAGTTGAAGAGGAGGCAAAGGAAGACCAGCATTCGCACACCAGCACCACCATTGCAAGCATTTGAGTGGTGGCAAATCCTGCCAGGTTCAAAAGGATTGCACGGATGTCCACTGGAGGGAAGGTTCCGCGTCATTGCTTGGCTTCACGGTCACCTCCTCCACGCACCAAGAATCCCTTCCATACCCTTATCCATGATGAGCAATTCCAAAATATGCCCAAGGAGAAACTACCCTCCAATTGGGATATGCCTCGTTCTAACCGTGCAGGAAAAGAAGACTTCAAGGAGGAAGAGTGGGGAAAGAATCCCAAGAGCTGGGATTCACAGCCCGACATGATCATGAACCGCATTGAGCACAACTCGGAGTTGATTCGTACTCTCACCTTCGAGATTGAGGACTTAAGGGAATTGATTGAAAAGCTCATCGAGAGAACACCACCACCACCGAAGGAGTAATTCGTCATCAGGTTTTGGCATCCCCTTGGTTTGTTCCAAGCTTGGGGGAGTGCTGCGGTATCATATCATTATCTTTTATCTTTTATTTTTTAAGTAGAGTCATATCATGAATAAAGAAGTTATCATGTAGGATGGTTTGTATTGTGGAAGTATTCCCCCTCTCGTGAGTTATCTATGTATCCCTTGGTGTGAGTTGCCGTTATGGAATATTAATGAGAAGTTCTATAATTTAATTTTTGCATATCTTATTTTAGTTTTCAATTTCTGTTATATGATTGATCTTGTTGTTATTATTGGTATCACTTTGGGATTATTAAGTAAATTTAGTTGGTTTTGGCAAACCTGGCTCGGTCAGTAGCAACACTATTATGAAAATTGAATGAAAAAGATAAAAATACTCTTAAGAAATATAATTTCATTATCTTTCTTTCTTGATTGGATCATAAGCTTAGTATTCTCTAGTTAAGATCTTTTGTGCTTCCAAGGAAGATTTCATGTTTGTTTTTATCACTTGTATATTTGTTTGTTTCCTTCAACTCTTATGCTTGCTACCCATCCTTGCTAGCCAAAAACCTGTACTGAGAGGGAATGCTTCTCGTGCATCCAATCCTTAAACCAAAACCTATGACATTTGTGTCCACCATACCTACCTATTAGCATTAATGCTATTCCAAGTAAATTCATATTTTTATCTACCTTCTGAATTAAACTTGTTATGTGAAAATTAGTGATTAAAGCTCTCACAAACTTGATGGCACACTTTACTTTCTTGCATTTAATAAACTTGAACCATTGTGCCCATCTATGTTGTGTATATGCTTGCGCTTTATAAGTTGTGAATTAGCCGAACCATGTTACCATGGGGAACACTTTCAACATTGCACTTATTTAGTTGATATCATGATTCTTTTGCTTATGGATCCCGTCGGTGTGAAATAAAAGGGGAGCTTGTAATCTCATGGAGTTTGTATGTGTGTTAGAGAAACGCCTGGGTGGCTAGCCTAAGCCATGCCAAATCATGGTGGAAACTTGCAGCATAACCATAGTGACCAATCTGTGAAGCATCCTTAATAAAAACCTATGCAAATAGCAAATAAAAAGATCGCTGAGATGCTCATTGTCTGCTTGCCTTGTCATTTTGATATGGGAAAGCTAATAAGTATCATAATTTTTGGGAGCTCTTTATGAAACTTGAAATCCTTGCTTCCCTCTGCGAAGGGCCTATCTTTTACTTTTTAGTTGAGTCAGTAAACCTATTCCTTTCTATCTCAGCAAGTATTTTGAGTTGTTGTGTTTCATTCATTCATATGATGATTTATTCAATCATGTTTCTTATGTTCCTTGTTTTGCACACTGCTTTTATCTTAGTGAATATTACTTTGAAAGCTATCATTGAAAACCCCATTATGTTTGAACTCCTACAAATTGTTAACTATTCTTTGACCAAGAGCAAAGTTTGCCATTACCAATTATGATTTACTTTGTGTATCTTTATTGTGTTTCCTTTACTTATTACAAGTTAAGTTATATAATAGTGAGTTGTCTTCTATTATGATTTATGTATTGATGAATGTGATGCTTCTTGTCCGTATTCCTTTATCGACACTTCACTCCATAAACCCGAGGTCATGTTTATTGAACTCAGTTTTCACTTGGGGACAAGCGAAGTCTAAGCTTGGGGGAGTTGATATGTCCATTTTGCATCACTATTATATACCATAATTTACTATTATTCATTGATATATTTCATATTAAGATATGATACTTATGTTATTTCATCTGTTTTTGCATGGTTGATGACTTTTGGAGGATGGACCGCTGAAGTCAGGATTCTGATGGAAAAGGCACTATTTGGAGGCAAAATTCGCGAAGATTAGAAAATCCCAGAAAATATATGGAAAATCCTATTTTTCCAGAAGATGAAGGATGCCAGAAGGGGGGGCATAGATGGGTCACAGGGGGCCCACACCACCCCCTGGCGCGGGCCAGCCCTGGTCGCGCCACCAGGTGGTGTGGCCACCCTGGCACACCTCTGGCTCTGCTCTTTGGTGTATATATTCCCCACGAAACCCTAAGACTCGGGGAGAGACCACAGAAAGATTCCGCCGCCTCTCCGGGGCGGAAAACTATAGAGAGAGGAAGATCTCTCTGGCAGATAGAATTCTGCCAGGGGAATTCCTTCCCGGGGAGGGGAGATCGTCGCCATCAACACCACCATCAAGCTAGGCTTCATCGGTATCATCATCATGATCATCTCCACCAGCACCATCATCACCACTCCATACCGCTGTAACAATTGGGTTGAATCTTGCATAGTTCTTAGGGGAAACTTTCCCGGTGTTGATTACTTGTTGTAATTGATGCTATTGAGTGGAACCATTGAATTATTGTTATGATCAGATTGTTACTTATCATTATTTCATCTCTGATCTTGATCCATATGATGTCTCATGAGTAGTTCTTTTAGTTCTTGAGCACATGGGAGAAGTCATGTTGTTAGTAGTGGAATTATGTAGAGAAAGATTCAATGGTTTGTTATTTAAGTTGTGGTGTTATTCTTCTAGTGGTGTCATGTGAATGTCAACTACATGACACTTCACCTTTATGGGCCTAGAGGAATGCATTGTGTATTTGGCTACTAATCGTAGGGGTTGCCGGAGTGACAGAAACCTGAACCCCCGTTAGGAAACCTTTGCACAAGGGAGTGTAGGATCTCAGAGTTTAAAGTTGTGGTTAGGTTTCTATCTTAATTACTTTCTTGTACTTGCGGATTCTTGCAAGGGGTATAATCACAAGTATCTATTAGTCCTAGGAAGGTTAGTACATTAGCACAGGTTCACCCACACAACACTTATCAAACTAAAGAAGATTAATCAACTATATGACGCGAAAGCACTTGACTATATTCCCGTGTGTCCTCGAGAACGTTTGGTCATCTTAAGTAATACAACCGGCTTGTCCTTTGCTAAAGAAAGGATTGGGCCACTTGCTGCATCTATTATTATTGTCTTTTATTTACTCGCACTTTATTTATCTGCATTATCAAAAACCCCTAAAAATCCGTTTGCTAAGTATTTACAGAGAATTCCTGCTCCAAGCCACTCGTCAACACCTTCTTCTCCTCATTGGGTTCGACACTTACTTATCGAAAATACTGCGATACACCCCCTATACTTGTGGGGAATTAGGTCCCTTCATGAAAGTTGTTCTATTTGACCTAACGGTGGCGGCACCAACTATACGACCGGAGCTATATGGCCAATTGTTTTGCTCCGGTTCTATAGTTGGTCGTTAAAGTGTTTGCCTCCATCTTACGGCTCCTGGTTTCTTTTGGTTGTTGGAAATCTCATATCTTTGACTTTAATGTAGTGATTTCCTCCTTTAAACGACATTATCTGCGCAGGAAAAATATAAAAGAAAGGATTGCATACCCCTCTTAATATTAGCATTAGTGGCAGGGTTTAGAGAGATATTTCATCAAAATTATGAATAATATCCAGTTTAAATGTGGACGTAGATGGCTATATTTTAGAGCCATTAACCTCCCCATGCTTAAACTTGATCGTCCGCAAGCAAGAAAACCAAAACAAAAAAGGAACTTAGCATTTAAACTGAAATAACGAGATGGTGATGTTACTCATGATTAGTAGTCTCATGTTTCCTCCACTTCATAAATCTGAAAAACTTCAGCATAGATAGAGTAATAGCAAGCATATCATACGGGTTTATGCATCCTTATAGTGCAGTAAATTTTTTGTTAGCATGGATGATTCAAAAGGAGTAAACTTTATTCCATATCAAGTAATCAACTCATAGGCTTGCCTTTGAATAATAAAGTATAATCATGTAAATTAAGAGTGTGAGAGTTGTCATGAAAGCATATACACTAGAGTATCTCAATTCTCCGACATCAATAAATCAAGACTTTTCAAGCACTACTTTTCTATTCATTGTCCTTCAAAAATTTCAATTTTTAAGTAATTGAGAGCATGCCAAAGATTTTTATTAGTTTATCAGGCTGTGATGGACACTCGTGGTATCACTAAGGTTTTTGTTCCTTTTGCATAATGATTTCTCATAATAGCTAGATAAGTGATTCCATCATGATTACAGCTACCCGGGAGTGCCAAGAATCTTACCAACTATAGCATTGCTGCTACAAGTGTTTAATAACTCATAGCCAAAATTTAGGAGTTTCCTCCATGAAGATTGTTCGTAGGACAGTGGAGTTGTTGGCATCCCATGAAGTTTGACACGCGTAAAACTATATCATTCTTATGATTAACAAGTCAAACTTTGGCATGATCACAAAAACCACTAAACATAAATTCAATCGAACAAATCCTTTTAAAGAGAGCTATCAAGTCAATCAGCATTTTCAGTGGTGTTGAGTGTCTCTAGAAATAAACCTTCAAGACTAAGCACTACAACACCCAAGCCTTCAATTGTGATACTTTTTCTTATTACGATTGTTTAGCAATTTTTAGTCGAGACTTGGTTAATTACGAGAGCTGGAACAAAATGAACCCAATTAAATACCCATGCACACGAAAAATCTTACTACGATACAAAGACTCACTCCACCAATATAATATATTAACATTTACCACTAACTAGCATGGGTTTCTCAAACTTCAAAAGTGGGGAGTCATAAGGCATACCTCTCATGTTTGGTTCCACTTCTCTCTTCCTTTTTATTTGCTTCTTGGAAACTCGAAGTCGATCACTCTCCTGCAAACATATGAATACCTCGAGGCAGAAAGAAAAGAAAGAGGGAAATAAAGAAAAGAGGGAAGTATTTTTGTGATTTTTAAGAGAGGGAATTTAAAGAATAGAAAATCAGCGGCAAAGCTCAGCTAGAAAATCTCGAAAGCAAATAAAGAACTTAGAAAATAAAGTGTTGGGGAAACCAACACGGGTGCTTACAAACTCAAATAAAAACCCAACCTCAAAATAAATAAAAGCAAATGAACGCCAAATAAAGATACATGAGGAAACTTCCCCAAGCTTAGGCTTTTGCAAGCCCTTCAAAACATTGTGGTGGCGGGAAAAATTCATTACTCCAGTTTGCAAATTGAGTTGAGAGGTTACTAGTTGATTCTCGGAGGTTCAAAGAGAGTCTATGCATCCTCTCCACAGTCCCTCCAAGTCCTTGGAAATCTTGGTATGTAGCGAACCAGGTCTCTGGCTGCTCCTCTTGGTAAGGAACTCCTTGCTCCTCTTCTTGGTCCTCATCCTCTTCCGGAATCTTTTCCTCGGGTTGGTGTTGCTCAACCTGCAAGTCATATAGCAAACGTCCATCCTCAATAGAGAAAAGACCATTAGTCAAAGGAGCAGGGTAGAGACGCCTAGCTCCAGCAATATGCAGATAATAAACACCACCTCTCCTAGTGAGCATTCCACATGCTCTCAAGGTGGAGAAACCATCACGTGTCTCGCCTAGCACGGGTTGCAACTCACCTAGATTGGTGTCTAGGGCATGGGCAAGCATGGTGATGATGCCTCCTCTTGTGATTGGCCCTTGGCTTTGGGAGGCTTAGTGCTCCAGGTAGCGCACAAGGATGGCGCCCAAGTTGAGTGACAAGTTGCAGGTGATGTAAGCAGCCTTTGCAAGGACTAGGATGTCCTCCTCATTGAGTATCGTGACTCATTACGTGCCTGCAAGGTGTTAGCAATAACATAGAACAAATAGAGAATTGCGGGATGTTGAATATTCTCCCCCTTGATCACACTAGTAGTGAAACTCATTCCATTATAGTATTGTTCAGGGGAAGGTTCTAAGCTAGTAAAGGATCCGCGTAAAGCATGAACATCATTGTGTATAAAATTAAAGCATGCGCACCATTCATCTAATGTTAAAGTATAGTTGTTGTTCATCAGACGGAAAGAAATAGTGTCCTCTCCTTGCCATTGTTTAACGGTGCTTTGCAACGAACTTAGAAATTCAATGGTTAAGTGGCGATAAGTAGGTACATCATTGTACACAAAGTTTTGCAGGCCAGCTCTATTGCAAAGTAAACTGGAGTCATCAGAAATACCGAGTTGGTTCAATATAATGGGGCAAGCCCACTTGGTGGCCTTCACTTTGCGGTTTTTGATCCTGTTGAAGCGATCACGATGGGCCTCATCCCTGAACCGTATCCCCATGTGTTCTTCAGCGGCAGCCCGAGAAGCGCTAGTGGTGGCACGAGCACGAGTTTGGCTCCTTGTGTTCATCATCTAAAACATTGAAGGCAAAAATAAAACTTTTTGATCCAACAACAGTAAGTATAATATATTCCTCATCAAAACAAACTAAAGAATCTCTTCAAAATAATAATCTAGGCAAGAAAATCATGGCAATTGGTTCATAGTAGGTCTCACCCTAGATTGATAATGACAATAGATCGAAGATGAATTTGTGAAAAGTAATTGGGGGATTGGAGGAGAAACATACCGTAGATCACTCGTGTGCGAGGAAATCAAACAAAATTGAGTAGAGGTAAAGATCTCTTGAGGTTTTGAGAGAGTTTGGAGGTAGAAGAGAGAAAAAAGATTGAAGTTTTGTAGTTGGAGGTACCTTCGTGTGCAATTTTGTGGTCAGACACAACTTTACGGGTGGAACATGTGTTCCCGTCGTATAGTTGGCTTTCTGTCAAAATATTAGGGTTTCCTCATGGCGACGCAGCTATACGGATGCAACTATACGGCCGGAACAAAACGTTCCCGCTGTATAGTTGGTCGTTAAACTGTCTGTCCCTGCAAAATAAAATATGCAAAGGCATCGATATCTATATGGCCAGAACTATATGGCCGAAATTTTTATTCCCGCCGTATAGTTGGTCGTTAAACTCTTAGTACATTAGAAAAGAAATTGTACGGAGGCACTGATATCTATACGGAACTATACGACCGGTATTTTTATTCCCGTTGTATAGTTGGTCGTTCAACTCTTAGTACATATGAAAAGAAAATTATCGATGGCAAAGATATCTATACGACCGGAACTATACGGCCAGAATTTTTATTCCTGCCGTATATGTGGTCGTTAAACTCTCTATGTGCATAAAAAAAAATCTGTTTCTTTGAAAACTATTTCTTTTTCCTGTAACTTAGTGATATACCTTGTTTATGGCAGAAAATTGAAAGTAAATATTGTCGACCAACAATAGCATGAATAAAGCAGAATTTCAAGTACTACCGAACTTCTTCTCCTCAAATAGAGTTTTCTAGCACTCTTTATTAAACATTAACTTAAAATAAAACTAAAAACTTAAATCAAACCTTTATTTAACATGGGTTGCCTCCCATGGAGCGCTCTTTTATGGTCAATAGCTTGACCTTAATGATACTCACTTGGGCCAGATGAGTGGAACACCCACTCCAAAGTAATTGGCCTTCAAAGTGATGGCCTCCTTCTCGTCATGTTTGGCTTTCTTTTTCCTGGAGAAATGGATAACAAAAGGATCCCACGAAGGCAATTGCAACTTCACGTTCCCTTCATGAAGGTTAATTAAAGCCTTTATAGTTCTCAAGAAAGGACGACATAGTATTATAGGAGCAATAGTATCTTCAAGCATGTCAACAATAACAAAGTCAATTAGAGCAGGACAGCATTTGATGTAAACTAAAGTGTTCTCCTTAATTCCTACAACTTGTTTGTAGGTAGAATCTGTTAGATGCAATTTTAATTCAGTGATTTCAAAGAAGCCAAGGTTTAACTTGTTAAAAAGACTCTTTGGGATTGTTGAGACAATTGCACCTAGATCACAAAGTGCATCTATCTCATTAGTACCAATCTTTATCTTAATAGTAGACTCAAATATGTCATCTAGTTTAACAGGTAGCTTTTCAGCGATTTTCTTGTATTCCTCTTCAAGCTCACATACCTTAATTGCTACTTGATCAACAAAGTGTTGATACATGGCTTCATTGTTACCTTCACTTGCCGGAATTTTGACGTTGATCCTCTTTACGAGATCGTTGATGGTGTAGCTTGGTGAAGGGGCATTACTATAATCAAGTTCTTCAGGCTCTTCCCTTTGGATCCTCATCATTTTGAGTTCTTCAATAGGATTGTGCTCAGCTTTACGTGCAAATTTAGCTAGAATGAGAGTTTAACTCACGGTTATCTTATCTAGCTGTGCCTCAACGATCCTCGTTCTTTCTTGGAGGGCCTACAAATCATTTCTCAAACTAACAGCTTGGTTAGATAATTTACCAAACATGGTATCATGGTTCTCCGTTATTTTAACAAGAATATTTTTTGTTCATTTTGCGAGTCTATGAAAGACTTAAGTGTTTCTTGGAGACTACCATTACTAGTTCCCATATTATTATTAGAATTACCTGCAGGACTAGAATAATGTTTCTGAAAGTTAGGATTGTAACTCTTCTTCCAAGCAGGATTATAATCATTACAAGCTAGAAGTCTATTTCTTCAATATTTGTTTGAGGGGTGGCTCTTACCTGGGTTTCCTTCCCTTTTACGGCTAGTATGAGCTCATCCAACTTAGCATTGAGTTCTTTGTTTTCTTGTGGTGAAATAGCGTTCACCTTCTTCGTGTTTGATCTTTCCACATGCCATTGGGCATGGTTGTCTTGCATATTGTCCAATAACTGCTTTGCTTCGGTAATATGTTTACCCATGAATGTTCCTCTAGCTGCAGTATCAAGCATAGACTTAGATACAGGATTAACAACATTATAAAATAAATAGAGGATTAACCAATCTTCCATCCCATGACTAGGGGACAGTTTCTTAGGAATTCTTTCATCCTCTCCCATGCAAGCGCTAGTGGCTCACGCTCTTCCTGTCTAAAACTAGTGCATAGCCTTTGCAGGTGGGAAAAATTTAATCATAAATAAATAAGTATATCACACCCATGATGTAATAGTATTTCTAGGCAAAGATAGCAACCATTCTTTTGCTCTCCCTCTTAGAGAGAAAGGAAATAGACGTAATTTGACCGCATTAGAGTCAACGTCTTTTATACGCATCATATCACATATTTCAGTGAAAGTATTTAAGTACATACATGTGTCTTCAATAACAGAGCCTCCAAATTGATTCTGTTGAACCAAACTTAAATAATGGGGCTTAATTTCATAGTCATCAGCAGCAATTGTTGACTGAGTAATAGGATTAAGCAAATAATTATTGTTGGGAGTAGCAAACTCCCCAAGCTTCTTTTCAGCCATATTTCCTATGTTTTTGGGTTTTCTTAAACAAACAACTATAATAGTAAAAAACAAGAATTTAAAGGCTAACTATTTTTTTTTGGTTTATCAAATAAAGACTGAAAGGAAACTAACAAAATTAAAAACAAGAATTAAAACTAGCAAGGTTCCTAATGACCTCACCAGGGTAGCTATTGCTTCCCCGACAACGGCGCCAGAAAAAGGGTTGATACCTTCAATCCGGATTATGGATATAGTGTAGCTTATTTTTCCCTAGTTGACCTAGGTTATCGAATCCTCGGGAAGCGAATGCATAGTGAAGTTACTTTAATGGACCTTCAAGAGTTTTAGAATTCCTTTTGTGTTTTTACCGGACCAATAGCTTGCGTCTTTTTGTTGTTGTCGATGATGGATAGAGAGGGCCTAGGGAGTTTGGTTTCACCTGTAGCTGTGTAAAACATCTGATGGAAATAAAAGATAGAAATAAAGTATGCATGTACTTGTTAGAGAAAGATAAATTATATGTGGGCAGTGCATCCATAATTGCTATTGCCTCCGCAACTGCTTATAGCAATAACCTACTAGTCTCATCCATAGAATAAAGAGAACTAATGATATGGATAGTGATGTCACCGTTAGTCCCAAGTAAATCCCTCACATACAGCCGTACTACCCCTTCTGTCACTGGGGTTCCCAACCTGCAGATTAGTCATTACTCATACTCCCTATACTTGGATCAACCCTCGGGGTCTTGGGTACTTGACAAGTCCTTGGATTGAGGCAATAAAGGATACAATAATCATCATGTCATACAAATTAATACATGATCCCATCTATGATAAATAACATGAACAATTGCTACATGGCTAGGCCAAAGCCCATAGCCCAAGGAGAATTACTCACACATAGAGATGAGATCAACAATGACAAACATTGTAATGAAAATCATAATATTGATAGAAATAGTCTTACAATGTTGCCAATCAAAGAAGAGATCTACTATTACAAGTGGTGGAATATGGCTATGGAGATGGAGAAGGGTTTGGAGATCTGGAGGCGGCTGGAGATCTGTGGCAGAGACTTTTTGGCGAGGTCTGGCTTGTTTTCTCGTCACCCGAGACTTCTTTATATAGGGGTCCCTTCACAAAAGTTGTTTTGTTTGACCTAACAGTGGCGGTGCCAACTATATGACCGGAGCTATACGGCCGAAATTTTTGCTCCGGTCGTATAGTTGGTTGTTAAAGTGCCTGCCTCCATCTTACGGCTCCTGGTTTCTTCTGGTTGTTGGAAATCTCGTATCTGTGACTTTAATGTAGTGATTCCCACTTTAAATGACATTATTTGTGCAGGAAAAATATAAAAGAAAGGATTGCATACCCTCTAAATATTAGCATTAGTGGCAGGGTTTAGAGAGATATTTCATCAAAATTATGAATAATATCCAGTTTAAATGTGGACGTAGATGGCTATATTTCAGAGCCATTAGCTGACATGACCTAGAAACCTTTCTGGATGCAGGCCTTTTGGGTCTTTCATATGTTGCTGGTACTTCTGGTCTATCTTTTGTCTTCCCATACACGCCTAAGAAGCCTAGCAGGTTCATACAAAGATTCTTTGTCAATGCATCACGTCGATTGCAGAGCGGACCTCTAGGAATTCCCAATAGAGTAGCTCCCAAAATATAGATTTTTTCTTCCACATGGGTGCATGTCCGTCAGCGTCCTTCAGAACAGATTGTCCGCCCTGACCCTTTCTAAAGATTACTATTTGATCCAAATCCTTGACCATATCAAATACATCAGCACCAGTACGTTCCTTAGGCTTCGTCTGGTCACATGCCTGACCATTGAAATGCTTGCCTCTCTTTCTTAAGGGATGATTGGGCAAAAGAAATCGACGATGCCCCATGTAAACATTATTCTTACAATGTTGCAAATATATACATTCAGTCTCATCTAAATAGTGCGTGCATGCATTGTATCCCTTGTTTGTCTGACTTGAAAGGTTACTAAGAGCAGGCCAATCATTGATTGTTACAAAAAGCAACGCCCAGAGGTCAAATTCTTCCTGCTTGTGCTCATCCCACACACGTATGCCAGATTAGTGCCACAACTGTAAAATTTCTTCAACTAATGGCCTTAGGTACACATCAATGTCGTTGCCGGGTTGCTTCGGGCCTTGGATCAGCACTGGCATCATAATAAACTTCCGCTTCATGCACAACCAAGGAGGAAGGTTATAGATACATAGAGTCACGGGCCAGGTACTGTGACTAGATATCTGCTCCCCAAAAGGATTCATGCCATCTGTACTTAGACCAAACCTTAAGTTCCGTGCGTCATCTGCAAATTCCGGATAGTCTCTATCGATTTTTCTCCACTGCGACCCATCAGCGGGGTGTCTCAACATCCTGTCTGACTTACTTCCTCTTTATGCCATCACAACAACTTGGCGTTCTCTTTGTTTCTGAACAAACGTTTCAACCGTGGTATTATAGCAGCATACCACATCACCTTGGAAGGAACCCTCTTCCGAGGGGCTCGCCCTCAACATCACCAGGGTCATCTCATCTGATCTTATACCACAATGCGGTGCATACCAGGCATGCATCCAAATTCTCGTACTCCTCACCATGGTAGAGGATGCAGTCATTAGGGCATGCATGTATCTTATGAACCTCTAAACCTAGAGGGCAGACAACCTTCTTTGCTTTGTACGTATTGGCGGGCAATACGTTATCCTTTGGAAGCATAGTCTTCATCATTTTTAGCAACTTTTCAAATGAGGAGTCAGGTATACCACACTCTGCCTTCCATCGTAGCAATTCCAGTGTGCTACCCAGCTTTTTCAGACCATTTTCGCAATTTGGGTATAACAACTTTTTGTGATCCTCTAACATGTGATTGAACTTATCCTTCTCTTTTTCAGTTCTGCAGTCTCTCCGTGCATCGGCAATGGTCCGACCAAGATCATCAGTGGGCTCATCATGTGCCTCTTCTTCAGCCTCGCATTCAACTTCCCCCTGGAAGTATCACCGTACTCAGGGAAACCACGATAGTTGTCATCATCCTAATCTTCTTCATTGTCTTCCATTATAACCCCTCTCTCTCCGTCCTTGGTCCAACAATTATAACTGGGCATGAAACCGGACTTTAACAGGTGGCTGTGAAGGGTTTTTGAGTCAGAGTAATCCCTTTGATTCCTACATCCACTACATGGACAGAATACAAAACCGTTCCGCTTGTTCGCATCAGCCACACAGATGAATTCATGCACGCCATTAATGAACTCACCAGAGCGTCGGTCAGTACCATACATCCATTCCTGGACCATCTGCATTATTGTAAAAGTATATCAAAAACCATTACACAACATCATGAATAGAGATAAATGATCAATTGAATACAAGTTATAATGTGAGCTTCTAGAGCATTAAATTTGAATTTTGAAAAATTTACATGCACCAAGTTTTGAATTGGAGAAAACAATCAGCATGAAAAATGTGGAGTTTATAATTATTGTTCTAGCAGTGAAATCCTCATTCCATTTTGAGCTCTGAAACTCTAAAATTACACATTTCAATTTTCAGTAACTTTGTGCCTAATCAAAATTAGCCTAAAATTACACACCTAAAAAAATCCTCTACTTCTAGAGCATGCAAATCCATCTCTACTTCTATCGCATTGAGCTAAAGTAATAATAAGAGATGAAAGGATGAAGTTTCTAACCTTTTAAAACCTTGGGTTTAGGGGTTGCAACCAAATCTTGACAAATCTTGAAAAAAAAGGGCATGAACTTGTCTTGCTTAGGAGGGAAAATGGCCATGGCTAGGGCATGGACGAAGCTGCATTATATAGGGGAAACTTTTAATACCATGCCATGAAACGGGTCGGGACTAATTGTCCTTTTAGTCCCGGTTCGTGATACTAGCCGGGACTAATTGTCCCCGTAAAGTGCAGCGGCCTGGCTCGAGGTCTCTTGTCCTGGTCCGTATTACGGACTGGGACTAGAGACCCAGAATGGCCCGGGACTAGTGATTCCCCACGCTCCTAGCCATTAGACATGTTACGAACCGAGACTAGTGTTGGCACTAGTCCCGGTGTCAACACCCGGATGTTTAATCCCAGATGCCTGTTATGCCATACATCGCAATCCCAAGATTATCATTTTTGCGAGACATAATAGATTGGATATCACAGTACATCATCCATTACAAACCATAATAGGGTCTTACACAAATAAGGGATCTCATGATCTAGTCTTAATACAAACAAGCAGCAGAATAATAAGCGTAGTAGTGGGCTCCATCTTCAGTGTCACAGGCAATGCTAACGATGGGAGATGATCCTAGTTGTCGTAGCCCTCCTGTTGTCCATCTTCTTGATAGTCCTCCTCATAGTCTGGCCACAGGAATAGCCAGGGACAAAGCCATGAGTACTCTTTAAGTACTCGCAAACTATAACTAACAAGTAAGGTAGTTCTAGTAGGAATACTAAGTTCTAAGTTTATTTGTAAAGTTAAGTTTGAAAAAGCTGAGTTCAGAAACAAAGAAAGATAAAATAAAGTTCTAAATCACCTAAGTGGGAACTTAGTTGTCATAGTCACAACTCTGTTGTGGTCAAGTCATGTCACAATTCATTTCATAAGTCATTTTGAAAACATCTGACGACGGAACAGTATGGCCACTCCAAATGTCCATAACCGCGGACACGGCTATTCGAATAGTTTGACACTCTCCAGAGGTGGTACACTTTCACCACAAAATTCGATACATTTGTCAGGGATAACCCTGAATCATCATACTTAGTATGAAGATAATCAAACATAACCTTTCCTTTACACACTCTGGTATAAGCACCTCTCCTATGAGCTTGTCCTCCCAGCCATGGCCATCTGCCATCCTGGGCACTACATAGGTGGACAACAATGAGAGGTAGCCTCAGCTCAAACCTCTCCTGCGAGGGAAATAATACTAATGCATATAAACTTCCGGCTAAGCCTTACCCAATTCAGGTATTGTGGTTGTACAGTAAAATTGGAATGGTATCGCATTCGAACCCAACCATCAGTTTTGATAAAGGGTTAAGGCTCATTCCTCAAATTTTTCATCATCATAAACCATTTGTGTTTCTCAACACATGTCAAAACATCTCAATAGAATGACTCATCATTCCAAGGTTTTCATAAGCATTTTCACCAAGTATTCCCATCTAAAGTGATCAAGTTTTTAGTTTAGCTCTAATCACTAAGTTAAGAGTGTTCACTAAGGTGGGATGCTAATCTCAATCTCATGCCATAGAATGATATCTAATTCTAACTATATAGGCCAAGTTTTATACTCTTTATGATATCTATAAACAAAGTAAGGAACTTTGGTAAAGTAAAAGAAAGTAAAGCTTGTAAGAAAACTTGGGATGGGTATAAATCAAAAAGGTATAACCAAAGCATGCCTAAGGCATTTTGCTTGGGTTATAATTGCATCTAGTGATGGCTTGCAAGTTTTAGCTTGCCAGTAATAGCCTGCCTTGATTGGTGCAGTGGTTGAAATTCTCCTCGTCTTCTTCGGGGTAGAACTCCTCCTCCTCGTAGACTTGGTCGGTACTATCGTCTATAAATGCATACGGGATACACAATCACCAAACAATACTTAACTAGTCTATTTAGCACACTAAGGCACATACTTGATGATCTAGTATCATCACATTCATCATAAGATTTAATGAACTAGTTTCATTTATTTTATTTGAGAAAAGTAATTTCTACTCATTGAAATTAATTAAGATTTAATATTCTCCAATTAAAATATGGGATCATGTGGACACATGTCATCACCACATATTCTAATACATGGGAATGTGATTTAAAGTTTGGATCATATTTCAATAAATTTATGTTTAATATTGAAATGATTTAAAGTGACTAGAAATGCCCATATAGCATTACTTTGGTACTAGTCCAAAGTCACTGCATGTAAACCAAAATATTATTACATATTCAGATAGGTATTATCAAATGTGATTTTTTGAGAGTTGGAATCAACTCAAAAGCTATTATGGTTGATTTTTGAAAAATGTTTGAATGTGAAAAAGTCTCTGTCTTGTTATTTTTGCTATATGTGATATCTAACTCTAATTGATTTGAATCCAACGGGCTTGGATAGAGATTTAAATTATCTTTCCAACCAAATTGGAATCATTCAATTTGGTAAAATAAATATTTCTGAATTTATTTTCAAACTAGTGGACAGAAACTAGATTAATTCTAAATAGAAAAATCTAAATTTGAATCTGCGGGCTAAGGCGGGAACACTAATGGGCCGGCCCAGTCACACTCCGCGGCGCAGAGAACAGCTGACAGGAGGGTCCCGCATGTCAGCGGCTCTTCAAACGCGAAGCGGTACGGGGCGATGTGGGTCGCACAATTAGAACTACGATCGACGGCTATGGCTCGTCATCGACGACGGACAGGTCGCCGGTGAGACGGAACCCTAGCGGCTCGGTAGGGGTGCAGTGGGGGCATACCAGGGGTCCAGCTAGTGTGGCGATGGGGGCGATCGAACGAGGAGACGACGGCGGACTCAGGCGAGGTCACGACAGCTCCTGGAGTGGACGAAATCGTCGGGACCCTTCCTCCTCTGCTGCGGTGAACTCCGGCGCAATTCCGACGAGCGGCTGCTCGAGCAGCTCCGGCTAACAGTGGGGAAGGATCAGTGGTGAGAGGGGAGCTGAGTGGTGTGAGGAAATGGTGCAGGGGAGGGCTCCTTATATAGGCTCGACGAGGGGACCGGGAGGGTGACGGTGAGCTTGTTGGTGAGAACGATACAGGGCGCTAGAGGCATAGGAAGGGTAGGCGGATGGTGGCTTGCCTCCTGGCGGTCAGCTACGGCGTGATGGCGATTCTAGGGGCGGTGGCATGCGGTCGGGAAAGGCTGGCGCTCTGCGCGGCAGAGGCGGTGCTCGACGCGTTTCACGGCTGCTGCTGGTCGTGCGGCGGGAAGAGGGCGTGTTTGTGGAGGTGCTGGGGTTATGGCGGAGCAGCGCACGCGAGCTGAAGGCAAGGCGCGGCTTGTGCGGGCTTGTCGGGGATGGTGCTCTGGCGTGAGCTGGGCACGGTGCAGAGGCAGTGGGCGCGAGCTATCCTCGGTGGTCCAGGGGCTGGCAACGCTCAGGGAAGCGACCGTGGGCGGCGGTAGGGTTTGGCAGAGCTAGGCAATGCTTGATTGGCATTGTGCGGTCGCTGGAGCGTTGCCCATGTTTGGCTGGCGACGACCATATTTGGGCGGCGCGCCACTTTTGCTAGCGGTGAAGGGGGAGCTGGTCTGGGCTAGGGTAGATGCTAGGGGGATAGGGGATTAAGTGGGAGACCAAATTGGTCGATGATCACTGTGGAAACAGTGAAGCTAATCAAGTTTTGGTACAGTGCCTACCATGTGTTCGACAGAATGGTCGCAAGGAGAAAAATTTTGAATTTTGGATTCAAAATTTTTGAGTGTTCTCCACTTAAGCTTGAGATTCTATGCCTGTTTGGAAAGGTCAAGGGGAATTCATTTGAGTGGTTTTTGAAAAGGTGTGATCTATGTATATGACTTGAATTCCATTTTCAAATGCCATTTAAAATTAGTGTTTAACTGTTTTTGTGAGATTTCAAAGTGGGCCTTGGTAGATCATTACTTGTACAAGCAAGGGGTGCAAAGAGTTAGAATTGTTTCTGTTAAGAATTGACTTCTAGGAACACCTAAAGTGACCTAGTGGATTAAAATGGCAAAAGTGACCATTTGCCTTTATTACTTCCAATTGATTTCTTTTTCTTTGGATTTTGCTTGGGAATGATCTAGATGATGTGGAAATCACCTTAGAATCATTTTACAACCATTAGAACAAACAAACATGGCAATTCAAAACAATTCCATATTAATGCAACACACATATGCATGCTTAATTGTTTTAATAATAAAAAGTTTTTGTTAACCCTAAATTGGGTGTTTTGGATCTTGATATCTTGGATTAAAGTTTTGGGATGTTACACCCGGCCCGTAACAAACCGAGACTGGTGCCTGGTTCGGCGCCGAACCGAAGGCCTTTTTTCCACTAGTGGGCACCTCCATAAGCACCTAGTATTGTACATGCTCTTAGTAGTACTAGGAGAGCTACTCCCTCCGTTTCAAAATAAGTGTCATAGTTTTTGTTGCCTTCGTTTGCATTAGAGTATCTCCACTCACATTTCCAGGAGTACCTCCTTAGGGCCGATTGTTTCATCTAGATGGCGAAAATTTGTCTAATCGCGTTCTTAGGAGTCTAGTCTTTGTCGGATTCGGCCTAAATTACATCCGGCGTTCTCAGGCCGAACCCGGGGAGCTGGGTGTGACCTAGGAACGCCGGATGAAGCTAAATCGGCGGGAGGGGGAATCCGAGCTGGTGGCCCTGACCTGTCAGCGTCTGAAATAGTTCATCCTCATCCCATTGCCTCCACTCCTGCGAAGGACCAACGGGCAAACGGCCGCCTGACCACTCGCCCACACGTCACCGTAATGGCACACCACCGACTGCCCACCTTCCTACCGCTTTCCCTTTTCCTGCCCTCGTCGCTACACCCCTCCCTCCTTTGCCACCCTTTCCCCATTTGGCTACGAATAATGCCTTCCACTCTCTAATGGGGTTCATTGCATAGAAAACAAAAAAATCCTACGGTTGCAACTGCTAAGATCAAATCTAGGCCATACTTGTAATGGTTTCATATGGACTCACCCTCGAAGACTGTAAAGAGGGACAACATTCCCGCAAACAAACATGGTTATTGTAGAGTGTACATGGCCGTCCTCAAGGACGTGATGACAATGCCTCAAGTGGAGCGCCTCCGTAATCGGTCACGTGTATGGTGTGTTGACGACTTCCGTCCCTCGCTCCAGCGCAGTAGCGGAAGTAGTGGATCCTTAGGAACTCCGCCAAGACTACGACATGGTGGTGATGGTGGTGGAGAAGATCTTGAGCAAGGCTTTTCCTACTATGCTCGTGGTAATGGACAAGGCTAGAAGAGGGAGGAAGATGCCAACCAAATGGCATATGAGAGGAGGAGGATAAGTGTGTGACGAGAGGAGAACGAGATGACCTTTTATAGGGGGACGAGAGGATGCCCTAAGGGGTGAGCACGCCCCAAGAGGTGCCCCCACCTCTCCCCTCATCATGTGGGTGGATTCTCCACTCACATAAATCCATCTCCACTCAAACCTCCACTCACTTGAATTAATTTTTCACCAAAATTAATGACATCTCTCACAATTCTCCACTCACTTGGTTTAATGCCACTCAATTTAATGAACACTTCATTTAGTGAGTAGATTATTTAAGGAACACTTCATTTAATGAACACATTAACATTTTATCCCCTCTCAATATTCTGATACACCGGAACTATTCCGGTAGTTTTTATCAGAACAATTTCTATGCTGTTCAGTATTTTCTGTGGTGTTCCCTATCCACTAAAATGCGTCGAATACCCTTAAGTGTGTCTCCCTACAATCTCGCAAGATGAGTGGACATGATCGAGACACTCTCTCAATAATCATTAGCAGGACCTAGAGATCCATAATGACTCCCACCAGTTCAAACGATAAACTAATGATCACGTGAACCTTTATCCCCTCTCAATATTTGTCTTGTGATATTTTACTTGTTCGAGATCTAATCATTTGGTATCATCTATACATAGTTCGATCCTGTTACTGACAAGTACTCTTTTCTCATTCCTGTGATATATAACATTCTTAGTGATCGTTATCACTTGCTTGCAAGCTATATTAATGTGATATCACCGAGAGGGCCCTGAGTATATATCTCCATCATCAGGATGTACAAATCCCACTCTTGATCCACGAGCCTCAACTAAGACTTTCTAAGTACCCGACGACATCTTTATAATCATCATGTTATGGTGTGACGTTTGATGGAATCAAAGTACTCTTCTGGAGTTAGTGATTGACGTGATCTCATGGTCTAAGGATTAGAGTTACTTCGAATGACGTTATAGCAATGTAACCATAATGACATAATCGTGTTACTATACTTTGAGAGATTGTTCATCACATCATTTCACCAATGTTGTGACCTTGTTATTAACAACATCCAATGTCATGATCAAGAAACCTTGATCATCTGTTAATCAACAAGCTAGTGTAATGAGAGGCATTACTAGGAACCTTTTATTTGTTTATTAAACACACATGTATTAATGTTTACGGTTAACACAATTATAGCATGAGAAATAAACATTTATCATAAGCATGGAATATAATATAATAACCACTTTATTATTGCCTCTCGGGCATATTCCTTCCAGTCTCCCACTTGCACTAGAGTCAATAATCTATTTTAAAAACTTGCGCATTCAACACATATGGCTTTTTGGTGTTGTATATACGTGTTTGCTAGTGGTAAACATAATCTCCAGATCTGACGCTTTTAGGTCCATGTGTATTTGCATGTCTTTGCGTCTCTACACATCACTCATTCTCAAATGAGATGGCATTGTATAAATTTGGTCCTTTGGTGAGATCTTAGTTCCTCTGGGTTTAAAACATGTTGATACTATTGTCGTACAATAGATCTTCATCGTATTATTACGGTTGGAACTACGCCTAGTTTGATTAACAAAATTCTTGACACAAATGTCTTCCTATGCTGCTACTAGAGTAGTCTTATACTTAGCCTTTTGTTGTAGTATTCGTCACAATACTTAACCTTTTGGAACTCATGCAAATCTATCATGGAACTTTCTTTTATTAAATTGTGCCACCTTAACCCATAGCCTAAATTGAGATAAATTTAACTTGTATCTTTTGACAAAACTAGTACCAATGTAACATCATACATTCAACTATTAGTTTATTAACAATGTAATACTTTACAATGAACTATTTTTCACTTCTACATATAGAATATATTCTTAGTTCTTCCAAAGATCATAAAAATATCCTTACTATCGTCCAATGATCATCTTACGAGTCACCCTGATATATGCTTATAACATTTAGAGCATAGGACATATCTGGATATGTACATATCACTGTATGGTTGATTAAGATATTCATGTGATTTTACTCACTAAGTGTCAAAACACTTGAATCTCATTTATCAAGAAATTCATGTGATTTTACTCACCAAGTGTCAAAACACTTGAATCTTGATTCAACCTTTTCCATGTGTCAAGAACCTTTCTTGTTGTTTTCATATTGAACTCATTCAATATTTTATCTATGTACATTTGGCATAACCATATTAGCGTTTCAATCTATCCAAATAGACTTTGATGCCAAATATTCTGGTTTTACCCAAATCTTTCATTTAAATCTAATTTTAATGAAATCCTTAACTTGTGTCAATAAAAGATACATCATTTCCAATCAAAAATATGTCTTGTACACAATGTATTCGAAATATGTCTCAATGCTCCCACTTAATTTCTTGCAAATGCGAGCATCTTCATCGTCCCCTGATGAAATTAAAGATTTTAACATTTTCATCACAGTGAAGATTCCAACTCTGCTATGCTTACTTCAACTATTGAAGTTTGCATGCCTTTTTAGCATCATTTGATTTAATAAAACCATTTGGACAGTGTCATGTACACGTCCTTGGTAACCATTCTTTTAGAAAAAGATTGTTTTGTTGTTCAACTAGCATATACAACAATTGACTTATGTAGTGGTTGCTACACTAATCCGTCCAGACTAAATATCGATACAACAAGATCGAATCTTGTCGCATTCAACTAGTTGAACATTGTCGTAAAATCTTTACCGACATGTCAACTATTTCATAGATGTGAAACATCCATGTCTATTTCTTTATAGATCCAAATACGGCTGACAGGCTTTATGCCTTTTAGAGGGTCTACCGAGTTCAGTAACTTGGTTTTTCGTGTATGGAACTATCACAGATTCTATGGATTCAGGCCATTTGACGGAGTTATGGCCTATCATTGCTTTTTTACATGTAGTCGGTTCATCATTGTCAAACAATAATGATTTAATCTTAAATATTAGTATTTGATTGTTTAACCGACCTACATGGCTCAATAAGAATTTATATCTCCGTGACCACAACCTTTGAGGCAGAGGAGCCATGAGCATTATTGCTGCCTCGGGGATACTTTTCGGCGCTACGCAAGTCAGCACATATATCTAAGGTTCAATAACCTTATCAAAGTTCTATTGTCCTTCCACTTAACTTTTCGTGAAAATTTCGTTCTCAAGAAAATTTACGTTCTCAAGAAAATTGACGTTCTAAGTGACAAACACTTTTGTCTTTGATGTTATGGAGGAACACCCAATGGCTATTTGGGATAATCTACAAAGACGTTCTCATCCAATTTTTCTTGTAAATATTTTACTTATGCCTAGCATACCAAATTTAAGAAAAGACAACTTTGGGTTTTATCCCAATCCATAACACATATGGTGTCATTTCAACGGATCATGATGGAGCTCTTTTTAGTGTTAAAGCGGTAGTCACTAAAGCTTAATCTTCAAAATATAATGGTAATTTTATAAATAACACCGTTGATCCTACCATATCAAACAAGGTTTGATTACATCTCTCGAATACTCCATACTTCTATGGTTTACCGGGAAACATAAATCCATGGAATGATTCCTTGAATCTTAGTTTTTTTGCTAAACTTGTAACTCCAATATTTTCCTTTATGATCCAAGCATAAATTCTTTATTTTCTTGTTACAATGATTTTCCACTTCATCTTGAAATTATTTGAACATTTTAAAACATTTCATACTTCTCCCTGATTAAGTAAAAATACATATATTCACTCAAATCTTTGGTTAAAGTATACGAAGTTTGAATGATCCACCACATACGGCTACACATAAGGGACTATATACATCAATGTGCACAATGTCCAATAAATTAGTCGTTCCTTCCTCTTTGGCCTATGAACCAAATTTAAATCATTTTCAGGAAATTCTCACAAGCGTCAATTGATTCAAAAATCAAAAAGACTTCAAAATTCCATCAACATGGAGTTTCTTCATGTTTTCTTTCTGATATGATTTACACTGTAGTGTTACTCATAAGTGATCTTCTAATTAGTCGTCTTACAACACTTTCGCATCATTGTTTATGGACATGATTTATCCAACTAGATTTGTAAGAGTTCATCCATCTTTAATGGAATACGGTAATTATTTGAACAACCACCATTCTCATATACCGGAACAAATTAAAAATTATTAAAAACAAATCTTAAAGGGAATCTTTGATGTCAATGAGAAACACAATAACACTTTATTTGTTTTTGATAAACATCATCACATATTCTCTTGCTAGTTACTTAGGCCATTGCAGTTCATCAATTGTGTTATCATGTGTGACATTTCACACCAACCAATTCAGTATCCAATACTACTATCCAATACCTAAGAACCATCTTGTTTAACAAGCAAAGAATACACCTGATACGTCCAAAACGTATCTACTTTCCCGAATACTTTTGCTATTGTTTCTCTAAACTTGTGTGATTTAGATACAACTAACACGGACTGACGTTGTTTTCAGTAGAATTACCTTGGTGTTTAGTTTTTGTGCAGAAAATCAACTATCAGGAAAAATTCTGGAAAATATGCCAAAAATCCTATTTCACCAGAAGATTCACGGAGCCAGAAGACGACACGGAGGAGGGCCACGAGGGCCCCACACCACCTGGCCACGCGGGCCAGCCCAGGTCGCGCCTGGGGGTGGTGTGGCCGCCTCGGTCACCCCCTCGGCCTCCCTCTTCGCCTATAAGATGCCTCTTGACCTAAAAACCAAGGGAGGGTCGACATTTTTCCAGATAGAGTTCCGCTACGCTGCCACTACCAGATTCCACGAATTAGAACTAGAAACTCTGTTCTGGCACCCTGTCGGGACGGGAAATTGGAGGAGATCATTGTCGTCATCATCACCATCGCTTCTCCATCGACCATCCATGATTCCCCCATCCATGAGTGAGTAATCCCCCATTGTAGGCTATGTGGATGCTAGGGATTGGATGAGATCGTTCATGTAATGGCATCAGATTGTTAGGGCATGGTGCCTAGTATCTATTATTAGTGCTTTTTGACTTTGTTGCAACTTGTTATGCTTAATACTTGTCACTAGGGCCCGAGTGCCATGATTTTAGATCTGGACATGTTATTGATTCATGATGATAGTATTGTTTGTGATCTTACCTGCAAGTTGTATACACATATTGTTGTTCGGAACCAAAGGCCCCGAAGTGACAATAATCGGGATAACTGGAGGGGATGGCTTTGATGTGAGGATCACATGTATTCACGGAGTGTTAATGTTTTGCTCCGGTGCTCTATTAAAAGGAGCACCTTAATTGCCAGTAGTTCCCTTGAGGCCCCGCTGCAAACGGGCTGGGAGGACAAAATATGTTGTGCAAGTTCTCATTGCGAGCACGTACGACTATATATGAAACACATGCCTATGATTATTTAGTACTTGGATGCTTTACCTTATTTATCTGCAAATGCCCTATATCTTGATTCCTACGTGAATTGTCTTGTCCATGCAACGCCCGTCTATCCATCCCTATGCCTACCGCACTTTAATCCTACTGTTTACTGCAATTGTTACTACTGTCTTTACTTTTACTACTGCTATTACTTTGCTATTGCTACTACAAAACTGTTGCTACTGATAAACTGATGTGAGCAAGATTGTTTCCAGGTGCAGCTGAATTGATAACTTAGTTGTTAAGGCTTATAAATATTCTTTGGCTCCCCTTATATCGAATCAATAAATTGGGTTTCACTTCTCTCAAAAATACTACGATACACCCCCTATACTTCTGGGTCATCAAGACTATTTTTTGGCACCGTTGTCGGGGAGCATAGCTTTATTTATCAAGTTCACTTAGAATCACTATTGTTCGCTGCCCTCCATTCATCATGGGTAAGTCTCGTGATGGAAAGGTTCTATAATACCACCCACTACAAGGAGAGGTACAGTTCTGAACACCTCTGTTGCTCTTGGTTCACCATCTGTAATGAGTAAGCTCCTTACACCACCACAAACACATGCTACACATACTACTACTACTGAATCTGAAACTTCTGATACTTATGATGCTGCTTCTACTGTGCTTGATAAAAGTGGTTCATTAGGTCATTTCCTAGATGCTACGATTGCTAGAACTATAGCTGGAAATACTGAAATACCTAATGAAGATACTACTACACCTGTCAGTTCACCTGAGTCTATAGAGAGCTATGATATTGAAGAGGGATATATAGAAATGAATGATGAATTTATTAAAGAATGTCAAAATACACATGGTAAAAGTGCTATTAAGAGTCTCCTTGAGAGGCGTACTATAAAACCTGTAGCACCCCAGAAAAATCACTACTAGAAAATCGCTTGGTATTTTTGTTTTGTACGTCATCATGACCGCATGCTCATGTCATCATGCCATATTGCATTTGAGCATCGGCATGTCATCATGCATATGTTTGCTAAAACTTTTTTTGCAAAAGCCTATTTTATTTCCAGATATTCCCTCTCTATTTCAAATCAAAACCCAGTCTTCTAGATATTTTGTTTTGTCTAAAAACTATTTATAAAGATCTTTTAAAATAAAACAATGTTTTCGGGGAGGCAGTCCAGCCGATTGGGCTAGAGACCCAACCAGCCGGACCACCTACCACCCGGTCCAACCCATCTAGATCCAAACCCTAATTCTACCTAACCCAACCACATCCCACCCTACCGCCGCTACACTCACACACGCTGTGGTGCCAGAAAGGCAGAAGATGACCCAGCGGCGGACCGCAAGCGCCAAGACACGCCAGACGCTGCCCCATCACCGCCTCGCCCTGATCCCTGTCGTGATCCTGGCCCCATCCTTGTGCGACGCACGCGAACCAGCTGAGCAAAACCGTTGCACGCGACCCCGTCCCGCTCGCTCGACCGTGTCCACGCATGGACCCCACCCTGCACTATCCCCGCTTACCAACCACGCGCCAGCCCGACCCCCACCTACCCCGCTCCCTCGCGATCCCCACCCCGCTCGCTCCCCTGCAACCACCGCCCGCCGCCAGGAGGTCGCACCGTCGATCCTCGTCAACCTCGCCTTCCACTGCCGCGAGTGCCACAACCGCGTTCGCTGGCCGGCTCACCCCGACCTCGTCGTGGTTCCCCCTTGCCGTCCCCTGCCTTGCGGCACCGCCGCTGATCTCTGTCGCCTCCGCCCCAGGGTCACCCGCCTACGCCCTGCGCGTCCTTCGGCCCGCCCTCTCCTCTCCTCCGGCTGTCCGAGCCCCTCGCCGGATCCCAGGCTCCGCCGCCTGGAACGAGCTCGCCGCACGCTGCCGCTCTCTGTCCATGAGCTCGCAGGCTCCCTTCTCTCTGTCGCCCTCCTCTGTAGGCTCGCCTGGCCCCACCACCACGTCTGCCTTCCGTCGCCTCGGGTTGTTCGACACCGCCTTCCCCTACCTACAGAGCCGCGACCTCACCCTCCACGACCTGCGCGCGCCCCTTCACCATCCCCGTAGTGCCTCGACGCACTGGAGCAGTTCGGGCCTTCCTCGGTGTGGGCCACCTCTAGCGGCCGGCCGGCTGGACCTCAACCTCACTGGCTGCCTCCTCGGCAAGACGCCTAAGATTTCTACACGCCTGGCCGTTCACGAGAACATGCAGGTTGTCGTGCCCCGTTTCATTTTGCCTTGTTGCGCTAGCAACCGTGTGTGACCCCGATGGTAGTGATGTTGTTGTTCGGCTGAACAAGTGTGTTGATATGGGGAAGTGGTGATGATGTGGTGCTACATGTGTGGCGTTTGATGACCGATGGACAAGTTCTCCAACATGGATTTGACACTCTCGAAGATCGACCACACGGCGCACCAAGAACTCCATCCCGGATTCGAAGACCACACCCGGCATTCTTCCCCTCTCGGATCTGAAGACAGATCCTGAACCCGACACCGCGGCAAGTTCTTCTTCCCGGATCTGACGACCGAGACCGATCTCGTCAAACCCGAAGACCCCGATCTCGCCGAACCCACACCCTCGGAAACCAAGATCGTCGAACCCTAATGTGTGACACCTATCCGAGCCCCTATTTAATTAAATGGTATATACTTGTTGCATATAAATTATTCATACTCGCATCGCATCATGTGGTTTGGGGGCATTATGCCGATTCACCTAATAAATAAATATGGGGACTATATGCGGACTATTATAGTCTGATATTGGCCCCATTTAAATTTGTGTAGCGAACCGATGCCATGTTTTGCCTTGTTAATGTAATATTTAAAATTGCGGGGTATCTAAATAACTTGAACCTTCTAATAAAATGTCGGGACCCTGGTTCTGCTTAATATTGCCTAATTGTATCGCATCCTTGCCATGTCATGTATCATACACGCATCATGCCCGTTCTTCTGCCGTAGTATTAAATAGTGCATCCGGTGTTATTTTTAGTGCTTTTGCTTCTTCGCGGATTAGGCCGTTGAGTTGATGCGAGTATCGACAAGTTCTTTGGATAATGTACCTTCGGCAGTGTTTCCCAGGCGAGCAATCTCCCCCTTTCTACCTATTTTTTCTTTTATAGTCTTTATTTCCCCCTATTGATCTATTGTTATCCGTGTTGCGATGCTATAGTTACTTGCACCATTTATATTCCATGCAGCCTTTATATTGCCTGTTGTTTGATAGATAGTCGGCCTTGCGAGTCGTAGTTGCTAGCTCAGGTGCTGCTTTGTGTCGTTGTTGTTCCACCGTTGTTGGAAGGTTGGCACATGCTTAATGGTGGAGATGATCGTGACTTTAATTTCAACTGATAATTAAAATGCTGGGAATAGATATAACTAATGCAGAGGCACCGATGGGCAATAGCTAATATTTGGTTCTTCCACGCTCACTTGTGTCCCGTAGGCCCTAAGTACTTGATACATGTTCCTTGACTATTCGCACTATCCACATAAGGGAGACTCTATGAATCCCCCTTTGTCTGAGCTTGATTCACACTTTATTTCTTGGGGCCACAAACTAGTTTGGGGCTTTATTGCTATCCTGTACTTATGCCATGCTTTATTGCTTTACTTACGATTATGCGTGGAGCACCTGTACTGTTTAGGAGTTGCGGAGTGTTTTCACGGTATCGACAAGCCCAGTCACACTTCCGGGTTCCCAGTTGTTTACAGCCATTGGCGCAAACCTTGGGTGCGGCTCGAAGCCGGCCAACTTCGTTGCGGGTAGCTTAATGGGGTGCCCCCCTGAAATTTTTGATGAATCCTGTGATTGCTTTGTCGTGAAAGCCTCGTTGGGCTTTTGATTTGGTTTTTCCGAGATTGATCGTGTGTGTGTTGCTATTTGTGCACCCCTGCAGGGTAAATCTTTCTGAAAGCCGTTTCCGCGGTTATGGACGACTTGGAGCACAGTATCTCGATCATAGACAACTATAACTAAAGTAGTGCTATAAATTTGACTTTGGAATGACTAGTAATCAGCTACACTATGATGGAATGAGTAAATAAAAGTGCCAACAACTGCTGGATTTGGGATATCTCTGGCTAATTGTATCTGACTAGTAAGTGCTGCAACTATAATGGAATGGATAAAACTACCAACTGTGTGAGTTCCTTGGTTTGACTTCCTCGTTTGGTCTCGAGGGGGAAATACCAGGATGGGTATGTTTTGGTGTTACTATCAGGTTGGATCCGAATAGGTCTTTCTTATCCCTCTCTAATAGCCGACAGTTTATCGAGTCTCTATAGGCTGTTTAGTGCATGCTTCGCTGCTGCTTCAGTCCACCATACCTATGTAGGCGTAGAGTCAGAATTCTAACCTCGCTGGTGTCTTGGCCTCGATCGACCGCTCTCTTTTTCCTTTGCCCTTTGTCGGCACCCCTTTTGTTTTAGTAGGTTTAAGTTCGACATCGTTAGCAGGGTTACCCTTTTGGCTTGGCCTGGGCAGGGTTATGGATGCCATTGGTTATTCTTCAGGGCTCTTAGCCCCATTTGCATCTTATCCGTACTCGGATGTTGTACCGTTTTCAAGGTGATTTGGATCTTTGTATTGTATATCTGTATCCATGACTCTTTGAGTCGTTGTTGTATATAAAAGTTTCTGTGGGTTCCTTCGTGAACTATTGTGTAATGGTATTACTTCGTTTTCCACCCGCACGCAAGTGCCTGGTGGGCGTCCTTGAATCGTTTCTATGCGGGTTTGGCGGGAAGCACTAAAATCTACATAGGGCCGATTCGAGGGTGTTACAAAGTGGTATCAGAGCCCAGCAGTTGCGATACCCAACTGGTCCAGCCTGTAGGATAACCTAGCTAACGGCCGATGTAGGGTGTCAAAACTATTTTTGCAAAATCAGTTGGATAGATCTGATTAGGTCTACTTTTACTCCTTACCCCTATGCTATTCTCCTCTTACCTTTGCGCGTTTTGAATCTGCTCTCTTATCTTTTTTTTGAGTCCAAGTTTTCTCGTGGATGGGTTTTTGTCATACCTTCAGGATTTCTCTTCCTCCCTTTTTTAACGGTGGTGCTATAATCATCAAACCCGCATCTAGTCTATTGTACCCTTCATCCAATCTTGTTGGTCCTTTAACTTTTTATCTGTATGTGCCCTTGACGGATATCCGTATCGTTGAAAAGCATTATGAGTAGGATGAGCATTGGTGAAGTTGGAATATACCTTGAGCATGTGTTGTTTATGTCAATGGAACCATCGCGAAACCTAATCATTGTGTCTTTTGATACAATTTTTCTTTGTATGTTCCGGCGTTCTCCAACACGATGACATCATCTATGAATAGCCTGCATCACTCCTTTATTCTCCGGATACCGCCTGTGAGGATCTTTAGTCTGAATTCCGAGAGTTGGTTGCATGATTCTTTTGTTCATGTACAGAGTAATGCTTTGAGTGTGGGATGGAGTCATGACCATACCATTACTCTTATCATTCGCTTTTGTACATTGAATGGGGATCAAGCAATTTTATTCTTTTCCTGGAAGTTGGAGGTGGCCTTACCTTTTAAGACCTCTACCTTCGTCTTTGTTTCTCCGGAGTGCTCTCTCGACGAACGTGAACAACGATCCCTTGTTGGTGGTGTCGCCGAATTCAAGATGGAGCAGAGTCTTTGTTAGTGATGTCGCGAGGATCTACACGAAGCGAGAAGACCCAGATCATCGGCCTTCTTCTTTGTACCATGAGGCGGATCTCAAGGGCGAGATCCATTGTTAGTGGTGTCGAATTGTATCACCCCGGTAAAATCACTACTAGAAAATCGCTTGGTGTTTCTGTTTTGTGCGTCATCATGACTGCATGCTCATGTCATCATGCCACATTGCATTTGAGCATCGGCATGTCATCATGCATATGTTTGCTAAAACTATTTTGCAAAAGCCTATTTTATTTCCAGATATTCCCTCTCTATTTCAAATCAAAACCCAGTCTTCTGGATATTTTGTTTTGTCTAAAAACTAATTATAAAGATCTTTTAAAATAAAACAATGTTTTCGGGGAGGCAGTCTCGCCGATTGGGCCAGAGGCCCAACCAGCCGGACCACCTACCACCCGGTCCAACCCATCTAGATCCAAACCCTAATTCTACCTGACCCAACCACATCCCACCCTACCGCTGCAACACTCACACACACAGCGGCTGTCGGATCAAGAAGCGCCGCAAGCGCGCACACACGCGTATGTGGCCCCAACGCCTCGCCCCGATCCATGTCGTGATCCTGGCCCCATCCTCGTGCGACGCACGCGAACCAGCTGAGAAAAATCATCACGCGCAACCCCGTCCCGCTCGCCCAACCGTGTCCACGCATGGACCCCACCCCGCATGATCCCCGCTTATCAACCACGCGCCAGCCCGACCCCCACCTACCCCGCTCCCTCGCGATCCCCACCCCGCTCGCTCCCCTGCAACCACCGCCCGCCGCCAGGAGGTCGCTCCGTCGATCCTCGTCAACCTCGCCTTCCACTGCCGCGAGTGCCACAGCCGCGTTCGCTGGCCGCCTCACCGGCTCACCCCAACCTCGCCGCGGTTCCCCCTTGCTGTCCCCTGCCTTGCGGCACCGCCGCTGATCTCTGTCGCCTCCGTCCCAGGGTCGCCCGCCTGCGCCCTTCCCGTCCTTCGTCCCGCCCTCTCCTCTCCACCGGCTGTCCGAGCCCCTCGCCGGATCCCAAGCTCCGCCGCCTGGAACGAGCTCGCCGCACGCTGCCGCTCTCTATCCATGAGCTCGCGAGCTCCCTTCTCTCTGTCGCCCTCCTCTGCAGGCTCGCCTGGCCCCGCCACCGCGTCTGCCGTCCGCCGCCTTCCCCTACCTGCGGAGCCGCGACCTCGCCCTCCACGACCTGCGCACACCCCTTCACCATCCCCGTGGTGCCTCACCGCACTGCAGCAGTTCGGGCCTTCCTCGGTGTGGGCCACCTCTAGCGGCCGGCCGGCTGGACCTCAACCTCACTGGTCTCCTCCCTCAGCAGCAAGACGCCTAAGATTTCTACACGCCATTGCTCAACCGAGAAGAAGCAGGTTGTCGTGCCCCGTTTCGTTTTGCCTCGTTGCGCTAGCAACCGTGTGTGACCCTGATGGTAGTGTTGTTGCTGTTCGGCTGAACAAGTGTGTTGATCTGGGGAAGTGGTGATGATGTGGTGCTACATGTGTGGCGTTTGATGACCGATGGACAAGTTCTCCAACACGGATTTGACACTCTCGGACCACACGGAGCACCAAGAACTCCTTCCCGGATTCAAAGACTGCACCCGGTGTTCTTCCCCTCTCGGATCTGAAGACCGATCCTGAACCCGACACCGCGGCAAGTTCTCCTTCCCGGATCTGACGACCGAGACCGATCTCATCGAACCTGAAGACCCCGATCTTGCCGAACCCGCACCCTCGGAAACCAAGATCGTCGAACCCTAATGTGTGACCCCTATCTGAGCCCCTATTTAATTAAATGCTATATACTTATTGCATATAAATTATTCATACTTGCATCGGATCATGTGGTTTGGGGGCATTATGCCGATTCACCTAATAAATAAATATGGGGACTATATGCGGACTATTATAGTCTTATATTGGCCCCATTTAAATTTGTGTAGCAAACCGATGTCATGTTTTGCCTTGTTAATGTAACATTTAAAATTGTGTGGTATCTAAATAACTTAAACCTTCTAATAAAATGTCGAGACCCTGGTTCTACTTAATATTGCCTAATTGCATCGCATCCTTGCCATGTCATGCATCATACACGCATCATGCCCGTTCTTTTGCCGTAGTATTAAATAGTGCATCCGGTGTTTCTTTTAGTGCTTTTGCTTCTTCGCGGATTAGGCCGTTGAGTTGATGCGAATATCGACAAGTTCTTCGGATAATGTACCTTCGGTAGTGTTTCCCAGGCGATCAATCTACCCCTTTCTACCTATTTTTGCTTTTATAGTCTTTATTTCCTCCTATTGATCTATTGCTATCCGTGTTGCGATGCTTTAGTTACTTGCACCATTTACATTCCCTGCAGCATTTATATTGCCTTGGACACATCCTATTGCCTGTTGTTTCATAGATAGTCGGTCTTGCGAGTCGTAGTTGCTTGCTCAGGTGCTGCTTCGCGTCATTGTTGTTCCATCGTTGTTGGAAGGTTGACACATGCTTAATGGTGGAGATGATCGTGACTTTAATTTCAACTGATAATTAAAATGCTGGGAATAGATATAACTAATGTAGAGGCACCGGTGGGCAATAGCTAATATTTGGTTCTTCCACGCTCACTTGTGTCCCATAGGTCCCTAGTACTTGATACATGTTCCTCGAATATTCGCACTATCCACATATGGGAGACTCTATGAATCCCCCTTTGCCTGAGCTTGATTCACACTTTATTTCTTGGGACCACAAACTAGTTTGAGGCTTTATTCCTATCCTGTACTTATGCCATGCTTTACTGCTTTATTTACGATTGTGCATGGAGCACATGTACTGTTAAAAGTTGCGAAGTGTTTTTGCGGTATCGACAAGCCCAGTCACACTTTCGGGTTCCCAGTCGTTTACAGCCATTGGCACAAACCTTGGGTCCGTCTCGGAGCCGGCCAACTTCATTGCAGGTAGCTTAATGGGGTGGCCCCCTGAAATATTTTATGAATCCTGTGATTGCTTTGTCGTGAAAACCTCGTTGGGTTTTTGATTTGGTTATTCCGAGGTTGATCGTGTGTGTGTTGCTATTTGTGCACCCTCAGGTAAATCTTCTCAAAGCCGATTCATGCGGTTATGGACGACTTGGAGCACAGTATCTCGATCATAGACAACTATAACTAAAGTAGTGCTATAAATTTGACTCTGGAATGACTAGTAATCAGCTACACTATGATGGAATGAGTAAATAAAAGTGCCAACAACTGCTGGATTTGGGATATCTCTGGCTAATTGTATCTGACTAGTAAGTGCTGCAACTATAATGGAATGGATAAAACCGCCAACTATGTGAGTTCCTTGGTTTGACTTCCTCATTTGGTCTCGAGGGGGAAATACCAGGATGGGTATGTTTTGGTGTTACTATCAGGTTGGATCTGAATTGGTCTTTCTTATCCCTCTCTAATAGCCAACATTTTATCGAGTCTCTATAGGCAGTTTAGTGCATGCTTCGCTGCCGCTTCAGTCCACCATACCTATGTAGGCGAGAGCCGCCGAATTCTAGCATCGGCGTGTACTGGCCTCAGTACTGACCGCTCTATTTTTCCTTTGCCTTTTGTCGGCACCCCTTTTGTTTTAGCAGGTTTAAGTTCGACGTCGTTAGCGGGGTTACCCTTCCGGCTTGGCCTGGGTAGGGTTATGGATGCCATTGGTTATTCTTCAGGGCTCTTAGCCCCATTTGCATCTTATCCGTACTCGGATGTTGTACCGTTTTCAAGGTGATTTGGATCTTTGTACTGTATATTTGTATCCTTGACTCTTTGAGTCGTTGTTGTATATAAAAGTTTCTGTGGGTTCCTTCGTGAACTATTGTGTAATGGTATTACTTTGTTTTCCACCCACACGCAAGTGTCCGGTGGGCATCCTTGAATCGTTTCTATGCGGGTCTGGTGGGAAGCGCTAAAATCTACATAGGGCTGATTCGAGGAAGATCCCCAATGAGGAAATTTCTACTTTTCTTGCTAATTATTCCTTTAATGGTAAGGTTCCAAAGAAACTTGGAGACCCAGGGATTCCAACTATTCTATGTTCTATTAAAAATAATTATGTTAGAACTGCTTTGTGTGATTTAGGAGCAGGAGTTAGTGTTATGCCTTTTTCTCTCTACAAGAAACTTCAATTGGAAAAACTAATACCAACGGATATATCTTTGCAAATGGCTGATAATTCTACTACTGTTCCTGTTAGTATATGTGAGGATGTACCTGTTCAAGTGGCTCATAATTGTTTGATATTAAATGACTTTGTTGTGCTTGAAATGCCTGAAGATGATAATATGTCTATTATTCTTGGCAGACCTTTTCTTAATACTACAGGAGCTATTATCAATTGTAATCAAGGAAAGGTAACTTTTAATGTTAATGAAAAGGAGCATACTGTCTACTTCCCCAAGAAGATTGATAGGAATTATGGCTTAAATTCAATTGAAAATATTGAGGGCATTCAAGTTGGAGAAATATATTGTCCCATACCAAGAGAAAAATATGAAACTATTATGATTGGGACCATTGCTATCAAGGTTGAGGTAACATAATCATTTAGTGGAATACAAAGTTTTGTTTCATATAAAATTGTTTTGGTAACAAGACCTGATCAACCTTGTTGACAAAGGGATTTTAATGAACAAAACAATGTTTTCACCATGATTATTTTTGCTTACTTTTAGTTTATCCATTTCAATTTTTGTTTTCACTTAGTCTACATTTCTTTTGCTAGTTGCTTGCATATTAGAGTGTCTTAGAACTTCTGAAGTTTTAGTTTCGTTTTGTTATTTGCATCATTCCAAAAACATCTTTCTGCCAGAAATTATTCATCAATACCTAAAAATTGCTAAAAAAATAAAGTGTCTCGAAAAATTCCAGAAAATTCATATTAAATTTTTACGTGAAAAAAGGGGCAGAGAAGTACCTGGAGTGACCCGGGGGGGCCACCAGGCAGGCACACCACCTGGTGGCGCGGCCACACCAGGGGCGCACCTGGCCATGGTGTGGGCCACCCCTAGTCCTCTACTTACTCTCTCACTTGCCACTTCTTTCTCTCTCTCCCGAGAAAACATCAGTGCATTGCTCAAAATCATGTTCTTACTATTCTTGTCCACGATTTTTCGATCTCCTTGCTCAGCCCATCTTTGCTGCTGAAATTTGGAGCATTTGTTCTCCGGTATGTGCCTCCTCCGCTTGTCCAAGTAGATTTGTGGTTAGTGGATTATATCTTCAGTATTTTGCTACTGTAGGTGATAGGTTATGTGAGCTTGTGAGCTTGTTCAATGCTTGGAGAAATTGTTTTGATGCATATTTAGGCCTCTTACAAGTCCCTATGAGTAGTCCTTTCATTATGTATTCACTTTGCAATCACTTGTATGATGGATGCTTAAATTTTAGAATAGAAGAGATGAACAACCACAGTTTTGGAGAAGTATTTGAGAGGGACACACCCAGCAGGGCAAGGCCTTCGAGATCAGCTTCTCAATTTAGGCCATCATATAATGAAGATCTTATTGCACCACGCTTTGGCAATGAAGGAGATGAGGGAGATGATCACCCATTGACCTTCCCTTGTTTTACCTTTTTGCAAGCTGTAGGGATCCTCGATGATTTCTTACTACTTGTTCAGAGGGTTGGTCTGACCACTTACCTAGAAGATGAGAGTGAGCAATATGCTGTGCTCACCAAAACATTCATTGAAAGTTTCGTTTTCACCAACACCCCTTATCGGTCAACTATTTCATTCAAAATTTATAATATGCCTATTACCATGCCATTGGAAAGATTTTGCAGCATTATAGGCATAGGCATGACTGGGACAGTGAAGAAGATCCAAGGACGTCCCGCTGATTTGCTGGAGCTATACTGAAGTGTGACAAATGACGATGACCGCACAGCTCAGCGTGGGAAGATAAGGAACATTCAACTCCCAGCTATTAGATATTTTGCTTATTATCTTGCCACTAGCATTCTTGGTAGGGAGAACACTAGTAATATTTCTAACTATCATTTAGCTTTTCTTGTTGCTGCACTTAATAATGATACCAAGTATAATCTGGGTTCTCTCATTGCCCGTCGCTTAGCTACTAGAGGACCCATTTATGGGGGAATCAGTGCCTCACGCATGGTTACTGCCTTAGAACTTTCTGTTGATCCTAATGACACTGTGTTGACACCACAAAGGCTTGATCTTGCTGCTATGAAAACACATCATTTTGTTACTACTGACTCTAGTACCAAGAATTTAGTTTACAGGATGTTGTTTACTGATGGAGACGAAAGGGAAATTCCTTTGCCACAATCCACTTTGTTCAGTATTTGCATGATGCCATGGTCACGTTCCAAGGGGGAGGTGGACGAGCAGCTCCGCTTGCTTGGTTTCCACGGGCAGCACCAGGGGATGTGCCCTCTTACGACTACTCTGCGCACTACGCTGGGGCGTCCTCGAGTTCGTATCAGGACGAAGGCACTTCTTTGCCATATTACGGAGGCGCTCCATCTTGGCCAGCTTGGGATTGATACCCACTTAGGCCAAAAGCCTAAGCTTGGGGGGATGTACACCGACATCACACTCATCTACATATCATGTTCAGTCGGTACTTTGTATATCCATGTTTCGTTTTTCTTTTTAGTCTTTGTTCTTGCTTTATTTCTACTTTCCAAAACACAAAAAGACCAAAAATATTTTCGTTATTTCTCTTTGCTTGCTTCTTTATCTTTTTGCCTTGGTTTGCCTCTTTCTTTTAGCTTTGTCTTAATTATTCGAAAAACCCAAAAATATTTCGCTTTGCTTGATCTTCATTTTTGTTCTTGCCTTTAAAATAAAAACACCAAAAATATTTTCTGTTCTTTTTTGGTTCTGTGAAGTTCGTTGCAGGGTTCAGTAGTCCTCAGTGGAGTTTGGTTTCATGTTATTATTCAAGACACACAAGTGAAGGGCAATAATGAAGATTAATGACAACTTGAGGTGTGGTAAGAGGCTAGTAATGAACTCTATTTGTTTTCATTTTTGTACATATACTCATCATTGTGGGCATGCTTAGTCTATTCATGTAAGGTGTATGTTATTTATGGATGCTTAGTAGTTCTTGCTTTCTTATGATTAGCTCTAGCTTGCTAATGGTTTGTAGCATGTCATATGAATGTTTGCTTGCATTGTTCTATTCATAACTTGGTATGACACTGCGGTATCCTCCTCTGAATGTTTCACTTGAATTGACTTGGCACATGCTCACGCATGCATATGACTGAAACAATCAGTTAAGCCTCGATGAATTGTTTTGCCTCAGGATTCTTGAATCACTTTCATGCCATAATTAGTCCTATTTTGTTGCAAACATGATTATGACAGTTATTGCTCTCTCATTTGTCGCTCCCTTACTATAGCTAGCCTTCACTTGCACTGAGTATGAGCTCTACTCGTGTTTCCAACTTCCCAAAACCAATATTGCCAAAAGTGTCCACCATACTTACCTATTAGTATCATTTGCTATTCCGTGCATATTCAGTATGCCTTGTTTTCTTCCGAATAAAATGTTTGCTTGTTATGAGAAAGTTAGTTAGTAAAGCTCTCACGAACTTGGTGGCACACTTTATTTCTTGCACTTAATAAACCTGAACTATTGTGACTGTCTATGAAAGTTATATGCTTGCAAACTATAGGATGAGGATTAACATAACCGTGTTGTCATGGGGAACGCTTTCAACACCTGTAAATATATACCCCGTTGATATCATGCTCTTTTGTTTATGGATGTCGTCGATGTGAAATAAAAGGGGAGCTTGTAAGTCCATGGAGTTATGTATGTGTGTTAGAGAAACGCCTGGGCGGCTGGTCTAATCCATGCCTAATCATGGTGGAAACCTGCAGTGTAACCATAATGAGCAATCTATGAAGCATTCTTCTTATAAAAAAGAGAGAGATAGTTATTGAGAAAAAGAAAAAAAGATGAGAAAAGAGGAAAGAGAGAAAAAGGCACCATTTTCCCATGGTAAATAAGAAGACTGCTGAGATGCTCATTCTCTACTTGCCTTATCATTTTGATATGGGGATTCTTCTGTATCATCGGGCAAGGGGTACCCTGTTGGCGATTCTCTATGATACGCATGTATTTACTATGACAAGAACTTACCAGTAACTAAAATTGAGTAGCATGAGGAGCAGCCCTCGTACTCAAGGGACATGAGATTTCCAGTTTATGGTCTGTCAAGCATATAACTCGTATTGGACCTCACTTTCACCTTAATCATTTAAAGATGCTTATGATAGGGGCAATGAGAGCTCAAAGCTAATAAGTACCATACTTTCAGCATTTGGAAGCCTTTCAAACTTTTCAAAAACCTTTTCACTTCCTTGTTGAGTCACCACTTATTCTATGAGCACTTTCTTGAGAGCATAGTTGTCATTCTTAGTGTAATATGCTTGTCTCAAAATTTGGATTAATTGTGTCATGACTGTGATGCTTGTATCTTTGATATCTTTACTTCTAGTCTTCCCTTGAACTTTAGAGGTGCCTCAACATTTATGTTTGCTCTACAATCAAAGGCAAGCGAGATACCACTTTATCATACCTTTTTATGAGCATTGCAATGTTGCTTATGTTTATGTTTCATGCTACTTATTATTTTAGAGTTGGAATCTCTTCATAGTTTGCAATGACTATTAAGTAAACGTATTTGCATACTCTTTATTATGAATTGCCTAAGTAGTTGATCATATGTTGAGAATATATACATCTTATGAAGCAAATGTGTTCGTGAAAGCACTTTTATCGCACTCGGTTTTCAACTGAATTTCTTGAGGACAAGCAATAAGCTAAGCTCGGGAGTTGATACGTCCAAAACGTATCTACTTTCCCGAACACTTTTGCTATTGTTTCTCCTCTAAACTTGTGTGACTTGGATACAACTAACACGGACTAACGTTGTTTTCAGCAGAATTACCTTGGTGTTTAGTTTTTGTGCAGAAAATCAACTATCAGGAAAAATCTTGGAAAATATGCCAAAAATCCTATTTCACCAGAAGATTCACGGACCCAGAAGACGAGACAGAGGAAGGCCACGAGGGGCCCACACCACCTGGTCGCGCGGGCCAGCCCAGGCCGCGTCTGGGGTGGTGTGGCCGCCTCGGTCACCCTATCGACCTCCCTCTTCGCCTATAAGATGCCTCTTGACCTAAAAACCAAGGGGGGTTCGACGTTTTTCCAGATAGAGTTCCACAACGCCACCACTACCAGATTCCACGAACCAGAACCAGAAACTCCGTTCTGGCACCCTGCCAGGACGGGGAATTGGAGGAGATCATCGCCGTCATCATCACCATCGATTCTCCATCGACCATCCATGATTCCCCCATCCATGAGTGAGTAATCCCCCGCTGTAGGCTATGGGGATGGTAGGGATTGGATGAGATCGTTTATGTAATGACATCAGATTATTAGGGCATGGTGCCTAGTATCTGTTATTAGTGCTTTTTGACTTTGTTGCAACTTGTTATGCTTAATTCTTGTCACTAGGGCCCGAGTGCCATGATTTTAGATCTGAACATGTTATTGATTCATGATGATAGTATTGTTTGTGATCTTACCTGCAATTTGTATACACATATTGTTGTCCGGAACCAAAGGCCCCGTAGTGACAATAATCGGGATAACCGGAGGGGATGACTTTGATGTGAGGATCACATGTTTTCACGGAGTGTTAATGCTTTGCTCTACTGCTCTATTAAAAGGAGCACCTTAATTGCCAGTAGTTCCCTTGAGGCCCCGCTGCAAACGGGCTGGCAGGACAAAAGATGTTGTGCAAGTTTTCATTGCGAGCACGTATGACTATATATAGAACACATACCTATGATTATTTAGTACTTGGATGCTTTACCTTATTTATCTGCAAATGCCCTATATCTTGATTGCTACCTGAATTGTCTTGTCCATGCAACGCCCGTCTATCCATCCATATGCCTACCGCGCTTTAATCCTACTGTTTACTGCAATTGTTACTCATGTCTTTACTTTTACTACTGATATTACTTTGCTATTGCTACTACAAAACTATTGCTACTGATAAACTGTTGTGAGCAAGATTGTTTTCAGGTGCAGCTGAATTGACAACTCAATTGTTAAGGCTTATAAATATTCTTTGACTCCCCCTATGTCGAATCAATAAATTGGATTTCACTTCCCTCAAAAATACTGCGATGCACCCCCTATACTTGTGGGTCATCAACACCCATAACGTGTATATCATTTATATAACTAAACTGGACATTTCCAGTCCTTTCTGCCAAATATTTCTAAGATTCTCTTTCAACATTTTCTTTACCTTTTTAAAAGAATCTATCAACATTAATGGTGGTGCCATACATATGACACATAGTTCAAAGCGTGTATAGTCGAATACTAATACGTTTGGACTTGCACTTTGAAGTGGATCGCCATCATCAAATATTTGGCGTTTTTTCAAAATTCATTTCTTTTAGTAATCCTTTTAATGTAATAAACATTTTACCAACATCTTATATCCATCCTTATCATGACAACTTTTATGATCAAGTTACTATAGCTCATAAGGATGATTCACGAGTATAATGTTAATTCTTAAAACCTTTTGGATAATTAGGACACCTAGCGTCTCCAACCATTGCAAATTCTCATACAATATGAGAATATGTATTTTATTATATTTTATCGTATTGCAACCAAGCATTGTTTCATATATCACAATATCTTCTACACATGATGGTTTCTGAAACAATTTTCATCTCCTATATAATGTTGATATTAAAAAAATTCTTCAATATCAAGCATGGAGGCAAGCATGATACTTAGATACTAATGCTGGAATTTGTTACTCTTGATTCAATACTATTTATTGAATTTCATGGAGTAAGTTAGGTTGCTGAAAGTTTGCAATAGTACTTTAAACTTTAGATTGACACTCATAAAACAATATGATACCAGTTCGTAAAGTAAAATTTCAGAATTCAGTAATTCTGTTATCTCAATTATAGATAAAAATAAGGTAGTAAACGAATGCTAGTGAATACAACAAACTATGCAAATTCACTTTGATTAAGTTTATAATAAATTGAGTTAATCCAAATTACCAAATGAACTCCTACTCAAAACAACATCCATCGAGTCGTTTTGGTGATTACACGAACCAAATTCACTACTCCATGTCTGATCATCATGTGAGGTGGTGCAGCTCCAATGACGAGCATCATATGGACATCATATCATTTATATGACTCGTGCTTTACCTTTTGGTTCATGTTCCGAGGCCATGTATGTACATGCTAGGCTCGCCAAGTTAGAACATTAGCACTCGCGTGTGTAAAATTGTCTTACATCCGTTGTATGCAAACGTAGAGTCTATCACACCCGATCATCACGTGGTGATCCAAAATGACAAACTTTCTTAACGGTGCATACTAAGAAAGAACATATTATTATCTTAATATTTAGTTAGAGTAATCATCTTATAATGCTATCGCCAAGTTCTAAGCTAGACGTAAGCAAAACAAGATGCAAACAAACATCATATGCATAAAGTGACATGATATGGTTATTGCACTTGATCACTATCTTGTGCATCATGGTATGATCTCTATCATTCCATTTGTGTAACACCAAGATATATGGTTCCCACTTACTTTGTTATAATTCCTGAGAGTATCCTATCATACTAAAATTATAACTTTTACCATATCATGACACATGCCCAGCAAAAATAAAACTAGGCGCTTCTCATTTATCTTTTGCATATTTTACGTGGCTTTGGGCTTTCGAATATAGAATCGACCTTACATACGAACATGGAACCATAACGATGATAATCAAATTATTAGCAACCCGTTGTAAATCAGATATCAACTATAATGGGAGAGATAGATGCTCGCTAGCCACTTATACAAAACTAGTTGTATTTCAAGCATGGAACATGATTCATGTGCGAGGATATGTAAAGTTAGTCCGGTCCGCTTCATCCCACTATGCCGCTAATATCCAAAATATATAAAGGATGCAATAACATGGTCATCAGCGCCCACATATTCATATGTGTTCTAAACGTACAAAACATCTACGCATAGACATAGCTCTGATACCACTGATGGGGTTCGTTGCATAAAAAACAAAAAATTCTACGATTGCAACTACCAAGATCGAATCTAGGCGATACTTGTAACGGTTTCAGATGGACTCACCCTCGAAGATATTAAAGCGGAATAACATTCCCGCAAACAAAAGCGGTTGTTCTAGAGTGTACACGACCGTCCTTAAGGACGCGATGACAATGCCACAAGTACAGCGCCTCCGTAATCGGTCACACGTATGGTGTGCCGACGACTTCCGTCCCTCGTTCTAGCGCGGCAGCAGAAATAGTGGATCCTAGGGAACTCCGCCAACACTATGACATGGTGGTTATGGTGGTGGAGAAGATATTGAGCAGGGTTTCGTCTAAGCTCCGTTATCATGGCAATGGATAAGGCTAGAAGGGGGAGGAAGATGCCAACCAAAGAGCATATGAGAGGAGGAGAAGGATGAGTGTGTGATGGGAGGAGGAGGAGATGATCTTTTATAGGGGAGGGGAGGCTGCCCTAAGGGGTGAGCATGCCCCCAAGAGGTGCCCCCACCTCTCCCCTCATCATTTGGGTGGATGCTCCACTCACATAAATCTATATTCACTCAAACCTCCACTCACTTGCATTAATTTTTCACCAAAATTAATGCCATCTCTCATAAGGCCTTTCACAATGGAGGGTCTCTTAGCACGTTTTCATAGGAACAGTTAAAACTTAAGAAACAACTATGACAATGGAGTGTTTCTTAGTTGGTGTTTCTTAGAAGGGTTGCATTTAATGATTTTAGTCTTATGCATGTGTGTGATTGGAATATCCAATTTTTTTGCCTATGATAGCGTGCAAAGGTTGTATCTTAGCTAAGATACAACAACCATCTCTTTCTTCATTAAATAGTATGTCACATAAGCAAACTACCTAGGATACGGCGCTAAGAAACCCCATTGTGAAAGGCCTAATTCTTCACTCACTTGGTTTAATGCCACTCAATTTAATGAACACTTCATTTAATGAGTAGTTTATTTAATGAATACTTCATTTAATGAACATATTAACATTTTATCCTCTCGCAGTATTTCAATACACCAAAACTATTCCGGTAGTTTTTATCAGAACAATTCCTGCATTGTCCAGTATTTTCTCTGGTGTTCCCTGTCCACTCAAATGCATCGACTAACCTTATGTATGTCTCCCTACGGGCTCGCGAGCTGAGTGGACATGATCGAGACACTCTCTGATCAATAATCATTAACGGGACCTAGAGATCCATAATGACTCCTACCAGGTCAAGCGATAAACTAGTGATCGTGTGAACCTTTATTCACAGTAACCAATTCCTTTTGTCTCGCGATATTTTACTTGTCCGAGATTTGATCATTTGGTATCATCCATACCTAGTTCAATCTCGTTACTGACAAGTACTCTTTTCTTGTTCCCGTGATATAACATTCTTAGTGATCATTATCACTTGCTTGCAAGCTATGTTAATGTGATATCACCGAGAGGGTCCTAAGTATATCCTCCGTCATCAGGATGAAAAAATCCCACTATTGATCCACGAGGCTCAACTTTGATGGAATTAAAGTACTCTTACAGAGTTAGTGATTACGTGATCTCATGGTCTAAGGATTAGAGTTACTTCGAATGACGTCATAACAATGTAAACATAATGGCATGACGTGTTACTATACTTTGGAAGATTATTCATCACATCATTCCACCAATGTTGTGACCTCGTTATTAATAACATCCAATGTCATGATCAGGAAACCTTAATCATATATTAATCAACAAGCTAGTATAATGAGAGGCATTACTAGGAACCTTTTATTTGTTTATTAAACACACATGTATTAACATTTATGGTTAACACAATTATAGTATGATAAATAAACATTTATCATGGAATATAATATAATAACCACTTTATTATTGCCTCTCGGGTATATTCCTTTCACTCTCGCCGCCTACTCCATGATGCCGGCTACCCGGCGACGCCAGACTTCCGCTATCCGTCGACGTGGAAGCTCAGCGTGGGCGGCGTGCCCGTGACGTTGGTACCAAAGGGGCAGGACATATTTGACGACATCCTTGCCATCATCGCTGACATGGACCCTGACAAGGCAGAAGACTCGAGGAACGACGAGCTCTAGGACGCCTTCTTCGTCGAACGGCGCGCGAGGGAGCTGGCCCACCACGAGGGTGGAGGGCCGTCGCCATCGCGTAACAACGCTGAAGGCCGTCACTGGTGGTGGAGCGTGCCCGGATAGACCCGCGCCACCGTCCTCGACTACATCGCCGATGACAACGTCCCTCGTCTGGGCTATCTACCGCGCTCACCACCTTCGTTCTCTCGACATCGCGGGGCCGCTTCCTAGATGCCCAGGAGGATGGCCAGCGTATCGTATTCTTCCTCAGCATCAGCCTCGCGCTCCTCCGGCTCGACGCCAGCGAGCTCGCCGGACCTTCGGCTGGTTAAGCGGGAGGCGGAGTCATCGGTGTGCTCGCCGCCGCGAACGCATTCACGTGGCATCATCATCAATGAATGTCGTGCGTCTTCGCCACCGAGTAGCCACCTGCGGTTGGCTAGACCAAAGTTGCGCAAGCTGAAGACAGAGCCGACGGAGTGGGCGGTTCCGGTCGACAAGGATGTGTTCCTCCTGAAGATGGCGATGGAGGCCTCTCTGAATGACGTCCCGTTGATGCCGGCCCCCGACGCGTGCGCCTGGTCCAGGACGGACTGGGAGCGAGAGGAGGCCGAGCGCATCCGGCATCTGTAGGAGCAGGCCGAGCGCCAGGCAGCGCACAGAGCGCGCCTACAGTGCGATGCTGGCCAGGGTAGCTCCAGGCTGCTGAACCCGCTGAGCGACGACGATGGTACCAAGGACGCCGACTACACCGTATTCTACCGCAACTTAGGCATGTGATCGACGTGCCGTCGTCATTGTCAAATTCTAATGTTTTTGTTGTTTTCTTTAAGTTTTCCTTAGCCTACTCCGGTCAAAATTCGGGTATATGTCCGAATTAGATATAATATGTAAGAAAATCGCCTATATTTTAATGTAATCGCCTAAATTAGTCTAAATTTCACCATCTTTTTCCAATTTCGATGGAACTTTCAAATTTCCGTGAACTCGCCTTGAGAACGCGACTGGAAATTTGGGTGTTCCCAGGCTGAAAGTTGCATCCATCCGACGTTAAATAATACCGGATTTCAGCCTGCGAACGCCGAATGAGTAGAGATGCTCTTACCTTTCTTGGTTCATTGCAGTCTTATCATTCTCACCCGCAGACATGTATTGGACATGTGGATTGTTGCGGGTTCTTGCCAACTTTCCAGTTCGTCGATGTGATAAGAAAAGGCATCAGAGTTAACCATCACTCTGGACGTCGATCTCTTGCTGCAAACTGAAGGTAATAAATAATCAAGTTTTTATGCTGATGCAAGTTATCCTTAACTTGGGGCACATCAACGTGAGGTTGATGCTTGTTATTAAGAGCATCTGCACTCGGGTTCCTAGTACGGCGTTCCCAGGACTTTTTTTTTTGTCTGGACGGCGATTTTTCGCGCCAGTCGTGTTTTTAGGACGGCGGTTTCGTCTAGATTTGGCCCAACTTTCATCCAGCGTTTCCAGGGCGATCCCGCGGCGTCGGGAACGGCCTGGGAACGCCGGACGTAGCGGAAAAACGGGTGGGCCAACCATGTCAGCAAGAGGATGCCGAGTTTCCGCCCTTTTCTTCTTCCCCCTCCCCATTTCCCCACATCTTCCGCCAGTTCGTCGAGCTCCCGACCCCCATGTCGCCAAAGGCTTTCGCCAAACCCCGATCCGTCACCGGCGAACCAAAGGAGAACAAGGTAAGGAAGCAGAGAATGCCCATGCCGGGACCTGAAGGCACCACCGACGCCACGTGGCTGGCCCTATGCCGGAAGAGAAAGTTTGAATCGGACAACCGTAGAGATAGGGAGACAAGGGCCAAACAGGCGAAGGGGCTCGCCAAGGCTCACGCGGCTGCCGAGGCTCACACGAAGAGGGAAGCGACGGCGAACGAGGCCCAGGCGAAGAGGGAAGCGGCAGCGTCGGATCAAGTGGACGACGCTTGAGGACCTTTGCCTCACCGACGCCTGGATAGCAGTGAGCATGGATCCCATCACTGGCACCAACCAAAACTCGGACAATTACTGGAAGCGCGTGAAGCTAGCGTTCGACGAACACAACCTTTGTGACCCGACATACAACAAAGTTCACATGGAGCGCGGCGAGAAAGCCATGATCAACCACCGGGGGCTCATCCAACATGCGTGCAGTAAGTGGCACAACATTCTCGAAGAGGTCGACCGCACACCCATCAGCGGTGAAACCATGGATGGCAAGGTACTTCGCTAAACACTAGCCGAAGGTACTTGTCCATGTCTATCCTGACACACTTTGTCTTGCCTTTGCAGCTCTTCCGTGCACTCGTCATGTACCGGGATGACACCAAGACAGAGTTCAAGTTTCATCATGTGTTTTCCGTGATAGAGAAATGCGAGAAATGGGTGGACACTCGCGTGAGCCTCGGCAAGACCAAGGACGGCATGTACAACCTGGCGGCTCCTCCCCCTGCTGCCGGCGTAGGAAGGCCGAAGCTTGACCAGAAGAAGGCAAAGATGCTCAAAGCCGCAGGACCAAGCGCCGAGCGCCTCCAGGATTCCATCGAGAAGTGCATCGCCGACACCAAGGCCCATACCAACAAGAGGGAGGAGAAGGCCGACGAGAGATAGGCGCAGCTGCTTCAGAATCTAGACCGCAAGCTCGACCTCCTCAAAGCGAACTACGCTGCTAAGAAGAGGAACACGGATCTTCAGTTTCTCATGGGCGGTGAAGACACCTCGGCGATGAGCACGCCGGTCAAGGCCTGGTATATGGCGCGACGCAACGCCATCCTCCAGGAGGACATCGCCGCCAGCACGCCAAGCTCTGTGTCAACCGCCTCCGTCGCCGCTTCATGGAGCTCTGCTTCGAGCTCCTTCAACCGGTCGGCCGGCCACGACGCCGACACACCTATCCCCGTCGCACCGGACACGCCGGAGGAGACCATCCCCATCGACGACTGATCGCCGAACTATTTTATCTTGTTCTGTAATAATTTGACCGCCGAACATTTTGGACGTATTTCTGTCGATCACGTTTGACCAAGTTTTCGCCCACGGGAACGAAAAATTCGACTATGATGTCGTTTTTTGCTTTGCCTGGGAACTCAGCCTGGGAACACGAGTAGGAAGCTGCGCATTCCCAGACCGTAAACCAAGCGTTGAATTTCGGTCTGAAAACGCATGACGAGTAGAGATGCTCTAAGAGCTTGCAGGCGCGGCGAGCAGATGCCTTGACTGGTATCATATCACGGTGCAAGAACGTGGTTTTCATTCCATTGCTTACCATGGAAGGAAAGAAGGCGGCGAAATAGAAGATGGCGCATCATAAGTGAGTAATCACAGGCTCTCGTAATCTGCCTACAGTTACTTTTCATCATCAGGCGCATCTGGCGTAGTGGTATCATAGTACCCTCCCACGGTACTGACCAGGGTTCGATTCCCTGGATGCGCATTTTTGATTTTTTTCCATTTTGCCTCCAGTATACAATGAAGTCCCTTCTTGCAACAATTCTGTTATTCATTGTCTTTTCCCAACTTAGGTGCCATCATACTGGAAGCGCACCCTAAATCTAAGCTCAAAAGAACCAGCTGCCGCCAATGAATGTCTAAATCTCCTCACCACTTCCAACATACTTCCTCCGTTTAAATTACTTCGAAATCGTTAGGAATAGTAAAAATCAAACTTCATAACATTACCAAGTTTATATGATTAAATATTAACATTTACAATATTAAACATATATAGTATGATACTTCCTCTGTTTAAAAATATAAGACGTTTTAGCTTTGTGAAATGAATGTATTTAGACAACCTTTGTGTATAGATTCGGAGTAAACCTATACATTAAAAGACATCTAGATATGTTGGTTTCACAAAACTAAAATGTTTTATATTTCTAAACGGAGGGAGTAGTATACTTCATCTTGTCTCTGTTGATATTGATTTGGTATTAGAATTATTAATATATTTATCTATGTAGCTTAAACTTCGTAAAATTTGACCTTTACCGAAGCTAATCGTGCATAGTAATATGAAAGAAGAGTATCTTCGTGTTCTTCCTACGATGGTTTTCCACCCATCCCTCGATTGATTAAACACGTGCCAAGTCTGAAAAAACCAGGAAAGTTCTTAGAAAGTGAGAGAATCGACAAAGCCATGATGTTACTTTTCAGTGTCTTGTTTGTTGTTCGCGCTAGTGTTCAGAGTCTTCTTTTTAGCAGATTCCAAACTTTGCATAAGGATCAGAAGGGGAAAGACCAAGAAACCCAAATCACATTCGATCAACACATGCACGAAGGATTCACCCTATCCATCTAGAGCGCTCGTCTATCTATGTTAGTAGTAATGGGTCTACTGCTCCCTCCATTTCAAAAGAAAATCGACAATAGGCATATATTAATATTATGAATATAACAATTACATCGAACTTCTGCTGCAACTTTTTGTCCTAGCAGTCTTAGAGCGCAGAGGCCCGCAAAAAAGAAATACAATAAAGGAAAAAACTCGTTACAGTGATGGCAGACGCAGGAAAAAACTATAGCGTGGATACGCTTAAAAAAATCTACACTAGCACTTGTGTGATAAAAAGTTGCCAAGTGGATTCACAACATTGTATTTCAATACAAATGTTTCAAATGTTCATCATTCCAATATAAATAGTCCAAAATATCAAGAGAGTCTTACGTACCAAAATATAACATAATAGTTTTACATGACATCAAGATAGCTATTTGGTAATTCTACGTTCTCGCATTGTCATGAAAGTATCAACTATGCATTTTTCACTGACCTTCAAAAACACATCTCGCTCAATAAATGTGACTAAGAAATGGTTCAAGAGATCATCACCCATGCTATTTCTCAACTTGTTCTTCACAAGACTCATCACAGAAAATACCCTTTCAACACTAGCGGTCACCACAGGTAAGATCAATATCAATTTGAGAACAAGTAAACTAAATCATAAACAAGATGTATTTTTGTTTCAACAAGCTTAATAGAGATCTCACTAAGATGATTTAGACATTTGAACCTATCATCTTGTAAAACCCTCAAATCGGTCATATGCAGATTTTAGCGCTTCCCGCCAAACCTGCATAAAAATGATTCAAAGATGTCTACCAGGCACTTGCATGCGGGTGGAAAACAAAGTAATACCATTACACAATAGTTCACGATGGAATCCACAGAACATATATATATATACAACAATGACTCAAAGAGTCAAGAATACAGATATACAATACAAAGATCCAAATCATCTTGAAAACGATATAACATCCGAGTACGGATAAGATATAAATGGAGCTAAGAGCCCTGAAGAATAACCAATGGCGTCCATAACCCTGCCCAGGCCAAGCCGGAAGGGTAACCCTACTAACGACGTCGACCTCAAACCTGCTAAAACAAAAGGGGTGTCGACAAAGGGCAAAAGAAAAAGGGAGCGGTCACTACTGAGTCCAGTACACGATGAGTCTAGAATTCGGCGGCTCTCGCCTACATAGGTATGGTGGGCTGAAGCGGCAGCGAAGCAGCACTATACAATCTATAGAGACTCGGTACGTCTATCGGCTATTAGAGAGGGGTAAGAAAGACCTATTCGAAACCAACCTGATAGTAACACCAAATCATACCCATCCTGGTATTCCCCCCTCGAGACCAAACGAGGAAGTAAAACCGAGAAACTCACACAGTTGGCAGTTTTATTCATTCCATTATAGTTGCAGCACTTACTAGTCAGATGCAAATAGCATGAGTCATTCTGATATCATAAGCAGTGGCAGTTTTAGTTAACCATTCCGTTGTAGTTGCAATTCTTACTAGTGAGATACAGTTAGCATAAGTTATCCCAAATCTAGTAGTTGTTGACACTTTTATTTACTCATTCCGTGGTAGTGAAACTGATTACTAGATATGTCAAAGTCAAATTTATAGCACTACTTTAGTTATGGTTGTCTATGATCGAGATATTATGCTCTAAGTCGTCCATAACCGCGAAGATGGTTTTTAGAAAGATTTACCCTGCAGGGGTGCACAAATAGCAACACACGCACGATCAACCTTGGAAAAACCAAATAAAACCCAACGAGACATCACGACAAAGCATTCACAGGATTCAAAAATTATTTCGGAGGGCCACCCCACTAAGCTACCCACTACGAAGTCGGCCGGCTCCGCGACGGACTCAGGGTGTGTGGCGACGGTTGTAAACAACTAGGAACCTAGAAGTGTGACTGGGCTTGTCGATACAGCGGAAACATGGCACGGGGTTCCTAAACAGTACAAGCGCTCCACGCGCAATAGTAAATAAAGCAGTAAAGCATGGCATAAGTATATAATAGTAATAAAGCCCCAAACTAGTTTGTGGCCCCAAGAAATAAGAAATAAATCAAGCTCTACCTAAGGGATTCATGGTCCCATATGCGGATAGTGCGATAGTCAAGGAACATGTATCAAGTACTCGGGGCCTACGGGACACAATTGAGCGGTTAAAAACCAAATATTAGCTATTGCCCACCGTTGCTTCTGTATTAGTTATGTCTATTCCCAACATTTTAATTATCAAGTTGTAATTAAAGCCATGATCATCTTCATCATTAAGCATGTGCCAACCTCCCAACAACAGTGGATCAACAACGACGTGAAGCAGCACCTAAGCAAGCAACTACGACTCGCAAGGCCAACTATCTATCAAACAACATGCAATAGGATGTGTCCAAGGCAATATAGAGGCTACAAGGAATATAAATGGTGCACGAAAACTAAAGCATCACAACACGGATAATGATAGATCAACAGGAGAAAGTAAAGACTATAAATGCAAAATAGGTAGAAAGGGAGAGATTGCTCGCCTGATAAAACATAGTTGAAGATTCATCTCCGAAGGACTTGTCGATACTCGCATCAACTCAATGGTCTAGTCCCGGAAGAAGCAAAGCACTAAACGAAACACCGGATGCACTATTTAATACTACGCTAGAAGGTCGGGCATAATGCATGTATGATGTATGGCATGGCAAGATGCAATGCAACTAGGTAATATTAAGCGGAACTGGGGTCCCGATAATTAATTGAAGGGTTCATGTTGTTTAGATACCCCGCAATTTAAATGTTGTATTAACAAGGCAAAACATGGCATCGGTTCGCTATACAAATTTAAATGGAGTCGAGATAAGACAAATATAGCTCGCATATATGCTCCATTTTAATTTAGGTGAATCGTCTAAATACCCCCAAACAACCATAATATGTATCAAACCATGAACAATTTAATATGCAACAAAATAGATGTCATATATTATAAAAATAGGGGTCTCGGATAGGGTCACACATAGGGGGAAGGTCTTGAGGCTCGGAAGGTTCGGGTTCGACAGGATCGGTCTTCGGGGTCTCGATCATCGGATCCGTGATGGAGCACTTGGTGGTTCCGGGAAGGAGACCTTTGGTATCACGGTTCCATTGTCGGTGTTGGTCTTGGTAGCACGATAATGGATCTTGTCGTGCCAGGATCCTTCGGTTCAGCTCGAGCTTGCGGATCTGCTTATCCTGAGAGTATCATAGCCGTGTCGAGAAGATCTCTGCGCCACTTGCTGCCTTACGAGTACAACCTCCATGCCACACCACGACCTTGAAGGAGATCTTGGTGATTGCACAACGGCTACAACTAAGTGATCTTAGTGTTCCACCATTCACTGACACACTTGACAGCTACTGCAGATCTTGTCGTCAGATGCACGGTTGCGCTATGAGGGTACTCGAGATGTCGCTGTAGGGAGCTTACATGGGCATACTCGAACATCTCAAGCGGCGGCCTGGCGAGTTTGCAGAGGAATAGAGAGATGAAGGACAAGGAGGCTTCACGTGGCCTGGGGGAAAAGCATAGGAGGGCCGGCAGCGTTGCTCACGAGGAGGCGGGCCTACATGGTGCAGAAGGCCAGGCAGCGGTGCAGGGACTCGCTAGGGAGCGGGACCGAAGCGAGCAGGGGTTGCTGGCCGGGCGGAGGAGGAGATCTCGAGGAGGAGCGGTGCGCACGGTGGGAGGATCTCGGGCAGCACGACGCTATCAAAGAGGCGCTAGAGGAGGGTGAAGGAAATATGCCCTAAGAGGCAATAATAAAGTTATTATTATGTATTCCTTGTATATGATAGTTGTTTATTTTGCATGCTATAATTGTATTGATAGGAAACGCCAATATATGTGTGTTTAATAAACAAAAAGGTTCCTAGTTGTGCCTCTCTTATAGACTAGCTCGTTGATTAACAAGATGATCAAAGTTTCCTGATCATGGACATTGGATGTTGTTAATAACGAGGTCACAACATTTGAGAAATGATGTGATGAACATTCATCCGAAGTATAACATTACGATCAAAGTCATTATGTTTATATTGCTATAACATCATACGAAGTAATCTTAGTCCTTAGACCATGATATCATGTTAATTGCTAACACCGAAAGAGTGTCTTGATAACATCAAACGTCACATCGTAATAGGGTGACTATAAAGGTGGGTTCAGTGCTAGGAAGGTGTTATGTCTAGGCTCATGGATCAAGAGTGGAATTTGTCAATCCTGATGACGGATAGATATACTCTGGGATCTCTCGGTGGTATCACATTAAGATAGCTTGCAATCAAGTGATGTGATCACTAGAATGTTATATCACGGGAACGAGAAAAGAGTGCATGTCGGTAACGAGATCAAACTAGGTATTTGGATACCGATGATCGAATCTCGGACATGTATTATATCATGATACAAAAGGATTAAGTTACTAGCGTTAAAGGTTCTCACGATCACAGAAGTCATCGTTGAATGTGCAGGAGTCAGTATGGATCTCCAGATCCTGCTTCTGATTATTGATTTGAGAGGGGTCTCAATCATGTCTGCATTATTCGCGAACCATAGGGTGACACACTTAAGAGTTATCGGATACCATTTTGGAGCACATATGTTTCAGACGAAAGGATTGCAAAGCACAGAAATTGTTTTGATGGAAACCGGAATTGTTTCAGGTGAAATTGCAGAAACTGGTTCTGCATGTGATATTGAAATGTTACAAGGGGTTTTATGTGAATGTTTGTTAATTAAAGTAATTAACAAAATTCTGAATAAAATAAATAAAAGAGTTTTATTAATTGAGAGTTGCATTAAATTTGGTGGTAATTTAATGCATGTGAGTGGAACTTTGGGTGGAGGCTAAATTGATGTGAGTGGAGCTTCCACCACATGAATGAGAAAGAGGTGGGGGGCACCCCCCTTGGTCGCCGGCCATGGGAGGGGAGGAGCCCCCCTCTCCTATAAAAGGCCCCCCTCTCCTACCTCACAAAGCACACCTCCTCATGATGGATCTCTCTCCCCCTCTAGATATATTCCCCCATGGTCTCGGATTAGCGAGATACATGTTCCCAGTGGCCTTGTGTCTGGAAGGAGTTGCAGCTTCCACTGATTCACTGGAGCGAGGAGGTGGAGGTTGTCCGGTGGCTTGAACGTGTGTGCGAGGACGGACGCGCTGCTGATTTGCGGCGCTAGGACTTCCACACGATCTTGAGATCAGCAAGCGTACGACTACATCATCCACGAGTTCCAACTCGTTAACAAAACTTTGTTGTCTTCGAGGGTAAGTTTTCTATGGATGTATATCCACCTGTTACTTGTATCTAGTAGATAGATCTTGGCGTATAGTTCTCATCGTAGGAATTTTTTTGTTTTCTATGCTGTGAACCCAACAGTGGTATTAGAGCCTGATCTATGCGTAGGTGCTTTGCACGGGTAGTACACATATGTTTATATGTGGGCGATGATGATCATGTTATTGCTCCTTTCATGTATTTTGGATATTGGTGGCATAGTGGGATAAAGCGGCCCGGACCAACCTTACATGTCATCGTACATGAGACCGGTTCCACGACTGACATGCAACTAGTTTTGCATAAGTGGCTGGCGGGTGTCTGTCTCTCCTACTATAGTCAATATCTGATTTACAATGAGTTGCTAATAACTTGGTTATCCTTGTTGTGGTTCCATGTTCGTAGGTGAGAACGGTTCTATCTCCAAAAGCCCTAAGCCAAGTAAAACTTGCAATGGATAAATTAGAGGCGTCTAGTTTAGATCGTTGCTGGGCTAGTGTCTTGATATGGTATTGTTGTAAGTAGATGTATGATAGATACTCTTACAACACACTTAATGTGTAAGTTCCATAGACCTTGGCCTTACACACAAAGGAATGATAGAGATCATACCACGATGCATATGATAGAGATCAAATGCATGGACCATATCATCTCACTTTACACATTAGATGTTTGCATCTTATATTGCTAGTTTGGCGCTTTTAGTAGCATTGTAAGAGTGATACCTCATTTAAATATCAAGATAAAATATGTTCTTCCTTAAGTATGCACTGTTCTATCGATCGTGTTTTGAGACATCACGTGATGATCGGGTGTTCTCGACTCTACGCTTTCATACAACGGGTGTAAGACAGTTTTACACACGCGAATACTAAGGTTCCTACTTGGCGAGCCTAGCATGTACAGACATGGCCTCGGAACACGGACTGAAAGGTTAAGAATGAGTCATATAGTTGATATGATGCCCATATAGATGCTCGCCTTTGAAGATACACCGACTTACGTCATGATCGGACTTGGTGTAGTGGATTTGGTTCATGTAATCACCAAAAGGATACGAGGGATGTCGTTTTTGAGTGGGAGTTCATTAGTAATTTGGATTAGTTGAACTCAATCTATCATAAACTTAGTCTAAATAAACTTTACAAATTCTATTGTAGATGGCACCGCCTGCTTTTAATTTCAATGTGTTCATGGAGAAAGAGAAACTTGCTGCGAATGGTAGCAACTTCACCAACTGGGCTATGAATTTGAGGATTCTGCTCACTGCTGCACAAAAGCAATATGTGCTAGAGGCGCCGCTAGGCCCCCCACCAGCTCCTGATGCCCCTAACGAGGAAAAGAATGTCTATATAACTCGTCAGGAGGACCACAACTTAGTTCATTACGGCATACTATATGGGCTAGAGCCAGAACTTCGAAAGTGTTTTGAAAATGGCAATGCCTTTGATACCATGGGATAATTGAAAATGATTTTCGATACCCATGCTGCCGTAGAGAGTTATAATGCTTCTGAAAAGTTCTTTAGCTGCATGATGGAGGATAATAGCTTCGTTAGTGAGCATGTACTCAAAATGTTTGGGTACACCGATAAGCTTGTGTCCTTGGGAATAACGATTCCCATTGACTTAGGCATACATCGTGTTCTCCAATCTCTGCCACCTAGCTACAAGAGCTTCGTGATGAACTATAACATGCAGGGCATGAAGAAGTCTCTTCCCGAGCTTCTATCAATGCTTAAGACTGCAGAAGTGGAGATTAGGAAAGAACATCAAGTGTTGATGATCAATAAGACCACCGGTTTCAAGAAGGACAAGAAAGGCAAGCGAAGGGAAGAAGAAGGCGGCAAATCATTTGCACTTTTGAAAAAGAAATCCCGAGCTAGCCCTAAGTCTGATATCGAGTGCTACTATTGCAAGGGACTGGCCATTGGAAGTGCAACTGCCCCAAGTATTTGGCGGACAAGAAGGCCGGCAAGGCAAACAAAGGTATATGTGATATACATGTTATTGATGTGTACTTGACTAGTACTCGCAGTAGCACCTGGGTATTTGATATGGGGTCGGTTGCTAATATATGTAACTCGATTCAGGGGCTGCGGAACAAGCGACAGCTAGCAAGGGATGAGATCACGATGCGGGTCAGCAATGGATCAAGAGTTGATGTGATCGCCTCAGAATGCTGCCTCTCCATATGCTGTCGGGATTAGTTATAAATCTGAATAATTGTTATTTGGTGCCTGCACTGAGCATGAACATTGTATCCGTATTGTGTTTGATGCGAAGTGGTTATTCCTTTAAATCTGAAAACAATGGTTGTTCGATTTATATGAATGATATCTTTTATGGTCATGCACCTGTGATGAATGGTTTATTTCTATTGGATCTCGATAGTATTATTACGCATATTCATAATATTGATGATAAAAGGATTAAACTTGATAATGATATATCTGCATATATGTGGCACTGCCATCTAGGTCATATTGGTGTTAAACGCATGAAGAAACTCCATTCTGATGGACTTTTGGAATCACTTGATTTTGAATCATTTGATACATGTGAGCCATGCCTTATGGGCAAGATGACTAGAACGTCGTTTTCCGGTTCAATGGAGCAGGCGATGATTATTGAAAATCATACATACTGATGTGTGTGGACCAATGAGTGTGTCGGCGCGAGGTGGATATCGTTATTTTGTTACTTTCACGGATGATTTGAGTAGATACGGGTATATCTATTTGATGAAACATAAGTATGAAACCTTTGAAAAGTTCAAGGAATTTCAGAATGAAGTGGAAAATCATCATAACAGAAAGATCAAATTTTTGCGGTCCGACCGTGGAGGAGAGTATCTTAGTTACGAGTTTAGCACACATATGAAGGACTGTGGAATAGTTTCACAACTCACGCCTGCCGGAACACCACAACGTAATGGTGTGTCGGAACATCGTAATCATACTTTATTGGATATGGTTCGATCTATGATGTCTCTGACTTACTTACCACTACCATTTTGGGGTTATGCACTGGAAACTGTTGCATTCACTTTAAATCAGGAACCATCTAAATCCGTTGAAACGACACCGTATGAATTATGGTTTGGAAATAAACCTAAGCTGTCGTTTCTTAAAGTTTGGGGATGCGATGTTTATGTGAAGAAACTTTAGCCGGATAAACTCGAACCCAAAGCGGAAAAATGCGTCTTCATAGGATACCCTAAGGAAACGATTGGGTATACCTTCTATCATAGATCCGAGGGCAAGGTTTTTGTTGCCAAGAATGGATCCTTTCTTGAGAAGGAGTTTCTCGCGAAAGGTGTGAGTAGTCAGAAGGTAGAACTCGAAGAGGTTATTGAACCTTCTCTTCATGAAATGGCGAGTGGTGCAGCCCCGAAAGTTGTTTCGGAGTTGACTTCACCTGATGAAGAGAGAGCTAATGAAAATGATCATGAAACTCCGAAAGAGGATACTACCAACCTCGTAGGTCAAGCAGGACATGTGTAGCTCCTGAACTGTACGACAATCCTGTTATGAATTTCATGATTGATGAAATGGATGACCCTGCGACGTATGAAGAAGCGATGATGAGCCTGGATTCTAACAAATGGCTAGAAGCCATGAAATCCGAGATGGAATCCATGTACGAAAACCAGGTTTGGACCTTGGTGGACTTACCTCACGATCGAAAGGCCGTTGAGAATAAATGGATTTTCAAAAGAAAAACTGATGCTGATGGTAATGTGACCATCTATAAAGCTCGACTTGTCGTAAAGGGGTTTCGACAAATTCAAGGAGTTGACTACGATGAGACATTCTCTCCCATAGCGATGCTAAAGTCAGTTAGGATTATGTTAGCAATTGCTGCATATTTCGATTATGAAATATGGCAGATGGATGTCAAAACTGCGTTCCTCAATGGTAATATTGAAGAAGAGTTGTATATGATACAACCTAAGGGTTTTGTCGATCCTAAGGATGCCGATAAGGTATGCAAGCTTCAACGATCCATCTATGGAGTGAAGCAAGCATCCCGGAGTTGGAATCTATGCTTTGATGAGGTGATCAAAGAGTTTGGATTTGTCCAAACTTATGGAGAGGCTTGTATTTACAAGAAAGTGAGTGGGAGCAATGTGACATTTCTGATATTATATGTGGATGACATATTATTGATTGGAAATGATAAAGATCTTTTAAACGGTGTTAAAAGTTATCTAAACAACAAATTTTCGATGAAGGACCTTGGTGAAGCTTCATATATATTAGGCATTAAAATCTATAGAGATAGATCAAGGCGCCTAATTGGGCTATCACAGAGTACATACCTTGATAAGATATTAAAGAAGTTTAATATGGACGGAAGTAAGAAGGGGTTCTTACCTATGTTGCAAGGCAAGACATTGAGTAAGACTCAAAGTCCGGCTACGACGGAAGAAAGAGAAATAATGGATAAGATCCCCTATGCCTCAGCCATAGGCTCTATAATGTACGCCATGCTATGTACAAGACCGGATGTGGCACATGCTATTAGTTTGACTAGTAGGTACCAATCTGATCCAGGTTTGGAACACTGGATAGCGGTCAAGAATATCCTTAAGTACTTAAGAAGAACTAAGGATATGTTTCTTATATACGGAGGAGAAGAAGAGCTAGTCGCTAAGTGTTATGTCGATGCTAGCTTTGACACCGATCCGGATGACTCTAAGTCTCAATCCAGATATGTATTTCCCTTGAACGGAGCAGCAGTTAGTTGGAGGAGTTCCAAACAACCCGTGGTGGCTGGATCAACGACGGAGGCGGAATATGTTCTTTGCTTGAGCGGCAGCGAGAAGTGGTTTGGATGAAGGAGTTCATAACGGAACTAGGTGTGGTTCCTAGTGCATTGGACCCAATGGTGATCTATTGTGACAACAATGGAGCCATAGCCAACGCCAAGGAACCAAGGTCTCACAATAATTCCAAGCATATTAAGCGCCGGTTTCACTCCATCCGCGAGCATGTCAAGGATGGAGATATAACGATTTGTAAAGTATACACGGACCTAAATGTAGCAGATCCGTTGACTAAAGTCCTCCCTAGGGCAAAACATGATCAACACCAGAACTCCATGGGTGTTAGATTTATCACTATGTGAACTAGATTATTGTCTCTAGTGCAAGTGGGAGACTGAAGGAAATATGCCCCGAGAGGCAATAATAAAGTTGTTATTATGTATTCCTTGTATATGATAGATGTTTATTTTGCATGCTATAATTGTATTGATAGGAAACATCAATACATGTGTGTTTAATAAACAAAAAGGTTCCTAGTTGTGCCTCTCTTATAGACTAGCTCGTTGATTAACAAGATGATCAAAGTTTCCTGATCATGGACATTGGATATTGTTAATAACGAGGTCACAGCATTTGAGAAATGATGTGATGAACATTCATCCGAAGTATAGCATTACAATCAAAGTCATTATGTTTATATTGCTATAACATCATATGAAGTAATCTTAGTCCTTAGACCATGAGATCATGTTAATTGCTAACACCGGAAGAGTATCTTGATAACATCAAACGTCACACCGTAACAGGGTGACTATAAAGGTGGGTTCAGTGCTGCGAAGGTGTTATGTTGAGGCTCATGGATCAAGAGTGGAATTTGTCAATCCCGATGATGGATAGATATACTCTGGGCCCTCTCGGTGATATCACATTAAGATAGCTTCCAAGCAAGTGATGTGATCATTAGAATGTTATATCACGGGAACGAGAAAAGAGTGCATGTTGGTAATGAGATCAAACTAGGTATTTGGATACCGATGATCGAATCTCGGACATGTATTATATCATGAGACAAAGGGATTAAGTTATTAGCGTTAAAGGTTCTCACGATCATAGAAGTCATTGTTGAATGTGCAGGAGTCGGTATGGATCTCCAGGTCCCGCTTCTGATTATTGATTTGAGAGGGGTCTCAATCATGTCTGCATTATTCGCGAACCGTAGGGTGACACAATTAAGGGTTGTCGGACACCATTTTGGAGCACATATGTTTCAGACGAAAGGATTGCAAAGCGCAGGAATTGTTTCGATGGAAACCGGAATTGTTTCGGGTGAAATTACAGAAACTGGTTCTGCATGTGATATTGAAATGTTACAAGGGGTTTATATGAATGTTTGTTAATTAAAGTAATTAACAAAATTCTGAATAAAATAAATAAAAGTTTTATTAATTGAGAGTTGCATTAAATTTGGTGGAAATTTAATGCATGTGAGTGGAACTTTGGGTGGAGGCTAAATTGATGTGAGTGGAGCTTCCACCACATGAATGAGAAAGAGGTGGGGGCACCCCCCTTGGCCGCTAGCCATGGGAGGGGAGGAGCCCCCCCTCTCCTATAAAAGGCCCCCCTCTCCTCCCTCACAAAGCACACCTCCTCGTGAAGTATCTCTCTCCCCCTCTAGATATATTCCCCCATGGTCTCGGATTAGCGAGATACATGTTCCCGGTGGCCTTGCGTCTGGAAGGAGTTGTTGCTTCCGCTGATTCGCTAGAGCGGGGAGGTGGAAGTTGTCTGGTGGCTTGAACATGTGTGCAAGGACGGATGCGCTGCTGATTTGCGGCGCTAGGACTTCCACACGTTCTTGAGATCGGCAAGCATACGACTACATCATCCACCAGTTCCAACTTGTTAACAAAACTCTATTGTCTTTGAGGGTAAGTTCTCTATGGATGTATATCCACCCGTTGCTTGTATCTAGTAGATAGATCTTGGCGTATAGTTCTCATCGTAGGAATTTTTTGTTTTCTATGCTGCGAACCCAACAGACAGGCCCAAGGGTGACGGCCAGACAGAGAGACAGAGGTGGTGCGACTCCCGACGACCGCGGCGGTGACCGAGGAGGACTTGTGGTGGCAAGGGCAAGGCGCGTGGGGCGGTGCTACGGGCCGGGGATGAAGGAGCGGGGGCGGCAGAAGCAGAGAGGTGACAACACTAGTGCTAGGCGAGGCAGACAGCGGCGGGCTCGAGTTCGTCGAGGCGACAGATGACGGGGAAGCGGGGCGCTCTGCGGCGGGGTGCTGTAGGCGAGCGGGCTCAAGATAGGGAGTCGGTGGTGGCTGGGCGAGATGCTCGGCGATGGTGGTAGATGGGGAGACGAGGATAGAGGTGGGGTCGGGAACGCGAGAGCGGGGCGTGGTGATGTGGCCAGGGGCGAGCGGGAGGAGTGGTGTCGGTGGCGGTTGACCGCGTGGGAGTACGGGGTGGGGTCGTGGATTGTCGATCGCGCGGGCGTGTTCGCTAGCACGTGCGGCGTGTTCATTGCAGGGTGATGAGCGGGCCGGTGAGTGTGTAGGTGCTACCGCTGCGCAGCGTGTCGAGTGGGGTAGGTCGGGTGCATGTGCCACAGGGGTGGCGTCTGGCGGTGTGGGGTGCAGGGTTTGGTTAAGGGTAAGTGGGATGTTAGGTTTTAGGGTAGGGTTAGCTAGGGTTTTGTCTAGTTGGGCCAGCCTTCCTGGGTGGTAGGTGGCCTGGCCTACGGACTCGGCTGCCTCCCCCGGTACAAGAAAAATAGTTTTTATTTATTTGTTTTGTTTTAAATAGATTTTTGTAAATAATTTTAGACAAATAGAGATATCCTGAAATACCCATGTTTTTAATTTGAAATTAAAGAGGGGACATTTAGAAAACAAAGATAGGCTTTTAGCAAAATACTTTTAGGCAAAATGATGCATGGTGATGATGCTCAAATGTAATATGGCATGATGACATGAGCATGCAATCATGATGATGCACAAAACAAAAACACCAGTGATTTTACCGGGGTGCTACACATCTCTTCTCATATCTTCGATAAAAGTATCAAGTTGAAATTCAAGTCTCGTCAAATCAACACTTGTAAAGTCATCGGGGTAAAATTTGGAAAGTTTCATTACCTTTTGTGCATCATAAGAAGCAAATGAATTCACGGGATTCAAATTTGACATGCAAATAAGCAACTCCATGTTAACCTCATCAAACCGATTGCCAAGCTCTTGAATAATTTGATCAACAACACCAAGATACACTTCTCTTCTATAACGATCATAATTTGTCTGTACTTTATAATACCAACGTGATCTTCCATGAGCCATATAATTATCTTCCGGTGAATGAATTTCAATGTCATGTTTGTTGCAAAACAATGTCACATTTGCAAGAAATCCCTCCCATCCTTGAGACCTCATACGTTGCATTTGATTCTTTGCCAATCTAACAAGTGACATTGCATTAATAATATCTTGGTCCCTCTTTTGAAAGTATTGCGACAAGTCATTTGTATAGCCAAGAATAACAATCATCAAGTGAAGATTGAAAACAAAGTCAAATGATTCAAAGGCTGCTTCAACTCCATGTATTCTTGTCCACTCACTCTTTTGTGAAGGATCTTTCCCAATCCTTACAAGCACTTCAAGAATTGTGGGATACATATCAACAATGTATAGAATGGTTTTCAAATGCGAACCCCACTTAGTATCACTGGGTCTAGACAAACCCATTTCTTGATTCAATCCACTTCCACTTTCAGTTTCACCCATTTTAAGTGCTTTCAAAACTTTTTGAGCTCTAACATCTCGAAGCATGTCATGACGCTTGCAAGAAACTCCAATAATATTGAGCACGTAAGAAACATGGTCAAAAAACCACACACATGTTTCATTTTCTTTTGCCACCGCAATAAGAACCAATTGGAGTTGATGTGCAAAGCAATGGATATAATAAGAACATGGTGACTCTTTCATGATCAATGCTTTCAACTCCTTAATCTCACCCTTCATGTTGCTAGCCCCATCATATCTTTGTCCACGAATTTGAGTGGGACTTAAATGATGATCTTTGAGCAAGGATAAAATTACAACCTTAAATGACAATGAAGTAGTATCGGAAACATGAACTACTCCAAGGAACCTCTCACATATTCTTCCCAATTTATCAACATAACCCAAGCAAAGAGCAAGTTGTTCTTTGTGATACACATCACTAGACTCATCGGCTAGAATTGCATAGTGGTCACAATCAAGATCTTCAATAATTAGTCTTGTAGGTTCTGCTGCACAACATTCAATAATGTCATGTTGTATCCTAGGACTATTCAAGATACAATTTCCCAGAGCATTCTTCAAAACAACCTTATCAACTTCTTCATTATTTTTAGCAAGCCATTTGAGAAGTTCAAAAAAATCCCCCGGTTGTTTGATTCTTCACTCTCATCATGTCCACGGAATGACAATCCTTGATTCAAAAGAAACCTCAAGCATCTAAGATAATGAGTTAGCTTTGTCTTGTAAAGAAGTATATCCTTGTTAGACATCCTCACAATAACATTATCAATTTTGGTGTGGGTGCAACAAATAAGTTATACTTCTCATAAGCTTCGTTGTGAATGCTACTAACACCACCCATATGTTTCCTAAATGCCTCGGGCCTTTTCCAATCTCTAAAACCATCTCTAACAAAGGGATCACCCTAGGCCCTCCATTGGATCTTGCTTTGAACAAGTTACATACAAAGCAAAATGTAGCATCCTTTCCAATACTATATTCGAGCCAATTGTACTTTAGAAACCAAACAGGGTTGAAGTGTCAATTTTTACCTTGTATTTTCTGGTTGGGAAAGAATATTCATATGGTTGGCATGCACCTTTTAAGATATATCCTCTCTGAACATCATCTTGATCATTAGCATTATATCTTGAAATAGGAATCATTTCTCCAAGATCATATGGAAGGAAATGAACATCATATGACCTACCAGATGGTTGTTGGGGTGATGGTGGATGTGGTATTGCATCTTCCTCAATCTCGGTATTGTATTTGGATTGGACCGGAGGTACGGAATCAAGACATGTTAACCAAAGCCCAACACCTTTGATTTGTTCATCATCTACCACCAACGATGATGAAGTAGGTGCAACCTTATTTGCTTCATGTTTCTCAAAAAGTGCCGCAATGTGGTTCTTCCTATTTATATTCAATCCTACAATTACCATATAAAACATATAAACAACATGGTAAAAGAGCATAAACACAAATTTGGTTTAGGCATCAGATTGAACAAATTTGGAGATAATTCAGACTTTAGAGCATACAAATTTAGTGCATCACTCATCAGACCAATTCTTCCCCATTGGGAATTTTCCAATTAGGGTTAGGAATTTAATCAAAATATGAAGGGATTTGGGGTTGGGAGCAGCAGTTTATACCTGAAATTGGAGGCGGCCGGAGTTAGCAGCGGGAGGCAGCCGAAGGGTGGGCAGGGCAGCAGCAGTAACGGCCGGAGGTGCTACGACCTACGAGAGGAGGCGGTCGGTGGGGGAGTTGGGGAGGCTAGGAGGGGGCGAGTCAAGGAGGTCCATGACACCACCCGCCAGAGCCAGATGGACACCATGTCAGACGGCTGGAGCTAGATAGCCAGTGGCCATCGCTCGCTACCTAGTCGTAGTGCTCGCGACTCGCGATTCGCGCCCTAGACAGAGACGGAGTAACGTGATGGGTATCGCTCAGTCGGATCGTAGTGCAACGAAATTGAGGGGTCGATTTTTCCCCCAAAACTCTGGGTGGGCCACGGCCCGTCCGTCCCACCCTCTGCGTCCGCCCATGTAGTGATATATTCCTTACAGTAGCAGTACTAACACGACAACACCAGAAGTCTAGATCCTACAAAAGCGATGCCTCCAAGAAGGGAACGTTGCCCAAGCATCGTCGTCACCCGATCATAGATCTTAGGTTTCACCCTAGAGGAACTCCTCGCTCATAAAATAATGCCTTCAACAAGGTCATTGCCAGACACAACCAATTAAGGACAGATCTTGGATTTTCACCCTGAAAGGTAAGATTTTGAACTTCTCCTATGTTGTCGCCCCACTTACGGTGCCACTACTCTGAGTCACGAATCACCAAGTCAATTCCTCATCGCCACAAATAATCGAATCATCGTTGCTACTTCTTAGATCTCGGCTTCCATGACATTCTCTACCAGCTGACTTCACCATGGAACGAGAACGTGCGCACCATGATGATAAAAGCTAGCACAGCTTCGCATCGCTCCCTCTGAAAAAACATGGGTGCGCATGACCGGATCCCACCCAATCCAGCAATCTCCAACCATTAATCGCCTAGTGGAGTTCGCTGGTGGAGCCTTCCGTAACACGAAACGCCAACCAGATCGATTGGGACAGGCATCCGAAAAATCATCATCTTGGAACAAGTTGGAACCCTAGGACCGCCACCTTTATTCAAGCCGAGCTAGTAGCCCCCATGCCACCCGCCGGCACCCTGTTGGATATGACACTCTGAACCTCACCGACCAGGAAGCATCGAGGACGAAGACGACATAACAGGGGTGATCTTCTGCTAGATAAGGTCGAATCACGTAGCGAGGAGGAGCCCCTGCCACAAGTCAATACACCGTCATGGAAGACCTCCACCACCACCCGCATTCCACATGCGCCGCCCCGGTGACGGCCTACCTCACGCGTAGGAGACCGTCGGAGCTCGCCCGCCCTCACCCCCATCTTTGAGAGGCTGGGTGTGGAGGCCACGACCGATGAAGACGACGGTAGCGGGTGAGGGGAGTAGATCAAGTTATGGCTCGCTAGAGTGGGAGAGGAGGCCTCCGGAGTCACCCCGCGTGAGGTGACCTGGGATGGAGGGGTAGGTAGGAGAGGAGGGAGACGAACATCGATGGGCTGGTGGCGGTGGTGGTGGTCTCGTGTGAGTCGCTAGGGTAGGGAGTCGATAATCTATAGAGCGTTAACCTCAACTCTGACGCTTTAGTTGCCTCTCTTTGCATTAGCTTTCTTGCTTCATGGCAGTCTTATCATGTGAAAAAAGAACGGCGGTGAGTCACTTGCTCACCCGGACATTCGGACTGTTGTAGGTTGTTGTCACCTTTTCGGCTCATCGTTGTGATTATAAAAAGCATCAGAGTTAACCAGCACTCTAGACGTCTCTTGCTGCAAACTGCAGGTAACAAAAAAAATAGACCGAAGGCTCAAAGAGCCCTACTTTGAATTAACAAAGCCCTCAACCTTACAAATGGAAGTCACTTCTGGGTTACCAGCTTACAATAAGAGCTCACCACAGGGAAGAACAACACCCACAAATTACAGAGAGAAAACCTACATCAAGCAAAATAGCTAGAAGATGATATCCAAGGCTTGGAGTCTTCTTCCTCGTCCATGATACCAAAAGAGCATAGGGCGTCACGGAGTCTGGCTCCAACCATCACCGAAATGCATGCAACATCAACTTCAGGGGAATTCTTTAGAGAATGTGATGGACACGAGCAGCACCGTACTATAGAGCATCAACACTGGCCAAAGGCTCCAAAAGCAACACCTTCAAGAAGGGGATGGCGTGGAAGCATCGCCGTTGGCCGATCCAGATGAATCTAGGTTTTTACCCAGAGACCAAAGATCAAGAAGAGTTAAAGAGGTGAGGCTTCACTACGATGCCTGAAAGGAGGGAAATGCCACCCTCAGGTGTCAGCATCGTCAGCACCGCCGAACCGAGCAAGGCTTTCGCCAGCAACCTTCCTTCTCGCTCAATGCAGCTACCCAACCACATGCAAACCAGCGTGTTCCTCGCCGAACACTCCGAGCGACAAACCACCGTTGGGAAGTAATAATGGGGAAAACCTGCAATGCCATACAAAAATATGGCAGACTGAACGACATCACACTACCAGAAAAGCAACAAGGAGAACCAAACCTCGGCAAGGATCTTCTTCTCCGTCTAGCGGTTTCTGGTTGGCAGAGGGGTTCATGGCCGGCCTCTACCATGCATGAAGACAGACGAGCACCACCACTAGGTCACAGAAGTGGGTATGGGGGGTTGCCGCGGGGCCCTGCTCTGGCCCCAATGGCTTGGTGAGTCACACTGACCACCGAAGCACTTTCCCCGACAACAACCCTTTGACACCACGGCACATACGACACCGACAACACAAAAGAAACTGGATTTCGAAGCACATGGTCCTCTCCAAGTAGCAGACCACCGAACTCCACACAACGAACACCAACCTCACTAGCCTCACCTGAACCCAGGACTGGATCGATGGGATTTGGGTCAAGACATGCAGACCACCGCTGGGCCTCCCGCCGGATGCACTATCAAGCATGAGGCGAGCTCTAGGTGAGGCACCACTGCGTGAGGCGGCCCAGACGCATTAGGTCGAGATCCGGGCTGAGCTCTTCCTGCAAGAAGCCACAGGGAGAGAAGCTCGCCAAACCTGCGCCTTGGAGATCAGCATCGCGGTGGGCAGGGCCGGAGCTCACCGGAGCTCTCCCGCAGGGGATCTGGGAGAGCCCACTTGGCCAGCGTCTTGCGGGGAGCGGGGGGTCAATTCAAACTGAAAGGAAAGAAAAGAAACTGGAAAAAAACGAGAAGAGCGGAGCCGCGCTACCGCCACCGATGACGGCGAGGAGGGGAGGGGCTGCGGGGGGCTCGGGCGGTTAGGATTTGAGAGCGACACGGGAGGCGAGAATCAACTGAAAGTAATAAATAATCAGGTTTTTATGCTTATGCAAGTTATCCTTAACTTGGGGCACATCAGCGTCAGGTTGATGATTGTTATTAAGAGCTTGCAGGCGCCTCGACCAGATGCCTCGACAGGTATCAAATCGCAGTGCGAGAAGGTGGTTTTCGTTCCATTACTTACCATGGAAGGAAAGAAGGCGGCGAAATAGAAGATGGTGCGTCGTAATTGCGAGATCACTTTTTTTCTGAAAAAAAGTTACGGTTGTAAAATTATACTATAGAATTGCGGTCTGATCTCCAAAGAGAGGTCGAGAAAGGGTGTGCTTAAAGTTTTGTGCAGTAAAAGGGGGCCATGCATGGTAGCTGAAAAGTGAGATCTGAAACTCTGAAGCACGAGCAACCAATGATTCAGAAATGTTCCGTATAATTATGTACAGTATCAGGAACAGGAGACCGGTGTACGTACGTACATGAGAGATTGAGAGCTGTGGGGAATTTACAGAAACCATGGTCGTCCGTTTTCTCTTCTAAAGTGAGTGAGTAATCATCACAGGCTCTGCTAATCTGCCTGAGTTCAATGTCAATCATCATCAGGCTGCTAAAGCCAAGAAAACGAATGTGCTGCTACATGACCACAGGAGCGCGGCCGCTGCCGAGAAGATCCATCCCTTGGCGGCGGCTCGACGATCTGTGTGCAGCGAGGAGGAGGAGGAGGTGAGGCCCTTGAATCCGAGGTCGAGGGAGACGCTGCCGTCGGGCTTGAACAGCCCGAAGTGGCGCTCGCTGCCGGGCCCTGTCTTCTGGTCCTCGTTGAAGAGCGCGAAGATGAATGCCTTGACCACCCGCTTGGGCCTGTAGGGCGTCCCCTTCCTGAGGAAGAGCCGCTTCCTGAGGTTGAAGTTGTACGTCCGTGCGTTCTCCAGCGTGGCCGCTGTCTCCGATGCGTCCCCCTCGGAGGCCCAGCCGGTCTCCGACACGCGCACCTCCATGTCGGGGTACCCGGCCAGCTCGAGCGCGGAGTAGGTGGCGTCCAGCTGCGCCTCGAACATGTTGTCGTAGTGGAGGTTGGTCTTGGGGTCCAGGATGCCGGCGTTGGGCTCCATGAGCGCGTATTTGACGTCGATGTGCTCCGGGTCGCTCATGTATGCCAGGAACGGGTACGCGTTGACGTAGAATGGCGCGCCGGTCTTGGAGAAGAAGTCGAGGAGCGGCTTGAGGTACACCATGAGGTCCGGGCGGAAGGTGCCGTTGGAAGGCGGGTAGGAGGAGCCGAAGACGGCCTCCGAGTGCGGCGTGTTCACCTCGATGGTGCGCGAGAGGCGGAGCGCGCGGAGCGCGTCGTGCACGTTGACGACGGCGCCGATGAGCGCCTCGGCGAGGCCCGAGTCGGCCCCGCCCAGGATCTCGTTGCCCACGATGATGGCCGAGATGCGGGTGGACGGGTAGTAGGGCTGCACGTTCTCGTTCACCCAGTCCATGGCCTTGGCCGGGTTCGCGGAGATGTCCTTGACGAGGCCGTTGGGGATGGCTATGGCCAGGTTGAGGCCGGAGTTGCGGAACGCGTCCAGGATGTTGTGGTTGGAGTCGAAGATCCGGACGTTCTTGATCTTCGCCATCTGGAGCAGACGCACCACCTCCGGAGGCGTCCGAAGGTTGTCCGCGATCTGACCGTAGTTCACCCCGTAAGTCCCCACGAACGAGTGGAACGCCGACGCTGATAGAGAAAACCAAGAATCAGCCGTGCCTGCTGTACCTTTGCTGCTCTGCTCTCATCATGGCATGGCAGTAAATTAAAGGACGATTAGATTGATTGGACAGGTATACAACAACATACCGCGACAGGGGAAGAAGGCGAGGAGGAGGCAACAGAAGAGGAGGAGCGGGAGCGTCGGCCGGCGGTGGCCGAGGCTCGTACCGGGCCGGCCACGCGGAATCACCGCCATGATCTTCTTCCTGCGCGCTGCCGAGGAGGAGGAGGAGGTGGAGGCAAGCTGCGCACGCGGTCGGAGGAAGAAGGGGAGGAGGAGGCTGTGGCCGTGCAGGGGGCGGGCATTAGAGGAGGTCCGCGGCGCCACTTTGCTTGAGGTGCAGGGCATGGCGGCACGGCGGCAAGTGCCATGGGAGGAAGGAGCAGGGAGGCGGCAAGTATCCGCGGTTACTTACACCATCGGGCCGCGCGTTCCGTTGCTTGCTTCCTTCTCCTTCCTCGGCCGGAGCAAGCCAAGGATCAAAGCTGCCGAGAGGGGCAAGGGAGGCGAGGTTAATCGGGGGTGGACTCAAGGATGGAATCCGGTCTCTTGCGTTGCTCCCGCGCGCGACGTACCATAATGCTCTGCTCTGCTCCGTGTCTGTCAGTGCAGGCGTCTTCCACGCTCTGCCACTGTAACCTTCAGGCTTCGGCTGCAAGCCTGCAGCAAGATTGTTTGCTTGGTCCTCCCGCTCTATCCAGCCACAGTGATTCGGGTATGAAATGGATAGCATAATACGGTTCTGACGAGAAGGCCATCCGTAACAGCACTTTCGATTTTGGTCTACCGATAACTCCATTGAGATTTTGGTCTATGACAATGATGCTAGCCGCCGGCATGGTCGGCTCAACGCGACGATTATAAGACATAAAGAAAAGATCAGGCTTGGTTGGATGAAACATCCTCTCAATGACGCATCAATAATTAGCATGCTTTGGCTTCAAAATAAAAATATAAATAGCATGCTTTCACACTTTTAAGACCGTGCAATTCTAAAAAAAAAGTATTCGTCCAATGACAACAAATTCGAAGATATTTTGCTTGCGGCTGCTCTTGTTATCTAGTATCTCCGTGCTGACGCGCATTCCAAAGAAAGCCTTTATCCTAACCCTCCGTATGCACTAGGTGCCGCCAGAGGGCCCCCAGATTCTGCCGCCGCCGACCTCCCTCCTCTAGATCCCATCCCTTCGCCGCTGTCGCCGACGTCGGCCGTAGTGGCGACGGACCCCTAGTACCTAAGGTGCTAGGGGTGGCGGCTGCGGCAGTCTTCTTCGGATGGGCGGCTGGGGCGGCGCCGACGGAGCGGATCGGGGGCGGCGACCTCGGCCAGGCGGCGGCGAGTGCTCCTGCAGCTGCTTCAGGCGGCGACATCACACCGTGGGCCTAGGGCGTCCGCCTAGGCCCGTCGTCTTCCGGGCGGCGCGGATGGAGGGCTTGGGGAGGGGGAGGTGTCATGGTGGCAGCGTTGGAGGCGATCTTGCGAGGACTTCCTCGGCGGCGCTGACGTGCGATCGCCATGGCGGGCGGCGGTTGCATCGGGCCTGCCTGGATCTGATCTGGACCTCTGGCTGCGGAGGCAGCTGCACGCTGGGTTTTAGCGAGCCGCTTCGGTGGCATGATGGACTGTCTTCTCCTCTACCTCTGTCTGGTGGCGAGGGGGCTGCTGGCTCGGATTGAATAAAGGGAGTGGTCCTATGGTTCATCTCACGCTAAGACGAAGACCCACTTGATATTTGTCTCCATTGATCTAGTTGTAGTGTCGTGTTCCGGAAGGCTCCGCCAGCAAACTCCGCAGTGCGCATATGCCGAGAGATCGCTGGATCGGGTGGGATTCGGTCGTGCGTACTCATGTTTTTAATCTGGCCATTTGGGTTCAGAGGGAGCGCTTCGAAGCTATGTTGGCTGTTAATATCATGGGGCATGTTCTCGTTCCATGATGCCGATGGAGAATGTCATGAAGACCAAGATCTAAGGACTGACAATGGTGGTTCGAGTCCGGGTGGTGATCAGGAATTGGCTTGGTGACTCGTGACTTGGTGCATTGGTATGCAAGCGGGGGCGACAGTACAGGTGAAGATCATGGTCCTATCTTTCAGGATGAAAACATAGGGTCTGGTCTTAATTGGTTGTGCCTGACAATAGCCTTGTTGAAGCTATTGTTTTGAGAGTGTGGACTTCTTTTAGGGTGAAAACCTAGATCTTTGATCGGGCGATGACGGTGTTTGTGGACTGTTCCCTTCTTGGAGGCGTCGTTTTTGGAGAAGATGGACTTCTAGTGCTGTCTTGGTGGTGGTAGTACTGTTGTTTAAATGATTGCGGAACTGTAGCGGGACTTTTCTTTTTGTAATTCTTCTTTCCTTTTTGGTTGTGTGCATCCGTAGGCCGCTAGGGTAATGCGTTGTTGCAGTTGTTGGGTGTAACTGGTATCCTCTGATATTAATATATGCTCCTTCCAAAAAAAAAAGTAAAATTTGATTATATTTTGTAAAATTGGTATCATTGGATTCTATTAAAATGCATCTTCCAATGATGCTAATTTTATATTAACATTCTTTATAAATTTAAAGTAAATCTTGGTCAAGAAAACCACGCAAAAAGAGAACGTTTTATTTCTTGAGACGAAGGTAGTATGATAACCAGCAGAATGCCATTCCCAGTTTCTGGGGGTGGAAATCCAAAAAAAAAAAATTCAGGAGTCGATCTAAGGGATATGAGATGCTCGATCCCAACAAATTTTTTGATTAAGTTAAGCTCTACAATGATTACTTCAAGCCGATCAAGCCAACTTATATGATAGGTTCAGTTTTGGCAAAGCTTCCGGGTGCATATGCGTGTGTTCATGCGTCTGCTAGTAGGAGCGAGGGCCCATGATGACCACTTCAGATTGAAGAAAGATGCCACTAGTGAGACTGACTTTTCTTTCCTATCAGATGCACCGCTGAAATTCAGATGCTTACATATAGAGTTGTTGGTGATGTGGCTGTGAGCATCTTCGCATGGATAAGTCCACATGTCTTGAAGTAAAATGTACATGTTTTACAAAGCAGTGGTGACCGTGTTTGGCCCGAAGTTATTGAGAGGACCAAATGTTGGAGACAGAACTCGGCCGGCAATTCAAGTTTTTTTCTAGGTTACTGGGAAGCACCGATTGCATGTTCATTCGCTTGGCATGGGTAGTACAAAGGGCATGTTGGAGAGTGCCCAATCATTCTTGAAGCAATGGCATCACATGATTTGTGGCTTTGACACTCTTTCTACCGACGTGACATGATCACGCAACAATATGAATGTGCTTCAACATTCCTTGTGTTCTCAAGAATGTGGAAGGTCAGACTCCTGAATGCAACTATGATTTCAATAGCCACCAACACATGAAGGGATACTACCTACCGGATGATGTTTAAGTGGTCTGTGAAAACAATCTATAGTAAGAAAATAGTTACTTTTGCAAGAGAGTAATAGGGTTGTAAGAAAGATGTGGAACGGGCATTTGTGTACCCATGCTCGTTAGCCTATTGTTAAGTATCGTGCAAGAATATGGAATGTATAATATAATATGGGATGTGATGACTGCTTGTGTGATTATGCACGGCATGATTGTAGAGGATGAAGTGATGAAGCTAATGAACTATGATGGTTGGATTTTCAGTGGCCTTTGATTAAAAAAGTTTCCAGAACTCCCGAGGTAGCCTGGTAGCGGAAGACCTTTCTAGTTCAAGCAGTATCCTACATCCTGCAACTATCAACTATCTGTGGATGATCGCAATTACAAGAGTTCCTTTCCTGAGAAGACTGTAGCTAGAGAATCCTTTGTTTTCCTCTCGACCTATGCCTCCATTTATAAGAGCAAGGGGACACCACAAGGATCGGTCACCACACGACGTGGCGCAAAGTGCATGCCCATTCTTCTAAAAGAAAGAAAACAAAAAATATGAACCAATGAAAACTCTATCAAGCACTTCTCTATTGAGCCCAAGCATGCACCCAATAGTTTGAAGATTTTCTCTAGATGCATCGTGAAATCCATGAACAAGGTACTCATGTTAAACTTGAAAATAATTTGGCTGTGCACATGTGGATCCACACAAAAAAGTAGTCCTTGTTTGATGTCTTGTGTTGAACAAGTTATCATACTTTAGATTTAGAACTTAAATTATCATGTGAACTATGTGATTTGAATATTTATTTATTTATTATGTGATTTTTTGTGTATTAAAATTTAGCAAGTACATTTCATGTATATAAATGGCCGATATGAGAGGTCCAAGATAGATATGGTCTGTCCGTTTGGGGGTCACGGTTTGTTGTAGTTGGCGGACACAACCCGAACACATATCAAAGCCCTCCAAACGGACAAAATTGAATACAGGAGGAACATAGTTTGGGGAGACAGGTTAGAGATGCTATTAGATGTTGATGTATAGGTCTATGAGAGTAACTGACATTGCCACATGGGACATGTGGTGAATAATCTATTAAAAAAGAGTAAATAGACATTTGAGAAAAAAACAAGGCAATTAATAAATAGTGTGTGTGCATTCTAGAAAATGAAAAGAAAAATCACCCCCGTGAAGCATTCTAGTTTGTTCATCGCAGATAAAAGCCATATCTAATATGTATGCGGTTGATGTCTCGTATACACCTTAGATATGGAGTATCGAAATTGAGCTTAAAAGCCAATATAATGCACATATAGAAAGTCTTTTGCGGCGAGGAGGAGCTTAAATGGTACACATGTTTCAAAGCCCAATTGGTTTTAGAAGGAGATTGAATACAAGATACTTTCATAGTATCGCTAATAGTAAACACGGAAGAAACTTATTCATTCTTTAATCCAAAATGAGGGAATCATTGAAGGACATGAGCATCTAAAATCATACATTACTAATTATTATAAAGGTCTGTTTGAAGCTCCAGAAAAATGTAACTTCTCTTTGGATGAGTCCTGAACAGACATAACTCAAGTCTCTGATGAGAAAAACAATCTACTTACTACTCTGTTCTAAGGAGGAAGTGAAAAATATTGTTTTCCAAATGAAACACAATAAGGCCCCTGGTCTTGATGACTTTCTAGCAGAATTCTATCAAAACTTCTAGGATGTCACTAAGCCAGATCATCGAGAGTTGTTCAGCTTTCTGCACACTAGACAACTAGAATTGTTTCGTCTGAATTTTAGTTAGATAATGTTATTACCTAAGGTTAACGAGACAGAAAGGATCCAACAATACAGGTTAATCTGACTTCTTAATGTTAGTTTTATTTTTTACTAAAGTTGCAACCAATCAGACTGATCTCTATGGCTGGTCATGTGGTTCATCTCTCTTAGACTGCTTTCATGCAAGGCCGCATCCTAGATGGATGGTTATCTTACATGTAAAAATTCATGAACTACATAGAAAAAAGTTAAATGTGATTATTTCAAAATCAATTTCGAGAAAGCCTATGACGGAGTTAGGTGATGTTTTCTTCAACGGACTCTCATAATGAAATGTTTTTTGCAGAGTGGCGGGCTGTAATCCAGAGCTTTGTATCAGAAGATAGTGTTGTCATCAAAATCAATGATAATATTGGCAAATACTTTCAGACAAAAATGGCTAACACAAGTCGACCCATTATCATCAGTGTTATTCAGTATAGTGGTTGATATGCTAGTTATCATGATTGAGTGTGCAAAGTCCGACGACTAAATTGAAGGTGTGATTCCTTATCTGGTTGACGGAGTCTTATCGATCTATCAATACATCGACGATACGATTCTTTTTATGGAACATGATATAAAAAGAGAAATTTTAAATTAATTCTTTCAGCTTTTGAGCAACTTTCGTGTTTGAAAATAAACTTTCATATGAGTGAGTTGTTTTTGCTTCTGTGAGGCTCAAGACGAGGCCAAACTATATGCTGACTTATTTGGCTACGGTCAAGACTAGTTTCCTATTAGGTATTTTGGCATCTCGATACACTATCATAGGCTTACAAATTGTGAATAAAAACTTGTTGAGGAAAGATTACAACTAAGATTAAGCAGTTGGAAAGGTAAAATGTTATCCCTAGGGGTAAGATTGAAACTTAGTACTCAGTAACATGGTATTGTACATGATATCCTTCTTCCAAGTACCAAAATGAGTCTTAAAACGATTGTATTACTTCCGATCAAGATTCTCTTGACAGGGTGATAGTAAGAAAAGTAAATATCGACTGGCTAAGTGGAGTGTGGTTTGCCGCGCCAAAGATTAGGGTAGGTTTGGTATTCATGATCTTGATATCAGGAATACAACCCTCCTTGGTAAATGGCTCTTCAAGTTACTTACCGAAGATAGGTATGGCAAAATCTCCTTAGACGAAAATATGTTGGATCGAAATCATTGTCCCACAAAGTTTGGAAACCTAGTGACTCGCATTTCTGGGATGGTCTGATGGCGATGAAGAAGCATTTCTTCTACTTTGGATCTTTTCAGTTAAAGACGGATCTGAAATAGTAGGAGGATAAGTGGCTAGCCAATTCTACACCCCGGGTACAGTATCCTACTTTGTATGCTATTTTTCATCAAAATGGTGATACAATCGTCAAAGTGATGTAGTCTTCTCCTCCGAATGTGACGTTCAAAGAGATTTAATTGAACACAGACTTCCCGCTTAGAATGTCTTGCTTCAACGCTTGGTATTAGTCCAATTATCACTTGCATTGATGAATTTCGCTGGAAGTTAAATGAGAATGGTCAATTCTCAGTCAGTTCTATATGCAATGCACTAGTCTAGTCATGCTTACCAGTTAATAATAATAGAATTTTTTGGAAGATGAAGATGCCTCTGAAGAACATTTTTTTGCTTGGTATCTTCACTGGGGATTATTCTTACTAAATAGGGGGTTATTCTTATAATATTGTGAAGCAGAATTGGCATAGAAATACGAAATGTATTTTTTTATCACGATGAGACAATTATGCATTTGTTTTTCCAATGCAAACTTTCCCATTCTATATGGTTAGTGATACAAGCATAGGCTTGTATCCTCCAGCTTGTATCCTTTGTGTAGTGTTGCCAATATTTTTAGAAAATGGCTATATTGTATAGATTAAAAGTACATAATTCCTTTTAGGGTGAGAGAAATTGTCATTATTTGATCGATGTGGCTATGTAGAAATGGTAAAATGTTTAATGATACAAATTCTTCTCTCTTCCAGGTTATCTACTATTGTACCGCTACGTTTCACGTATGGTCGTCTCTAAATCGTGTGGAGTTTCACGATCTCTTTACGAAGGTGTGTACATATCTGGAGGATACATCGAGGAAATTCTTTACCCGTCATGGACGCCATCATAATATTCGGACCGGCCCTCCACAACCTTGGACGTTTTGCAATTTCTCATTATAATATGTAATTCGCCTATTTGTTTTTGTTATGAGACTGTGTAGTTGTATCGATTGTGTGCATCTTAGTTATGTAGATGACGAGTGTAATACTTAAAATTCTTTAAATAATAAAAACATCATTTATCAAAAAAATAAGGTATTGAAATTTACTTAGGGTAACTCTAGTGTCTCTCGTAAACGGACCGGGGCTGTCCGGATCTGTCTGACCGGACACGTGGCAAGGCTCAATGGGACGTCGCAAACAGACCGAGAGGTCACGATTCAAATCCGGCTCGTCCCTATTTTCAGCCCAAATTTTGGTTGTGTTTGCGGGGATGCGGTCCGCCTGCGCATGTCCTCCCCTGGTCGTCGCGGGGGCCATGTGTCAGCGAGTGGGGAGAGGAAGAGACGATGACCGGTACTTCTTAAATGGATTTGCGTCGTCCCCTTCGCTTCCCTCCTCCACCTAGTCCCAATGCAAACCCTCATTGGAAGCCTCCAATCCCCGTCGCAAACCCTAGGAAAACCTTGCCATGGCGAAGTGCAATGACAAGGGCTCGTCGGCCGCCCCAGCCACAATGACCATAAGGTTGGGTCCTCCTCCAGTGGTGTCCACCGCCGTGTCTACGCGTCCCCGCCTCCGCGCTTGGTGCCAAGACCATAGTGCATGCCTCCAGCACTGCACCTATGTCGAGGTGGCACGGTAGTTCTACGAGGTAGGCATTCCGCTGCCTTGGTAAGATATCCAGATGCCCCACGGGAGGCAATCCAGACCGCCATCGAGCTATCTCGGTAGGAGGAAGAGGCCAAGTGGAGTAGCCTCCACAACCATGGAGGAGTCTGCGATCATGGCGGTTGCACTACCGGTTGTCCCTCCTGCTGAGCCACTGCCACCTCCACCGTCGGCCAAAGTAGCTTGGCAACCGTTGCAGGTCTTCATCGCCATCGACGAGGACTTGGATGCCGGTCGTCACCACCACTAGCACACCCTACTAGAGTGGGTGAATTATTTTAATGTTTTATTAGCTGGATAAATGTATTTTATTTAATATATGTAAACATATATTTTGTGCTCACCTTTCTAGGGGTGCCGTTGGGTGCAATGGCCACTCCAAACGAACAGAGCGAGGACAAGTTGCCCGTGGGCCACCAAAAATAGACCGACTCGGGTGGAATTGTTGTCGGAAATACGGGCTACCGTTGGAGTTGCACTTAGCTACGAGGGATACTTTAGGTGTGATCTTGCTTCCGTTTGTATGCGACTTTTCAAAATTTACTTTTGTAAAACCAAAACAATGGCAGAGGTAGCTTTAGGGACGAAGGTGAGGAGGAAAATGAAGTTGTGTTGCACGAGGACGGAAGTGAGATGGAAGCTGCCTGTACTTTTTAGTTACTCAACGTGCACCCAAACACGATAATATTTTTAAGAGTCAAATGCCCCATGCACGTTTTTTCTCTTCCTATTTTCGTGTTCATTCCATTTTAGGCGACTGGGAGCTTTAGTTTTTTTAGTAGTCTGAACTACAAGAAGTAAGGCTCAAAGTCTCTACTTTGTGTAGTGCTTACATAGCTTTAGCCTTTTATGCAATTTAAAACGTTGATCTAAAGCTACCTTTGCGTTTTGTTTGTTCCCCTTCATGCGTGGTCCTCCACGCCGTGTCCTAAGGATTGCCTTTGTTTGTTCCTCTTTTGGACACAGTTAATACTGACATAGTGGCCCTCCAGTACTTTGGCATGCATGTCAAGCCGACATCTAAGTTTAGTTTAGAGCATCTCCACGGCCACCTCGTAGCCCCCTAAATAGGCTATGGCGATGCCGGACAGGAAACGATCCATAGCGGCAGTCCCATCGGGTGCCGGCAACACAGGCGACCCAATAAACTGTCGAGCACTCCCACGCCGTCCTCGACCCACAGTGATGGCTTGCGAGCACCAGCAGCGCGTGCCACGTTGGATTTACTGTGTGAGCCCACTTGAGCAGGCACACAAGACCGGTTAACCTAAATTTAACACCCCCGGTGCCAGTTCCCAAACGAGCTATCGCCGTATAGCGCGTCGACGACGGTACCCAGCCCGTCACGGCTCGCCTCCCAGTGTTAATGGCGGCACCGACCCGTCCACCTATCTCACTGATCGTCCATAAAAGTGCTCGCGGTGCACACGCCTGTTCTCCCCTTCGCCACCAAGCACAACCCTTTCCCCTCCATCCCTTTTCGTCTAAACCACACCGAGAACACAAGAATCCAATGGTGTGCAACGACCTCGAGGCAGACATCAGCGGGGCTCCCCTAGCGCAACCTCAACATCAGGGTGTCGACAATCCTGTACGAGAACCGCCATACTGGTGGCTCCCTAGTGTCTGGAACATCAGCGCGGGCGGCTACACCGTTCCGCTGATCCCAGGGGGTCCCAAACTAGAGGACTACACCAAGCGTCAATGGGGGAGCTAACACAGGAGGCGCATGCGGACCCCGACAAGGTTCTCGACACTGCCCTCTGGCTGCCGCTGTTTCAGTCGGAGTGCGAGGCGACGCTGACGAACCGGTACAGACACTACCGTGGGCGGTACAACCGTGTCGACCCCCACCGCACGTGGGATAGCCCCAACTTGACATTGCGGCAGGGGTAATGTCCCTCGACAACCACAATAACATCAGAATTTGATTGACATGTCAAGAGTAGAAAGGGAAAATCGTTCGCTAACAATGCTAATAAAACTACTTACGGTAGGAGTAACTTAAGTGGAAACACATATGCAACTACGCAGAATAGATGATGTGATAAGTAATTACTCAAGAGAAACCTTAGAGTAACATGACGTAACATCACACTTCTCAATAAAAACAAGTCTAGAAATAGATAAATGATTTTTTCTATATTAAAACCTGACATTACACAATATAAAGAAGTAGACTATAATATATGCTAGTTATTCTTACTATGACTAGTCTACTAAGACTAGTCTGGCACGAGAGGGTTCTACCGCGGGTTGTCATCGAAAGCGAGAGGGCATGGACATCTGATCAACGAGATGTTGCTGCTATGCCGATAAGCACGCATAAGGGCATCTCGAGTGGACCAACACAAAATAGCAATCCAAACTGTCCGTTTTGGTTCGGATGGGTCGGGCCACGAGGGGAATTTGGGTTGCGCTCCGGCATGTCTGGCTAGGGTGTCTAGCGGCGCGACCCATCCCATCCGAGCTGACCTTTCCCGCCATCGGTTCCCTCCGGTTCTGGCGACTTCCCGCGTTTTCTGGCGATCACTCGCCGCTTATGGCGAGTTTTCACTGCTAACTATAAAGGCCGACACGGTGGACTGGTTGTGCAGCACACAACACCCACCATGCCTGACCGCTGCATTACCACCACCCGCGCACGCAACCCCGACGTAGTAGTTTCGGTGAATACTCGACACACCTGCGCCGCTGCCTAGGTGGAGGAGTTGGATGACTTGTCCTACTTCGACCAGCCGAGGGAGGCACCAATCGAGCAGCGCGGGAGCTCCCAGAGTCCCGAGGCCAATCCCTCCTAGCGGACGGCGGTCAACCGCATGACCGACCAACCCTTGAGTTGGGATGTCCTCAATGACATCATGTTGCCGCATCACCTTCGACGACAATAACTCAAGTTGGTGTACACGGACATGCTCGAGGTTGTGCGTGCCCCGGCGTCGAGGCGTTGCGTGTCCGCCTCGACATAACAAAGGAGGATCAGGACACACAGAGGGCGATCTACCGCTCTTTCGAAGAGGAGTGGGGTGTCGTTGACCCTCCGCGTCCGGGCCACGTCGAAGCTTTCATGCGGCGTCATGGCCTATGAGGAATGTTGCCATCCTCGCTGCACCGCGCATGTAATTTAGCTAGTTGTTTCCGTTCAAACTTTTATAAAATACCTAAATTTTTATCTAGTTGTTTCATGGTGAACCGCATATTTGTGTATGTGTTGGATGGCCACTAATCGGGCACTGGTGGGATGGGGATTCCACCGGAGCAGCCACCTGATGCCGCTGGTGTACATGTAGGTGTGAGCTTTGGCTAGAGGAGGAAGATGCCAGGGCCAATGCTGGAACAACCAATATATAGCCAACACGATGGAGGGAAAGATCCAGAAGTGACGGGGAAATGGCGGGAAAGGCACAAGAACTGTCTCGAGCGGCAGCAACACAGGCGACAAAGCGGTGTTGTAGTTGATTGAGCTTTCTATGCTGCTTACATACTGGTCCCACTGCCCGGTGTTCGCACATGCACTCGGTCAGACCACGTCCGCGCATACGCATCAGCCACCCAAATTTGGTGCGCCGATGGGTCGAGCCGGACGAATCGGTCCGGATCCTACCGCTCAGATTCGATCGGACCGGTTCGAACGAGACAAAAATAACGCTAAAAATGAGCTAAGACCATGTACTATGTACACTTAAAGCGGTTTATAGAGGCTTTTGAATCAACTCCGTACATAGCAGGGCATCTGACAAGTAAAGCGACTCAATATGTTGGTTCAACTCGTAAGCATAGAAAATGATTTTCTACCGATCGCATGGTGATATGGTCTAGCTACCTCCGAATAGTCTGTTCACCCAAGGATAGAAAAGACTTTTATTCGAGTCAGGCTCCATCGAACTTTTGTGCGGTTCTATACGTAGTAGGCAAATGGCCATGGATTCAAGTCTAACAACTTTTTCGAATTGAATCCTCGCGACATATTACATCGTCTAAGAGCAACTCCAACAGAAGGCGTGAAATCGCGCTCGCGCGGTAAAAGCGACTTATATTGGACGTGGGCATCAGAAATTCGCGCTCTAGAGGATGCGTTACACGGTAAAAAAATTTGGGCGCGCTGGATATCTGGGGCACGCGGGACAAGGCGCTGTAAAAACTCCTGGCCGCGCGCAAACGCCAACGACCGGTCTGAAACCTCCACGCGCCATTCCAACGCCGCTGCTTCTTCCGCCCCTCTTGTCCTCCGGCGCCGTCGCCGCGCCTATTCCCCGAAATCGACGCCACAACTCGATGTGGCGCCACTTCCCGCCTGGTGCTATGCGTTGAACCGGCTAAATCAGTTGCCCGACGGCGCTAATCGGTCGCCGGTCTGCCACAACGTCCACAGGCCATGCCGTCGACGCCGGAGTTGGCGCCTCTTCTTCGTCGTTTCTTCTTCACCCGCGCCCACTTCGACGAGTCATCATATGCTCTCGCAAAGTGCTTGATGGTATGCCGCGCCCCGGCCTAGCAAATTTTATCGTTTTAAAGTTCGTTTGTCCAACGTAGTACCGCAATTGTGTAGATGAGTTCGTAGGATGAGGCATGGGATATTCAAGAAGAAGAAGATATAGCCATTCTATGGGCAATGCGCGCCAAAAAAAGGCCAAAGCATGGTGGTTCTATTGTCGGTCGACAAAAAATGTGGCGGGAGAGGATAGAAGCCCATGAGAAGCTGATGCATAGCTATTTTGCGGAGAATCCAACCTACCTAGAGAGCTATTTTCGCCGCCATTTTCGGATGAGCATCCGATTGTTCAAGTGTATCTCTGAGGAGACAAAGAAATATGACAATTTTTTTGAGCGACGGAGAAATGCCGCTAGAGAACTTGGGCATAACACTGAGCAAAAGGTCACCGCTTCTTTGCGTATGTTGGCATATGTGATTCCAGTGGATCTTGTTGATGATCATTTGGCGAAGGCTGAGATCCAAGCTATCAAGTGTGTGAAGCGTTTTGCAGTGGCCATTGTCAATGTGTTTGACGAGGTGTATTTGAGAGCCCCCAATGAGCAAGATACAACTAGGCTTCTGGAGTTCAACGCAAATCGTAGATTTCCAGGTATGCTTGGTTCTATTGATTGCATGCATTGCAGTTGGAAGAACTGTCGTGCGACATGGCATAGACAGTTCAAAAGGCCACAAAAATGATTTCACTATAATCCTCGAAGTTGTGGCTGATTATGAGACTTGGATTAGGCATGCTTTCTTCGGATTGCCCGGTACATTGAATGACATCAACGTTCTCCAACGGTCACGACTAATGAACAGAATTACATTGGGTGACACTCCACCAGTTGAGTTTGTAGCCATGGACAGTGGCGGACCCAGGATATCAAAGTTGTGTAGTCAGCGTGAAATTGTGTAGTCAAATAAATGTATTTGTATCAATATTCAATTATTTTTTGCATACTTCTAGCTTGAATTGTCAAAAAAACTGTGTAGTCAAATGACTACACAGCATAGGCGTGGCTCTGCCACTGGCCATGGGTGCACCTACAACTACGGGTCCTTCCTAGCCCATGGCATCTACCCAAAGTGGTAAACATTTGTGAAGCTAGTTGTGAAACCATCTGTTTAAGAAATAGTTTCAATTCCATAATGCACAAGTAGCGACTAGGAAAGATGTGGAGAGAGCATTTGAGATTTTGCAAGCCCAATTTGCTATTGTGTGGGGGACCGGCGAGGTTTTGGGATGAAGACATCCTTTGATATATCATGACAGTTTGTGTGATCATGCATAACATGATCATCGATAATGAGCGTGGTCAAGAGAATGACTACTCACACTATGAGTTGATGAGACGCTCTGTGCGGATCCCTAGGAGAGAAGAGAGAGTAGGCCAGTTTATTGCCTCGTACAAAGCTACTCTAAGGGAATATGCGCATCTTCAGCTTTAAGAAGATCTCATCGAGTAGTGGTGGACATGGAATGGGCAAACATAGTTTTATCTCATCATTTGTATGTTTGTTGTATTTTTGAAAAACTATTTGTTCTATGTTGGTGCTTTGTTTGTTGTATTGTTGATGATGAATTATATGTTGTATTCTTGATGCACAATTTGTTGTTTGCGTTGTAATAATATTAAAACTATTTATGTCTTTTTTTTGGTTTGTTTATGATCTTCATTGTTCTATATTTGTTGTTGTTTGCTGTTTTTGAAAGCACCAGCGCGCTGCGTTTTACAGCGCCTCGTGAAGCGATATCTATGCGTGTTGTATTCTTTTGGACGACTGAAAAAGCAAATCAGCCTCACGCGCGCAAAACTGTGAATTCCAGCGCTATATACGTGTTTTAGCACGCCGCGATATTCAACGCCTGTTAGAGTTGTTTTAACACCACCGCCGGTGGTCTGTGTCCTCATTCACAGGAAGGTGACACGACACGACAGGCCATCCGACCGAAGAGAAACAAGATTCCGTAGCAGAGAGTGAATTTGTCAAAGATGTTTAAACCTCAAAATACTGTCATATGAAATCCGTAGGAAAGTCAGCTATATGTTGCATCGACTGCACCAATCAGCTCAAGCACGAGCACGTGGTCGTGGAACATTGTGCAGCATACTCTCGAATCTCGATAAGAGATTCATTAATACAATGTATACGATCGAGGGATAAGGCCAACAATTTGATAAAAACAAATGTCAGTCTTGCAACAGCTCAAATCTCAGATCTGGCCAAGCTGCTTCACTCCATTTCTATCCCACTCCCATCTCGCTCATCACGCGGGCAGCTTCATCTGCGTAACCCCTGCTCATCTCCTTCTCCTGTTATTCTCCCGGTAAGTCCCTTTGCCTTTGCAGTGCAACTGCTCTATTTTCAGGTCTGAGGTAGAACTGAAAATCAACCCCTTGCAGTTTTGTTTTAATTAGCACAAAATTTTAGTACTACTAGCGACTCAGATTTATGCCAGTATATGTAGCTCCTGATTATTGTCGCATGTTGTTTCTTCACAAAGTACTACTACTAGCCCTTTATCTTTTGATTGCCTCTGGATGACACGGACGGAAAACCCCGCCTGATCCGAAAATTTCGGATCGGCGATTCAGCGCCCCCCGTCCCCCCCCCCGACGGCAATGGCATCGGCCATGTTCCCTCCGTCGCCTCGCCGGCCGGCGCGCCCGTTCGCGTGGCCGTCATCTCCGATGAGGCCGGCAGCGTGGCCTCGTGTCATACAGCAGTACGGCTCCTAGCCTTGGGCGCGGGCGGCCTTCATTTCTCGGCGGCGCCGGGCACAGCTGATCTCGTCCGTGGAAGCTGAAACGCGACAAGCAAATAACAAAGAGCGAAAAATGAAATCACAGCAGGGGATACAAGATTTAACGTGGAAAACCTCTCCGACAAAAAAAGAAAAAACCTCGGACGCAAGCCGGCAAAACTTTACTATAGAAGGAGTGTTTACAATCGCCGGAATTATCTCAGATGCGACTTATCCCAGCCTCCTTAATGAATATGGATCATACTTCAATAGGCGAGGCGACTGGTGCTGCTGCCGGTGGCGACGGGTGCCCGTCCCTATCCTTACGGTCCACGGACGGCAACTGCGGCTTGCGTCTGCGGTGGCCATCACATGGTGCACAGACCGGGGAGAGGGGACCTCGTAGGAACGATAGCCATGGTGGTGGCAGAGGCATGCGGCTGGGACGCCCGTTGCAGTTGGCGATCGGCGGCACCAGTACGGCCATCGATGCATCCTGCGTCGCCGGAAACGTCTGCACATCATGGGCACCTCGATCACGTAGGTGGCATTCATGTCTTTCTGTAGCTGCGGGAGTGCGACAACGCACCCGTTCAGATCGTTCTCCTGTGGTGGCTCGAACACGAGGGCATGACTAGGAAAGGCGCCAGAGTTACTGGGGTGTTGGCGTTTGCAGAGGTGATGGCGCACACAACATCATCAGCGACGGATGTAGAGTGGTCATGGCGGAGGCAATGACACACACAAGACATTGCGGCAGGGTGATATCCCTCGACAATCGCAACAAGGAGATCAAGTGGCGCGGCAACGCATCTGTAGGTGTGTTGTCGGCGTATTTGCAGGCCCCACAGTGGGACACTCGTCCCACTCGCTGTCGTCTCAAAAAAGATTTTTGTCCGATGCGAGGGCACACCTTAGAGCCATTCGAGCATTGATTTGGAATATTTGGGGGTTCGGGCAGGAGGGCCGCCGACGCCAGGTCAAGGAATATTTACGCCAAGAGGATACCGACATCGTCGGCCTTCAGGAGACCATCCATCAGGACTTCTCCATAGCAGAGTTAGAGGGCCTAAGCCGCAATAAATTCATCTGGACGTAGCTGCCCACAAATGTTCACTCGGGAGTCATCCTCCTCGCTGTGAAGGAGGATACCTTTGAGGTAGGTGATATGGACAGCGTGGAATTCTTTGTGAATATGGCACTCACCCATAGATGATCGAACCTCAAGTGGGAGGTGATTATTGTCTATGGCCCCGCGGTTCATAGGAGGTCCCCCGAGTTCTTACTAGAGCCGAAGTCAAAGGTGGAGTGAACTGATATCCCAGTCATTGTGGCAGGAGACTTCAACCTCATTCGCTTCGCCGATGACAAGAGTTCGGCAAATGTGGACCTCCATAGGATGCGTATGTCTAACGATTGCACCACGGATCTCGCCCTTAGAGAGACCGTGAGGGTGGGCGCGAGATATACGTGGACCAACAAGCAGCTTGACCCGGTCCGTAGTGTGCTTGATCATGTCTTCATCTCGGTGGAATGGGAGGTGGCCTTCTGCTGTGCTCCCAGCAGGCAGTCACCATGATTGGCTCTGACCATACCCCCTCTCTTCGGGAGGAGGCGATCCGCCTAGACTGAACCGCTTTCACTTTGAATCCTTTTGGCTTCAACAACCAGGGTTTGCAGAGGCAGTTCGGTCTAAGTGGCTGGAGACTGCAGCCTCACCTCCTCGCATGTTTAGTGTGGTAGATGTCTGGCACCAATGTGCCAAGCTCTCACCCCAATTCATGCGAGGCTGGGGGCGAACCTTGGGGCGACGTTGAGAGGCCAAAAAGAGTCACTTCTGCAGGAGATCCAGTCTCTGGATCAGGAAGCAAACCTGGTGGGCCTATCGGCGTAGGCTTGGTCCCATAGATACTCCCTAGAGACCTCCATCATGGAGATTTATAAGGGAGAGGAGGCATTCTAGTGGCAGCGAAGTCGACAAAACTAGACTCTCCAGGGGGAGGTGGACACGGCCTACTTCCATGCCATTGCTAATGGTAGGCGTAGGAAGTGTTTGATCCCCTGCCTTTGGGAGCAGGATACCCTTCTAGAAGACTCAAAGAAGATCTCCCATATCTACGCCTTCTATAAGGATCTATTCTCAGCTGTGCCGTGATCTAGGATCGCACTGGCCCCCAACTTTTGGCTCCCGAGGGCCACAGTTACCATCGTCGAGAATGTAGAGCTCACACTCCCGTTCCTCTTGAGGAGGTAGCCGCGACGATTAAGTCCATGAAGGCGGTCTTCCGGTCGTTTTTTCTAGAACTTCTGGGATCAGCTGCAGTCGGTCATCATGTCGATGTTCCAGAAGTTCTACACTGGGACTTTGGTGATGTCCAGACTAAACTTTGGTGTGATTACCTTGATCCCCAAAGTTGTTGGGGCCACGGATATTTGCCAATTTAGACTGATCACGGTAATCAATGCCATCCAACGCATCTTCGCAAAAGTTTGTGCCACTAGAATTGCCCCAATCATGGAACGCCTTACCCACCCACTCCAGTTTGCCTTCTTTAAGGGATGCTTAATTCATGATGGTGTCCTTGCCCTCCATGAAATTAGTCATGAGGTCAAGGTTCGACATCATAAGGGAGTATTCCTCAAGTTGGACTTCCAGTAGGCATATGACCGGTTGGACTGGGCATTCCTCCGTCAGGTCCTCGAGAGGAGGGGGTTTGATGATAGGGTGATTTGCTGGATTATGCAGTTCATCATGAGTGATAGCACCATGATTAATTCAATGGGGAGGTTGGTCCTTATTTTAGACCATTATACGGAGTGAGACAGGGGGATCCGGTCTTGCCCCTCTTGTTTAACTCTGCGGTGGATTCCCTAGCAGAATTATTGGATAGAGCCAAAATCGCTGGCCGCATCACTGGTGTGTTAGGGAATCTTATCCCCGGAGGAGGGATCTCCCACCTCCAATATGAAGATGACACCATGATCATGGTTCAGGGCTCGGAGCTCGATATCATTAATCTCAAATTCTTGCTCCTATGCTTTGAATCCATGCCAGGACTTAAGATCAACTTCGATAAGTGTAAGGTCATGATCTTGGGGTACTCAGACGAGAACATGCATCGTATCGTTGACACCCTCAACTTTAGGTTGGCATACTTCCCCATCACATATGAAGGGATGCTTATACGGGATACACGAGTTCTAATCAAGGACCTGCCCCCCCCCCCTCCGCTGGTCATGAGGGTTTGGTCAAAAGCTGAACCCTCGCGAGTTAGACTCACGACCAAGGGGAGCAAGACGATATTGATCAACTCGTGCCTGTCCAGCCTCCCCGTGTATCAGATGGGGCTGTACCTGCTACCTGAGGGGATTCATGCAAAATTTGCTAGAGTTGTCCCGGTTCTTTTGGGTAGCTAGGGATGGGCACCAGAAATACCATATGGTAAAATGGAATGACATTTGCGCCCCCAAGATCCTTGGGGCATAGGGATTCTCATCTCGTGCCGCTTCAACGTAGCTCTGATGCTGAAATGGGTTTGGCATATACTCAAGGACAACGGAGGGTTGTGGCTCCAACTCATTGAAGCCAAATACCTCCGGGGCCACCCCTGCTGGCCTGTGAGTGTCGGGAAGGCTCTTAGTTCTAGAGAGCCATCCAGGATATCAAACATGACATTCGGCTAGGGGCCTCGTGCACCATAGGCAATGGGAAGAGGTACTATTTTGGCTGGACCCGTGGCTATCAGATTCTCCCCTGTGCTATGAGTTTCCAGCCCTCTTCACCATTTGCGCGACTCCCCCGATGTTGGTGGCCGAGGCGATACAAGAGGGTCACTGGAACATCCCGTTCCGAAGGACTTCTAGCTTAGACAAGGCCACAGACTTCCAAAGACTGCAGAGTTACCTGCTCGAGTTCCTCTCGGAGGAGAGGGACTCGGTAACCTGGTGGCGCTCTCCTTCGGGAGGCTTTTCAGTTAGTTCGGCCTACAGGACCCTATTCCACGGTCCAGAGCTGGAGTGGACGACCCCTCTCTGGAAGGCACCCTTACCCCTTAGCCTGAGGATTTTTGTGTGGCAGCTCCTCCGGGATCGTCTACCCTTAGGGGTTGAGGTGTATAAACATAATGGTCTTGGTAATGGACTGTGCCCATTATGTGGGATGCCGGAAACGTGCACTCACATTATGTTCACGTGTCCTGCCATTCAGTTTCTATGGAGATTTGTTCGGGAAGCTCTAGCAGGCCCAAGACCTCAGTGAGTTCCTAGAGACGGAGGCAAACCGTACCGAAAGGAGGCGCCGCCTCTTCTGGTTAGTGTTTATGGCCTTAACTTGGACTTTGTGGAATGTGCGTAATAAGATGGTGATTGAGCGGATTTTTCCAAGATGTGCTTCTGACTCCATTTTTTCCTTTCTTGCCTATCTTCAGCAATGGTACCCGCTATCTAGGCAGCGGGACCGGGAGCACTTGGACAGCACCCTTCAAGCTCTAAGAGTGACGGCACATCACCTCTCGGCCCCTGATCCCCCTTGATTCGCGCCCCAGGGGACTGTCTCGCGTCCGTTCTTTTCCCTTTTTGTTACTTTTGGGCTATGTTGTGCTGAGGCCCCAGCAGACGTTGTTTTCCTTTTTCTTTGGCGCTCGCAGCGTCTGATGTGTTTGTGGAACTCGGTTGTACTTGGATGTTGCTTTATTTATAAAGTGGGGCGAAAGTCTGTTTCGAGGAGGGCACAGGCCATCACATGAGGAGATTCAAGGCGTCAGCTGCAGAGTCTGGTGGATGTTGTAGTATGACCCGTGCCGATGTGGAGTGGCAGCAGCCAGTTCTGCGCCATGACATGGGCGGCCCCGTGGTGGTGGTCTAAGGTGGGAAGCTGTCCCATCTTTTTGCTAGTGCCTTTTTGACCCAGCACGGAGTACTCACATATGCAACTATCGATGGATCCGTGATCAAGATGGTGATTGGAACACCACTTCATATCCAGGGTGAAAACCCTTGTCCTGTCCTTATAGGACGGGCTCAGCGACGGCGAACTCGTGTTGTTACCTTGTTGGAGGCGTTGTCTACTTGCTGTTGTACTAGTCATCAGTGGCTGGTCACGGCATATAGATGAAAATCTTTGTCTAGGCCATCTACGGCCAGACGTGGTGACGGCGGCGGAGGACATTTATCTTCATGAAGACGTTGCTGCGGAAGATGTCAACTTAGTTGTAGGTGTTTGTTTCATATCTTATAATGTTGCGTTCGTTGTTACATTTGTTGTGTACTCTGCTCAATAATTAATAAGAACACCCGTGTGCATCAATTTTTTGCAGAGGCCGGGGGTTTTTAACCTCCATTTCGAAAAAATATACTCTGTTCTTACACACAAGTTTGAACCAGAAACAGTAACATGGAGAACAAGCTACAACACACAAGTGACGAGCCAAGTAGGCTACCATACCGATTGATAAAGCATATCACAAATGATTTTGACAAGAAGCGAATACTCGGGAGGGGTGGATTCGGAACAGTTTACAAGGTATGCATAAAATCATGTTTACCTCTCTCGACTTTACATGGCTGAGCATGTACTCTATATCCCCCTTTAATGAATTATGATCGTACCAGAGTCATACCATACTATGGACATTCTGTTACTACACAATAAGAAACATGCTGATTTTCTTTTCCAAATATCCAAGAGGTGAGCTCTGACTAAGTCTTAGAATGGATTTTTTTGGATAAAGGTCTTAGAAAGGACGGTACTTTTCATCTGGCATTCGTTACATTCATTTCAGACGTGCGGTACATCGATCATTCTAGAAATCCCTGATGTTAACTTCTCAGAACTATCAGATTTAGGGTTCACGGAACTGATAATAATGGAACGGAGGGAGTATATCACAAATCGTATGATTGCATTTTCAATAGGATTTGCTACTTCCATATTGTACTAGTTAGAGATGTATGCTTGACCTAACTCGCAAGTAAATCAGTTGCGTTTGTATTTATAGTTTTGTGCAATACCACTGCTACCACAAGAAAAACACTGCATATTAACAAAAGATTCTGGACAGGGTGTGTATAAAAATGGTGAAGAGATTGCCGTGAAGTTACTACACAACATTTCAGGATTATTCGATGATAGTGAATTTTAGAAAGAGTTCAACAATCTTAGAGGGCTCAAGCATCCCAACATTGTAGAGTTAGTGGGATTCTGCAATGAATTCGAGGAAGAACTTGCAGAGTTTGAAGGAAGACAAGTTACTGCTGTACGAGTGCGTACAGCACTGTGCTTTGAGTATGTACACAATGGTAGCCTAAACATGCATATCTCTGGTAATTAAGTTACTGCCCTCTGGTGCACGCGTATCTTGCTTAGCACGTGAAAAGTTATTCTGTAGATTACATTTTGAGCATTCCTTTTCTTTGCTTTATGGCAGATGAATATACAGGATTTAACTGGCACACACGTTACAGAATAATCAAAGGAATTTCAGATGGCTTAAAATATCTTCGTGAGGGACTGGAGTCTCCTATAATGCACTTCGACTTAAAACCCGATAATATACTGCTAGATAAGCATATGACACCGAAAATTGCAGATTTCGGTTTATCAAAGCTCTTTGGTGAAGAAAACACAAAAAGGACAATGAGTTCTGTAGGTACATGGTAAGCATCTATCTGGATCATTGTAGAAGTTTGGCATGTGCCTTGGTATGCTTGGATTCATAAGTTCTGATTTTTTTAACAGTTGTTAAAGAAAAATTTGATCTTTCAAACAACTGAGGACGAATCTGACTTTCGTCATGACTCTCCATCTATCCATATTATTCATTTTCAACCCATGTTTCTTAGTTGAGCATAATTTCACCCATTTGTCTGTTGTAAACGTTCACCCATGTGTAAACATGGATGCCAGCGTGGACTAATAGCACGTAAAACCAGCTAAGGTGTGGTTGGGATCGTGTGAACAGCGGAGATTTATAATTAAGTGGTTTCCAAGACTCAGGTTGAAAATGAAATCCTGAGTAAAGTTCTGCTTTGTCATGATTTGTCCTACAGTAACTTAATAACAATTTTATTCCCGCATAATATCCAATTATATATGATCCTCAGATTGATTTATTTTATATGTTAGCTCTAGAATTTATATTTTTCTTCCAAAATAGGGTATTGAGAAGCAAAATCTGCAAAACCCTCATTTTGTCTCGCTTCATTAAGTGTTTCCCAACAGCTCATGAAATCTCAGCTTCTAGTTTATTTTATGCCTTCAGGCCACTAAATAATATGTGTACCATACATGTCATTCAGCGGATATTGGCCACCGGAATACATAAAGCATCAAGAGAGTTTGACATATTTAGTTTGGGCGTTATCATTGTAAAGATAATGACCGGACATGAAGGCTACAATTCTATTGTTGAGATGCCGACCCGGAAGTCTGTCAAGCTGGTAAGAACAATTTTTTAGTATATGTCAATTCTAACATTGATAGAATGATATTTTCACCTTCGTGTGCTTTACCATTCTAACTTTAGTTCAAATGTTGGAGGTACACGAAAGTTGGAGGAGAAGGCTACGTGGGACATTGAGTCACATGCAACTCGAAGTATACTGCAACCAGGTGAAAAGATGCATTGAGATAGCATTAGATTGCTTGAAGTCAAACCGACAAGAAAGACCGACTATACATGCTATTGTTTCAAGTTTGAATGAGACGGAAAGAATAATAGGTGACCTTGGGATGCAGAAAGAACAGGTGACATCTCTCATGACATATATGTCAGTTCCATTTATCGGAAATTACATTATGCCCACTCAGTAAAAAAAGAAAGTGCACATGTATTTCAAGATTTAACTTTAACCAATGTTAAGTTTTTATGATATGTGGTCCCTCCTGCCCGGGCAGCCATCTGGGATCGATGGTGGCGCAATGCTATGGATTGTGAATTCTTTGGCTATATATACATGAAAAAATGGGCATTTCAGGCTTGTGATTTGCTGGGTTTTGGAAAATTGTGTGGATCATCTAGTACAAATCTATATTATTAAAAAGTGATTTTAATATGAACACTACTGGAGTTTGATGATCCATACAATTTTAAATGATCTACAGGACACTGGATCATGTAGCACAAATATATATTATTTCACTTGAACATTAAAAAATGATTTTTAAAACTTCTGAACAAGAAACTAATCTATTACAGCCCAGACATTTTCATTTGGACAGGGAACAATACTGGAGTTTGAGAGCACATATGGCTTGGACTGGGATAAATTACTTGATAGCGAGGCGCTGAGAGCAGAAGATGATCTTGTGCTGCAAGCAAGGAGGAAGCAAGTAATTCTCTTAGACCATGGACACCAAGGACCCCAAAATTCTCTTTGTTAGCATACCATCTTCCAACTAGTCATATGGTATCTATGCTTGTCATCCCAACAGAAATCCCAATAGAAATCATATTGGGCTATCTATAGAAAAAATAGCATAGGACAAACTCAAAGCGATAAATTATTATATGAGAGATTAGTGTAAGTAACTATACACGGGAGTAAGAGGCTCCCGTGCGGCCACGGTGGCATGCTGCTGCTCCTGCCGGTTGTGCCTTCTCCAGTGCGTGCAGTGACGGCTCGCTAGTGTGCGGCTTTGCCTACATCACATGGGCGACGGTGCGGTGGCCCCGGGCATGGCAGCGGCGGCCTCCTCGCTGGAGGTGGCCGGCCAGGTGGCAGCTAGTTGTGGCGGATCTCGGGATCCCACATTTAGCCTCGACCGCGAGTGGAGGAGGCACTGCCTATGAAAGTCGTTCTACGACTCCGATCATGGCGGGGGATGACAGTGTTTGTGCGTCGTTACCTTGTTGAAGGCATCGTCGTCACAACCATCATCTACTCGCTTGGGCTGCTCCGGTGGAAACCCTAGATCTGGGTCTTTCGGATCGAACAATGACGGCGCTGTCTGTGCCACTCTCCCTCCTAGGGACATTGTTTTTGGAGCAGGTGCTACAAGGAGGAGGCAACATGTGGAGTGGTGTTGCATCAACCGCGTCAACGACTGCGAGTCTCAGTGGCGTGGCGCAGTCGGGTCTCGGTGACGGCCGTGACATGATGGACTCGCATAGGGAGGACGCGCTGTCTGGCGGTATCGACGGTAGGACTGGCGTGGACTATGCGGATCTTTGCCTTGAAGATTGCTCGGCGGTTTGACGGCGGTGACAACTTCTGTAGTGTGTGCATGAGGTGCTCTCTAAGGGTCTTCTAGACCGGATGAGTGCTCCCGTTTCACCATGAGGGTGTCTCGGTGATGTCCGCGGTTCCTAGTTGGTGGGGAGATTTCGTGTTTTTAGGGCATAAGGCCTTGCTGGCATGATCTTCACCCATTGTCGGGTTTGTAGGTGTTCGCTTGGTGGTTTCGAGTATGAATGATGTATGTTGTTCGTCAGTCTTTTGTTGAATAAAATAATAAAAAAGCCTCGTATGCATATTTTTGATGCAGAGGCCGGGGGTCCTGTCCTCCATTTTGAAAAAATAACACAGGAGTAAGATGATTTTGCCTGTGTGCGCACGCACCAGCGTGTGTATGTGTGCTTGTTGGGTTTTTATCCTTAAATAGTTTTCTTGATTCTATAGTTCTATCAAGAGAATGGAGAGTCCACCGTTCCATCTGAGATTAACAACATCAACGTCGACTGCGGACCTTCTTCAGGTTAGTGCATACTAGCTAGTGTATTTATAATTATCTAGCTAAAATACTCATTCGGTTGCACTAGTTTCACATGAGTACGTACATTTTCTACTTATAATTACTGAAATTACAAAGGTACACTCAAGCTAGCATGTCTACTTACACAGAGAACTTTCCACCTGTCGAGCCAAGGGCTATGCCGTTTCAGTTACTAAAGAACATCACAAATGATTTCTCTCGCAAGCGATTACTCGGTAAAAAGAGTTGGTTTGGACGTGCTTTCAAGGTATGGTCAGCATCTACGTTTTAGTGACTATCTAAAATAATGTCATCACGCCTCTGGTCAAATTAAGGATCAATCATCCTAATAACAAGGACATGTCAAATTAATTATTAGGGAGTCTATGAGGATGGACAAGTCATTGTTGTGAGGAAGCTCCGTGCCTTGGGAGTACTTGAGGAGAATGAGATGCATGAGATTGTAAACCACGTGAAGGTCCATCATCAAAACATCATACAATTAGTTGGCTATTGCTGGGAGAAAGAAGAAACCGTTGTACCGTGCAACGAAAGATATATATATGCTTCAAAAATACATACAGCAATGTGCTTCGAGTATTTGCCAAATGGATCCCTCGATCAGTACATTTCAGGTACCACAACATGATATATTATTTTTCTGTCACTTTTTTAGGAAATAAATAATACTCTTGGTTTATTTTACAGGCATAAGTTCTGGACTTGATTGGGGCACACGCTACGGAATAATTAAGGGCATATGCGAGGGTCTAAAATGCCTCCATGAGGGATCAAAAAATTCTAGGATCCACATGAATCTAAAACTTAGCAATATACTGCTGGATGAGAACATGACAGCGAAAATAGATGACTTTGATATCGGAAGATTCCTTGGTAAAGGAAAAAGAAGAAGCATAGACGATGGGTTCCCATGTTCTTCTGAGTTAAGTGGTTGCGTTAGTCATGTATTGGAAAGTAATAATAATATAAAGAGCATATTGTTTCTTTTTGTTTTTCACAAATAGTAAAAGAGGCTAGCTATTAGAGCGTTTGGAAGCACCCAGAATTGTATTGTGGTCGTCTTATTCACTCCATCTTGATTTTTCCCCTCAAAACGTAATGTTTCGTACTTTTTTGGTTTATTTACATGTTTGCAACTTTAAACACCCATCCCAAACTCTTGAGGCCGCCACTACCACAATATTATTTTATGGTTTATTTTGTTGAACATGTTTTTGCAACTTCGAACCCATCCCAAAAATCTTGAGCTGCCACTACCACTATTAGTTTCTGGTTTATTTTGTTGAACATGTTTTTGCAACTTCGAACCCCATCCCAAAAATCTTGAACCGCCACTGGCAATGAGAACACCATGAACTAATGTATAAATGGCCCTAACCTAAGCTATTCACTTCTTTTGTTTATTGTAATGGTCAATACATTTGCTTTAAACTGATAATAGCTGTCCATCTGGCTAAGCAGTCGACACATGCCTCCGGAATTCATTCAAAGACAAATAATCTCGAAGGCATTTGACATATACAGCTTGGGTATTATAGTCATAGAGCTGGTGACTGGGACGAGAGTGGGAGTTCTTGATACAAACTTCCTTGAGATTTCTTCTGCAGTGATTGCTGAGCAGGTAAGTGTAGTAGGTCAATTCTTATACTGACATTATCTGCGTCAATGTTGTACGTGAACTTGCGTGGTATGTATTCCTTCCAATCCAATTAATTTCGTAGGCACATGAAGAATGGATGCAGAGGCTACAGAAACCAGCGCACGCCACATCAGTTGAAGGGCATTGTCAACAAGTTAAGAAATGCTTGGAGATAGGGTTGCAGTGTGTGGAGCGTGACAGACACAGAAGACCCGCCATCACAAATATCGTAAATATGCTGAACAAAACAGAGATTAACTGCGGGTTGCTTGTCGTCCACCCGCAGGAGCTCCGGTTCCTCCCATCCGGAACAAACAAGAAAGCCATGATCTCCTGCACACTGGAGCTAAACAACAGGGGGAACGACCGGGTCGCATTTATGCTTGTGGCCAACAGGCCGAAGATGTACTTAACAAAGAAGCCACTCTGCGGCATTGTGCCACCAAGGTGCGCCTACAGTCTCACTCTCACAATGTTGCCCAATAAGATTATGGAGCTATCATCTCAAAAAAAGATCATGGGCCCGCCGTCGTCGTCATCGGACTGCAGCGACTTCTTCACACTGTACAGCGTCGTTCTGGGCCAGTACGACCTCCAGGATGTTGAGAAAGATTCTGTCTTAGTCCAGTATGACAACTTCTTTAAGAAAGCCAAAGATAAGGTGACCGGCGATGAGGTGCAAGAGGTGAAATTGAAGGTTCTTTGTTATCAGCAAGAAGATCTTGTTCCTCCTCAAAAGAAACAAAAAAAACAAGCTGATCATGGGACATCTTTTGAGGTAATTAGAAGTCTGCAGGGTTGACTGAGATGAAAGCTTAAATAAACTTTATTTTGTATCTTATATATATACCACCTTCAGTTTTATTTCCCGGCTTTGGGTTATCTGGAACGCAGCAGCCACCATGATCAATCGCCTTCGGTCTTTCCTTTGATTTTGCTCATCGGTCTATCTTTTTATTCTCCAATCTAGCTCTTTTTGAGAGAGCATTCTCCAATCTAGCTTCTGTTGGCTTTGAATTTTTCAGATTATAGCAACGCCAGATGCTCAGCAAGTTTCATTCATAGACGTGCATCCAACTGAGCCATGGTGAGCTTATGTGTGCGTTCTACCTTGTTAATACAAATAAAATGGTTGTGTAGCAAACTAGTTATGTACTCCTGATAAAAGGCCATAAGCATCAATCAATGCAAAGGCTGGGGCTTTCCCATTTTGAAAAAAAGTTATGCACTCCCGATACAATGTCTTATAAACTTTTGTATGTACGTATTATAATTTATCAATTTAGATATCTCTATTATTATTTAAAAAATAGTCTAAAGTGGTGTCCATAAAAAATCCACTGCCATATACCATTTTTCGCAATTTTCCTTTTTATATTGGTAAAATGGAATAAAATAGCCTATATAAATAAGATTATATTACAATTACTTTTGTGTGCTATTCACTGTGAAATACTATCTTTCAATAATCAATGGGTTATATTCAATGGAGTTGAAGTATTATATATGTTATTAAGTTGACTTTATACATAATATTATATGTTTATATATGTTAATTCATCGTTATTTCATAATGCATGAAGGTTTATGACGACTAACCACATGGGGAGCCTCCGTCTTTGGAATTACTACGAGACTATGGTGGGTCTTAACTTGGTGTCAATAATACTAGCATCATGTGTATATGTCAAATGTCCATCCACAGCTGGAAACGTTCTTTTTTCCTTCGCAGGATCGCATGCAGCTGGAAGCGTTGAACTACTTTCAGCTAGTCGCATATGAACCAGGCAAGCATGCTTAGTTTTAGTGGACTTAATTAATCATTTACATTTGGTTTCTCACATGTCACAGTTAGTACGCTAAATCATATAAGCAGGATTATCTTAAAGTTCATCATATATTTATTCTGGTCGGCCAAATGCAGTTCATGTAGCTAGATTTATCGCACGAGAGAAATGGCTCGTCGCTGGTGATCGTAATGGGGACATCCATGTGTACAATTACGACCAAAATCAACATGTCAAGAGCTTTGATGCTTATAATAGTTGCATCACAACCTTGGTTGTGCATCCAACGGATCCATTTTTGCTGTCGTCATCCGAAGACGATGATCACTTGATTAAGCTTTGGAATTGGAATAAGGACTGGAAATGCACACGGACATTTAAAGGGCACACCGATAGAGTGACGGAAGTAACATTTAACCCAATGGAAACAGACAGTTTTGCTAGTACTTCTTGGGATGGCACGGTCAAGGTTAGCTAATTTTTTTGTTACTATTTATATTTTTTTGCGTCTGTCAAATCTGTAGATTATTTTATTTTTATGTGCATTTACAATTAGCATTAATAACTGTAGATCTGGAGTATTTGTTCTGATGACCCCAGCAACATCATTACATTGAAATTAGATGGGAGTGTGGAAAGGCTGCTTTGTATTGATTACTTCACGCGCTATAATCAGCAGCATCTGATCGTGGGCTGCAAGGACATGACTGCACAGGTACCATGTCCTTTTCCTAGACAAGTACTTACACTCTTAACTGAAGTGTAAACTAAATTAATCCTATCTAGCTAGCAACGAATTAAGTTGCCATACACGACATATGATTTCTAATTGCTTTTTTCTCTCTTTTTTGTTATTGTTGAATCAGATATGGAAATTGGGGATGAAAGAATGTGTTGACAAACTAGAAGGGCATGCAGACCATATCGGTGCCGTCAAATTGCACAGTGACCTTCCAATATTGGTTACTGGTTCAATAGATGGGACTGTACGCATATGGAACTCCACTACCTACAAGTGCGTACTGTTTCAATTCTTCTTACTTTATGGTCACATACTGACATACATACGTAGCTCGATGATATAGTGCTAGTATTGTTGAGTTTATTACTAGTTAATAGTGCATTGCATCCCTGACATTACAGGCTTGAGAACATAATTGGTTTCAACCTCGGTGCGGTTTATGCTTTGGGATGTATAAAGGGATCACGAAGGTACTAACCAATGAATTTCTTGTGCTTTCTCTAGTTCACTAATGACTGTTGTGATATGTATTATATATGTTACTGAAAGTACTCTGTGAAAAGTGAAACAAATTGAACTGCGTAGTATTTTGTAGCTCAATCTACAAAACATACCATGTTTTTCGTCGAAAAGGAGGTTGGAACCTCCGGCCTCTGCATCAAAGCGATGCACAAAACTATTTTTTTATCGAAGTTGATGCAAGGCAACGAAGCCAAAGTCATCAACAAGAAGATCACATAACATAGACAACTACGGCAAAACCATTACAAAACTTAACATGTAGCTAGGTACATGCAGCATTACCTCCTCACTAGCTATATATGTCTGCTACATATTTCCAAATATCATGACGCGTCTCAGCTTCAAACATTTGTCTTGCTAGTTCCGTGTCATACAACTACCCATATGGTACATGTTCATTTAATCATGTTTGGTGATCTTAACAACTTTGCTCATTCTGTAATAAATTGTTAGATACTCCTTCGCATGCGTGTGTCATGCTCCATATATCGTAATGTCTTACTTTTACAGCAGCATGTTGAACTAATTGATAATAACTGAAGGACACTGATATTTGTGTAGGATTGTGGCCGGATGTCATCAAGGAATAGCAATGATGAAACTTTCTTTGCCTTGAAGATAGTGTTGGTAGCAAAGGAAGGCAACATAAAATATTAGAAGGCATTACTGATCATTGATTGCTAAAAACCATCTGATTTTTTAAATTTAATTTTTGAAGGAAAGCGATAAATAATTTACCTACTACAAATATATCAAAGAAAATTTGTGCAATTGTTGCCCTTCGCGGTCTAAACTAAGCTAGCAATGCAGCTATGAAATTCATAATAAGAAATTCGTTTGCTCTATAAAAGACTAGAATAAGTTCATTTTTGTTAAAAAGAATTCTGCCTCTGTAGTGGCTAGGTGAACTTTGGATCATATGATAATTCCTAGTGATACATATACTCCAGAAGCCTGGAGGCAGAGTGATGACTTCCATTAAAAAGACTTGGTGGTTGCTTGCTTTAGAGCTTACAGACTAGTTGGTTGCTTGCTTTAGAGCTTGGATATTATCCATGGTGTTACTTTCCAGATGGTCTTTTATTTTGCGGAATTTTATATATTTCACTCAACCTGTCAATACCGCAAAATTTGAGGAAATGGAACTATACTATCTTCTTGATTTGATGGAACCATGTACCGAGTGAGAAGCTATTTGATGTATATATGTTGTTTAGGGTTGTGAACGGACCAAGTCAGTTTGAACATCATCTTTAATTTGTGGGTTTGGTAGCCGGTGATGTCACACTTCAAACAATTTACAGAAAAATTGTGGGTGCACTTATCCTCACCCTGAATCACTCATTCTGCTAGTGCTTCTGTAAGCATGGTTTTTGGTCACGTGGGGTATCAACTTTAGGACCGTGCGCATGAGCGGCTATCTGCAGGTGTATGCAATGTCTGGGGAGAAGATGATGTTTCACAACACATTTTGAGAATATGCTTTTTATGTGTGTGACAATGTCCACGTCAAAGCGGTGAACATGGTGGCTGTGAGCCTAGTGGTCGGTACATTGCAGGAGTGTTCTCTGTAAGTGGGGTGGCACTAGATGGTGGCTTCGTAATTGACCGTGCTCTTCGAGTACAAAGTCTCAATCTCTGGGTAAAAACACTAGATATGCACTTCATCGGTCATACCTGCCAATGGCAGACTTATAATTGTTTCCTTGTTAAATGCATCGTTTGGAGATTGCTTGGTTTTTCTCTGGGTGAAAACCCATGACGTGAGTTTGAAGTCTATATCATGTGACCACGGTGCTTGTGGACTCTTCCCTTTCTCGAGTCATTGCTATTGGACAACTTTTCTCGAGAACCTGGTGTTGCCAATGGTGGTGGTTGTTTCTTGCTCATGTGAGTTGCTGATCGTTTTGGTGGGGCCTTTTTTCAATTTTCTCTTCTTTATTTTGGTTGTGTGCATCATTGATGTTTCAACAAGTTCTTGATATTATGTTGTTGCAAAGACCGGGTGTAATTGATATCTCATTGATATTAATATATTTTTTTTATTGAAAAAAATGGTTGAATGAATATTACTTTGTTATTATGTATGCAACGTTTTGAAATTTACGATTATAAAACAACCACAATGGCAAAAGTAGCTTTGGTGAGCAAGGCAGGGAGGAAAAGGAAGAGGTGTTGAATGAAGGATGGAAATGAGATGGAATGCTGACGAGGCACAAAGGTGAGATGAGCATGAAGCTGCCTGTATTTTCAGTTTTTAGTTATTCATTGTGCAACATGCACCCAAATAACGATAACCTTTTTAAGAGTCAAATGTCATATATGGGTTTCTCTCCTTTCGAATTCTTTCCATTCTAGGTGATTGGAGCATTCTCTAGGAGTATGAACTACTAGAACTAGAGCATCTCCAGCCACCCCCATATCCACCCCCCTCCCTCTCCCACACCCCAAACGGCCTATATATGGGACACAGGAGATGAAAATCTCACCCAGTCGGCCCTCCATAGCCTAGTTCCATCCGGCGTGGCCTATATTTTCGTCTGGCGCAATCACGGTGCACCTAACCCACGCGGCGGGAGGGGGAGCTAGCTCTGTCGGCGAGACAAATGAAATTCTCTCCATTTTTGTCCCTTTCCTTGCCCACCTCGCCTGTGTTCTCCCCACTCTTGCCAGATCATCGTCGATGGCGCCACCCCCCCCCCCCCTTCGTCCCCACTCCGATAGAAAGACTTTGCCAGCACATCACCCTCCCCACTTCCACCAGCCGCTTCTCACCATGGTTTGACGTCCATCGGCACTTTCGAGATGCAAATACTCATCACCAACTACAAGACGATCTGTTAGAGCATTTGATGGTGCTCAAAGGAAACACCTAGTTTTACATGTTTCAAATTATGGTTCAAAACTTGTAGAATTATTATATCATTGAGCTTGCTTTGTTGAACTTGTTAATTAATTAATTAATTATATTAAATGCTTTTCTGTTATAATATGATTTATTTATTATTTGTGAAAAAATTGCTATGGGGCGCGGCTGGGTGACATACTCAGCCATGCTTCCTGACATAGCGCGGGCACCCCCATACAGCGCAAAAACAGCACCCGCCGAACGCCATACGAGGAACGACTGGAGATGCTCTTAGGGCTCAAAATCTACTTTGTGAAGTGCTTACATAGCGGAGGCAACAATTCAGCTCATAGGTGAAAATGCACCCATGGTGAGAAAACATATTTTAAAATGTCAAAATTTTCAAAAAAAAATTACATATACATTCGAATATTTTATGTTGGTTCATAAGTTTTTGGGATAAAATAATATTTTATGTGTTGTGTATAAAAAGACAAATTATCATGTGAATAGTCGTATTCCTGTGACACATTTTATCTTTTTTGTACACGGCACATAAAATGTTTTTTCATCCCGAAAACTTATGAACCAGCATAAAATATTCTAATATATATGCGGATTTTTTTTCAAATTTTTTGACATTTCAAAATATATCTCACGATGGGTACATTTGCACCTGTGAGCCTTGTGAGCCGAAGTGAATATCTCTTACATATCTTTTGTCCGTACTTTTTAGTTGCTCATTTCGCAACGTGCAACCAAACACGATAATCTTTTCAAGGGAGTCAAATGGCACATGCGTTTTTCTTTCTCTCTCTCCTTCCGAGTCCTTTCTGTTCTAGGCGATCGGATATTTCGGTTTTTTAGTGTGGGAACTACTTCTTCTGTTTTAAAATATATGTTTTAGTTTTGTGATAAGTGTATCTAGATCTCTCCAAATCTAAATAAACATATACACTAAAAGGGTCTAGATCTTTCACAAAGCTAAAACATCTTATATTTTAAAACGGAGAGAGTAGAATTAATGCTCAAAGTTTCTGCTTTGTGTAGTGATTAATATCTCAGTCTTTTAGAGCAAGTTTAATAGTATAGCCGGTTGTGGCTATAAGCAAGTGACACGTCGTCTATAGCCAACTCTATAGTCGATATGTACAATAGTTGGCTACAAAAGTGTACTACTTAATCAATATGTGGCCCACATATCACTCTCATAAAGTGCCTAGGAGCACGTGGTAGAGCTGGCTCTTAACTTATGGCTAGCTTATCTTCTTTTTCCTCTTCTCTCTCCTCCACCTCACCCAAATTATACTATTTTATCTCTTATTGCCAGCTAACTGTATCCTATTGTACTTGCTCTTAGGCTTCAAACGTTGATCTAAGGACTTAAAGGCGTGGTCCTCCACGAGTGTCCTAAGAGCAAGGTTAATAATACAGCCCGCTGCCGGCTGTATACCTATGCCACGTCATCTATAGCTAACATAAAAGCCCATCCATACAATAGACTAGCTATTAGGTTGGCTATTAGTGAACTTTAATTAAGATTTATTTCTTTAAAGCACACATGCTATTGGACCTAGGTTGCATGCAAGACTTTTTCTCTCTACCGTCTAGAGCCATATACGTGAAGCACCCGCTTTCTTCTCTCTCCTCTTTTCTCTCTCTTCCATCTAGACTTTTAAATGACATGGCACCTCCTATAGCCTGCTGACTAGGCTTATTGTACTTGCTCTAAGAACTGCCTTTTTCTTTGTTTCCCTTCTGGACACAATTAGCACTCACACTGTGGTATGCAAAACGATTTGACATCATGCATGTTAGACTAGTTATAGTAGGAGTAACATAAGTAGTAACTTAGAACCACAAGTAATGCCATGTACTCTCTCCGATCCATTTTAATCTAATATTTGAAAAAAATCAGACAAACTAGTACTATTAGTACTATTTAGATGTGAACAACCAATGCGAGCTACATTAAGAATGATGACAACCAACAGATAGAGTAGAATCATTTCGTTTTCTGTGTTCTTGTTGAATAAAAGTTAAAATATAGATTATTTCAGAATAAATTTTGCTCTAGAAAGTAGAATGTTTTAAAACGGAATGAGTAAGTATTTAGATGACATGATATGTCATTAATTACGATAACTAACTATTTTACCATAATATCATATTTTTCTAGACAAAGTAAGTCTATAAAGTAATTAATATAGTCATCTATTACAGTACCTATTGGTTACTATGTACTACTAAGGTGATAACTTAGACTAGTGCCATGCTCCCCGCTATGACCAGTCTTAAGCCGACATCTAAATTTAGCTTAGCGATTTGGCTGATCATTTCTTTTCAGAGTCACCAGCCTCATTTATTGCTAAAAGGAACGGAGAGGCTATTGTGTTTCAATTTTCAAAAGCTACGAACATTCACACGACGTGTATTTGCCATTCAAAAAATAGTCAGATCAGAATTTGATCGACACGTCGGGAGACAAGAAAAGGGAAAATCGAATGGCACAAGAGCGCTGCACGTTTTGAGACCGTTCACAACCACGAACCGCTGGTTGCCATCGAAAGCGAGAGGACAAGGACATGCTCTACATCCGATTGATTGGCCAGATGCTGATGCTATGTGGATAAGCACGCATAACACCACCGGTGGCCCGTTTCTTTGTTCATGAGAAAGTGATACGACAGCCCAGCCCATCAGACCGAAAGACAAACAAGATTCCATATTTTATCGGAGTAGCTAGCACGCTCATGGATAACGTTGACACGGTGCATATGATTGTCAATAAAAACCGAAATAAACATTCAACTCATATACTAGGGAATTCTAAGCTCTTAGGTCGTGTTTTGGTAGGATACATGCAACCCTCCGGACAGGTCTCCTGGACCTGGATGCGAGAACTGGTTGACTGGACGGTTGACATCTATTCCCTTCGTTCAGAAATATAAGATATTTTAGTTTTGTAAAATGAATGTATTTTGACGCATTTTAGGGTATAGGTTCATTTCTGAACAGAAAGGAGCCTTGGACCTTATCCCCTCTCCCGCTACAGTGTAGAACGGCGATTTGTGAACCTCCCTCCTCGAACCACCTCGCCGCCGCGATCCGGTCCATTCTTGTCCGCCCGGCGGCTCCGCGGAGGTCGAGGAATCGCCGGATCCCGGCGTGTATATAGTGTAGGTTCTTGTAGGTGGCTGGCCGGAGGCGTTGAGGAGACGGCGGCGCGTCCGGTGTGGCCTTTTGTGGAGATGGGCGTCTCCTTCGGCGGTGGTGCTCTGTGGAGTGCAGCGGCGGGCCTATCTCCTTCCCGCACCCGCAGTTCAGTGGAGCTGAGGTGTGTGTCTTCCCTGCACCGGAGCTTGTGGAGCGGCGACTTCGGCTTGAAGCTTCTGAAGGTGAAGGTGATGGCGATCAGATCGAGGGTGACGGCGTCGATGCAAGGTGGAGGCTCTATTGAGCCGAGTTCTGTCGACTTCCCATCTGCCAGGGGACTCCTAGCGGTCCAAGGCAGCAGATGTGGAGTGGCAGCGGCGCGCCGCGGTACGTCTTCCTCGACGACGGCATCCTTGTGTTCCTGCAGGACTCTGTACTTTTGTTTGATCTTTGGGCTGTTATGTAAGTTGAACTCTGGTTAATATCACCGGATCTTTCTCGCGAAAAAAATAGGTTCATTTCTGAACGGAGGGAGTATCTGCGTTATGGTCTGTATGGTGTTTAAAAAGCACCCTTGGGCCAGCCAGAAGAATGCTTGAATCGGAAGTTTTTTCACGAGCAACTCATGTAGGTGTGAAAAACAGGACCTAAAGATATATATCTTAGAGGCAAATAATAAAGATGTTTATTATCATATATTATTATTTTATAATAATTTTATATTATGCTATAACTGTATCAGTCGGAAATACATATGTGGTATATAAACAATCCAAACATTTCCTAATAGCCTCTATACAGCTAGTTCATTGGACAACTGATGATCAAAATTTCCTGACAATAAGATCATATCATTGGTGAAATGATATGATGGACATTACCCAATAAGTATTATCACATGATCAAGGTCCATCGTTGCAATAGTTAGAAACAAAGTATTATAATCCTTAGACCGTAAGATCATGTTTAATCCATAGTTTAGAAAACTGGACCGGTGAGTGAACCGGCGAGATCATTGATTCAACGGTTCACTGGTTGGATCGCTGGTTCGCTCGGTTCAATAGCTACCAAACAATATTTTTTATATGCTAATATGGTTGGTTAGATATGTCAAATAGATATATTTCTGTTGAATGCACAGCAAACTCAACTTGCCGTGGTGGTTACTATACTAGCAGTGGTGTCACCGGCCATTCAACCCAACATCGTGTGTTCGAGTTATACGCTCCATGTTTAGTTTTTCTTACATAGTGCAAGCGCTGAAGTCAACTGGTTCAACCGCCCGGTTCAATTTCCGATTTATTACGCGGTTCACTGAAAAACCGCCTGGTTTAGATGGTTTATCCTGGTCTAGCGGAGGGGTCGGTCCAGTGCGCTTAACAAACCCGCTGGTAGCATTGGTTTCGGTTCAACTGGCGGTCTGGTCTGGTTTTTTTAATTATGGTTTAATCACTGTCACCTAGGTTGCTTTGAATGCATCAACCGTCAACCGTGATAGGTTGATCATAAAGGTGTATGTTGGGTATTTCAAATGGACATGTTGAGAGGTATGCATAGAGATCGAGATTTGTTCTTTCGAGTGACGGGAACATACACCAGACCCTCTCGTTGAGATTACATCTTTAAGCTGCGCAACGTGTGACTATGTCACGGGGATGGAATATCATGGGAATGAGTAAAGCAAAACTTGTTGGTAACGAGATTGAACAATATATCATGATACCGACGATCAGGTCTCAGACAAGTTAGGTATCGAAATAACAAAGGGAAGTGGACTCGACGTTTGTGGTTCAAACGACGTTCAAATCTTGGAATGCACAAGGGTCATTATGGGTATCCCGATCCCGCCATTGACCATTGATCCGAGAGTCATCTCGATCATGTCTGTGATGTTTCTGAACCACAGGGTAACACACTTAAGGGTTTTACGACACTTGAAGATCGTTCTAGAATAGATGGAATCACAGAAAGAAAGAGAAAGAAACATCGGAAGTGTTCCTTGAGAAAACTGGAATCATTTCGGGAGAATCCGAAAGAGATTAGAGTGAACCGAAAGATGTTTCAGATCAAAAATATTTAATGAATATGTACTTTATATTAATTATTGTAATTAATGATGAAATAAATATTTAAATTAAATTTAATGGGACAACTTTCCTATTGGGCCAAATTCCTGGAGGGAAAAAGACCCAAGAGATGCCGCCGCTGCCTTGGAGGGCGCGCAGGTGGGGCCTACCCAGCCACCAGCCCACCTCGGGCTGCGTGCGGGGGGGCCACCCGGCCTCGGCCGGTCGACCCTCCTCCTCTCGTGCAAACGCCTCCTCCCTACCTCCTCCTTCCTTTAGTCCCAATAATTTCTAAGGCAGTTTTCTTAGAAATTTTCACTCTCTCTTCTCTTGTGACTGTGGCCCCATGTAAGGGCTACACGAGCAGGAGACTGCTTTGCTACGGCTCGCTGTTGTGCTGAAGTGATTCCGGCCAGAAGATCTACTTATGCACTCTCAATAGGTATCAGAGAACCGGGAGTCGTCGTCGAGCACCACACATGTGCGAGACCTCGGGGGTGCTACCATTAGTGGCACCGAGATCGTCGTGCAAGTACCAAGGGTGACTTGCGAGAAGTTTTGTGACCTTGATGTCGGACGAGTATGACTACATCATCCACGTTTCGCATGAACATTAAGCGCTTTCGGTCTACAAGGTTATGTTACCACATCCTCTCTCTGTTACAGTATTACTCATAGATAGATCTTGGGAAGTTTGGTGTTATGCTAGTCAGGATTTTTTTGTTTTCTGATATGAGCCCCTTCAGTGGTATTAGAGTCGATCTATGCGTAGTATTGCTTGTACGGTTAGAACACATGCAGAATGTGGGCACTGATCCTCTAGTTGTTACCCTCCCACGTGTACTTGTTCATATCATGGCACTGTTTGATGAAGCGGCCTCGACCGACCTTACACGCAAACTTACACGAGACTGGTTTCACGGTCAACATAGGGCTTGTACCGTATAACTGGCTAGCGAGTGTTGGTCTCTCATTCAGTAGTTGATATGGCATTTGCAATGGAGGGCTCCGAAAGGGGTGTAGTAAAGAAAACTGTTGGATCCATTTTGTGGTTGGAAGTTCATAGATAGAAACGGTTCTGTCCTAAAAGCCTAATAGCTACATAAAACTTGTAATAGATAAAGTAGAGGCGTCTAACTTTATTTTGCATGAGGCATGTGATTTGATATAGTCATAGTCATGGAAAAGATAAAGTAATTTACTTTTCAGTTACTAAGTTGTATAGTAATAGTCATTGTTTCGATGAACGACCAACTGGTGGCGGCATCATGGACTTGGCATCAAACCGGTGGCAAGATGGTGATCATGCCGGAGCGCTCGATGGAGATCAAGGAACGTAAAGAAGGCCATATCTTGTCACATATAAATTGCATATAATGTTGATTCTTTGTGAGCATCTTATTGGTTGTTAGTATTAGATACACAACGATAGAATTAAATAAGGTGATCTCTAATTAATATCAACCGTAGTCTTTGCAAATGTCTTGTAGATCATGGCCATTTCTAAAGTTTAGGACATCTTTAGTCCATTTCTAAACAGTGAAAAAGTTAAGCTAGATGGGTCAAACTTCATCGACTGGTACCAATGCCTCAAGGACGTCCTCGTAGAAAACCATCTTCTCTATGTCTTGTGTGAACCATTATAAGACTTCCATGACTACTCTGATGGTGAAGAAAATACGATTCTTTATGGTCACCATGACACCTTCATGGTCATAAAGTACAACATAATCTATTACATGGAGTCTGGACTGCTGATACATTGCAAATGTATCTATAATTTTTGATGTTCCATGCTTGGTTTTATCTACTTTCTTATGTTTTGTCCACACTTTGGAGTACTTTTCATATGATTTCTTGGACTAACCTATTAAACAAGAGCCATAGTGCCAGCTGCCTGTTTTCTGTTGTTTTTGGTTCTAGGAAAATCAGAAAATGAATATTCTCGGAATTGGACAGGACAAAAGCCAAAGTTCCTATTTTACCGGAAGACTCACGGAGCCAAAATACGAGACGGAGGAGGGCTGGGGCAGCCACACCCTCAGCTTGGTACCCCTAGGCGCCGCCAGCATGGTGTGGGCCCCCAGCACCCCTCGGTCTCCCTCTTCGCCTATAAGAAGCCTTCTCGACCTAAAAACTCGGGGTTCGATGTTTTCCGAAGGAGTTCATCTGCCACCACCAGATTCCACGAAACAGAACCAGAAACTCCGTTCTAGCACCCTGCCAGGACGGGGAATTGGAGGAGATCATCGCCATCATCATCGCCATCGCTTCTCCATCGACCATCTATGTTTCCCCCATCTATGAGTGAGTAATTCCCCGCTGTAGGCTATGGGGATGGTAGGGATTGGATGAGATCGTTCATGTAATGGCATCAGATTGTTAGGGCATGATGCCTAGTATCTTTTATTAGTGCTTTATGACTTTGTTACGACTTGTTATGCTTAATGCTTGTCACTAGGGGCTGAGTGCCATAATTTTAGATCTGAACATGTTATTGATTCATTATGATAGTATTGTTTATGGTCTTATCTGCAAGTTGTATACACACGTTGTTGTCCAGAACCAATGGCCCGAAGTGATAGAAATCGGGATAACCGGAGGGAATGGCTTTTATGATGTGGAACAATTTGAGGAATTTATTGCTTGGAAGGGTGCATTTGAACTTGCTAGTTTGCTTGAAAATATTGATGATTCACCTTATAAACATGAGGTTTATGATATACTTAGATTTTGCTTTGATAATTACAAGGAAGAAAATGGCTATATTCTTAAATATATTAATAGATGCTTTCCACAAATGGAAGAGACTAATGCCTTGCAGGATCCTATGGAAGAAGAAATTGATGAACCTGAAATCTCATTAGATGAAAAAGAGGAGGAGAGTGATGAACAAAAGGAGGAAGAATGGATTAGCTACCCATACCTACCTTCTAATGAGAGTAACTCTTTATCCCTTACATTATTTGATTATCCCCCATGCTTTCTAAAGAAGGATGAATGTTATGTTCCTGAGGATTCTTTTGAAGATGTTTATAATAAAGCTCTAGTGCTTGTAGATCATGAAAAGCATGCTTTATGTGATAGTTATATTGTTGAGTTTATTCATGAGGCTACTGAAAATTATTATGAGAGAGGTAAATATGATTGTAGAAGCTTTCATGGTATTGAAACACCTCTCTATGTGTTGAAAGTTTTGAAGTCACTCTTGTTTTATCTTCCTATGCCTTTCACTTTGTTCTTTGCGAATTTATTTGCGTACACGATTCCTATGCATAGGAAGTGGGTTAGACTTAAATGTGTTTTGAATTTGCTTCTTGATGCTCTCTTTTACTTCAACTCATATTTCTTATGTGAGCATCCTCTCAAACTATCATGCCTGAAGATGATAATATGTCTATTATTCTTGGGAGACCTTTTTTTAAATACTGCAGGAGCTGTTATTAATTGTAATCAAGGGAAGGTGACCTTCAATGTTAATGACAAGGAACATACTGTCTATTTCCTCAAGAAGATTGATCGGACTTATGGTTTTGAATTCAATTGAACATGATGAGGACATTCAAGTTGGAGAAATATATTGTCCCATACCAAGAGAAAAATTTGAAACTATTATGATTGGGACCATTGCTATCAAGGTTGAGGTAACATAATCATTAGTGGAATACAAAGTTTTGTCTCATATGAAATTGTTTTGGTAACAAGACCTGATCAACCTTGTTAACAAAAGGATTTCATTGAACAAAACAATGTTTTCACCATGATTATCTCCGCTTACTTCTATTCTATCCATTTTAGTTTTTGCTTATGCCTAACTTAAAGGCGTTAAAAAAAGTACTTATTAGGAGATAACCCAAAAGTTTTAGATGAGTCTTGGAAGTTATTACTTCATTAATAACTGCTCCTTATCCTTTTTATTTTCTTTTTGTGCCAAGAGTAACCTCTAATGAGAGAGAAGTAATGATTGGGAAAGTTGTTGTCCTGAAACAGATTTTTGTGCTTCACCGTAAATATTCGTGTAAAATCTCTGAACGTCTTTTTGAGGCGTGAATTTTTGTGCTTCTGACCTAGGTTGTTATCTAACTTTCGTTAGTTTGACACTTTTTGATTTGAGCAACAGAAGGTCTTCGAAAAAATTCGTCTTTACCTGCTGGTCTGTTTTGACAGATTTCTGCCATTTTCTGCATTTGCTTCTTATTGGTTCCTTTTTTAGTTATTTTGGGGAATTGAGCTTTTTGAGGGAAGTGCTACAGTAGCTAGTGGTTTAATGGAAGTTTATTTGGTGTTAGAACTGAACCTTAAGACTTATTTATCTTGAGTGCACTAATGTTGCTAATAAAGATTGTGTGAAGTTTTGTATGAAGAAAAAATTTCAGATGTATGGAAGGAATGAGTAATGAGATGAAGGATGGACTAAAGCTCAAGCTTGGGGATGCCACGCGTGTCACCCCAAGAAATATCCAAGAAGTACAAGCGTCAAAGCTTGGGGATGCCCAAGGCATCCCCCTCTTCATCAATAAAAATCACAGGTTTCTTCTAAATGCTTCATTTTTATTGTTTCATGCAAAATTGTGTTGTTCTTGGAGCACCTTCTTTTTCATTTTTGTTTTGCTTTTTGTTTTCTTAGTTTGCTGAATAAATTTATTGGACCCCCTCTTTCATACATTGGTGTTCAAATAGTTTGGTTTGGTTTGGAAAAGAGTAGGAAAGTTCATGCTTAAGTGGTAAAGAGAGCTTGTTTTTAACTGTGGCTTATGCTTTGTCATGCCATGTTTGATATTGTTTTGGCTTTATGCTTAGTATTCTTTGTTGTAGCATGACTTGTTATAAACAATTGATATTGCTTAATTGCCTTGGATGAATCATGCGTTGTTTTAACATATTAAAGCATAGTATAGGGGTATTCTCCGTTGATGTTTTATTTGGGTTGACTTGGCACATGCTCACACCATGTTATGACTATCTCAAGTCACCATAGCCTTTATGATCCTTTAGTTTTCAACTTGTAGTATCACTTTATACTTTGATCAATAATGTTTTGTCGCTCTGCATGATTATGGCCATTATTGCTCTCTTAGTTTGTCGCTCTCAGTCTTTTGCTAGCCTCCACAACCAAGTATGAGTTCCACTCATGCATCCAAGTCCCTAAAACCAAGTTATTCCAAAGAGTCCACCATACCTACCTATTAGCCTATGTTATTCCAAGTATATTCATGCTTTTGTTTACCTTCCAAATTAAACTTGTTATGAGAAAACTAGTGATTAAAGCTCTCACAAACTTGATGGCACACTTTACTTTTTCTTGCCCTTAATAAACTTGAACCATTGTGTCGTATATGTTGTATATTCTTGCACTTATTTGTTGGGAATTAGCAGAACCATGCTTTCATGGGGAACGCTTTCAACATTTGCACTTGGTACTTGTACCTAGTTGATATCATGCTCTTTTGTATATGGATGTCGTTGGTGTGAAATGAAATGGGAGCTTGTAAGTCCATGGAGTTATGTATATGTGTTAGAGAAACGCCTGGTCCGCTGGTCTAATCCATGCTGACATGGTGGAAACCTACAGCGTAACCATAATGAGCTGTCTATGAAGAATTCTTCTTATATAAAAAAGGGTCCTATATTGAGAAAAAGAGAAAAAGAGAAAAAATGAGATTATGAAAAGAGGAAAGAGAGAAAAAAGCACCATATTCCCATGGTAAATAAGAAGATTGCTGAGATGCTCGTTGGCTGCTTGCCTTGTCATTTTGATATGGGGATTCTTCCGTATCATCGGGCAAGGGGTACCTCGTTGGCAGTTCTCTATGATACACATGTACTTACAATGACAAGAACTTACCGGTGACTAAACTTGAGTAGCATGAGGAGCGGCCCTCGTATACAAGGGACATGAGATTTCTAACTTATACTTCGTCAAGCATGTACACCATAGTTTGTTCACTTTAACCTTAATCACTTCAACATGCTTATGATAGGGGCAATGAGAGCTGAAAGCTATAAGTACCATAATTTTTGGAAGCTCTTTATGAGACTTGAATCCCTACTTCCTTTTATGAAGGCCTTTCCTCCACCATTATATTGAGTCTCCACCTTCTACCTTTATGCACCTACTTTGATAGCATAGTGGCCATTCTTAGTTCTATGTGTATTGTCCCAAAACTAGTTGATTGATGCATAACTTGATATTGCTTGTTTTAAAACTATTTGTATCTAGTCACTCTTATGAACTTTGAAGGTGTCCTATGCATTTATATTTGCTACTCTATGAGGGACACGCTTAATACTACTATGCTATATTTTCTTTATGTGAAACAAACAAACGTCTTGCAAAGCATTTTTATTCATAAATCTTTTGTTTGTGCATTTTCATGTTGTATCATAGTTTCTTTGTCTTATTGCTAGAACTTTATCTTTCATGTTATGATTGAAGTACTATGATCCCAACTTTGAATGTTTTATAAATACTTTTATCAAGTTTATGATGGTGCATGTCACCTCAAAAATTATTCTTTCTTTTTATCACTTACCTACTCGAGGACGAGAAGGAGTTAAGCTTGGGGATGTTGATACATTGCAAATGTATCTATAATTTTTGGTGTTCCATGCTTGGTTTTATCTACTTTCTTATGTTTTGTCCACACTTTGGAGTACTTTTCATATGATTTCTTGGACTAACCTATTAACAAGAGCCATAGTGCCATCTGCCTGTTTTCTGCTGTTTTTGGTTCCAGGAAAGTCAGAAAATGAATATTCTCGGAATTGGACGGGACAAAAGCCAAAGTTCCTATTTTACCGGAAGACTCACGGTGCCAAAATATGAGACGGAGGAGGGCCAGGGCCTGGCCACACCCCCCTAGGCGCGGGTACCCCCAGGCCACGCCAGGGCATGGTGTGGGCCCCCCAGGCACCCCCTCGGTCTCCCTCTTCACCTATAAGAAGCCTTCTGACCTAAAAACTCTAGGGGGTCGATGTTTTTCCAGAAGGAGTTCCGCTCCGCCGCCACCACCAGATTCCACGAAACAGTACCAGAAACTCCGTTCTGGCACCCTGCCGGGACAGGGAATTGGAGGAGATCATCGCCATCATCATCACCATCGCTTCTCCATCGACCATCCATGTTTCCCCCATCTATGAGTGAGTAATCCTCCGTTGTAGGCTATAGGGATGGTAGGAATTGGATGAGATCGTTCATGTAATGGCATTAGATTGTTAGGGCATGGTGCCTAGTATCTTTTATTAGTGTTTTATGACTTTGTTGCGACTTGTTATGCTTAATGCTTGTCACTAGGGCCTGAGTGCCATGATTTCAGATCTGAACATGTTCTTGATTCATTATGATAGTATTGTTTATGGTCTTATCTGCAAGTTGTATACACACGTTGTTGTCCAGAACCAATGGCCCCGAAGTGACAGAAATCAAGATAACCGGAGGGAATGGCTTTGATGTGAGGATCACATGTGTTCACGGTGTGTTAATGCTTTGCTCCGGTGCTCTATTAAAAGGAGCACCTTAATTGCCAGTAGTTCCCTTGAGGCCCCGCTGCAAACGGGCTGGCAGGACAAAAGATGTTGTGCAAGTTCTCATTACGAGCACGTATGACTATATATGGAACACATGCCTAGGATTATCTAGTAGTTGGACACTTTATCTTATTTATCTGCAATTGCCCTATGTTCTGATTGCTATGTGAATCGTCTTGTCCATGCAACGCCCGTCCATCAATCCATATGCCTACCGCACTCGAATCCCACTATTTACTGCTATTGTTACTGTTGTCTTTACTTTTACCTACTGATATTACTTCACTATTCCTACTACAAAACTGTTGCTACTGATAAACTGCTGTGAGCAAGATTGTTTCCAGGTGCATCTGAATTGACAACTCAGTTGTTAAGGCTGATAAATATTCTTTGGCTCCCCTTATGTCGAATCAATAAATTGGGTTTCACTTCCCTCGAAAATACTGCGATACACCCCCTATACTTGTGGGTCATCAACTGCGGGTACACTTTCATGAACTCAAAGCCTATGATTTGCTCGATGGATTGAAGAGTCTGTTCCTAGCTCAGATCAGACTAACGAGATATGACTACATGGATGAGTTTCTTTCAACCAAGAGGGAAGAAAACACCTACTTCGAGAGCCACTTGGACATCATGGAAGAGATTCGTGAACGCCTTGCGAATGCTATGGGAAACTGGTTGACTGATGCATTTGCGATAGATAGGGTGTTGCGCTCATGTCCTTCCATCTACAAGGACGTCGTCAATGGCTATGTCATAATAGGGATATCGTATACCTTTCATGAATTCATGGTTATGTTGAGGATTGCTAAGCCTATTGCAGGGATGTTATCAATGGAGAAGGTATATATTTGATATACAAGTTATAAATATTTCCATGATACACTTATGCAGTTTTTCTATGTATGTAATGCTTACTCTGTTTTGTGAAAACCAGAGCTTCTGCTTAGAGTTGCTGGATGAGACGATGCGATGATGGCGTCACTAAAAAGGATATGATATATTGTGACTACCCCAGAACGTCATGCAATAGCAAATAAACTCACGAATGACCCCTCTATGATGTTTTTCGAGCGTCACAAGCATTGTCACGGAATCCCCGTCACATATTCCTCCTAGTGACGCGCCACGCGAAAAAACGTCATTGAATATGGATGATGTCATATGCGATGTCAACACCTAGAAGTCCATCCCATGGTTAAAAAACATCATGGATAGCGTCACGGATATAGATGACGTCATATGTTATGACATTTGGTTAATTTAGCAAAATGCTATATTTATTATTTTTGCAAAAAATAAATATTTATTATGTATAATTTTCCCCAATTTTTTGCATGTATTGTTTTTAACTTAATTATGCACGTAATATTAATTAGATTTTTAAATTATCATGAGTAATACTTTATGAATATAATATACATTTAAATGCAAATTTAATTACATTTAAATACATAAGACAAGATATACTCAATTGTTATCCAAATCACAGTATACACATGACAACATACATAACTAAATAGGTTCATGTGTTTGCTTCGCCTCATCTTTGTACAGTTTGCATTTAGTTCTTTAATCAAATGATAAACTAAACCTCCTATTTGCTCTATTGCAGACCCTCCCTTCCCTAGGGTTTAGTCTTCTCAAAGATGAAAGTCTTCTCAAAGAGTTCATCTGAACCTTGGTCACAGCATGGATGACAAAGCGAGATGGCTGGAGATTATGTACATCTAGAAGGTCTGGCCCAGCCCTGGGCGTGGGCAGCCTGGCCCAGTCCAAAAAAAGCCCGACAGGTCAGGCTTTTAAAACCCGTGGGTTAAGCCTGGGCTTCACATTTGCAGCTCAAAGGCTGCACGGGCCGGGCTCAGGCCAGAGAAAATCGAAAAATAGGGAGAGGCCTGGCCCACGACCCGACGGCCCAAAGACGGGCTGGGTCGGGCTTGAGCCTTGGATTTGCACTGGCGGGCTTTCTCAGGCCCAACCCGGCCCGGAACATGCCCAGGTATAGTCTGGCCCTACCATTCTCCAATTATTTTCACCCCATTCATTTGTCTGTCGTGCTTGCATGCATTCCATATTTACAGCTAATTAGATTACTAATCTATCTGCTTCTCAGTCCAGATGTAAGCTTGCACGTCAGTCAGTTAAACTTCGCCATGTCGAGCATCATGGCGGCGTGCCATGCTCCTGCAGTCAGGACGAGCAGCAGCAGTCGGCCCTGGCGAGAATGGAGGACAGCCTCTATGTTTTCATCTCAGCCTCTGTCGGCAACGACGCATATGAGGGCGCACCCGAGGAGCTCGACCTCCGCTAGCGCCTCCTTGGAAAGTATAATATGCAAGGTAAAATATGTCGTTTCTCTTTGTGATTTGTGAATCTACATGTAGATCTGCAGATGAGGAGGCAACTGAAGATCGTTAGCTGTTAGGAGGCATTGAGCAACTAGAGGATACGTGCTTGAGCAGTTCATCTGCCTCAAGGCTCAAGCCCACCTTCTCCCTGTCTGCTTTTGATGAGAAGATCGGTGGCTGCTAGCGAAAGACATGAATCAGATCGATTGGATTGGTTAGCCTTTCTCTGTAATCTGCATGTATGCACGTCTTGAATAGAAGCTATCAGGTTCATGCATTTGATTTTCCTCTACACCATGTGCTTACAGTTCTATTAGTGGAGCTATTAACTGATGCTTTTTTATCTATTGTAGGCTCTCTCTTGACTTCTTGAGTAAGTGGCAGCTGGCGTGTCCCGTACTCCACGGCGAGCGGCAGTAGAGGATGACGCATCCTGACACCGACCACCTCATCTTATTTATTGGGAGGCACTGCTCTTGCCTAAGTGGCGGCTGGCGTGTCTCGTGCTCCACGGCGAGCGGCAGTGGAGGACGACACATCCCTGACTCCGACCAACTCATCTTATTTCTTAGCAGCAGCACATTTGCCCTCGAGCCCCAAACCTGGAATGAGGTGATTCCCCATCTCATCTCATCTCCTATCTCTTTTGATTCAGCAAACTTGAAGATGATGCAAAATGGATCTGTGAAGAGTCATCTGGCATCTCTACAACACCATCTAATGCCTATTTTCTCTGCCAGGTGATGAATGATCTCACGGTTTTTGACGCATTTGAGGTGTACTCATGGGATTGTCGGAGTAGAACAGCCATCCTTGAGCGTCTACATCGCCTACGATGGCACCCTCAAAAGACATGTAGACCATGATGATGATGCGCGTGATGACTGTAACTAAGTGATCAAGGTAGTATTAGATCCATTGTTGTGTAATGATTTATTTTATGCTACTCATTGCATTCTCAATAGAAACCTTAACTTTTTGGTGTACATATAATGCTTTATGGATGAAAATATTTGGACTGTTAAGATTGTAGTTTAGGGCCTTTCTTCTTTAGACTTCAATTTGCATGCGATTTCTTGTATCCGTGGTTTGTTCTGAAATCTGCCACTAATTTCATTGTACTCTACATTTATTTCATGAAGCTAAAACGTCTTATATTTTTGAACGAAGGGAGTATCTACTGGTCAATTCTTTGTAGACAAATATCAGTCTGATATGGTTTAATGCGTATAAGCACCGAAACCACTAACAAGGGTGCTCCTCAACTCTGGTGGCTACTACTTCCAATACGACGCCGAGCTGCATCTAGTGATACCACCACATGATCTGCATCTAGTGATACCACCACATATATGATACCATGATACCATTCTTTATAATTCAAATTTACATATTCAAAAAAATTCAAAATAAATTTGTAAATGTTCACAAGAAGTATGTTTATAATACCTAGCATTTGCAGAACCAATTCGAAATAGACGCAGAGAACCAAAAAAGACAAATCAAACATGAATAGGTCGCAAAAAGACAAAAGCACAAAATGACACTATTCACATAGCAATTTGTCTTTTTTATTTCTCTATGCATATTGTGAATTTGGTTCTGAAAATTTTAGGAAATGTAAACATACTTCTTGTGAACACCTAGAATTATTTTTCAATTTTTTTAACACATGTAAATTTGATTTTAAAAAAATACTATCGTGGTATCATGTGAGGTGACTAGAGGCAGCCGTTGTACTTTGTATGCAAATAAACGTCATTGCAGAAGAACATTTATCTTTGAAGAGCAAGCTGAGAGGACAACATCGCTGGACGCGTGGAATCCATGCCACGACTCACTTTGGAGCTTAATCTCCTTTTTTCTTGGCGAAGAGTGGAGTATAAGAGAAAAATTTTAATGTAAGTGACTGTTTGTCTGAGTAATCCAAATAACAATGTACAACTCTATGGATGAAATTTTCACACAATTGGTAGATTCACTGCCAACGGTTTCAGCAATTAAGCTGTGTTTCTCAAGAACATAATACAAACTATACGCGCTTCGTCGCGTCGCCTATACTCCATTTGGTAGAGTGTGGTAGGTGTATTGTACTCACTGCTGGTAATACATTTTGTTTTGTTTGTGTTACTATAAATTAAATATATGAGCATGTGCGGGGTTGAGTATTTTAATCGGTAGACATGTCTGAAACTGAGAGATCTTAACCTTAGACGCAAGAAGCGGGTCCTTATTTCGTATCAAGCTCATAAGCAACATAGGGGTACCGGTGTTTCTTCAGTTAAACAAAAAGATATATTGAGCAAACTTCAGACAAAAATACATCGAGCAATAGATCAAGTTCAGTACCACAAGAAACTAACATGTTACATGATCAAGATGAAAAATAATGATGCCAAAACAAGCTAACTTATGAAGATCACACGGTAACTTTGTTTCACTGCCTCAAAATCGCTCCAAGGGAAGGCAAAACTTTGTATTCCACACTTATAAGTGGCTGGATTATTAAATAATTAGTTTAGTCAATATAGACAACCAGATTACATATATACTAATTCTATGCAAAGTTATGCTTGATATATTCCAAATTATTCACTGGTTCAATAAAATTTAAAAGAGAAGGTATTGCTGGAAGTTGCCACGAATCTTTACATAAAAGCAAGATCTAATATGTAATCAAGTTTGATAATTTCTGTACAGCAAAATGAAAATAAAAGTTATGATAGTTCTTTTGGAGCCACTTAGTCAATGGAACCCTCGTGTTCATTAATCATAGAGCATGCTCCAACTCAAGGACACTAATTTTTTGTTAACTCGTATAGAAATTATAGAACAACGTAGAACATATATCAATTTACACAAGCATCTTATGTATTCTCGAGATGTGCTAATATATTTAAAAGAAAATTCAGTTGCAGAGTCTAAGATGGACCAAAATCAGCTTATTCTGCTTTGTTTCAGGAATACATACATGTTAATTGTTGAAGTGACATGAAACGCAACCTTTTCTCGCAAGGCGCGACCATTTCTCATCCTGTTTGCGCTCCACGCTTTCCGTTCAGCGATTCTTCCATTCGATCACTATAGATTTCGGGTTCTGGCCAATCACTCTGCGCTGCGTTATCGCATGCCTCGCGAGCCTTCTCCTTTTCAATTCTTTTTTCCGTCATACGTCCCTGATTTTTCCAGTCAAAGCAGTGAGGATGATGCGACATCTTCGTGTAGCCCCGCATAGTTCCATGCCGCCCCCTCTCTCTCACCCCCACCGTTCCACGTTCTCACCTCCTTCTTATCTTCCTCACCACCGGCAAAGCGTGGCGGTGGAAGGGTGCGCGAGGTCGGGGAAGATGTTGAATCGGTACGAGATAGGTTCGAGACGGGGAAGCAGAGGCGGCCGACGCTAGATGCTGGAGCTGGACGGAAGGCGGTGGCCTCGTGAGTGGAGGGACACAGGGAGCGGAGGGGTCTTCTACTTTTCAATTCCTTTTGTTTCGCCATCCATCCCTGATTTTTCCACTCAAAGTGGTGAGGATGATGCGACATCTTCGCTCAGTCCCACATAGGAGCGTCTCTACCGGTGTCAACCCTCTCTGTCACCCCCAACATCCCATGCGCTCACCTCCTCATCTTCCTCACCACCGGCAAAGCGTGGTGGAGGGCGGGTGCATGAGGTTGGGAACGATGTTGAATCGGTACTGGGCAGGTTTGACGCGGGAAGCAGAGGAGGTTGACGCTGGATGCGGGAGCTGGATGGGAGGCGATGGCCTCGTGAGTGGAGGGGGTGGAGGGAGTAGAGGGGGAAGCGCAGGTTACTGGGAAAGACGGAGGAGGGGCTGAGATGGGCAGGAGCTCGGCTAGAGGGGAACAGGATCGAGATGGAGGTGGGGCAGGGACATGCGGGACCAGCTCGTAAGACTTCGGTCAACACCTGAAATTGCACGGTTGAAATGACTCAGAGTGAAGATCACACGGTCAGGAACGCACGCGCGGGCAGATGGCCTCAGATGGCTTGCTTTTGCTCAAACTTAAGCTATAGTATAATTTGTCCTGCCAAAAACCCAACGCTTTGCTTAATGCTCTTAATGGTGGCCACTTCTCGCTCGAGCCCATGACATTCTCCACCAGCATGTGTTTGCCACATCATCGAATTACTTGCATAACTACCACGCCCCAGCTCACTACATTGTCTATCAGATTTACCGCCCATTTACACGAGTCTTTCGTAACAAGTATGCGCCATCAACGGTTGTTCTCGATAGAATTCTTAGAATTAAGAATGAAGCCCGTTTGTGGGTTAGTGCGGGTGCTAAGCGCTTGGGCAAAATAATGCAGGGAGAGTAGACCTTTGTATCCCCGCGCATTTTTAAATTTCTTGAAAACTTCTCCTTAATTAATAGAATAGGGCAAAACTTTTGCCCTCGTTTCAAAAAAATATAGCGCCCAGACCGTACCATCCTTCTCTTGCGCGAATTCGATGGCTCGGATTTTTGTCTCTACATCTTGCCTACAGATGCCTCTTGCCTCATCCTTTTTGTGTATCGACCATTGACCTATAGTGCGATCCCATCATCAAATGATATTTCTAACGGTTGCATCTGGGGACGCAGCCAATCGACATGTAAATACAACGACAATATCTATAAAATAATATTTTTTTAAATATGTTGGGAACGTATCGTCAAACATTTTGGCTAATTATTGCGCCCCGGGGCGTAAAGAATGAGTGTTGTGGACTTTCATGTTCGTTTGTAATTAGTCTATCATCTTTTTTGTTGGTTATAAGATGTCCGCCGAAATAAAAATGTCTCAGCAACTGTTTCTATTATCAAGCCATGCTTTGGAGGGGCAAAGAGAAGTTTAGTATATGAGATAATGTTATAATAAAATACAAATTTCATAGATACATCTGCCATATCATCCGCACATATAGGTTGGGTAGATATATACCTTGAAGGGACATGGATGTCACCTAAAAGAGTGAACATGCGCTTTAAAATGATTATAGTTTAAATTTTAATAAATATGGAATAAAACTAACATTTAGTTTATCAAGCATAAAACCTAAAACCATTAGGTGCAACTAAGTGCAACAACAACCTATGATAAGTAAGGCAAGCAACATGGTAATAGCAAGATATATAACTTCAAGTACGATGGTTATCATAATATAAAGTGCATAAATAAAGAGCTTGAGTATAGAAATAACCGAGACATGCAAAGATGATGATTCTATCCCAAAATTTACTTTCATAAAAGCTATGTCTCTATTGGAGAGGTGTGACAGTGTAATGTTTCCCGCCACACGTGGATCACCTTAAGTGTGGTGGATCGATGCACACCCAACTCAACACAATGCCTCGCCCCAAGATGCAAAGGCACACCACTCACCGATGCTACAAAAGGCTCACCTTATTCTCATGTATGCTTACCATGAAGGCGATTACAAGATCCACTATGAGACACTTGAGGGCAGTCACCGAACCCGCACAAGCTTAGGACAATCTCCACAACTCAATTGGAGGCTCCCAAGATAATGCCACAAAAGGCCAACAAGCTTGAGAAAATCTCCACAACTTAATTGAAGCCCCCAAGAAACACCACCAAGGCCACAATCGTCTAGGGTTATAAGAATCCAAGAGTAATAAGCACACAATATTTCACCAACCGATTGTCCATAGAGAACTCAAACCGATGCACCTAATGCAATGGCAAGTTCTTCACTTCCAAATTCCACCAAAGCTTCAAAATTTATTGGGAAAACAAGAGAGGAAGAACATAAGAAGAAAACACCAAATTCTCTAAGAACTAGATCCTAAAATTTCCTTCACAAAGAAGGGATTTGGTTTGGTAGGATTGTAGATTTAGATCTTCTCTCCCAAATCCCTCTAAAAGATGCGAGAATCATAGGAGGGATATAGGGAGAGGAAAAACTCTTGATGATCAACAATGGAGGAGAGAGAGAATGGAAGAGCTAAACCCACAAAGGGGAAGAAGAGCTCCTTTTAAAGGACTCTTCAAATCCGACCATTTTTAGGCATTCTGTGCTTGGACGGTACTTCTGGTTGCTAGCCCGTACTACTGCCTGCACTGCCCCAATGACTCTCCGGCCGTATATGTTGGAATTATGCCCTAGAGGCAATAATAAAGATGTTATTATTATAATTCTTGTTTATGATAAAGTTTATATTCCATGCTAGAATTGTATTAAGCGGAAACATTAATACTTGTGTGGTTTGTGAACAACACCGTGTCCCTAGTACGCCTCTATGGACTAGCTCATTGATCAATGATGGTTAAGGTTTCCTAACTATAGACATGAGTTGTCAATTGATAATGAGATCATATCATTGGGAGAATGATATGGTGGACAGACCCAAACTAAGCGAAGCAATTAGATCGTGTCATCGTGTTCATCTTTGCGAAGCTTTTCCTATGTCAAATATTGTATTCCTTAGACCATGAGATAATGCAACTCCCTGGTATCGGAAGAAAGCTTTGAGGTCATCAAACGTCATCCTATGAGAGGGTGATCATAAAGGTGTCTCTCGGTGATCGGAAAGTATTCATTGGGTTGTATGTATCGAGATGGAATTTGTCCCTCCCAAGTCGGAGAGATATACTTCGGGCCCACTCGGTAATCGATATCAACACCGCTTGCAAGCATGTGGTTAAGGAGTTAATCATGAAGTGATATCGGATTACGGAACGAGTAAAGTACTTGCTGTGAACGAGATTGAACTAGGTATGACGATACCGACGATCGAATCTCGGGCAAGTAAAATATCGCGAGACGAAGGGAATATATATATGGGATTGATTGAATCCTGGCATCGTGGTTCATCCGATAAGATAAACGATGAATGACAGCGAGTCAATATGGGTGCCCAGACCCCGCTGTTGATTATTGATAGAAGATCATGTCTGCATATTCTCGAACCCGCAGGGTCACACACTTAACGTGTCTCGACGCTAGGATAGATTGGATACTTGGTTTATGAATTTGTGTTCGGAGTCTCGGATGGGATCCGAGACATCACGAGAGGTTCCGGAGTGGTCCGGAGAATAAGATTCATATAAGGCAGTGCAGTTTTTGGAGTTCGGAATTGTTCCGGATTAATCGGTATTGTACCGGAAGCTTCTAGAACCTTCCGGAAGGGGACCAACGTGGCCCCACCTTCCGGGAGGGGGCATGGGCCTATGAGGGAGTGTCCTGGCCGCATTGGGCCAGGGGCACAAGGCCCCATAGGGCCCAGCCGATCCTAGATAAGTTTAAACTCGTTTAAACTAGAGATAGGGTTTCTAGATAAGGGATAAGTTTAAATCGTTTAAACTAGAGATAGGCTTGGAGGATGGGCAAGGGCTGGCCGCACCCCCCTCTATATAGAGAGGGCTGGTGCGCCCCCTCCCCCAATATACACACCTTCCTCCAAACCCTAGTTGCCCTGCTGCCCTCCTCTCTCCCTCCTGACTGTTTGTAGGCGAAGCCCTGCTGCAGAAATTCTCCACCATATACACCACACCGTCGTGTTGTAGATCCAATCCATCTCTCCACCATACTTGTTGGTCCGAGGAAGGAGGAGACGTCGAGGTGCTGCACGTGTGCATCTCACGGAGGCACCGCCACTTGTGGTGCTAGATCGGATCGGATCGCGAGGAGGAGAAGCGAGTACGACTACATCACCCTCGTTCCGATTTAACGTTCATTGTCAGCGAATCTTCAAGGGTATGAAGATCTAATCCAATCTCTCTCGTTGTTTGCATCTCCTAGATTAGATCTTGGCTTTCCTCTGTTCGCTCAGAGAAAATTTTGATTTACTATGCTGCGAAACCCTTCAAGGGTATCGAGCTAGATCTATGCGTAGATGTGATTCACGAGTAGAACACAACATGGTTGTTGCGGGCGTTGATGTTTTCTGTTGCAAGCCTCTTGTTTGTGTTCTTCTTATGACGCGGCATAGTGAGATTGAAGCGGTCCAGGCCAACCTTACGCGACGTCGTTCGCGAGACCGGCTCCGCACTTGACGTGTGGCTAGTTCCACACATGCGGCTGGTGGATGTCAGTTTCTCTCACTATAGTGATCATGGGATTAACACCGGAGTTTGGCAACCATAATATCACCGTTGTGGCTTTCCGTAGGTAAGAATCGTTCTTAGCATCTACTCCCATAAGCCACGTAAAACATGCAACAATAAAGTAGAGGCGTCTAACTTGTTTTTGCAGGGAGTGTTTTCTGTGATATGGTATGGCCCAAGATGTGATGTGTATATGTATCGATGATCATGTTTTGTAATGTTTCACGACTTGCATGTCGATGAGTACACAACCGGCAGGAGCCATATGGTTGTCTTTATAATTGTGTATGACTCAAGTAGTCAACTTCTTATACGCCATGTAATAGCTTTACTTTATCGCTAAGTAGTTAGCAATAGTTGTAGTTGCTATTCGTGGTGGAGTGATGGAGATCATGCCGGAACGCACAAGATGGAGATCATTGCGCGAAGATTGGCTATACCATGTCACATAAAGTTATATGCATGTGATGTTTATCCTTTTATGTATCTTATTATGCTTAGATCGCGACGGTAGCATTATAAGATGATTCCTCACTTAAAGATCAAGATAAAAACTGTGTTCTCCCCAAGTATGCACCATTGCGAAAGTTCGTCGTGTCCAAGCATCACGTGATGATCGGGTGCTATAGACTCTACGCCACATACAACGGTGCAAGCCAGTTTTGCACAGCGGAAATACTTGGGTCTAGCTTGACGAGCCTAGCATGTACAGACATGGCCTCGGAACACAAGAACCGAAAGGTTAAGCATGAGTCATATGAATGATATGATCGACACTTCGTTGTCCACCATTGAAACCACATCTCTTCTCGTGATGATCGGATTAGGTGTGGTGAATTTGGATCGTGTTCACTAAACAACTTGAGGGATGTTGAATTTAGTGGGAGTTCATCTAGTAATTTGATTAAGTTGAACTATTTATCATGAACATAGTCTAAATTGTACTTACAAATACTGTAGATCACATGGCCAAGTCCAACTTCAACTTCAACGCTTTTGCTGAGATAGAAAAGCTTAGAAACAATGGGTCTAACTTCACCAAATGGTTCGCATTCGAGAATCATTCTCATTTGGCGGACAAAAGGACTATGTCCTTGAGAAAGCGCTAGGTGACGCCGCTATAGATCGTCGCTGATGAAAAGCTGTTTATCGATCCAAGGATGATTATGATTTGATTAAGATCGCCATGTTGTATGCTATGGAATCGGATCTTCAAAATCGTTTTGAGGAGTTCCGGCCCTTTGAGATTCTCGAGGAGCTGAAAACATGTTTCAGACTCAAGCCCGCTCGAGAGATATGAGATCTCTAAGAAATTCTTTAACTACAAGATGGAGGAAGGAGTTCCGTTAGTGAGCACGCCATTGAGATGACGGGCTACACTCAACGCTTAAGCAATCTGGAATGCAAGATTCGGAGGAGCTCAAGATTGACACTCCTAGCTACAAAAGTTTTGTAGTTGATCACAATTAGATTGGTTCCACTGATATGATCACCGAGCTCTTTGCTAAGATGAAAGTAGGAGGTGAACATCAAAAAGAATAATCATGTGTTGATGGTCGCAAGCCCCCACCTTCAAGAAAGGTAAGGGTGCAAGGAAGCCCTTCAAGAAAGGCGGCTGAAGCGCGTTGCCCTCGCCGAGAAGAAGCTCAAGTCCTGTCCTAAGCGGACACTAAGTGCTTCTATTGCAAGGACAAGGGTCATCGAAGCAAATCGTCCAAGTACTTAGCGGACAAGAAGGCTGGCACCATCAAAGGTATATTTGATATACATGTTATTGATGTTTTCCTTACTAGCCCTCGTTGTAGTGCAGGTATTTGATACGGTTCTTGCTAACATTTGTAACTCAAACAGGAGCTACGGAATAGACGGCTGCGAGGATGAGGTGACGATGCTGCTGGCAACGGATCAAGAGTTGATGTGATGGCCGCACGCTCTCGTTTGTTTTACGTTGGGGTTTAGTTTTAACCCTTAATAATTGTTATTATGTGCCTGCGTTGAGCATGAACATTATTTCGGATCGTGTTTATTGCAAGACGGTTATTCATTTAAATCGGAGAATAATGGTTGTTCTATTTATATGAGTAACATCTTTATGGTCATGCACCTCTTGTGAATGGTTTATTTCTTCTAAATCGAAAGGGATGAAACACACATCCATAACATTGAGGCTAAGAGATGCAAAGTAGATAGTGATAATACTACTTATTTGTGGCACTCGTGCTCAGGTCATATTGGTGTAAAGCGCATGAAGAAACTCCATTCGATGGATTTTGGAGTCTCTTGATTTTGAATCATTTGACACATGCGAACCATGCCTCATGGGCAAGATGATCAAAACCCCGTTCTCCCAGGTATGATGGAGCGAGCAACGGACTTGTTGGAAATCATACATACCGATGTATGCGACCGATGAGTGTTTCGACGCTGGTGGATATCGCTATTTTCTCACTTTTACCGATGACTTAAGTAGATATGGGTATATCTATTTAATGAAACATAAATCTGAAACGCTTTGAAAAGTTCAAAGAATTTCAGAATGAAGTGGAGAACCATCGTAATGTAAAGATTAAGTTTCTATGATCCGATCGTGGGGCGAATATTTGAGTTATGATTTTCTCACGCATCTCAAAGCAAGTGGAATCGTTTCACAACTCACGCCACCCGGAACACCACAACAATGGTGTGTCTGACCGAATCGAACCCTATTAGATATGGTCCGATCGATGATGTCTCTTACTGATCGTTATCATTTTGGGGTTATGCATTAGAAACCGCTGCATTCACTTTAAATAGGGCTCCATCTAAATCCGTTGAGACGACACCGTATGAACTGTGGTTTGGTGCTAAACCTAAGTTGTCGTTTCTTAAAGTTTGGGGATGCGAAGCTTACGTCAAGAAGTTGATGCTGGACAAGCTCGAACCCAAAGCAGAGAAATGCGTCTTCATAGGATACCCTAAGGAAACTATTGGGTATACCTTCTATCACAAAACCGAAGGCAAAGTGTTTGTCATGAAGAACGGTTCCTTTCTTGAGAAGGAGTTTCTCTCGAAAGAAGTGAGTGGGAGGAAAGTAGAGCTAGACGAGGTTATTGAACCTTCTCTTGAATTGGAGAGTAGCGCAGCACCTGAAATTGTTCCAGTGCCGCCTGCACCAACAATAGAGGAAGCTAATGACAAGGATCATGAAGCTTCGGACGATGTCACATCGAACGTCGAGGTCGACAAGGTCGCGTGCCCTCCCGAGTGGTACGACAACCTGCTCGATCGGTCTTGTTAGTAGAAGACGGTGAACCTACGAACTATGAGGAAGCGATGATAAGCCCAGACTCTGAGAAATGGCTAGAAGCCATGAAATCCGAATTGGGATCCATGAGCGAAAACCAAGTATGGACTTTGGTGGACCCTCCTAGCGACCGAAAGACCGTTGAGTGCAAATGGATCTTCAAGAAGAAAACGGACGCGGATGGTAATGTTACCGTCTATAAAGCACGGCTTGTTGCGAAAGGTTTCGACAAGTTCAAGGTGTTGACTACGATGAGACTTTCTCTCCCGTAGCGATGTTTAAGTCCATTCGGATTTTATTAGCAATTGCTGCGTTTCATGATTATGAAATATGGCGATGGATGCCAAGATCGCGTCCTCAATGGCAACATTGATGAAGAGTTGTATATGATGCAACCCAAGGTTTTGTCGATCCTAAGGATGCCGATAAAGTATGCAAACTTCATTGCTCCATTTATGGATGAAGCAAGCATCTCGGAGTTGGAACCTTCGCTTTTGATCAAGTGATCAAGAGCTTTGGATTTGTTCCAAATTGCTCTGAAGCTTGCATTTACAAGAAAGTGAGTGGGAGCTCGGTGGCGTTTACGGTACTATATGTGGATGACATATTGATTATTGGAAATGACATCAACATGCTTAACGATGTGAAGAGTTATTTGAACAAGTGTTTTCAATGAAAGACCTAGGTGAAGTCGCTTATATATTGGGCATCAAAATCTATAGAGATAGACAAAGACGCCTGATAGCTTTAAGCCAGTACATACCTAGACAAAGTTCGAAAAGGTTCAGAATGGATAAGGCATTGAAAGGTTCAAAGTGCCTATGTTGTCGTAAGATATTGAGCAAGGCTCGGTCCAGCTAGTAAATGATAGGGAAGCTATGAGCAAAGTGCCTTATGCCTCGGCCATAGGTTCCATCATGTATGCCATGTCAGGTACTAGACCGGATGTGTCCAATGCTCTTAGTTTGACGAGCAGATATCAAAGTGATCCAGAGTGGAACATCGACAGCCGTGAAGAACATCCTAAGGTACCTAAATAGGACTAAAGAAATGTTCTTAGTCTATGGGGTGATGAACACTCGTCAGAAAAGGTTACGTCGATGCTAGTTTCGACACCGACAAGGATGATTTTAAATCTCGATAGGATACGTGTATATTTTGAATGGAGGAGCTGTGAGCTGGAGAAGCTGCAAGCAAAGCGTGATCGCGGATCTACATGAGAAGCGGAATACATGGCTGCCGCAAGCGTCAAGTGAAGGAGTTTGGATCGAAACTTCATCATCGAGCTTGGCGTTCCAAGTGCATTGGACCCTTGGAGATATTGTGTGACAACACTGGCGCCATAGCACTCGCTAAGGAACCAAGATATCATCCAAAGACCAAGCATATCAACGCAAAGTTTCATATAATCCGAGATTATATAGCGGATGGAGATCTGAAGATTAGCAAAGTACATACAGATCTGAATGTCGCAGATCCATTGACTAAACCTCTTCCACGTAAACATGATCAACACCTCGCCATGGGTGTGAGATTGTTGCCAAATGTAAACTAGATTATTGACTCTAGTGCAAGTGGGAGACTATTGGAATTATGCCCTAGAGGCAATAATAAAGATGTTATTATTATAATTCTTGTTCATGATAAAGTTTATATTCCATGCTAGAATTGTATTAAGCGGAAACATTAATACTTGTGTGGTTTGTGAACAACACCGTGTCCCTAGTACGCCTCTATGGACTAGCTCATTGATCAATGATGGTTAAGGTTTCCTAACTATAGACATGAGTTGTCAATTGATAATGAGATCATATCATTGGGAGAATGATATGGTGGACAGACCCAAACTAAGCGAAGCAATTAGATCGTGTCATCGTGTTCGTCTTTGCGAAGCTTTTCCTATGTCAAATATTGTATTCCTTAGACCATGAGATAATGCAACTCCCTGGCATCGGAAGAAAGCTTTGAGGTCATCAAACGTCATCCTATGAGAGGGTGATCATAAAGGTGTCTCTCAGGTGATCGGAAAGTATCTGTTGGGTTGTATGTATCGAGATGGAATTTGTCCCTCCCAAGTCGGAGAGATATACTTCAGGCCCACTCGGTAATCGATATCAACACCGCTTGCAAGCATGTGGTTAAGGAGTTAATCACGAAGTGATATCAGACACGAACGAGTAAAGTACTTCGTGAACGAGGTTGAACTAGGTATGACGATACCGACGATCGAATCTCGGCAAGTAAAATATCGCGAGACGAAGGGAATATATATATGGGATTGATTGAATCCTGGCATCGTGGTTCATCCGATATGATCATCGATGAATGTGTGGAGTCAATATGGGTGCCTGCACCGCTGTTGATTATTGATAGAAGATCATGTCTGCATATTCTCGAACCCGCAGGGTCACACACTTAACGTGTCTTGACGCTAGGATAGATTGGACACTTGGTTTATGAATTTGTGTTCGGAGTCTCGGATGGGATCCGGGACATCACGAGAGGTTCCGGAGTGGTCCGGAGAATAAGATTCATATAAGGCAGTGCAGTTTTTGGAGTTCGGAATTGTTCCGGATTAATCGGTATTGTACCGGAAGCTTCTAGAACCTTCCGGAAGGGGACCAACGTGGCCCCACCTTCCGGGAGGGGGCATGGGCCTATGAGGGAGTGTCCTGGCCGCATTGGGCCAGGGGCACAAGGCCCCATAGGGCCCAGCCGATCCTAGATAAGTTTAAACTCGTTTAAACTAGAGATAGGGTTTCTAGATAAGGGATAAGTTTAAATCGTTTAAACTAGAGATAGGCTTGGAGGATGGGCAAGGGCTGGCCGCACCCCCCCTCTATATATAGAGGGCTTGTGCGCCCCCTCCCCCAATATCCACACCTTCCTCCAAACCCTAGTTGCCTCGCCTCCTCTCTCTCCCTCCATTTGTTTGTAGGCGAAGCCTCGCAGAAATTCTCCACCATATACACCACACCGTGGTTGTAGATCCAATCCATCTCTCCACCATACTTGCTGGTCCGAGGAAGGAGGATACGTCGAGGTGACGCAGTGCATCTCACGGAGGCACCGCCACTTGTGGTGCTAGATCGGATCGGATCGCGAGGAGGAGAAGCGAGTACGACTACATCACCCACGTTCAAGCGAACATTCCGGCTTGCGAATCTTCAAGGGTATGAAGATCTAATCCAATCTCTCTCGTTGTTTGCATCTCCTAGATTAGATCTTGGCTTTCCCTCTGTTCGCTTCCGTAGAAAATTTTGATTTACTATGCTGCGAAACCCCTTCAGTATAAGTGTGTTGATAGTACGGGTTGGAAGTATCGCCCGACCTGGGCTAGAACTTCTGGCTGGTACTAGTGGTCCACTTCCAACCAAAAACCAATAAATATGCGAGGAATCCATATAGATTACTACACGGTTACTCGGGGCCATCAGTCTGACCCGGTACTTCCACCAGTACCACCGGTGACAAAAACTATCCTAGTGGTACTATCGGTGGCTGGGCGGTACTACTGGTCCTTGCAATTCTCCATAACCAAACTATAATAACTTGATCGTCCAAACTTTGAATGGGATGAGACCAATTTTATTGGTAAGATAATAACAAGTAGAATCATTTTTTATACCACCAAGTAGAAATATGTGAGAAACCTCCCGAGATGAGGAGCTGGTAAAACCTCCAAGATCAAAAACGCAATAAGATATATAACGGGAATTCGTTTTTGATGAACTAGAGCTTGTTATGGAGATAACCACAAGCTCTAGAACCTCACATGGATAAGATTAAAAAAATCAAGAAATATGATGCAAAGTATGTAAAGGTTTGATCTCTCTCTCTCTCTCTGAAAGATGTGATCGAGTTACTCACTTGAGAGTGTAACACACTCGAATCAGCTCTATGCAGATTTTAGCGATTCTCGCCAAACTCGCATACAAATGATTTGATGTGCCCACCAAGCACTTGCGTGCGGGTGGAAAACGAAGTAATATCATTATATAATAGTCTAAGATGGAACCCACAAGAACATATATATACAATGACTCAGCGACTCAAAAATACAGATACATTACAAAGATCCAAATCACATTGAAAACGATACAACATATGAGTACAGATAAGATGCAAATTGGAATAAGAGTCCTAAAGAATAACCAATGGCGTCCATAACCCTGCTCAGTCCAAGTCGGAAGGGTAACCTTGCTAACGCCGTCGGACTCATACCTGTCAAAGAAAAAGGAGTGTCGACAAAGGGAAAAGGAAATTTTCTCGACTGATTCTGGGTATAAAGTCAGACCCAAAGGGATCAACTGCCCCTTCCTCTGCTAGTGCTCCTTCTTCGGCTGCTGCTCCTATCATAGCTAGTGCCCCTTCTGCTAGCACGACTTTATCTTTGGAGAAAACAACTCTGTAGCTTAGTTATGTACATTTTCATGTTTCTTCTGCTGCTACTGTAATGACTATTGAATTATCTTGTCCATGTTGTGCTTCCTTTTGATGAAAAGAGCATATATGTATATGAGTGGCTCTTTTCTTTTGCTGAAAACTTTCCCTCTTTCGTGTGCTTTGCCAGATTTTGAATGATTCTACAGTTTCCCATGTGCTTGCACAGACGTCGGATGCCACCCCATCCATATCTGGGATAGGTGCAAACGAGACTGTCATTGTGCATACAATGGACCCACGGTTATATGCTGAGAAAATTGAATAGGTGAAGAAGCTTGAGGGGAAACTCCGGGTTATTCAATCAATGGTGGATGTTGCCCAATCAAAAATGCGTCAGGCTCTTAATCATGAAGCGTACTTTTTGGACGAGATTTCTGGTGCTAGTGAGAAGATGTTGTGTAAGTCCTTAAGTTTTTTGCTTCCTATCGCTCCTCTTTTTGCAGGATGCCAATTTATCTCTCCTTTTATTTTTTCCTTTGTAGGCATTCGATTGTGCGAGAAGGAAGAAACTCAACGTCTATGCAACCGAATGCAAGCTCTTGTGAATGGTTCGCAAAATTCTTGGATGGATTTCTGGTTTGATCATTGTCGTGGCTTTGCTTCAGGACCGTGTATCCGAAGTGGAACAATTTGGTAAGTGCTGCCGTAGATCACTGGCCATGGTTTACAACACCATGTTTTCTCGGGATCCCCAATCTCAGACTTTGGCTGATTTGATGGCAAAATTTCGGCAAGGTGAGCGGATTCATCATTTTGTAAAGCTTCAACTTGTGGCAGATGCTAAGCTTACGCTGTCTTGGGTGCATGTACATCATCCGACACTAAATTTGGACAACATGTCGTCGGGGATGCCCTCACCTGCTGATGGTGGTTTTATTAATATGGCACCTCATTATGCCGCTGCTCGAAGACCTACAATTAGAATTATTCGAAGGTGCCTAGAGGTAGACAAAGAGTTTTTATCAACTTTGCCATCTGACTATTTCTGCCTCTATTGTGTAACTTTTGTACTAATATTATATAGATCTTCTTTATACTTTATTAAAAAGGTCGTATGCTTACACGAGATTTTGATTATATATTGTATTCCTTGGTTGATGACCCGAAGAACTAATGTCTCCTTGCTTAACTACCTATATGTGTCTGTAAGAAAAAAATTATGTCGGGAGGTACTTCATTTATTCATTGATGATCGTAAATGGATACATTGCATAGGCGTGATCGCCTGGCTATTGGCCTTATTGTATATAATAATGACTAGTTTTCTAAAAACTGCGGCTTCTGTCTTGAGGTGCTCCATCATGCTTCTTTGTGATAAGTGTAATTTTTTGACTAGAGGCGATGTGTCTGTATGGCGGACCAGAGAGAAAAGTAGTTGATTTTCCAGGTTGCTCGTTATTTGAAAAAACTAACGGGTGCTTCCTTCTATGCGAGACCGGAGGTGGAGGCCGAATAGGTAGCTTTTGCGGGTGCGTGGTGCTCCTAATTTTCTGAATTTCGCTCACTGCGTGTTTCGTGTAGTAGTTCTTCATCCGCTATTTTCAGTTTACCAAATCGTGTCTCCATCCCAAAAGATTCTAATATTTTATTGAACTTACGATCACAGCTGTCCGAGCGGCTGAAGCTTCCTTTTACTGTTATGATCCCATTGGGTGCTCGCATTTTTAGTACCATGTGTGCATAGTGGGGTACTGTCATGAACCGAGCGAGAGTTGGTCATCCCAGGATCGCGTGGTACTGTGATAACCAATCCATGACTTTGAACTCTAGTTTTTCGCGCCTGAAGTTGCTTCTTGTCCTGAAGACTACGTCGAGGTATACTTTGGCCAAAGGAGTTCGGCTTTGCCTGGGACTATTCCGTGGAAAGTTGTATCTGTTGGTACTAGATTCGTCAAAGATCAATTCATTGCTCATAGAGTTTTGGCGTAGATGAGGTTGATGCTTCTTCCTGCATCCAAGAAAACTTTGCTCATGTTAAAACCGCCGATTTGTGCCTCCACTATTAGCGTTGATTGACTAGGCCACAGGACCCGTAGAGGGTGGTCAGTTCTATTGAAGGTTATTCCTTGTTCTCACCAATGAAGATACTCCGGTGTAGGGGGTGGCGTTATTTCCACCATGTTTACTTGTCTAGTGATTAGCTTATGTGTTCTATTAGATGGTCGCCCCTTCTGGATCATCGACATAGCTCCTTTTGACCTAGGGTACTCATCTTATTGGTTTGCTATGTTTTGCGGTTGTCCCACTAGCGGATGCCCCGGTGGTGGTGGTGCGCCGGTAGCAAAAGCGCCATGTGTAGTGGCGTAGCCTCGTTTGCTGCTTCGGTTGCCCTTGCAATGCATAGCTCTTGCATTTTTAAGAATGTTCGGCAGTCCTTTAGGAGGTGATTGGATCGCTGATAGCTGTGAGATTCAACATATTTTTGATGGTTTTTATTGATGGTTTTCCTCTGGATTTGAACGTTTTCTAGCTTTACCTAACGCTAATACTTCGGTAGCAAAGAAAACTTGGATTTTAATGTGTGTTTCAGGTTCTGAACATCCACGGAAGGTTTTAACAAGGGAAACACAATATTCAGGCGAAAACAAGCAAGTCTCTTTTTGGAAGCAATCAAGGGAGGCAAACAGACGCTTTAACAAGCAACTATATGGCATGAACATTTTTTTCGGCCATATAGTTCCCGCCGTATAGCTGCCGCCGTCTCCATCTTGTCAAAAGGGACAACTTATGAAGAGGCCATACACAAAAACAGAACACAGCAGCCGCCATCCCATCCAGAAAGGAGAAACAAGAGATCCGGAGAAGGAGGAGAAGGTATTCTTCATCTCGCTCCACGATCTTCGACCTCCTAGCCAACACACCCCCATAGCCATTACTTGTACTTTAGAGAGAGAGAGAGATCTTCACCTTGCAAGACTAGGGTTTGAGATTGTTTCTTCCTATCTTGAATTGTGTTGAATTACTTGTCTGTTCTTATTGTGGATCTCCACGGTAATATCTAGAAGAACTCCCTTTATTTAATTATATCGATGATGCTTTATTATCTCATGTGTGAGTAAGTTCCTTGGGCGTGGGAGATGTAAGGGATTGGTGAGATGTGATGTGCCTTCATATAATTTCCATTAGTTTGTGATTGATTTTAATTACTATGTTATGTGTGCTTGAATATCTGTGGGATGCCTAATGCTTGTTGTCTAATTAAAGGCCCAGACAACATGATGCTTTGTTCTACATGGATAGGATCTTTCTCGCTAGTAGACCAGTGACCCTCGAGTGACACAGGGATATCAATGGGAAACTATTAGACTCGAGGATAACGAGGAACCACTATGCTTATTGCATTAGTCTGATCCAAGGAGCTTAATTGCTAAGCAACCTGAGGGATCTTAATCGTCTAGTGTCTGACCATGGTTTTGGTAACAGACTAGTAGGATTATTGAAGTTGGGATGAAATCTACCGAAAGGAGTTCTGGTTAATTATGGGTTGCTCGCCTACACACATACTTATAAGATTACAATTGTTACACGTATCATTCATCCACCTGGCATAGTCACTATCACCATGAACTGTATCTCCCCGCGCCTTCTTTATCGTCTGCAGAAAACAACAAACAATCAAATCGTTCTTTACTTTTATGCTTTTCATTCCTGAAGTTTATATTTTAGTTTTATTTAAATGCATCCGGTTTAATCCAAATTCCATTCTTATTTCCACACTTGCAGTCAATTCACTTGAAGACTTGTGACAACTTTGGGTGTGATAGAGACTTCATTCATAAACACTTACCTTTGGGCTCCCTGCGGGATCAACATCTATACTTTGAAACTAGCTACAAATGATATGTGCTTTTGTAGACATCAAGCTATTTTCTGGCACCGTTGTCGGGGAGCTAAGCGCTAAGTGTTTGTCTCTTGACATTTTAGGTGTTACTACTACAAAATATTCTCCCTAGGAGACAAAGGGTCTACACACTCTGGTAGGACCTATTTACAAGATTATATTGAGCGCGTGCCTGGTCAAAGGCGTGAGGAAATTATTGAAAAACTTTTAAGATCAAGTAAGGTTGAAGTTGAAAACCTGAGTGATATTATGGAACTCATGTCTATTTACAAGATAACTCCCAAGAAACCTGAGAAAACTCTTAGAGAGTACAGTGCTCCAAGCTCTGAATTTCTTAAACAACCAATAGAATTCCCTAATCCTGGAGTTAGAGAATATCGATTTGATGGTGGAATTATTAAAATTTTGCAGGAAAAGTCTTTCAGTGGAAGGGAAGATTAGACCCAGGAAGACATCTTAGAGAGTTCGACGATGTGATAACATCACTTGGACCAAAAGGTTTACATAGAGACTTCTCTCGTCTAAAATTATTTCGTTGGTCTCTCAAAGGTAAGGCTCTAGACTGGTTGTATTCTCTCCCTCGTCATTACATTAAATATTGGGAAAACTGCATTATTAAATTCATAAACAGGTATAACCCTTTTAAGAAGGTAACTGAAATTAGAAAGAATATAGGCAACTTTAGTCAGAACATGGGAGAAAACTACCCACAAGCCTGGGATAGATTCTTTGGAATGATCAATAGTATCTCTAATCATGGCTATTCTGAATTAACTATTTGCCATTTATTTTACCACGATCTTAATACTCAATGTAGAGAGTTTCTTGACTTCACAGCAGGAGGATCGATAAATACTTTAACTTTTAAATAATGTTTGGAATTAATGTCTACTAGGGCTAAGAATGATTCTTTATATAATCCTGATTTCGACACTAAGCTAGAAAAAGGGATACTTCGAATAACTCCTGATCTTATGCCTAAAGTATGCAAAACAATGAAAGAAAAAGGTATACCTTCTGAACTTGTTAAGGAAAACAAAGTAGACTTGTTACAAGTTTTCACTGAAGAAGATGAGACAAGAAAAGTTTTTCAAGAATTAAAACATCGACAAGGAAAATCTCATAATAACCTACATAAGCACTTTCAAAAACATAAAAAGATTTTGGTGGAACTCACAGAAAAATTATGATGAGATTGGCCAAGAAATAAAATTATTTCACAAGTACCTTAGTATGATTGAAACCCAATGTGAACAAATAGTATTTGGTTATCAAATTTTTCTTCAAGATGATATAGATATTCCTGTTTCTACTAATGTTGTTACAAGGGGACGTGCAGTTGTTACAGGACCATTAGGACCACCAGAATATGAAGTTGAAAAAGATCGAAAGGAAAAAGCCTTGATCAAAGCAAGCCAAGAAGATGATACGCTGATTGATCCTCGAGATGAAACTACTCAAGAAACACAATATCAAACCTTAGAGGAGCAAAATGATGCGCAGGATGACCATTATGACTCTGATGCAGAGATAGTTGATCCAAGAGAAGAAAAAGAAATTAACAATGAAGATGAAGTTGTTGTAGTAGAGAAGAAGAAGAGCGCTAAGCAGCAACAAAAGAAAGCAACAAAAGAGCCTGACCCCCCACAAAAGGTAAAAGACAAGAATAAGAAAGGTGAGCAAAAGCTTCCTTATCCACATTCGTCTGGAAATTCCATTTGCGGATGCAATTAAAGTTCCTACCTATTCTAAATTCCTCCATGATATTCTTAGTAGAAAAAAAGAAATAATTGAAACCGTTGTCATGGTAACTAGTTATCCTGCTAATGGAAAGCTATTGTCTAAATCCGGAGATCCCGGAATACTAACTATTTCATGCTCAATAGGCAAAACAGATATTCATAATGCCTTGTGTGATTTAGGTGCAAGAGTTAGTGTAATGACATATTACCTCTATAAAAGGTTAGGACTAGGGGAGTATTCCCCTACTACTATCACTTTACAAATGGCTGACAAGTCCACTAAACAACCCATTGGTATGATTGAGGATATTCTACTTAGAATAGATGAGCATGTTATTCCCACTGATTTTATTATTCTTGAAATGCCAGAGGATGAAAAATTATCCATAATATTTGGAAGACCTTTCCTTAGTACTACAGGAGCGTCAGTTGATTGTGCTGAGGGAAAAATAATCTTCAATGTTTATGATGCTGAAATCATCCGGTATTTTCCAAAGAAGCTAGAAGCGGGAGAAAGATATATTCCATCGGCAAAACAAGTTAATATGGTAAGTGCCTTTGATAAAGGGCAACCCAAGGTAAGAATTCATGAACAAAGAAGGGGGTGAATTATTCAACCATTTTTCTTATAATAAAATGCTTAATGAGAGTCAACCAATCAATTTAATAAATTAAAGAATAAAATGTCCATCGCATTCCTACAACTTTTTCATAGACATTCTTGTGGAAGCGCGCCCGTGAAGATACATATATCAAAAAGTAGTAGAAACATCGATTGAACAAGCATAGAATAAGTATAAAAATAAAAGTTTGAGTTTTATCTACAAAAACTATGTTAATAATTTTGTCCAGATTAAAAGTGAATCTCCAGTTAAGGAGAAGAAGTTAGGTTGAACTAAAAATCTTGTTCTTTACATGCTGATGTTGGTCGACAATTTCTACTAGCATTTTTCTGTCAAAAACAAGGTATTTCGCTAAGTTTCAGGATAAGAAAGAATTCATGAAGAAATGGAATTTTTTTGATGACTACAGAAGGTTTAATGACTAACTATACGACAGGAATAAAAATCCCGACCATATAGTTTGGCCATATAGATATCTTGGTCATCAACAAATTTTCTCTCTTAGGTACATAAGGTTTAACAACCAACTATACAGCGGGAATTAAATTTTCGACCGTATAGCTCCGGTCGTATAGATATCAATGCCTTCGTACGATTTCTTTTCCAAGGTACTGATGGCTTAATGACCAACTATACGGCGAGAATAAAAATTATGGCCGTATAGTTCCAGTCGTATAGATATCGATGCCTTCGTATGATTTCTTTCCCAGGGTATTGATGGTTTAACGACCAACTATACGACGGGAATAAAAATTCCGGTCGTATAGATATCGATGTCTTCGTACGATTTCTTTCCTAGGGTACTGATGGTTTAACGACCAACGATATAGCGGGAATAAAAATTCCATTCGTATAGTTCCGGTCGTATAGATATCGATGCCTGTTTTAGAAAATTTATCTCGAGGATACAGAAGGTTTGACAACCAACTATATGGCGGGATCATTTTGATCTGGCCATATAGTTCCGCTCGTATAGCTGGGATCTATGTAAAGAAACCCCAATTGTCGATGCTGCGCAACTATACAGTGGGAACTACTTCACCCGCCCGTATAGTTGCGGTCGTATAGGTCGGTGCGACCTCTTAATCGCGCCGGGGCGGCTAGGTTTCTTCTGCTTCCTCACTTTTTCTCTCATATTCTCTCTCCAAACCTCTCAAAACCCACCTAGAACTCTTGATTCTTCGTGGATTTTGTTCGTTTGAGTGGGGGAATCAACAGATTGGTATGTTTCTCTCCATATCCATGCTTTATTTTCAGAATTCCATGGTTAAAACTCTCACATTGATCTAGTGGATGAACTCAAGCTTATTTTGTTTTTCCTATATATTTCTCACGTTAGGATTGAATTTTTCCACATAGAATCATTCGTATATCATGTAGAAACTATATGCTTAAGGTTTTATGGTGAAATTTTTCAGTGCATCAAGATGAACAAAATTGGCAACATCTTTCGCACGAGCAAGCGCCAGCATGGCGAGAGCTTAGGGGTTCGGGCCGGGCTCAATAGCAAGATGGCTATTGTTTCATCAAGGAGGGTGCTACCCACACGTTGGGCTGATCATAGCTTTATCACCGCGGCTGGGTTGAAGGCGGACTTCGACCTCATGTGTAATAAGGTCGGGCTAATAGTACTCGGCTACGCAAGCCACAATAACTACATCGAGCTCACCCATGAGTTCATCGCCTCCTTCTACGATGACCACAAGGAGAAAGATAATGCGTGCATGGTAAGCTTCGCCATAAACCATCAGCCGTATGAAATAAATTTAGAGCAATTTTGTGATTCTTTTGGCCTCCCTCATGGTGGGGAGGCAAATGTTACAAACTTATATAGCGTCTCAAGTGGAGAAACTTGGATGGTTATTTCTGTTAATGGTGGCAGGAACTTCTACCAGAAGAAGATGTCCACCATTCAGAACCCAACCATTCACTACTATGCTTTGTTCCTCGCCAACACACTGCTAGGAAGAGGAGAAACTGGTTCCATGGCCAATGCAGACATGGCCATGATTACCAAGGCACTCTTCCCTAATGCACCGCAAAGCCCCAATCCCGTGGCTCTACTCATCCAGCACCTTCGCCACCAGAGCAACAAAATGAAAGGTGAAATTTTCATTGGTGTATTGATAACCCACCTTGCCTACGCATTAAATATTACATTACCTGTTATGCAACCTGTTGACGGCTCCAAACTCATGGACGTCAAGTATTTAACTGCTTGTGGCTTCCTTGGTGTTTTACCAAGCTAACAGGAGGTTCCGAGCATATCAGTTTAGTTATCTTGGTGATGCACAGGGTGAGCAGGTACCGTTGCCCTATCCACAAGCCTTCTTGATTGTGGAGAAGGACACCTAGATCCTCACCAAGGAGCAAGTGGCAAAGATCATGGTTGAACTCCAGCCTGATCAAGAGGAAGATGAAGAAGGAGGGCAGCAGGATGAGGATGAGCAGGAGCAAGAGCAGGAGCAGGAATATAACCCTTCTTGGGAGGGACAATAGCAAAAGCAGCAAGGGGGATCCTGGGACCCATGGCTCAATCAGCCGCAACAGGGGTTCAACTACGTCCCCTATCAAGAATTTTAGTAGCTCAACCAACGCACTGGGGAGATTGACCACACTCTTCAAGGAGTGAATGAACATGTGAGTGCCTTAACTCACAACTTCAGTCACTTCATGACCCACTTCCCCGACTACTACCAGCAGTATCCGCACCAACCGCCGAACGACAGCAACAGCTGAGCCTGGCAACAGCCTAAGCTTGGGGGAGATTTGAAAACCTCCAAACTTTGCATTCATATTTTATTTTCTTATTTTGATGTATTTCATTTCTTCAAAATTGCATGTTTACTTTCAGTTTGCATTCCTAAACCAAAAACACACAAAAAATTGGCATAGCCTTTATTGCAAATGTATTTCTTTGTTTCTCTCGGAGATTGCTCAATTTCAGGTGACTTGGCAATAGGGAAATGCAGAGGGGATGCGACTCAAGTACGGGAACGAAGCAAGCAAGAGGAGGTATCACATTCCTTTCATCACCTTTTCTGCAACTTTAAATTGACCCTACAATTATTCACTCGCTTGCACTTGAGTCACTCCCCACTTAGCTTGTTATTCTATAAATTCTATTCCTTTGCCAAGTGTCTCCTTTTTAGCTTTGAAATAATGAGCAATGAACTTGGTTAAAACTACTCAACCCCATTGGAGCTTAATGTAAATAGACTCGATAGCACTCTTGAATGAAATTGTCTGATAAAACGAAAGCTTCGAAATAGTAGAGATTATGCTACTGCTTTTTCTAATAATTATTGTAAGATATTGCTTTACGCGTGTCACTACAACACTATCGTACTCCATGGGGAACTATTAACTCCGCTAGCCAACGAACGATCTAAATGTGGGAAACCACTTTATTTCGGATATTGAGTTATGTAAGCGTCGGTAGCAGCAATGCTATGACGGGTAAAATTTTAGTCTCCTCGTGGTTTCACGTTATAAGTGAAGTTATAGTACTCCTCTGACCCACTTTTGCTCAACAGTTATCTATTGGCATGGTCACGAGTATGCAACACAATCCCAATTAAACATGTTAAAAACAGTGGCATGATTTCTCTATGAAAAGGGCTGAAATTTTTTAAAAACAAGGAAAGGAAAAAAGGTGCTTTGAGAGTCTTGAAATTTTGACATGGGTATAGATGAGTTATTCTTAGATTGAATGTTTTTGGTGCCAACTTGAGTACTCTTAATTGATTAAAGAAACAAGAGCAAAAGTTTTCATCTCTCAACAAATAGAGACACCAAAAGAATTTGTTTCACTTTCCTAGCTAAACTTTTGACACTTGCTCGGGCATATGATTTATTTGCTAGCAAGATATACGTGGTTGAGAAGTGGACTCGGTGCAATCTTGTGAATACTTGTATAATCATGTTTAAGATTGTAGGAATTGTGAAGAAAAGAATTTGACACCAATTCGAGCTTGCAACTTCTTTTATTTTAGTCTCGAATCTCCGCTATTCTTCCTTATTTTCTTATCACTCGAGGGCGAGCAACATCTAAGCTTGGGGGAGTTGATATCTGTGAGATTCGACATATTTTTGATGGTTTTTATTGATGGTTTTCCTCTGGATTTGAATGTTTTCTAGCTTTACCTAACGCTAATACTTCGGTAGCAAAGAAAACTTGGTTTTTAATGTGTGTTTCAGGTTTTGAGCGTCAATAGAAGGTTTTAACAAGGGAAACACAATATTCAGGAGAAAACAAGCAAGTCTCTTTTTAGAAGTAATCAAGGGAGGCAAACAGACACTTTAACGAGTAACTATACGGTGGGAACATTTTTCTGACCATATAGTTCCCCACCGTATAGCTGCCGCTGCCTCCGTCTTGTCAAAAGGGACAACTTTCGTGAAGAGGCCATACACGAAAACAGAACACAGCAGTCGCCATCACATCCAAAAAGGAGAAAGAAGAGATCCAGAGAAGGAGGATAAGACGTTCTTCATCTCGCTCCACGATCTTCGACCTCCTAGACAACACACCCCCATATCCATTACTTGAGATCTTTACCTTGCAAGACTAGGGTTTGAGATTGTTTCTTCCTATCTTGAATTGTGTTGAATTACTTGTCTATTCTTATTGTGGATCTCCACGGTAATATCGACAAGAACTCCCTTTATTTAATTATATCAAGGATGCTTTCTTCTCTCATGTGTGAGTAAGTTCCTTGGGCGTGGAAGATGTAAGGGATTGGTGAGATGTGATGTGCCTTCATATAATTTCCATTAGTTTGTGATTGATTTTAATTACTATGTTATGTGTGCTTGACTATCTGTGGGATGCCTAATGCTTATTGTCCAATTAAGGGCCCAAGCAACATGATGCTTTGTTCTACATGGATAGGATCTTGCTCGCTAGTAGACCGGCGACCCTCGAGTGACACGGGGATATCAATGGGAAACCAGTAGACTCGAGGATAATGAGGAACCACTGTGCTTATTGCATTAGTCCGACCTAGGGAGCCTAATTGCTAACCAAACCGAAGGATATTAATCGTCTAGTGTCTGTCCATGGTTTTGGTAACATACTAGTAGGATTATTGAAGTTGGGATTGTCGTGGTGGTGGCATGGTAGATGCCATGGAGAGGCTAAATATGGGGCCAATGAGTGCTAGGGGAATCCAGGGAGGGAGAACGTGGTGATTCCATGCACAGATATCCTTGTATTCTCTCTATCAATGGTGTTTACAAATGCTCTTCAAGCTCTCAGTAAGAAGGAGACTATGTATCTTACTCCCTACCAACTAGCTCTATAGTTCTACCTTAGACAGAGAAAATGATCGATCCCCTTCTATGGAGGCCCCGGTGCTCCTTATATAGGGGAGCTCGGGTTACAATTCTAGGGCACACGTGGCAGCATATTCTGCGAATATGCTCCTTGATGACCCACAAGTATAGGGGGTGTATCGCAGTATTTTCGAGGGAAGTGAAACCCAATTTATTGATTCTACACAAGGGGAGCCAAAGAATATTTATAAGCCTTAACAACTGAGTTGTCAATTCAGCTACACCTGGAAACAATCTTGCTCACAGCAGTTTATCAGTAGCAACAGTTTTGTAGTAGCAATAGTAAAGTAACAACAATAGTAAAGCAAAGACAGTAGTAACAAAAGCAAGAACAAAGGATTCGAAACGGTAGGCATAGGGATGGATGGACGGGCGTTGCATGGACAAGACAATTCACATAGCAATCAGAACATAGGGCAATTGCAGATAAATAAGATAAAGCATCCAAGTACTAGACAATCCTAGGCATGTGTTTCATATATAGTCATACGTGCTCGCAATGAGAACTTGCACAACATCTTTTGTCCTGCTAGCCCGTTTGCAGCGGGGCCTCTAGAGAACTACTGGCAATTAAGGTGCTCCTTTTAATAGAGCACCGGAGCAAAGCATTAACACTCTGTTAACACATGTGATCCTCACATCAAAGCCATTCCCTTCCGGTTATCCCGATTTACCACTGGGCCATAGGTTCCGGACAACAATGTGTGTATACAACTTGTAGATAAGACCAGAAACAATACTATCATAATGAATCAATAACATGTTTAGATCTGAAATCATGGCACTCCGGCCCTAGTGACGAGCATTAAGCACAACAAGTCGCAACAAAGTCATAAAGCACTAATAAAAGATACTAGGCACCATGCCCTAACAATCTGATGCCATTACATGAACGATCTCATCCAATTCCTACCATCCCCATAGCCTACAGCGGGGGATTACTCACTCATAGATGGGGGAAACATGGATGGTCGATGGAGAAGCGATGGTGATGATGATGGCGATTATCTCCTCCAATTCCCGTCCTAGGTGCCGTAACAAGTTTCGTGTGTTTTGTGGAATCTAGTGGTAGCGGTGAGCGGAACTCCTTCGGAAAAACATTGAACCCCCAAAGTTTTTAGGTCAAGGCTCTTATAGGCTAAGAGAGAGGCCGAGGGTGCTGGGGCCCACCACCACTGGCGCGGCCTGGCCTGCACCAAGAGGTGGTGTGGCCACCCCAGCTCTTCTCCGCCTCAGATTCTCGCCCCGAGTCTTCGGGTGAAATAGGATTTTTGGCATATTTTCCGGGATTTTTCCTGATAGTTGATTTTCTGCACAAAAAGTAGACACCAAGGCAATTCTGCTGAAAACAGCGTCAGTCCGCATTAGTTGTATCCAAATCACACAAGTTTAGAGGAGAAACAATAGCAAAAGTGTTCAGGAAAGTAGATACGTTTTGGATGTATGAACTCCCCCCAAGCTTAGCTTATTGCTTGTCCTCAAGCAATTCAGTTGAAAACTGAGTGCGATAAAAGAACTTTCACAAACACATTTGCTTCATATGATGTAAATATTCTCAGCAATGTGATCAACTACCTGGACAATTCACAATAAAGAGTATGCAACCAAGTCTACTTAATAGTCTTTGCAAGCTATGAAGAGATTCCAACTCAAGAATAATAAGTAGCATGAAGCACGAACATAAGCAACATTACAATGCTCATAAAAAGGTATGATAGAGTGGTATCTCGCTTGCCTTTAATTATGAATGCCAAGGCACCTCCGAAGTTCAAGTGGTGACTAGAAGTAAAGATATCAAGAATACAAGCATCAAAGTCATAACACAAATAATCAAGTAATGGAACAAACATAAAGAATGACAACTATGCTCTCAAGAAGGTGCTCAAAGAATATGTGGAGACTCAACAAGTAGAAGAAAAGGTTTTGAATAATTTGAAAGGCTTCCAAATGCTGAAAGTATGGTACTCGTTAGCTTTGAGCTCTTGTCGTCGGATTGATGACAAGTACGCCATGAGGGGGTCCTCGAGGCGTGCGGAAGAGAGGAGTGTGAGACGTACGATGTTCCGGGACGGTGAGCACACAAGTTTACCCAGGTTCGAATCCGCCGGCTTTGGACGGATCCTACTCCTGCTAGCAATCCAGTAATATGGCAGAGCCGGAATATGGGTTACAAGGGTTTCGCCTGTGCGAGTTGAGGGTCTAAAGTATTGGTGGTAGGTGCCCTAAAGGCTCTCCCTAGGACGGCTTATATATATATTCGGCCTAGGGTTTACAGGAGAGATCTATCCGGCTATGACTAAGAGTCGGTTACAGAGTACATCTTGAACTACAAGTAACACTATGGGCCTAAGTCGGTAAGTCTTCTGGGCCTTCCCGTAGCCGGATTGGACTCCGTCTTTCTCCCTGACTGGGCCGCCCGTGAAGCAATGCTCTAACCCAAAGTGGGCCACCCTGGTCAGTGAGGAACTATGAGGATACCCGGAAAGTATATCCCCAACAGCAGCCCCCAGAGGCCTCCAAGATCCAAAGTCGGATTTATCATCATCTAGCTTAATCATCGGCTTGCAGAATCTTGAAGGGTTCCTGAAACTTCAAAACAAGAACTATGATCCGGGTCTTAAAAAATAAGTTGGACCTATCAACAGGTTACTCGGATTTTCCAGCTTGATTTCAAACTAATCCGGAACTTGATCTCTAATGCCACCTGACACAAGTCATGGTCAAGTCACATCATCTGACAGACATTCCGTTAGCATGACCATTGGTGGGTCCGCGGTTCGAGGAACCGAGGCGCCGTTTCAATGCGTGCACGGAGATCGAGGCGACGTAATCAACGTGTGGGACCTTCCCAGTTCCTTCCATGACGCGTGGCGGTTATACTGTAGCATTTGCACAAATCTTGGCGCAGTTAGGTGAATATAAGGGGTTAGGATTTTCTCCTTTTCCTTTCACCAGTCCTTTGCCTTTTCCTATCCTTCCAATCTCTCTGCGCACACAGAGCTCCCCCGTTCCTCCCCCAAAAACTCCCAGTGCCGCCCCTTTTAGGTCAGATGCTCACCGGAGAAATGGCTTCATCTTCCTCTTCCGGCTTAGCGGTAGCGGCGAAAATGGTGGCGGAGAAAGAGAGCTTCTGTGGGCTCTGGATCCCCTGCGTGCTCAACGACGAGGGACTCAAGAACGTGGAGAAAGAAAGGCTCCTCCGCACCGACGACTGGTGGAGCGGCTTAGGGGAAACCGTCCCCAACCCGCGCGACGGCGAGCGGGTCCATTTCGGAACCCACCTCGACAGAGGTTTGTTGTTTCCTCCCTCGGAGTTCTTCTCCGAGGTGATTGATCATTACGGAGCTCAACTCCATCATCTTCCTCCCAATTCTCTTTTAGAGATGAGCGCGTACGCTTCATTGTGTGAGGGCTTTCTCAGCATTAGGCCGAGTTTGACTCTATTCCGGTACTACTTTCATGTCTGGAGAAACTCCATTACCGCCGGTATTCCTTACATCACCGGCACTATTAGTTTTTCTCTTAGACACGAGCGCGCGTATCCCAAAATTTTAGCTAGTGACTCAATGAAACAATGGCCAGCCACATCCTTCTATCATAGGGATATTCCGGCTCCCGGCAAAGCCACTGCTTTGTCGGCTTTCATCGACGGAGCTGCCACGGCCCAACCATCCTGGGACGAGGCCGCTCTGGCTCTCACCGATGATCTGATCTTGGTAAGAGGCGGATCGAATACTTGATCAAATACAAGGGTCTGAAGGGATCCGACTTGGTCCAGTGCTGGGTCTCACGTGGGATCCAGCCCCTTCAGTACCACGGAACCCGATTGATGCATTCCATCACATCATCCCAGAAAGACTCCCTCCGCATCAGCCCCAAATCCTACACCACACAGGGCTACATAAGCCAGGTCAAGTGGTTGATCAGGGAGCGGATCGAGAGGATAAACCCGGAGGTTTCTCTGGACATGCACACGGCGGATAACCCCATAGTGCCGGTAAGCTTCTATCAGTACACCTTTTTATGTGTTTCAATCTTTTAGTTACACTGCAATGCTGATATGTTTTCTTATTTTTATCTTGCTGACCTCCCCGAGTCGGAACTTGCTCCACTCGAAGGATATCCTCCGGAGTTCTCTCAGGAGGTAGAAGTGGTCCCATTGCCGGATCTTGCGCTCAAGAAGCGCAAAGTCTCGATGGCTGTTAGCACAAAGGCGCTTTGTTGTGAAGAGGTAACTTTCAATCACAACTCTCCGCCTTTGTATTTTACTCGAATCTCTTTCCGAGATGTAATGTTTCCGACTTTACTACATTCTCAGAGCAAAACCGCTCCTCAAGGGCAAAGGGAAAGGGATTCCTTCGAAGCGCATTTGAGCTTACGATAGCTTCTCCTGCCGTGGCTCCTCCGACTCCTGCCCCTCAACCTTCTGCAACGCCGGTGATCTCTCCAGATGCCGTAGAAGATCCGGCTCCTTCAACGGAGCCTGTGAACCTTGAGTCGCAAACTGATGTCACCATGGGTGAGTCAGAGTTAGATAAGGGTGAACCCTCTTTGGGTAATGATCCCTCGGCAGAAACCTTCACCGAAAACCTTATCAGCAATCCGGGACTTGCCAAGTTTGGCATGTCCCGGAAATCTACTGAAGAAATCCAGCGGCTCGCCAAGCAATGCTTGGAGAAAAGAACCTTATCTGCCGAAGAAGAAGCGCAAGAAGTAGAGGACGTCAAGTTCTCCGACCTTCTCGCCCAGGTGCGCCTTCGTGACGAGAGGATTAGGACTGGTGAGCTTCCAACAGCCCCAGTGATTCCTCTGACTCTTGCTGAGAAGGTCGCCGTTGATGTGAACGCGAGTTTGGATAAACTCACTCACGAACAATATGTAAGTCGGAATTCCAACTCCTGTTTTTCCTTTATTGTATTTTATATCATATCCTCTAGCCCCCAAGCATGAAGTAGGATAAGCAATCCGGGTTTATGCTTCATTAGGATGCCAAAGAATGAACTAGTGTAGCCCCCAAGGCTCGTGCTGATATTTAGCAAAAATATTAGCCCGAGTCTTAAGTAGCTTTCTGACTTTGGGTATTCTGACTTACAGAAAGTATGTTCCTATAATCAGGATTTATTGAAGAATGTCTGTGATAAGCATAGAGAGATCAAGGCTCTCCGGCTTAAGAATGCTGAACTTAAAGTTGCCAAGGATGAGGCCGAAGATAAACTTTCCGAGACTCAAACCTTGTCTTTGTATTTTTCAGTGTCGAATTTTTTCTGAACTGTTGTTCTTTTTGACTTACAACGCTGGTAAAACAATCCTTCGCCATGATTGAAGAGGCCGAGAACCTCAAGACCTTAGTGGTGGAGAACAAGGAGCTTCGCCAAGAGCTGGATAAGCTCAAGGCGGATCATGAAAAGAGCATTTCTCAAATCCTTGAGTCCTCCTCCATGCTACTGATGAGCGTGATCGCAAGATCGCTGCTCAAGATAAAACAATCTCGGACCTCAAAAATGAGCTTAGCAGAGAGAAGGATCTTTCTGACGCGCTCCGGGCTAAACTCCAGAGTCTCCGGGAGGAGAAGACCAAAATTGACGACGCCATTTTCGGTACATTCCATCTGTCTGACTTGTCTTTTTCTTCGACTTCTACCAATGTAGGATTTTTCTTAACTTGTTTTGTGTATAGGTCCTCTAAACTTGACGGACTCTTCCTCCACCGAGCCCCGCACCCATCGGCTTACCCAAGTCGGTGACCTGCTTCATGACTTCCGTCAGTCCCTTGAGGACATCGGCAAAGCTCTCAAGATTCCGGACATGCCAAGCATGTCAGATTTTTAGGTGCAGGACAAGGCAAGGGAGATGCCGTAACTTGTTCAGGATTGGAACATGTCCTACGCGCAGACTGTTGCGCAGAACGCTCTCACCATGGTCATGAGCCACCATGGAAACATGGAAATATGGCAAGTGAGCAGAGGGTACTGCAAGGTAGATGAAGACGGCCAGGAGCAGGACCTTCAAGCCATCATGCACTCCTGCGCCGGATATGGGTGTCACGTGGCTGACCTAACCAGCTACGAGATCCCCTTCTTCACCCGCGTAGATACTCCGCCTCCTCCTCCGGAAGAACCAGCAGAAGTTTCCGACGATGAACGCACCACCTCGGATGCGGACATCTCGGAACGATATCAAGGCGGCATTTCCAGCGAGCCGGCAGCTCCTTCGTCTCCTCCTGCATCATAGATTGCCAGAAATATTTGTATTATCCTGTAAAAACATGATGCGTCTATAAATGTAAAGTACTATGACTTTGCTAGTGCTAAGCTTTTGATCTATTCAGCACTTTTGGCTTTAATTTTTTTGTGTGCCTGAAATGTTTTCATAAGCACTTGTACTTTTTCGTCTATACTTATCGTTTATCTGTCTTTCTGCCTCGTCCCTTTCATGAGCCGGCTAAACCTTCTGCCGGAAACTTTGCCGAGCAACAGAGGTCAATTGTTAAACCAGTTTAAACTCGGAAACAAAGCCGGCTTCCTGTACCAACAATTCACTACTCGGAAAATGCCCGCATCATGCAATCAGACAAATAACCAAAGTAAAGACTAGAAACTTTAGAGTTATACCCGAGGGTAGCAGTTTTAGAATCGGAAATCTAAACCAGAACGAACATGAGCATAAAGTACTTTCAAGCATTCTGGGATTTTCGACTATGACATGATCATTCGGAAATAAGATGGTAAAAACTTCTCAGAAAAATTTGAGGCAACCAAAACTTTTATTTCTCACAGAACATGTACATATATATTTTTACAAAGAAGGATAAACTAAGAATAAAAGGGACGTAGCTGAGCAATATTCCACGGTCTGTCTAACTCATCCAGATTTGTACTGCCTCCAGCTCTCTTTATCTTCTTAGTAGCAGGTCTTTCTTTGACTGGCCTCATGTTAGTTAAGTAGTACGATCCATTGTGCAATACTCGACTAACTAAAAAGGGCCCTTCCCATACTAGGGAAAGTTTGTGCTTTCTTTGTTGCACAAGCCGGAGAACCAAATCACCTTTATTGAAAGATCTATTTCGGACTCTCTGGCTATGATACTTGCGTAACTTCTGCTGATAGGCTGTAGATCTCATTTTAGCAACGACACGAACTTCTTCGACTAAGTCGAGATCATTTTGTCGAGAAATTTCAGCATCTTCTTCAATATACGCGGCCACTCTAGGAGAGGTGTGAATCAAATCACTAGGAAGAACTGCTTTTGCACCATAGACCAAGAAGAAAGGTGTGTATCCGGTTGACCTATTTGGAGTCGTTCGTAAACTCCATATTACATAGGGTAATTCCTCTGCCGAAGCCCCCGCAGCACGTCATAGTGGTGCTTCGAGTCTCGGTTTCAGGCCTTGTAGGATTAAACCATTTGCTCTTTCAACTTGTCCGTTAGCTTGTGAATGTGCGACTGACGCAATGTCAAGCCGGATATTTTGCTCATTGCAGAATTTAGCCAATTCTCTCATAGAGAAGTTACTCCTGTTGTCCGTGATAATGCTATGTGGATAACCATACCGGATTATAACATCCTCGAAAAATCTTTTGGTTGTTGCTCCATCACAACTAGTGACAGGTTTAGCCTCAATTCATTTGGTGAATTTATCCACCATCACTAAGAGGTGAGTAAATCCGCTTGGAGCTCGTTTAAAAGGTCCTACCATATCAAGCCCCCAGACCGCAAAGGGCCATGTTATAGGTATTGTTACTCGATCAGCGGAACATGAGCTTGTTTGGCGTACTTTTGGCAGCCTTTGCACGTCTTGACTAATCGTTCGGCATCTGCCTGAGCTGTAAGCCAGAAAAATCCGTGTCTGAAAGCTTTTGCCACTAAAGATTTGGCTACAGCGTGGTGACCACACTCGCCTTCATGGATTTCCCTTAAGATTTCCACTCCTCCTTCCAGAGATACACAGTGCTGAAAAACCCCAGAAACACTCCGCTTATAGAGCTCACCTTTAACAATAGTATAGGCTTTTGCTCGTCGGATAATCTGCCGGCTCAGCACCTCGTCTTCGGGTAATTTGCCATCTACCAAATAATCGAGGTAGGGTTGAGTCCAGCTAGGAATTACAGCCAGAACTGCTATCAAAGGTGAGTCGGATCTGGTCGGATATTCCTCATCTACTCCCTTTATTGAGGGAACTTTGAGGTGCTCTAGAAAAGTGCCATCCGGGACCTCTTTCCGCGCAGAACCTATCCGAGATAGTGTGTCTGCTTCCTCATTTTCTGCTCGAGGAATATGTTGAACTTCAAATCCTTCGAATGGTTTAGATAGATCATCCACAACAGCTTTATATGCTGCCATGTGCTTATTTGCATTACAAATATCCGACACTTGTTGAGCAACAAGACCCGAATCTCCGTAACACATTAAACGCCGGATGCCAATATCCTTAGCAATCTGGATTCCATGCAGGAGTGCTTCATACTCAGCATTATTGTTTGTTGCTGTGAAGTGGATCTGCAACACGTATAAAAGTTTATCTCCTTGGGGTGACTTGAGCACCACGCCAGCCCCCGAGCCCCCACGAGCCTTAGACCCATTGAAGAAGAGGGTCCAATATTCTGACTTAGGGAGGATCATGTTCTCCTTCGTCTCTATCCAATCAGCGACAAAGTCAGCAAGGATCTGGGATTTGATTGTTGTCCGAGGTTTATACTCAATGTCAAAAGCTGAAAGCTCTATGCCCCATTTGGCGACGCGTCCTGTGGCGTCACTGTTGTTGATTATATCTCTCATGGGAGCTGTGCTCACCACGGTAATTGGATGCTCCTAAAAGTAATGTCGCAACTTTCGAGATGCTAGAAAAAAACCGTAAGCCAACTTTTGATAATGCGGATACCGCTGTTTTGACTCTGATAGGACTTCGCTGACAAAGTAAGTCGGATGCTGCACCAGGTGTTCCTGATTTTCCTTCGGTCTCTCCACCACCATGACGATACTAACGACCTTATTTGTCGCAGCAAGATAAAGCAACATCGGTTCTTGAGGTTCCGGCGCTGCAAGGATAGGAGCAGATGAGAGTACTTTCTTCACGTCTTGTAGTGCAGCTTTAGCTTCATCAGTCCAAACAAAATCTTTGGTCTTTTTCAGGAGTTTGTATAATGGTGTGACTCTTTCACCAAGCCGGCTTACAAACCGACTAACTGCAGCAATGCAACCAGTTAGTCTTTGTACATCCTTCAGGCGAGTTGGCTTGGAAATATTGAGTATAGCCTTGATTTTGTCCCGGTTCACCTCTATGCCTCTCTGAGACACGATGAAACCTAACAATTTTCCAGCTTGTATTCCAAAGAAGCACTTCTTCGGGTTAAGCATGATGTTGTATCCTCGTAGGTTGGCAAATGTTTCCTCGAAGTCGGAAATCAGCGTTTCCTTCTTTTTGGACATTACTGCAATATCATCCACGTATGCATGTACATTGCGTCCGAGTTGGTCATGGAGGCAACGCTGCATCATGCGCTGGTATGTAGCTCTTGCGTTCTTCAGCCCAAAGGGCATCGTAACAAAATAGAAGGTTCCGAAGGGGGTTATGAATGAAGTTTTGACTTTGTCAGATTCCTTCATCCGGATTTGGTGATAACCGGAATATGCGTCGAGAAAACAGAGGAGCTCACTGCGAGTAGAATCGATAACTTGATCAATTCTAGGCAGAGCGAACGAATCTTTTGGACAAGCCTTGTTCAAGGCAGTATAATCAACACACATCCTTAAATCAGTGGTGTCCTTTTTAGGGACCATTATAGGATTGGCCGACCACTCAGTGTGGATGACCTCTTCTATAAATCCGGCTAACTCGAGCCATGCTAGTTCCTTAGCTATTGCCTTACGCTTTTCATTGCCAAATCATCGTAGGGACTATTTGACGGGTTTAGAGTTCGGGTTTACATTTAGAGAGTGCTCGGCAAGTTCCCTAGGTACTCAGTCATGTCAGATGGCTGCCATGTGAAGATATCTTGATTTGCTTGGAGGAACTTGACGAGCGCGCTTTCCTATGCGCTACCTAGGCCTACGCCTATCTGGGTCACCTTGGAGGGGTCATCATCCTTCAACGACGTCTTCTTCGTATCTTCTGATGCCTTGAACTCCGTATTTGGCTTTGTCATCTCCTTCTTCGTTGCGGGCATCTCGGACGAATCTATGCTCTTCTTGATCTCCTGGTACTCCTGGGCGTGCAGCACGGCTTCAACAAAGGCGGTATTTCCATCCTCGCACTCTCGCGCTTTCTTCGGGTCTCCCCTGATGGTGATCACGCCGTTGGGACCTAGATTTTTCATCATATTGTAAATGTAACACGGACGAGCCATAAAAGCCCAGTAAGCCGGACGTCCGAATATAGCGTGGTACGCGCTCTTGAACGAAACCACTTCGAAAGAAAGTGCCTCCGTCTGATAGTTCTTTGGAGTTCCAAAGGTAACATCCAAAGTGATCTCTCCCAGGGAATTAGCTTGTCTTCCTGGGACAACTCCGTGAAAGATCACAAAGCTATGGTTCAGCTGTGTTTCCGAGATCTTCATCCAGCGTAGCGTTTCGACATAGAGAATATTGATACCGCTACCACCGTCCATGAGGGTCTTGGAGAAACCATCACCGTCAATCAGTGGATTGACGATTAAAGCGTATTTTCCTCGCCTGTGTAATTTAGGCGGATGATCATCGCGGTCAAATGTGATTGCCACTTCTGACCAGTCCGAATCTTTGGGGGACGGCTTGTTGCATTGAGCTCGTGTAGAACTGCTTTCTTGACCTTTGCTGGTTGAGATCCGAGGAAAGTGACATAAGTGTCCTTCTTGGTGGGAAAAGTTTTCTTCCCTTCCGACTTGGGATTTGAAGCGTCAGCTTCCTCCATGTCAAAATCTTCCTTGGTCTCTTTTTCTTTTTCGGGATTCTTCTTTCCCTTCTTCCGCTTAGCTTTGTAGCCCGCGGTGTCATCTCTTTTGATGTCGTTATTGAAACGACATTCGGCGTTGGTGTGGGACGAGCCCCCATTGGCGTCTAGGTGATGCACACATGGGTTATTGGCAATGTCGGCCCAAGAGTAGGTTTTGCCTAGTTGCTGGTCTCCTCTACCCTAGACTCTTGAAGTTCCACGACCATGCCCGCGGCCTCCGTCGTGTCCTTCTCGTCCTCCAGACCCGAAAGTAGCAGTGACCACTGTCGTTTCCGCGTTGGGTTTTTCCTCCGAGGTATTTTTGTGCTTCTGAGCTTGTTGCTTTGGTTGTTTTGCCGACTGAGGCACATCTAGGGCATTGAGCAATCCCTCTGCATCGTCGTCAGCATCTGCATACTTGCTTGCTGTTTCTATCATCTCTCCCAAATCAGTGACCTTGTCACACTTCAAGCGATGACGTAGTAGACCAATTGGGAGACATGCAATGAAAGCTTCAATCGCAGTTTGATCATTTACTCCTTCGTAGGAGTTCTTGGTGTCGATCCATCATCCGAGGTTCCCGGCAAGTTTCTCCGGCTTTCTGGGTGCAACGCTGTAGGTATCCGACCATACAGGGCCTCCGATATGTGCCTTCGAAATTCCGAAAGAACGCACTTTGCATGTCATACCAGTTATGGATGGTGTTCTCCGGAAGTTCATTGAGCCATGATCGTGCCCTCTTCCGCAACATAAGTGGGAGATATCGGGTTGCGACCAGGCTATTTCCGCCTTTGGCGATGCAGCAAGCTTGGAAGAAGTCCTGTAGCCAGGTATCTGGCCGAGCAATGCTGTCGTAGGCTTGGATATGTCTTGAAATAGCGAACCCTTCTGGGAATCTTGTAGCTCTGATGCGTGGTCCGAAGCACTTTGGGCCCACGTAGATATCATCGTTTTCGTAGCGCCGAGCCTCTATGTTGGAATTGATCCTGTGCCTTGCGTCGTTCGGGGATAAAGATCGTCCTGAATGTCAGCTATGGCTGCGGTGCCTTGGAGCCAGACTTCAGCTTCTGCCACCACCTCCTCCGCCATGTCGTCCTCCTTGCCCTCCTTGGGAGCCGTTGTGATGACTGTGTGGTGGAGAGGGTGGAGCAGCTGGATAGTTTCCGGCTGATCGCCGGCCTCCGTCCAGAACATCATTATTCCGATTCCGGGGAGGGTCTTGACTATGACGATCCCCCTGCCGGCTTGTCCCGGCATGGTTTCCATCGTTCCTTCGTCCGTCGTTCCCACCATGGTGGGGCTCAGCCGGATGGCTTGCATGTCTAGGAGGTGGCATTTTTTGACGATCCTCCTCTCGACGTTTCTCTTTATCTTCTCCCCTTCGATCGTTAGATTCTCGTCGAGGAGGATTCCTTGGGTTCAAAGCAGCGATGGCCTCTTTCTTGTCCGCTGGTGCGACGTTGCTCCAGTCGCGTATAGTCCTGCGATGCTATCCTGACGATCCGGTTCTCGAATAATTGTCCTCCCGTTGTTCGGGGCGGTAATGCTGCTCTGGAACACGGTGGGGTCTTACATCAGCCCATGCCGGATCTGTTCGACATTGGTCGGAATCCGAGACCAGTTTTTGACTTCCGGACAAGGCGACCTTTTGCTGCTCCAGTCCCTTGTTGAGTAGTTTGATACCCAAACGGATCTCCTCTGGTCCTGGATTAGCCGATAGAATTTCTCAGGCCGCCACGGTATTCTGTACTAGGGTTGGATATACCCTATCTCCTTTGCTATCTTTTCGTGGCTTCCCCATCTCATCTCCGAAAAGGACGGCACAGATATGTGGGAATTGGTCGTCATTGGTGTGACACTTCCGTGTCTTCTGATGCAACTGAGACATGTAATCCTTAGTTGCCATGTGTTTCTTCTCCTCCTCGATGTTTTTGGCTTCATCCAGGAGTTGTTGACGACGCGCTTCTAGGGCTTGGGCCCTTTCGTCCAGCTCTTCAGCAGTAAGTTCTGCAGCTGTAGGGATAGGTGTGGTTAATGCAGCATCGATGAGTTTATGCGCACCTTTAGTGATCACGTGTCCATCCATCGATTCTTCTTTTTTCGGCTCTTCTGGGATAAGTGCTCCATCTGAGTCTTCTTCGTATTCCTCGGCAATCACCTCCTCTACCAGAGCGTCTTTTGCCGGGGTTTTGTTTTTCTTGTTCTTCTTCTTTGCCTTCTTGGCAGCGCCAGTAGCAAAGACGGATTTGGGTCCGTTTCCCGGAGTCAAGCTCTGATCGGTACTTTCGGACATTTGGACCTCGGGATTATCTCCGATGTCCATGTCATCCTGCGCTTTGGGAGAGTGTTCCCTGGATCCTTCATCCATGGCTTCTTCTTCTGCAGCCTTGGAGTTGTACTCCTCTTCGTATTCCGCGGAGAACTTTCGGAAATCTGCTGACATCATCGATTCATCCGAGGATGCGGGTACGTCGGCATTTTTTCCAATTGCCTCCAGCACCGAGTCGATGTTTTCTCCAGCATCGGCCGAGCCGGATCCGGATCCCACGTAACCGACAAAGTGTGATGCGTGCTTCCTGAGGTACCTGTGGCTTTCGCGATCAGCCATGTCGAAACTTTTGATGGTCTCGAGAATTGCATTAGCGCTTGCATCTTGCATTATCATACGTCGTAGTGTGTACCTTAGGAAAGGTCTGTCTGTCCCGGCATCATCAGAGCCGGAATCAGTGTCATTGATATGCTCCTCCTGGATTTTGACTTTCGCGGGTGGGTCGATCTGGGATACGATCTCTCCGAGGAGGACCACTCCAGATTCGGTTTTAACCGCTAGGTCTTCCTCAGGCTCGGATTTCTCCACTATCTCCGCAGCTGGTGCAGGCTGGGTGGGATTAAGGTTTTCTGAGATCCGGAACTCTGCTGCCTCCACGGACAGAGGGGACCCAGAAGATTCTTCTGCCTCTATCATCACCGCTGGGGTGGGTGGGGAAGGTTCAGCGAAACCGATGTAAACATCGATCTCGTCAAAAGACATGATCGTGTAGGCAGTCACAACCTCCCTAGCCGGAATCCAAGTCTCGTCGAGAACGATGAGAGGGACGTCGCTGGCGTAGAGGATGCGACCGACGGTGATAGTCTCGCCGATTCCGATTCTTGCAGATTTCGCTCGGAACGCAGATCCGAAGCTCACTTGCCCCATGGTGGGCGCCAACTGTCGTCGGATTGATGACAAGTACGCCATGAGGGGGTCCTCGAGGTGTGCGGAAGAGAGGGGTGTGAGACGTATGGTGTTCCGGGACGATGAGCAAACAAGTTTACCCAGGTTCGAATCCGCCAGCTTTGGACGGATCCTACTCCTGCTAGCAATCGATGTCTGGCGAGCGGAATATGGGTTACAAGGGTTTACTTTGTCGAGTTGAGGGTCTAAAGTATTGGTGGTAGGTGCCCTAAAGGCTCTCCCTAGGACGGCTTATATAGATATCCGGCCTACGGTTTACAGGAGAGATCTATCCGGCTACGACTAAGAGTCGGTTACAGAGTACATCTTGAACTACAAGTAACACTATGGGCCTAAGTCGGTAAGTCTTCTGGGCCTTCCCGTAGCCATATTGGACTCCGTCTTTCTCCCTGACTGGGCCGCCCGTGAAGCAATGCTCTAACCCGAAGTGGTCCACCCTGGTTAGTGAGGAACTGTGAGGATACCCGGAAAGTATATCCCCAACAGCTCTCATTGCCCCTATCATAAGCATCTTTAATGTGGTTAAGGTGAAAGTGACACAACTAAGAGGATATGCTTGACAAGTTATAAATTGAAGTCTCATGCCCCTTACTTACGAAGACCGATCCTCATGCTACTCAACTTCAGTCACAAGTAAGCTCTTGTCATTGTAAGTATATACGTATCATAGAGAACCGCCAACGGGGTACCCCTTGCACATGACACGGGAGCTATCCCATAATCAAAATACAAGGCAAGCAGACAATGAGCATCTCAGTGATCTTTTTATTTACTATGTGCATAGATTTTTATTGAGGATGCTTCATAGAATGCTCATTATGGTTATGCTGCAAGTTTCCACCATGATTAGGCATGGCTTAGGATAGCGGCCCAGGCATTTCTCTAACAAACATACAAACTCCATGATCTTACAAGTTTCACTTTTATTTCACACCGCCAGGATCCATAAGCAAAAGAACATGATATCAACTAGGTACAAAATACCTATGAAGCGTTGAAAGCGGTCCCCATGATACATGGTTCTGCTAACTTCAACTCATAAAGCGCAAGCATATGCACAACAAAGAAGGACGCAATGGTTCAGGTTTATTAAGTGCAAGAAAATAAAGTGTGCCATCAAGTTCGTGAGAGCTTTACTAACTAACTTTCTCATAACAAGCAAACATTTTATTCGGAAGAAAACAAGGCATATTGAATATGCACGGAGGTAGCAAATGATGCTAATGGGTAGGTATGGTGGACACCTTGGAAATATTTGGTTTAGGGAGTTGGAAACTTGAGTAAAATATACTCAGAAAAAGTGAAGGCTAGCAATAGTAAGGGAGCGACAAACGAGAGAGCAATAGCTGTCATTATCATGCTTGCAACAAAACAGGACTACTCATGGCATGAAAGTGATTCAAGATCCTCAAGGCAAAATAATTCATCAAGGCTTAATTGATTATCACAGGCATGTGAATGCATGAGCGTGTGCCAAGTCAATTCAAATGAAACATTCAGAGGAGGATACCACGGTGTCATACCAATTTATGAATAGAGCAATGCAAGCAAACATTCATAAGACATGCTACAAACTATTACCGAGCTGGAGCTAGTCATAAGAAAGCAAGAACTATTAAGCATCCAAAGAAAACATACACTCTTCATGAACGGACTAAGCATGCCGACAATGATGAGTATATGTACAACAATGAAAACAAATAGAGTTCGTTACCAGCCTCTTACCACGCCTCAAGTTGTCATTGATCCTCATTATTGCTCTTCACTTGTGTGGCTTGAATAATAATATGAAACCAATATCCACTAAGGACTGCCGAACCAGAGCAAACTCATAAAACCAAAGAAGAATGACAAATATTTTTGGTGTTTTCGATTTTTAAATAAGAACCAAAAGAGAGAAACAAGCAAAGCAAAATCTTTTTGGGTTTTTCGAATAGTTCAAACAAAGCAAAAAGGGAAAAACAAACCAAGGCAAAAAGAAGAAGCAAACCAAAGAGAAACAACAGAAATATTTTTGGTCTTTTTGTGTTTTTAGAAAGCAAAAGCAAAGAAGAACGAAAACTAAAAAGAGAACGAAAACATGAATATACAAAGTACCAACGCAACATGATATGGAGATGAGTGCGATGTCGGCGTACCCCCCCCCCAAGCTTAGGCTTTTGGCCTAAGTGGGTATCAATCCAAGTATGGATAGGGGTTCCAAGCGGGCGGATCTTGGTAAGAATGGTCGTAGCTGGGCCCATGAGAAGAAGAAGAAGCTCCCCAATCATAAGTGGGCTGCTGATATGAAGATTCTCCCTCATTCGAGGGCTGGACCGAATCATCCGTGACCTCCCTTCCAGTGTCCTGCTCCTGTTGGGAGAGCTCTCCCAAATACGTGTCAAGCTCCTGCTCAGTGAGGGACCATCCTTCCTTGTTATCAAGGTTAAACAAAACAGGTGCAGGCAAAAGAACAACACACTCGGACTTGCTTTTTCTCCAACCAGCTTTGAGAAAGGTTATTTCATAAGATAACTCACTCATACTAGCCCACGAGGAAACAAATTTATGTTGTATCATGGAATTAAGATCAAGCCTTTCTATGGGAAACTGTAGGTCTAGATGATGAGGCACTAAACCATGCAATGCTAGTAAACGAGAAGCAATGAGGCCTCCACAAATTCCACCTTTCTCACGGTTAGCAGCAAGACGGAAAGCTATCAAAGCACCCAAGTTGTAAGACCTATCTCGTCTAAGAGCAACAGAGATAAATGCTAGATCAAATGAAGATAACTTATTAGCAGTTTTCCTAGCAAGAACACACTTGGCAATAAAGTAGGCAAAGTAGAGAATGGAGGGAAGATAAATGTTACGGATTTTTCCAATCTCCTTTGAGAAGCTACTCCCTTGGCAAATTTCTGTGTATAAGTCCATGAGTGGTTGAGGTCTCTCCTTAATCTTTCTACATGATCCCCATTGAGGTACCTTAATAGCTGCACAAAAATCATCAAGAGAAAGGTCGACATCTATATTGTAAATTTTATAATGTACCATGGGGTTAGGCAAAGAGTGACTAAATTGGAAGTCCTGCACCACAGACATGGTTAGCTTCACAAATTGACAGGGTTCATCTTCCAAAAAGTGCTCTAACCCTGCATTAGAAACCAAAGTGTGGAAATCTTGTAGAATTCCTGCAGCTCTCATGAACTTGGAGCATGGATAAATGGAGGGAAAAACTTCCTCCTCCTGGTGGACCTTCATGACCTCAGGCTCCCAAATCTCATGTTGGTTTAGGTGGTGTTCACTCATCTTCTATTTTGAAATTTAAACACCTATTAAACAAGTGATTGCAAAGTAAATATAATGAAGGATTCTACTCATAGGGACTTGCAAGAGGCCTAAACATGCATCAAAACTATATCTCTAAGCATCAAACAAGCTTACAATCCCTCATAACCAGTCACCTACAGCAGCAAAATACTCAACATATAATCCACTAAACACAAATCTACTTGGACAAGGGGAGGAGTCACATACCTGGGAACAAATGCTCCAAATTTCAGCAAGAAAGATGGGCTGAGCAAGGAGATCGAAAAAATCGAGAGCAAGCACAGCAAGAACGCGATTTTGAGCTATGAACTGGAGCTTACTCGGGAGAGAGAAAAAAGTGGCAGGTGAGAGAGGTAGTGGGGGGCCAGGGGTGGCCCACACCAGGGCATGGCGCCACCCAAGGCTGGCCGCGCCACCATGTGGTGTGCCTACCTGGTGGTCCCCCTGGTACCTCCCAGGTACTCCTCTGCCCCTTTTTTCACGTAAAAATTTAATATGAATTTTCTGAAATTTTTCGAGACACTTTATTTTTGGACATTTTTCAGAAATAGAAGAATGATTTTTCTAACAGACGGATTTTTTTTTGAAACATGATGCAAGGACAAAACAAGGCTAGAACTACAGAAGTTCTAACATGCAAGCAACTAACAACAAAAAGAAAACTAAACGAAAGCAAAAACTAAAATGCAAAGGATATAAATAAACGGAGATAATCATAATGAAAACATTGTTTTGTTCAATGGATTCCTTTTGTTAACAAGGTTAATCAAGTCTTGCTACCAAAACAATTGCATGTGAGACAAAACTTTGTACTCCACTAATGATTATGTTACCTCAACCTTGATAGCAATGGTCCCAATCATAATAGTTTCAAATTTTTCTCTTGGTATGGGACAATATATTTCTCCAACTTGAATGCCTTCAACATGTTCAATTGAATTCAAACCATAAGTCCTTTCAATCTTCTTGGGGAAATAGACAGTATGTTCCTTGTCATTAACATTGAGGTCACCTTTCCTTGATTACAATTAATAACAGCTCCTGCAGTATTAAGAAAAGGTCTCCCAAGAATAATAGACATATTATCATCTTCGGGCATTTCAAGCACAATAAAATCAGTTAATATCAAGCAATTGTGAGCCACCTGAACAGGTACATCCTCACATATACCCACAGGAATAGTGGTAGATTTATCAGCCATTTGCAAAGATATATCAGTTGGTATTAATTTTTCAAGTTGAAGCCTCTTATATAGAGAGAAAGGCATAACACTAACTCCAGCTCCCAAATCACACAAAGTAGTTCTAACATAACTTTTCTTAATAGAGCAAGGGATAGTTGGAATCCCTGGGTCTCCAAGTTTCTTAGGAACCTTACCATTGAAGGAATAATTAGCAAGCAAAGTAGAAATTTCTTCATTAGGGATCTTCCATTTATTCGAGACAATGTCCTTCATATACTTTGAGTAAGGAGACAATTTAATAGCATCAGTCAAAGGAATTTGCAAGAATAAAGGCTTCATCCACTCACAAAACTTATTATAGTGTTCATCTTCCTTTGACTTGTGTTTCTTATCAGGGAAAGGCATAGGTTTTTGGACCCAAGGTTCTCTTTCACTACCATGTTTCTTAGCAATAAAATCTTCTTTGGTGTATTTAGTGTTCTTAGTGTGGTTTTCAGGTTCTTCTTCAACTTTTTCTTCATTAGGAACAACATTTTCTTCATTACCACTTTTAGTTTCAGCATCAGAGATAGATATACTATTAGGATCTATAGCAGGTTCAGAGGGTTCTACAACAGTTTTATGTTTCTTTTTTCCTTTTCTTACGAGTAGAACCACTATTTTTGGCTTGTTGAGAATCCTGCTCGATTCTTTTGGGATGCCCCTCAGGATATATAGGATCCTGGGTAGCATCTCCACTTCTAGTTCTAATTTCATAAGCATGTTTTTCTTTAGCAGCATTAACTAGCAAGTCGTTTTGCACTTTAACGAGTTGATCTATTTGAGCTTGGACCATTTGAAAGTGTTTAACAATCATTTTAACATCATTAGAGGTTCTTTCCACAATATCTTTCAACTCAACAATAGCTCTAGTGTTTTCCATTAGATGATTTTGCACCCTTTTATTAAAGTTATCTTGCTTAACAATAAAGATATCGAATTCTTCTAAGCATTGATCAGGAGGTTTAGAGTAAGGGATATCACCTTCATCAAAGTGTTGGAGAGAGTGTACCTCAATAGTGGATGAGTAGGGAATAGGCTTACATAATTCTTCTATAGGAGGTAAATTCTTGACATCTACAGCTTTAATTCCCTTCTCCTTAAGACATTTCTTAGCTTCCTTCATCACTTCATCATTTAATTCAATAACTCCCCTCTTCTTTGATGTTGGAATATGCACAGGAATAGATGGTTCAGGTACAATTACTTCAGGTATAGCTTGTTTAGGAGGAGTTCAATCTTCATAATTCTTGCTTATTTTAGCCATTAATTCCCCAGCTTCCTTAGGAGTCCTATTCCTGAAAACACAATCAGCACAACTATCTAGGTATGTCCTAGATTCTTCGGTTAGTCCATTATAAAATATATCAAGCTCATTCTTAGGCAATGGACTTCCAGCCTGTGCATGAATCAAAGCACAAAACCTTGCCCAAGATTCGGGCAATACCTCTTTTTCTCCCTGTTTAAAATCAAAAAATTCTTGCAAAATAGCATGTCTAGCACTGGGAGGAAAATATTTCTGTAGGAAAGTACTAATCAAGCACTCAGGGCTATCAATAGATCCAAGAGGTAAATTACTAAACCAAGTTTTAGCTTCTCCTTTCAGTGAAAAGGAAAAAATCTTAGCAACAAAGTAAGTACGCATCTTAATATCATCAGAAAACAAGCCACTCATGGTAGAAAGTTCATTCATATGTGCTACCGCACTTTCATTCTTAGTCCCACAAAAAGGTTCTTTCTCAATAACAGCTATGTAAGATAGATCGAGAGAGAAATCATAATCTTCATCTATAATGTTTATGGGAGAAGCAGCAAACTTAGCATCAGGAGAAAATTTGGGTCTAATAGTACGCCTCTCAAGGAGACTCTTACCAGCGCTCCTATCATGGGAGTTTTTACACTTTAATAAACTCATCGGTCATCTCAACATAACCATCTTCAATATCATAACTCTCACTAGACTTAGGTGAGCTAACAGGTGTGGTAGTGTCTTCATTAGGAGTTTTGGTATTTCCAGCTATAGTTCTAGCAATCGTAGCATATAGGAAAGGACCTAATGAACCACTCTTATCAAGCACAGTAGAAGCAGCATCATAAGCATCAGAAGTTTCAGATTCAGCAGTAGTAGCAGTGTGTGTAGCATGTGTATGTGGTTGTGTAAGGAACTTACTTAGAACAGACGGTGAATCAAGAGCAACAGAGGTGTTCAGAACCGTACCTCTTCTTGTAGTGTATGGTAAAATAGGAACCTTGCCATCACGAGACTTACCCATGATGGATGGATAGCAGCGAACAATAGAGAATCCAAGTGGACTTGATAAATAAAGCTATGCTCCCCGGCAACAACGCCAGAAAATAGTCTTGATGACCCACAAGTATAGGGGTGTATCGCAGTATTTTTGAGGGAAGTGAAACCCAATTTATTGATTCGACACAAGGGGAGCCAAAGAATATTTATAAGCCTTAACAACTGAGTTGTCAATTCAGCTGCACTTAGAAACAATCTTGCTCACAGTAGTTTATCAGTAGCAAAAGTTTTGTAGTAGGAATAGTAAAGTAACAGCAGTAGTAAAGCAAAGACAGTAGTAACAAAAGCAGTAAATAGTGGGATTCGAGTGCGGTAGGCATAGGGATGGATGGACGGGCATTGTATGGTCAAGAAAATTCACATAGCAATTAGAACATAGGGCAATTGCAGATAAATAAGATAAAGCATCCAAGTACTAGACAATCCTAGGCATGTGTTCCATATATAGTCATACGTGCTCGCAATGAGAACTTGCACAACATCTTTTGTCCTGCTAGCCCGTTTGCAGCGGGGCCTCTAGGGAACTACTTGCAATTAAGGTGCTCCTTTTAATAGAGCACCGGAGTAAAGCATTAACACTCCGTGAACACATGTGATCCTAACATCAAAGCCATTCCCTTTCGGTTATCCCGATTTCTGTCACTTCGGGGCCATAGGTTCTGGACAACAATGTGTGTATACAACTTGTAGATAAGACCAGAAACAATACTATCATAATGGATCAATAACATGTTCAAATCTGAAATCATGGCACTCGGGCCCTAGTGACAAGCATTAAGCACAACAAGTCGCAACAAAGTCATAAAGCACTAATAAAAGACACTAGGCACCATGCCCTAACAATTTGATGCCATTACATGAACGATCTCATCCAATCCCTACCATCCCCATAGCCTACAGCGGGGGATTACTCACTCATAGATGGGGGAAACATGGATGGTCGATGGAGAAGCGATGGTGATGATGATGGCGATGATCTCCTCCAATTCTCTGTCCCGGCAGGGTGCCAGAACAGAGTTTCTGGTGCTGTTTCGTGGAATCTGGTGGCGGCGGAGCGGAACTCCTTCTAGAAAAACGTCGACCCCCCCGAAGTTTTTAGGTCAAAAGGCTCCTTATAGGTGAAGAGAGAGGCCGAGGGGTTGCCTGGGGGGCCCACACCACCCCCTGGCGCGGCCTGGCCTGACCCGTGCCAGCAGGTGGTGTGGCCACCCCCTGGCTCTTCTCCGTCTCGTATTCTGGCTCTTGGAGTCTTTGGGTGAAATAGGATTTTTGGCATATTTTCCGGGATTTTTCCTGATAGTTGATTTTCTGCACAAAAAGTAGACACCAAGGCAATTCTGCTGAAAACAGCGTCAGTCCACACTAGTTGTATCCAAATCACACAAGTTTAGAGGAGAAACAATAGCAAAAGTGTTCGGGAAAGTAGATACGTTTTGGACGTATCACTCCTCGCCTAAAGCTAGATGCTTCTTTATTCTCTTTAATGGCTCGTCTGGTCTTTGGACGTAACCCACTGCGTAATCGTTGTCTTTAAGCATCACCAGACATGGGCCACGTCATCCGGCATTGCCCGCGTTACCTTGGTCGCCCCTGACCCGCTGGTCCTCTTTTTTACTATGCTTCGCTCATGCTATAGCTAATAAAGCCACCTTTTGACCAGCGGGGGATTCCTTCTCTTGGAAGCCACGAGATAGTCCGGCCAGCATATAGCTAATCCGGCTTATCAAGTTACCTGCAAAACAGTTAGATAAACATGGCCGGCATATATCTTATGCCGGCCGGACCATAGTCAAGGAGATGCTCCATGGGCCAGGTCACTCTGTGGTTCGGCCTGCCTTGAGGTGACCCGGTCAGCACTTGCTTTGACCGTGTTGTACCCCGGCTAACTCGGCCCTTATACCCTGGCGTTACCCTACCCGGGGTATCTCCCCAACATTAGTCCCCGAAGTTGGTGCGGTCTTAGCAACTTTTGGTTTTTAAGGCCACAATAGGTTCCCATATCCGGATCTTTGCCTCTTTGGCCGAGTTACCCCGTAACCCTCTTGCGACCCCTTGGCTCATTCCGAGTTATTCCTCGTTGGCCGGGTCTTTTGCTTGCTTATCCGGGTTACCTTTCCTTCCCTTGTACGCTTCCCCACATCCTACGGGGAGGGTAATCATCATTTTGCCTCATTTTAAGGGCCACACGCATTTAATGCGCCGGTTACTGTCGCAATGTCAGGAATAACTGTTGTGCACGTCCCTTCACTGCGGTGCCTCGTTAACTGTAACATTACATCACGTCATGGGATCCCTTGCCCCTGTGGCCCTTGCTGTGGCCACGCTCTGATTGGCTGATTCGGCTGCATACACGCCCGTTGCACGCTATGTGGCAACCGCAAAGAATCCCACTACACGCCCGTTGCGCGGTTAAGTAGAGGGCCTGGGGCGATTTCAGGGGACGTTCCCTATTTTCTCTGTACTTCCTAGTCTCCTTTTTCTCTCGCCGTAGCCTTGCCGCCGCCGCTAGTTTCTTGCTGCTCCGGCGCCGTCACGACTGTGCACAGGTAGCATCTTGCGCCTGCGCTGCCGTTTCCACTCAAGATCTCCATCACGGGGCCTTGCGCTTCCAGTTTCCCCTCCTCCGGTTACCTCTACATTGATTTGTCTCTCGAGGATCTCGAATCCACCATGACTGAGGAGGGAACAGCTGTGGTGGTGCAGCAGGAGGAAGGAGCAGAGGGCTGCGAGTGCGGCTGCTGGGATGTCTCTATCATCCATGAGGAGGACCTGGACTGGCTCCATGCCACGCACCGCATCCCTGTCGGCGTCGCCTGCCGCCTCGCCTCCGGTGAAATCTCTCCTTCCCCCAATCCTGGGGAATATGTTGTTTTCCTTTCGCATTTTCAGCGCGGCTTCGGCCTCCACACCTCCGATTTCTTTTTTGATTTCATTTCCACCTACAAACTGCAACCGCATCATCTCCCCGCTAATGCTATCACTTCTTTGTCCTCCTTTGCTTCTGGCATTGAGGGGTACATCGGCCTCTGGCCAACCAAGGAACTTTGGATCAAGTTCTTTGGTCTCTAGAGGAACGTGGTTCCGGATAAGGAGCTTGCTCCGGAGGACAAGCATCTGACCCAGTGTGGCGCTGCCTCCATATCTCCTCGCAAGACCTCTGCGTTCCCTCGGGTCACTGGACTCAAGTCCTGCAAGGGCTAGGCCCGGACTTTCTTCTATGTTCGGAACACCACCAACGAGGACTTGATCCGGCTCCTCCCCTTCAAGCTTGTCCCTCCTGATACCTCGCTTTGGAGAGCACTCCCAAGCGGCCCATGGCCCTGGCGAATCAAGTGGAGCGCCGGATCAAGGAGCTGCTCAAGGAGAAGCTCTAGGGGAAGGACATCATGATTACTTTTCTCCGCAGCCGGGTCTCCCCCTTCAGAAGCGAGCCCACAAGATTTGCTACTTGAGAGGCCCTCTCGACCCCCACCGGACTTCATCTATTGAACTGGATAACTCGGCGGTTTACCGCCGGATTAAATCCATATTCAATGTGGAGAAAGAGTTCTCCAAGGATTGGGAGTGGGGACTTGAGCCCTTCACCTGGGACAACCCTCCTCCAAAGGTAAACTTACTTTTTCCTGTTTTCCGGATCTTCTCTCTACGTCGATTCACTTTTGTAACTTGTAAATTGTTGTCTTGTTCTCAGCGATTCCTCCAGCAACCACTGGAGGATGGCGAGGTGCTGGGGAGCAAGTGGTTGCCGGACCACACCGAGGAGGATGAGGAGGAGCTTGATCTGGAGACCTTCCTGCCTACCTCGAACATCGTCAAATGCAGCGCTGGTAAGGCCTCTTCTCTAAGGGATTGGCCAGACGACGATGACTTGGATGTTGAGGTCCTAGAGGTACTTGATCCGGTTCCCATCTCTTACGCGCATCTGGTTATCTATGAATGTTCAACTAACCCGGATGGTCAGGTCCACGAGGTTCCTCCCCTCGCCACTGGTGGTCCGGTACCTGCTTCTTCCCAGAAGCGCGTGGCTACCTCGACCACAGCTTCGGAGGTGCCATCGCCCAAGAAGAGGCAGAAGAAGTCTGGGGTGAAAGCCTCGTCTAAGCCGGCCGCCAAGAGCACGGTCCGGAGGGCGCCTAAACCTCGGGCTCCCCCAACCGGGGATGAGTAAAAGTCCTTTTGCGCTGGTACTTGGGGATTTTTCCTTTGCTTGCCTTTGTCTCTTATTGGTTCTCTCTCTTTTTGACTTGGTGCTTTACTTCTTTTCAGAGCTCCTAGGGTCATCCCTCAGAGCGGCACCGGCGTAGCCTCCCCAATCCAAAGCAGCCCTTCTCCCCCGCGCAATGACGATACTCGCCTGCTGAGCCCCATTCAAGAGTGCTCCGCGGCTACGCCTGACCAGAGCCCACCTCGTCAAGAGGAGGGCAATGTCGGCGCGGGGGGGGGTAGTGGGGCGGCTCTAGATACGGTGATGCCAGATCTCCCCAGTTCTCCTTTGGCCTCAGGGCCAAGTCATGAGGTGCCGGTTTCATCGGCACCGCCCCCAACAAGTTCTTCTGTCCCATTGTTTCCTGCATCAGTAGCATCAGCAGACTGAACACGGCACCACACCAGCAGCGGCACCGGCACCAGCACCAGCACAACAACAACACACCGGCCACCAGCACCGGCACCAAGATGCAACAACAGCACCAGCACCAACAGCAGCAGCCAAAGCGTCCACCAAGCCTCCCAAGAGGAAAGCCCCGCCAGCTCCCTCCGGGTCAACTCCCTCAGTTGCAGATATTTTCCAGCCAGCTCGTCAAGCTTCATCCGGCAATCTTAAGAAGGCTACCGGGTCAGCTAAAGGGATTTCATCTGGGTCTACCGCCTCCGGGTCAGAGGGCAGCAGGCATCTGGTTCTGCATACCAGCCCCGCCGCAGCTCAATCCGCTAGGTGAGAGGCCCACGTGAAAGGTCTTGTGGCGAACTACTCTCCCAGTGGTGAAAGTTATAGTCCACTGCTCCTTGAGTATGTGAAAAACTGGAACAATGCAGAATTCATAGACCCGCAAGATGATCTGCCGGAGAAGTTCGGCCCGGCCGAGTTCAGCGCCTAGATGAACTCCGCTACCAAGGCTATTTCCTTAGCTGTCTGGATGATGGAGGTAACTCTTTTCCTCTGTTGTTGGTATCTTGTATAACTGAGCACTTGTAGATATAGCCCCTAGTCCCCGAGCCTCCAAGGGAATAACTTGTTATTTGGTTGGATGCTCCTTATAGAATCTAGCTTTTGTCCGTAACAACGTCAAATTTTAGCATAGTTAGAGCGGGGTTAAGTTCCCTTGGCCCGTATCTTGTACAATTCTAATATCCACACACCTAGAGCCAGGTTAAGTTCCACTTGGCCTGGATCTTGTAGACTTTGAATATCCACACACCTAGAGCCGGGTTAAGTCCCACTTGTCCCAGATCTTGTAGACTTCGAATATCCACACACCTAGAGCCGGGTTAAGTTCCACTTGGCCCGGATCTTGTAGACTTCGAATATCCACACACCTAGAGCCGGGTTAAGTCCCACTTGGCCTGGATCTTGTATACTTCGAATGTCCACACACCTAGAGCCGGGTTAAGTTCTACTTGGCCCGGATCTTGTAGACTTCGAATATCCACACACCTAGAGCCGGGTTAAGTTCCACTTGGCCCGGATCTTGTAGACTTCGAATATCCACACACCTAGAGCTGGGTTAAGTCCCACTTGGCCCGGATCTTGTAGACTTCGAGTATCCACACACCTAGAGCCGGGTTAAGTCCCACTTGGCTCGGATCTTGTAGACTTCGAATATCCACACACCTAGAGACGGGTTAAGTTCCACTTGGCCCGGATCTTATAGACTTCGAATATCCACACACCTAGAGCCAGGTTAAGTTCCACTTGGCCCGGATCTTGTAGACTTTGAATATCCACACACCTAGAGTCGGGTTAAGTCCCACTTGGCCCGGATCTTATAGACTTCAAATATCCACACACCTAGAGCTGGGTTAAGTCCCACTTGGCCCGGATCTTGTAGACTTTGAATATCCACACACCTAGAGCCAGGTTAAGTTCCACTTGGCCCGGATCTTGTAGACTTCGAATATCCACACACTTAGAGCCGGGTTAAGTCCCACTTGGCCTAGATCTTGTAGACTTCGGACTATTTTTACTTTGCCTTTGAACTTTGACATTGCCTTTCTTATTTCAGATTACCACTAACCGCTGAACCGCTGAGTTCCAGCGTTTGCTGGACTCTTATAAAGATATGCGCACGCGTTATGGTAAACTCCTAGAGGCTCACCAGAAGAAGTGTAATGTTCCTTATTTAGACTTTTCCCTCTTCCATGTTCGTTCTTTGGAGTTGTCTGTGATTTGTACTGATTTGCTATACGAATCATGCAGCTGAGGTTGAAGCTGAGAATATCATTATGCGGAAGAATCTGGCTGAGATCAAAGGTAATTTTATCCCCTTCACACAACCACTGTACTTTCCTTCTTTTATCCGGTGGACACGTATACTTTGGGTCCTCCGGGTCATTATGCTGTTGCAGTTGCTCTCGAGGACAGCGTCAGTATGCCTGAAATGATGACCCATTTCCTCGTACAAACAGGTAAGCATGAGGCCGAGATGAAGAAGAAGGATGAAGAGATAGCCCGGCTCCAGCTCCAGGACTCGGAGATCACTCGGCTAAATGCTGAAATTCAGAGGCTCAAGGGCCTCCATGAGTCCGAGTTGCAGAAGGCTGACCAGGAGTTTGTGATACATTGCAAATGTATCTATAATTTTTGATGTTCCATGCTTGGTTTTATCCACTTTCTTGTGTTTTGTTCCAACTTTGGAGTACTTTTCATATGATTTCTTGGACTAACCTATTAACAAGAGCCATAGTGCGGTACTGTTTTCTGTTGTTTTTGGTTCCAGGAAAGTCAGAAAATGAATATTCTCGGAATTGGACGGGACAAAAGCCAAAGTGCCTATTTTTCCAGAAGGGATCAAGTGCCAGAATACGAGACGGAGAAGGGCCAGGGAGCCACCACACCACATGGCCGCACGGCCAGGCCTGGCCCACGCCAGGGGGTGGTATGGCCGCTCCCGGCACCCCCTCGGCCTCTCCTTCCGCCTATATATTTTCCTTGGGACAAAAACCCTAAGGACCCGATCAAAAATCCACGAAAGAGTCTGTAGCCGCCATCATCTCCATCCCTAGATCGGGAGGGATCTGAAGCTCTTCTCGGCACCCTGCCGAAGAGGGGAATTCACCTTGGAGGCCTTCTTCATCACCATGCAAGCCTCCGGTGTGATGCGTGAGTAGTTCATCCTTGGACTACGGATCCATGTAGTAGCTAGATGGCTGGTTCTCCTCCTTTGTGCTTTCATGTTTAGATCTTGTGAGCTCCGTTCATGATCAAGATCATCTATTTGTAATCCATACATGTTGTGTTTGCTGGGATCCGATGGATATTGAGATGCTATTTTAGATTGATTATTGATTCTATCATGTCTTTGTTATTTGTGATCTTGCATGCTTTCCGTTGTTAGTAGCTATCTTGGCCAAGTAGATGCTAGCAACTCCAAGTGTTAGTATTTATGCTCGATAGTGGGTTCATGCCTCCGTAATCTGGGAAGTAGCGAAACCTCTAAGGTACTAGATGTGCTGTTGCTACTAGGGAGAAAACAACAATCCTTTGTTCATAGAACAATCGTATTGTTTTCTTTACACACAATTTGTAAACCAATAATCTGTTGCTTGCAACTTAATACTGGAGGGGGTTCGGACGATAACCTGAAGGTGGATTATTAGTCATAGATGCAGTTGGATGGCGGTCTATGTATTATGTTGTATTGCCCAATCAAGTCTCAAAGGAGTCAAGATGATTAGTATATGCATGTATTGCTTTCTCGGTGTTTGCCAATTGCCCCGCTGTAATTTGTTCACCCAGCATGTTATCTATCTAAGGAGAGCCACCTCTAGTGAACTATGGATCCCGGTCCTTTTTATTTACATACAATCTACAACTGTTTACTTCTCTGTGTTTACTTTCTGCAAACTTTTACTTCTTTCCATTCGATACGTTTAATCCTTTGTTTTCCGCAAAACACGGTGAGATTGACAACCTCATCGCAAGTTGGGGACAAAGTTCTGTGGTTGTGTTGTGCAGGTCTCCACGTTGCTACTAGCACCGGTAGTGCACCCTGCCAAAGCTCAGCTAGTAACACCTTTGGGGTGTTTCCTTGCTCCTACTGGTTCGATTAAACCTTGGTTTCATAACTGAGGGAAACTTGCTATTGTGCTCATCATACCTTCCTCTTGGGGTTCCCAACGAGCTCTACGTCGAACGACGAGCACATCAGTTTGCCGAGGAGAAAGAGCGTTTAACCACGCAAATCTCCAAGGACAAGAGCTTATTGCACGAAGCCGACGTCAAGCTTACATCGGTGACCACCGAATATGAGAAACTCCAGGCCCATAGCACCGACATTCATTCCGAGCTTCAGCGACTCCTCTTCCAGATTGCACGTGAGTTCTCTACCCTTGCTTAACTTTCATTCCTCCGAATCTGGTACTCATAGTTACTGTTTCCTCTGCTCTGTTAGGCAAATTTCTAGAAAGTGATACACTCGGTGCTACTGCCGTAACCCGGTCTCGCGAACAGCGTGGTATTCTTGTTGCCCCTGGTGCCGAGCCAATCCCGTATAATATGGAGGATCTACTTGCGAGCCTCACCGCTCGTCTTGAGATAGTGAAGAACCATGGCGCGGATATTATACCGGCGGCAACACGAATGTTTGGCTCCCTCTGGCCCAGTGAAACCATTCCAAAAAGAGGCTCGTCTTTTATAGCCAAATTAATGGAGTGCGAGGCGCATACGTGGTAGGCCTTGACCGCGTGATGGGGCCGACATTGCCTTGCAATTTGTTCTTTCGTGGTATGAAGGGATTAATCTGGGGTTGCTCACTTGCATGCCCACCGGGTCTAAGTGGTGCGAAGATCCGGATTGGATCGCGCGCCGCAAATCCTGTGCCAACAAGCTCATCCAGTACTCCTTCTGCCACGCTTAGAATGAAGGGCCGAGTTATCTCGATGTTGTTGATGAAGAAGCTGTTTCTGGAGATGAAGAAGAAGGGAGTGAAGGTGAGGCCTCCGAGCTCGGCGACAAGGCCGAAGACCCGGAGGGTGATGAGGTTAACCCTGAGGATCAAGCTGAGGCTAGCGCTCCTGCTCCTTAACAAACACTCATCATATTTATCAGATCCCCGGAATGCTGGGCGGAAATGTATCTAAATACCTTAGTTTGGTTGTGCTACAATTTAATGTTCTGAACTAAGTTTTTAATGCTGGATTATCGTGGGGGAAGTCCTCGAGTTTTGTTTTCTTCTTCCCCCAATTTTTGACTCGGCTCGCGTCTACCTTGATTCGATTTTTCGACTTACGAGTCCGAGGTTCAAAAAATTGATTTAACAATACTTGAAACTTTGATATTAGCTCAAAATGATCCGGCGTTAGATAAATGCAATAAACCAAGGGTTAGTCAGAAAACCAATGTCATCCCGCTTAAGTTCTTTTCCTTAGTCATTTTTCATGTGCTTTGCCATTCCAAACTTGTTCTCTTGCTTGCCATGAAGCCAATTCTTGTTGAACAACAGCAAAGTCGAAGAGTTAGGTTTTTGATGCTCACACATTACTAATCCGACTAAGATATAAGCAACTTAACCCAGCCGACATAAAAATACAAAAACGAGAGACAATTATTATGGCAGTCTCCAAGTCTCTTCTTGGGGTGGAAAAGTTTTCATTGATAAGCTCATTGCCGACATACATACCGACATATGAGTAGCTCAGATACATTCACCTCTTAGTTGGGTGTAGAAAGGACGAAGTAGTGCTACATTCCATGGTCGCTTGGATTCCTCTCCGGACCTGTCCGCCTTGTTCTTTTCATGGGGTTGTGCATCAATAAGTTAGTAGGAATCATTGTGCAAGGCTTTGCTTACAATGAAAGGTCATTCCCATGGAGGGGGTAGCTTATGCATGCCAGCTATGCGCTATATTAGTCGGAGTACCAGGTCACCTTCTCGGAAGACTCGGGGGTTTACTTCCCGGTTATGGTAGCGTCGGAGATTTTGCTGATATATGGTGGATCTGGACAAGGCCAATTCTCTCTCTTCTTCCAGCAGATCAACATCATTTTGCCGGGCTTCTCGCACTTCGGCTTCTGTATTGGGTGACCCTTGGCAAATCGTGCTCTATGTCGGCTGGTAATACAACTTCCGCCCCATATGCCAGAAAGAATGGCGTATAACATGTTGATCTATTTGGAGTTATTCTTAAACTCCATAGTACTGCTGGTAGTTCTATCCAGCACCCCGCTAATCTTTGCAGCGGCTCTAGGAGCCAGGGTTTTATCCCGGACAATACCAGTCCATTGGATCTTTCCACTTGATTGTTTGACACGGGGTGGGCTACTGAGGCGACATCTAGCCGAATCTTCTTTTCTCGGTAGAACCTCGCAACTGCTCCTTCAGTGAAATTTGTTCCATTATTAGTTATGATGCTATGGGATAGACATATCTCAGGATTATATCCTTGAGGAATCTTACTGCTGTTGCCCCATCACATTTCCGAATTGGTTTCACTTCAATCCATTTGGTGAACTTGTTAACCATGACTAGGATATGAGTCATCCCTCCTTTTGCCGGCTTAAATGGCCCTACCATATCTAGGCACCATACAACAAATGGCCAGGTAATGGGGATAGTTTTTAGCTCCGACATTGGTAGATGAGTTTTCGTGGCGTATATTTGATAGCCTTTGCATTTTCTCACCAAGTCTTCTGCTTGCTCCAAAGCACTGGGCCAATAAAATCCATGCCGGAAAGCTTTTGCCACTAATGCCCTTAAGGAGTGATACATTGCAAATGTATCTATAATTTTTGATGTTCCATGCTTGGTTTTATCTACTTTCTTGTGTTTTGTCCACACTTTGGAGTACTTTTCATATGATTTCTTGGACTAACCCATTAAAAAGAGCCACAGTGCCAGCTGCCTGTTTTCTGCTGTTTTTGGTTCCAGGAAAGTCAGAAAATGAATATTCTCGGAATTGGACGGGACAAAAGCCAAAGTGCCTATTTTTCCGGAAGACATCTGATGCCAGAATACGAGACAGAGAAGGGCCACCGGCCACACCACTGGCCAGGACAGCTTCGCGCCGGGGTGGTGCAGCCGACCCAGAACCCCTTAGCCTCTCCTTCCGCCTATATATTGCCCTCAGGACCAAAACTCTAAGTACCCAACCAAAAATCCACGAAAGAGTCTGTAGCCGCCGTCGTCTCTGTCCCTAGATCGGGAGGGATCTAAAGCTCTTCCCGGCACCCTATCAGAGAGGGGAATTCACCCTGGAGGCCTTCTTCATCATCATGCAAGCCTCCGGTGTGATGCGTGAGTAGTTCATCTCTGGACTACGGGTCCATGTAATAGCTAGATGGCTGGTTCTCCTCCTTTGTGCTTTCATGTCTAGATCTTGTGAGCTCCGTTCATGATCAAGATCATCTATTTGTAATTCTGCATGTTGTGTTTGCGGGGATCCGATGGATATTGAGATGCTATTTCAGATTGATTATTGATTCTATGATGTCTTTGTTATTTGTGATCTTGCATGCTTTCCGTTGTTAGTAGCTATCTTTGCCAAGTAGATGCTAGCAACTCCAAGAGTTAGTATTTATGCTCGATAGTGGGTTCATGCCTCTGGTAATCTGGGGAAGTGACAAACATATCTAAGGTACTAGATGTGCTGTTGCTACTAGGGAAAAACAACAATCCTTTGTTCATAGAATAATCGTATTGTTTACTTTACACGCAATTCGTAAAGCAATAATCTGTTGCTTACAACTTAATACTGGAGGGGGTTCGTATGATAACCTGAAGGTGGATTATTAGTCATAGATGCAGTTGGATGGCGGTCTATGTATAATGTTGTAATGCCCAATCAAGTTCCAAAGGAGTCAAGATGATTAGTATATGCATGTATTGCTTTCTCGATGTTTGTCAATTGCCCCGCTGTAATTTGTTCACCCAACATGTTATCTATCTTAAGGAGAGCCACCTCTAGTGAACTATGGATCCCGGTCCTTTCTTTTACATACAATCTACAAACTGTTTACTGCTTTGTGTTTACTTTCTGCAAACTATTACTTCCTTCCATTCGATACGTTTAATCCTTTGTTTTTAGCAAACCGGTGAGATTGACAACCTCATCGCAAGTTGGGGACAAAGTTCGGTGGTTGTGTTGTGCAGGTATCCATGTTGCTACTAGCACCGGTAGTGCGCCCTGCCAAGGCTCAGCTAGCAACATCTTTTGGGTGTTTCCTTGCTCCTACTGGTTCGATTAAACCTTGGTTTCATAACTGAGGGAAACTTGCTGCTGTGCTCATCATACCTTCCTCTTGGGGTTCCCCAATGAGCTCTACATCAACACTGAGCCATCAAGGAGGCATGGTGGCCACATTCCCCTTGGTGAATATCCCGAAGTATTTCAAGTCCTTCCTCCGGATCAACACACTACTGTAGTACTATAGTCACACTCCTTTTGTATAGTTTGGCGTTGATAATTGTATAGGCCTTTTCCCTTCTCTGGATTTGCCTTGAGACTATTTCGTCATCTGGCAAGATTCCCTCTTTTAGAAAATCAAAAATTGGCTTGGCCCAAGTTGGTACAGTCCGGACGGGAAATGGTTCCTCATCAATTTCTATCGCATCCAGCGACATAACTCCTGCCGGATCGGGCTGATCAATCCCCGGGTTCGCTGAAGCAGTCCCTGGGTTTGCCGAGGTGCTTCCCCACTCTATCTCCATAGGTGCAGCTCCTGACCCGGATAGTGCCGGGATATAAATTGAATCTGATTCGGTTGAGGGCGTGATAGATGGTTTTCTCAGGTGCTCCAAAGCAAAATTTGGCGGGATTGGCTGCCGAGATGAGCCTAACTTGGACAGTGTGTCTGCTGCCTCGTTTTCAATCCGAGGTATGTGGTGGAACTCACACCCCTCGAAGAACCCACTTATCTTTTGAACATGGAACCTGTATAGGGCCATGTTAGCATCCAAGGCATCCCAATTTCCAGACACTTGTTGCACCACCAAGTCGGAATCTCCAAAGCATTGTATCCGACGTATCCCTACTTCTTTCGCTACTTTGAGACCATGTACCAATGCTTCGTACTCCTCCATGTTATTCGAGGCACTGAAGTGGATTTGAAGGACATATTTCAGTTGGTCCTTCTTGGGTGAGGTAAGCACTACTCCAGCACCCAACCCATCTTTCAGTTTTGATCCATCGAAGTGCATTTGCCAATAATTGAAGTCCGGCAGGGGTGGCTCGTATTGCATTTCACCCCAGTCCACAAAGAAATCCGCCACGGCCTGCAACTTGATAGCATCTCTTCTGTCAAATTGTGGTGCATATGGAGCTAACTCGTTGCCCATTTTGCTATCCGGCCACTTGCATCTTTGTTACTCATAATCTCCAAAATGGGTGCCTCACATATCACCTTGATGGGGTGTTCCTCAAAATAGTGTTTGAGTTTCTTGGCCGACATATATACGCCGTATGCCATCTTCTGATAGTGAGGGTAGTTCTGTTTTGAAACTGACAATACCTCGCTCAGATAATACACCGGCCTTTGCACCGACTTTCCATCTTCCTCACGCTCCACTATGATTACTACACTTACGACTCGGTTGGTCATGGCTACGTAGAGCAACATTGGCTCCTTGGGTAGTGGTGCTGCTAGGATCGGTGCTGTAGATAACATCTTTTTCAACTCTCGAAACGCAAGGTCCACATGTGGCGTCCATGTGAATTTATCTGCCTTTTTCATTAATTGGTAGAGGGGCAAGGCCTTCTCTCCCAACCAACATACGAACCGACTTAACGATGCCAGGCAACCAGTGAACTTATGCACATCGTTAAGGCATTTTGGCAGTTCCATTCTCTCTATGGCCCGGATTTTCGTCGGGTTAGCTTCAATGCCACGGCTAGATACCAAAAAACCGAGTAACTTTCCAGCGGGCACGCCAAAGGTGCACTTCTTCGGGTTTACCTTCATTCGGAACCTTCTTAAGTTCGTGAATGTCTGCCGGATATCATCGAGGAGCGTATTGCTTTCCTTGGTTTTTATCACCACATCATCCACATAAACTTGCACGTTTCGACCTATTTGGTCATGTAAGCATTTTTGCATGCATCATTGGTATGTTGCTCCTGCATTACGTAGTCCAAACGGCATAGTGCGGTAGCAATAAGCCTCGTACGGGGTAATAAACACAGTCTTTATTTGATCATCTGGATTCTAGGGTATCTGGTCGAAACCAGAATACGCATCAATGAATGATAGTAGCTCACATCCGGTTGTTGAGTCTATGACCTGATATATCCTAGGGAGTGGAAATGGATCTTTGGGACACGCCTTATTCAGGTTCGTGTAATCAATGCACATGCGCCATACCACAACCACGTTCGGATCATCTTTCTTCTTCTCCACAAGCACCGGATTAGAGAGCCAATCCGGATAGAGTACTTCCATGATTAATCCGGCCGCTAGGAGCCTAGCTATTTCATCCCCAATGACTTTCCTTCTATCTTCGGCGAAACGCCGGAGAGGTTGCTTTACTGGCTTAGCCCCAGGTCTTATGTTTAAGGAGTGCTCAGCCAACTCCCTCGGTACACCTTGCAGATCCTGAGTAGACCAAGCAAAGATATCCCGATTCTCACGGAGTAAGTTGACAAGCTCGCTTTCCTATTTGCTGCTTAACCCGACACCAATGGTTACAATGCGCTCTGGGAACTGATCATCGATTGGCACTTTATTTGTGTCCTTGGTTGCTTGGAATGATACGCCTCAAATGGGTTGGTCGATCGGCATATGTCGTTGCGGATTGAGCCAATGCCGCCACCTCCAGTATCTTCCTTTTTTCTTGAGCTATCACGAGTGACTCGGCTAAGTTAAATCCGGCCGAGGCGCACTCGATCGAACGTCGGAAGTCCCCTGATACAGTTATTACGCCCCTTGGCCGGGCAGCTTCGTTTTAAGGTAACTGATGTGGGTAGTTGCCATGAACTTGTTCAGCGCTGGTCTGTCGAGTAACGCGTGATAGACGCTCTCCAGATTCACCACTCTGAACTCCAAATTTCTAGTCCGGCAATTATCTCTTATGCCAACTAACACATCGACCCGGACCTTACCAATTGGCTCACAGGAAATACCCGGTACAATGCCATGAAAGGTGGTCCTCGTTGCTTGCAACATGTTCTCTGTTATTCCCCACTTGTGCATGGTATCCTTGTACATAATGTTGATACTGCTGCCATTGTCGATCAGTACCTTGGAAAACTTCACATTGAGATTCGGCCCGATGAATGTTGGATCCAGGACCAGAGCGTAGGTCCCAGGTCTAGGCATGATCTTTGGGTGATCCTTGATACTCCATGTGATTTCTTGATCCGCCCAGGGCATGTATCTCACTACCGTCGGCATTACCGTGTTCACCTCCATATGCCGGTGCTGCAAGCTTTTCCGGTCATTTTCATCCGTGGTAAACACACAGTAGCTCTGATGATGCTCCCTGTACTCGTTTCGTCCCTCATTCTCATGGTAACTCTGACCTTGTTGCTAGTTATTGCCTACCTGATGTACCGCATCTCTTCTTTCCTGATTCTCATACCTCGGCGGAGGCGATGGAAACATCAGTTGCTGTCCATTTCCCCCTGTTAGTAACGGTGGCCGTGGTGCCAAATTCCTAGGTGCTTCGTTCCGAGGTGCCTAAGCATTCCCCAAACCGCCCTGCTCTAACTTTCTCATCCATTAACATTGCCAGGCTGTATGATTCGCCGGACTATTCGGGCTTGGTGTATGGAACTTGCAAGGTTGATCCAACATGGACTCAAATGTATACCTCGGTCTATCCTTTCGCTCTTGCCACTGCTTTTTCTGCTCCGGGGTCCAAGGTTTTTTCCCTTCATTTTTCTGCTTTTTCTGCATACGAATCTGCAATCCGGATCGTCTCAGCCAAAGTAGTTGGCATGTCTTGTTGTAGCCTTTGCCACAACATACTTCCATATCTGCATCCCTGAGCGAACCACGCAATAGCTTGTGATTCAATTACTCCCTTGCACGAGTTATGCACGTTGCACCATCGAGTCAGGAAGTCTCGGTCTGGCTCATTCGGTGTTTGCCGGCATAGCGCCAGGGTCTGTGGCCTGTTGGGCCTCTTGTAAGTGCTTGAGAATTTGCTAATGAACAACTCCTCGAAATCCAGCGAACAGTTGACACTTCCTAGCGGCAAATTGTTCAGTCAAACTCTCGCTGGTCCCTCTAGCATCAGTGGCATATATCTTACTGCCCATCTCAAATTTCCTGCTGCAATCTTGACCACTGTCACGTAATCAATTAGCCAATCTTCTGGCCTAGTACTACCATCATAGGTCCGGGTTCCTCTGGCCAGCTGAAAGTTTGGCACTGGTGGTTCCTTCATGATCCGGGGTCCAAAGCATGCTGGACCCGGTGGACCTTGTACCTCAATTAGCTCCGACCTATAAATTCTATCCAATTTCAGCCTTGCATCATTCGGCTGCAAGTTCCTGCTTCCTAGCCTTGACCCAATTATGTGGTGATCCGGTCTGTGGTATCCGTCGTTGATCATAGCCGAATAATCATCATTGTATCTCTCCTGATTCGGGCAAGCATTTTGTTGTTGTGCTGCTTGTCCCGCACTCCCCTCTTGCCGAGGTGCGCGCTGTTGCTGCTGTCAAGGTACATTTTGCCCTGTTTCCACGGGATCATGCTGTCCGGCATTACCGTTGGCAACATTTCTCTGACCGGCATTGCCTTGGTCACGGTTACCTCGACCGGCCACACCACGGCTGGTACTGTACCGATCTTCATCAACTTGCACGGCTTTGCCTTTTCCAGCCCTTACTGGATCATAGGGAACCATCTGTTTGTCTCTTCTCCCGGAGTTTACTACTTCTTCTCTCCTGGGTTCGTGACCTGGAGACGATGCGGCTCCTCCGGATCTTGCTGGGTTATTCCTGGCCGAATGTACCACCTGTGACGCTCTTGGTGGCGCCGGGTTTGCCTTGTTCATTTCTTCATTTTGCTGGCAAGCAACTCTCAGCAAGTGATTTACTCTCTCTCGTTGCCTTTTTTCGTGCCTCTCCAGTTAAACCTTGTAACTCAGATGCGGCCGCGTTTGCTGCCCTGAGGTTCTTTGCCGGGGTACTGTACCGATCCAGCCCTCTTGTTACTATTGTGGTTGTTTGACCCGGTCTAGGCTCGTATTCCTTGTCAATCTCAGCGATCAGGTTCCTACCCCGGATTTTCACTCCATCTATGCGGTTTGCCTTAGCATATTCTCTCAAAGTGATGTTGAAAGACTGATGCAGCTCTGCTACCTTCTTTGCCCCATCTAACATCTTCCGCCTAGTTTCCTCTAACTCAGCTTGTGCCTGAGCCGGATCTACCACGGGTGCTATTGGTGTTGCTAGGCTATCTATTGCTTGCTAGAGCATATTCTCTGGCCTTTCTAGTGGAGTAAACCTAGATCTGGTCTGCTTTGGCGTTACCTCCGGCTCTAGCGCCGGGCCCTTGTTTGGTTCCGCGTCAGGAGCGGTCATCGGGACCTCAACGCTGCTGGTGGGGCGAGTGATACACACTCCAAGAGCTGCGCTGAGAGGTGGTTCGCCTCCCTCGACGATGTGCCACGGATGAACGCAGGACTCGTCCATGCCAATGTAGATCTTATGCGCGCCAAGCTTGATGAAGACGCCGTTGCACGGAAGAGGGTGCCTGCCGAAGCTTCCTGCATTGTCACTGACGTAGTCCAGCGCTCTAAAGCGCTGAACCAAGTCGGAGACGACGCGCTCGCCGGTGCTGGAGAAGCTTCTCGTCTGGATTTTCACCCCTACTAGCACCGCTAGCCCCACGGTGGGCGCCAACTGTCGTGGTGGTGGCACGGCAGATGCCATGGATAAGCTAAAGATGGGGCCAATGAGTGCTAGGGGAATCCAGGGAGGGAGAACATGGTGATTCCACGCACAGATATCCTTGTATTCTCTCTATCAATGGTGTTTACAAATGCTCTTCAAGCTCTCAGTAAGAAGGAGACTATGTCTCTTACTCCCTACCAACTAGCTCTAGAGTTCTACCTTAGACAGAGAAAATGATCGATCCCGTTCTATGGAGGCCCCAGTGCTCCTTATATAGGGGAGCCCAGGTTATAATTCTAGGGCACACGTGGCAGCATATTCTGTGAATATGCTCCTCGCCTAAAGCTAGATGCTTCTTTATTCTCTTTAATGGCTCGTCCGAGCTTTGGACGTAACCCACTGCGTAATCTTTGTATTTAAGCATCACCAGACATGGGCCACGTCATCCGGCATTGCCCGCGTCACCTTGGTCACCCCTGACCCGCTGGTTCTCTTCTTTACTTTGCTTCGCTCATGCTACAACTAATAAAGACACCTTTTGACCAGAGGGGATTCCTTCTCTTGGAAGCCACGAGATAGTCCAGCTAGCATATAGCTAATCTGGCTTATCAAGTTACCTGCAAAACAGTTAGATAAACATGGCCGACATATATCTTATGCCGGCCGGACCATAGTCAAGGAGATGCTCCATGGGCCGGGTCACTCTCTGGTTCGGCCTGCCTTGAGGTGACCCGGTCAGCACTTGCTTTGACTGTGCCGTACCCCGACTAACTCGACCCTTATACCCCGGCGTTACCCTATCCGGGGTATCCCCCCAACAGGGATGAAATCTACCAAGAGGAGTTATGGCTAATTATGGGTTGCTCACCTACATACATACTTATAAGATTACAATTGTTACACCTATCATTTGTCCACCTGGCACAGTCACTATCACCATGAACTGTATCTCCCCGCGCCTTCTTTATCATCTGCAGAAAACAACAAACAATCAAATTGTTCTTTACTTTTATGCTGTTCATTCCTGAAGTTTACATTTTAGTTTTATTTAAATAAATCCGGTTTAATCCAAATTCCATTCTTATTTCCACACTTGAAGTCAATTCACTCGAAGACCTGTGACAACTTTGAGTGTGACCGAGACTTTATTCATAAACACTTACCTTTGGGCTCCCTGTGGGGTCGACATCTATACTTCAAAACTAGCTACAAATGATACGTGCACTTGTAGACATCAACCGCCTCTTCCCTGCTGAGTCTACGTAGAAGTGCATATTGCATGGACCTTCCAACATCTGTCCTGCTGACATAGGTGAGTCTCGATTTGTCGGCTGATACTGTTGCAATGGCTGGCTTCCTCCAATGTTATCCCTGTTACTGCGGTTCCAGTTGTTGTAGTCATTGTTTCGTTAGTTGTCCCCTCCAGAAAAACTGGCTGCGGCATAACTTAGTGTGGTATAACCATCGTTGTTTCGTTGCCTTCTGTCGTTGTTGCGCGGCTCCCTATCTTCTTCAGGTGAGCGGGCCCTTTTGTTGTGCAATGCATCTTCTCCACTGGCCCAACGGTAGGCTACTTCCATCAGCTGCGAATTTGTCTTTGGTTTGATTCATCCTAGCTCTTCAATGAATTCTTGCCGACGAAGTCTATCGTTGAAAGCGTCAATTGCTCTTTCATCGGATATAGTCTCAGCCGAGTTTTTGATAATGCTCCACCGCTAAACAAAAGCTCGTATTGACTCCCCTAGTTTTTGTTTGCAGGCACACAATTGTTCTAGAGATGCGGGGAGCTTGAAGGTGGAATCGAAATTTCTAATAAACTTGTCCTCCAGGTCATTCCAGCTACTGATAGAATCTTCAGGTAATTATCTTAACCAAGAGCGAGTCGTGCCGGTTAAATGCAATTGCAAGCTTTGCATCACGGTGGCCTTGGAGCCACCTTTTAGTTTAACTATGGCCAGATAATCTATCAACCAAGCTTCGGTCTCTTGGAGGCCGTCGTATTTCTGACGATCGTGAGGTAGTTTAAAACCTTTTGGTGCTGGAGTCTTGTGAACCCATCAGGTAAAGCAACTGTCTCCACACAGTTCTTGTTCTTCCTCGCTTTCACCGTCATAGTATCTTCTGCTGCTACGCTCTTCCCTGGATCGATCGATCCTTCGATGTACAATATTGCTTCTTGCATCATTCAGTGGCTCTGATCCCGCGAAGTGGACTCAATATGGCGATCGTGATCATCGGGTGTGACTTATTTGCCGAGGGTTGCTGCGACGGCGTGGAGATCTGTTGGGTTGCCGAGTGGTTCCCTGCTCTGCCTGTGCGAGATATGCTCCCACCATGCCGAGGTTCATCAGGGCGGAATGGTGGAAAGTTGCACGAGGTTCATCAGGTGCAGGTTGGGTGGTGATCAGGTATGTTTGTGCGGCCACAATTGCTGCTTGAGCTGTTTTTGCTTTGATATTTCCTGCTTGATCTATTGACATGAAAGACAGATCTAGATCTCGGATCAGTTCACTTCGTTCTGCCTCAGGGACATTTTGTAGTCTAGATGTTTCCCTTCTTGGCAGTACTCCTCTTGTTACGCTCCCTGATCCTCGGGTAGAACTTAGCGAGGCCCATTATAGGCTGGATTCATCGGCAAGTCTTTTTCTTTCGTCGAGCTGCCTCTGCATCCTTAGCAGGTCTTTTTTTATGGAGCAAATATTGATATGCTAGTAGTTCTTCGTGCGTGGCGTCAGCTGTCATGGGAATTGCGCCCAAAATTGCTGCTCTTGCTTTTTCCCATGCTTCAGCTGGCAGCCGGAGATTTTGCCTCCCGCCTCTGCGTGGCTCTCCCCACATGGGGTTACGTGGTTGTTTGCTGGGTCTTCCCCGTTTCCGCGATTTCCTTTGTTCCCGTGGTTTCCTGCATTATCGCTTGATAGGATATCATCAGAGTTAAAAATAGGATTACCGTTGGAGTCTTGCTGAGTCGATGTGTCTCCTATGATCACGCATACTTGGTGCTGGGTAATATATGGACTTGTGGCATCGTCATCCAAATTGGGGGAGACACGGTCGGGTGGACCAGTGAAGTCCATAGATTTCTGCTCTGGGTAGTTTTCTGCCATCCTTATTCCAAAGTCGATGCTTTCGCTGCTTTCCTCGGGTTCAGAGTTTGCTGGGCTTGTTCCATGTGGCGAGGCTAGTGGGGAATCTGATCCGAAGGAGAGATTATCATAAAGACCATCAAGGTCCCCTAGATCTATCTCATCTTGCTTGCTTTCGTCAGGTGCTTCAATTTCTGCTGTGACCTTCATGGAGGATCCGACAGATGATGATGGAAACGCCATAAATGCAGTTTGTACCACTGACGGTTCTGATGTAATCAGGATCGAAGGGTGTGATTCTTGGGGGTTTTCTACTTGGAAGTGGAAACTTCCGACGATCAGATCGAATCCACCGTTGAAATTGGCGAGTACCATCACAGGGGTGGGCGGGCGTGGATCTAGTTCCATTGGGTTAGTGCTTGGCGAAGAAAATTCCACCGAATCCATGGTTCCAGCGTTCAAGTTTCCCACAGACAACACCAATTGGCGAGGGGAAGTCTCGGCAATGTCCATGAAGAAGGATGTAGGGTTTTGTGGAAAAGAGAACGCTGGGGATTTCGTCGAAAGTCAGGAAACAATGGAATTAAAGTCGCCTGAATAAAGAGAAATCGCTCTGTTACAAATCGCTTGGGGATTGTTCGGCATCGTCCCTAGGTTTCTCCCACCCTATATATAATAGGCCGGGTCTCAAAACTGTATGCGGATAGGTTACATGTTTACAACACCAACTCGATGTCGATCTTTGTTTCTTCCTTCCTAATACAACTATAATCTCTGTCGATTGCTCCTTGGGTCTTTATCTTGATTCTTCGTGGGCCGTAAGCCTTTCCGTAGGTCCTAGGTAGCAAATCATAAGGACCCAAGTAATTATACCCATGTCAGAAGCAGTCAGTACTGATGCCAGTACATGACGAGTTTTAGAATTCATCGTCTCCCACCTACATCGCTATGGTGGACTGAAACGGTAGCAAAACATGCACTAAACAACCTATAGAGACTCGATACAACTGTTGGCTATCAGAGAGGGGGTAAGAGAGACCTATTCGGAACCAACCTGATACTAACATCAAACATAACCCATCCTAGAGTTTCCCCCTCGAGACCAAACGAGAAAGTCCTTTCGAGGAACTAACACAGTTGGCAGTTTTATTAATCATTCCATTATAGTGCCATTATTGCGATATCCAATGGGCAGTTTGTGTATCTGAATCCAGATCGCAAATGAGTTCTGATCAATTGACTCCGGGTGTGCAAGACCATCATACAGTTTAATTATTACCGCGTTCTGCCTAAATAGCCAAGGACCTCCATCTTTTACTTTCAGCCAATCGCCAAGGCAAAAGCATTGAATAGTAAAGAGATTCTCCTCTAAAGGCTTAAAAATTACCTCCCTCGCTGGGCTTCAAGCAATTCTCATAAGTTGTTCAAAAATTTGGGGGTTGAACTAATTTGTTGTGTGGACTCTAGCCAGGACCATCCACTTGATCCCCTCCCTTTGGAACCTTATATTCCTCTTCAAACACCAGATCATCAATCTCATCATCCCCTATCCCCAGACGCATCAACATATCCAGGCCCGGCCCAAGGGGGGGCGGGAGGGGCAGCCGCCCCGGGCCCAAATTTTTTAGGCCCCCCCCCCCCCCCGCAGATATGTTTCTACATAGCCCAAGTGTTATCCGAAAAAAATTTGGCAGCTTCAGAGTTCAGAGTTAGGCCTATCCGGTCCGGACTGGGGACTCCGAAGGGAGATCGATCACTATCGCCCATCGCTCGCCACGCTTGCCAGACGCCAGACGCGGACACGGGAGATCGATCGCGCATCGCTCGCTCGTCAGACGCGGACGCGGATCGCCCATCACTATTCGCTCGCCTCGCTCGCCAGACGCGGACGCGGCCACGCGGGACGGCGGGACCGGGACGGATGCCAAACTGCCCATCGCTAGACGCCATCCATCGCCATCGCCAGACGCCAGTCGCCAGGCCAATCATGGAATCGCCATCGCCAGACACCATCGCCCATCACGCCATCGCCAGACACGGAGACGCCAATCGGCAATCGCCCATCGCCCATCGCCATCGTTGTCTGATTGTCTAGACAGTTCCGCACTTCCTCTACATAACAGCAGGTAGCCTTTTTTCTCTAATTCTCCATGTAGTCTATGCCCTAGTTTACTAATGTAATTTTAATTAGTAATTATCTATTTATTTTCAGTGTGGTTATGGCACCTAAGAAGGGTTTTATGCCGCCAAAGAAATGTCCATCCGGTAGTACAAAAAGGAAACGAAGAAGAGAAACAAATGCGTTGATACAATCACAAAGAGAGCTCTCGACAAATTTTTGAAGAATAACACGAGCACTTCAAACAACCCAGACGAGTTGGTGTTGGTTATTGTGGAGGAGCAAACTAATGATGATCTAGAAGAAGAAAACATTGACATCAACATGAATGATAACAATGTGAGTGATTCTGAGCACGTATTTAATTCATCTCCTACACAACCTGCTAATGCTGATGCGGAACTAATTAGTGTGGATATTTATAACCTGGCAAATTGGGCTAGTCTTGATAACAAAGCAAGAGACACATTAGTGGAGAAGGGTCCTATCAGAGAAGAAAATATTCAGTTTCCGTTAGATCGCAAATTAAGACATTTTTCTTATGCCCATTACTCTAAAAAAATGAGCAATGGAGAGGTACGCGATCGCAAATGGTTAGTATATTCGAAACACGTTGACAGAGTGTTTTGTTTTTGCTGTAAGTTGTTCAATCCTCTCAAGTGCAAGAGTGCACTAGGGCATGATGGATTTAGAGATTGGAAACACATCACAGAGAGGTTGCAAGAACATGAAGCTAGTATAGGGCATATTACAAACATGAACTCTTGGAGTGAGTTGAGAACTAGATTGAGCAAACATGAGACAATAGATAAAGATATACAACACCAGATCACAAAGGAGAAGGAGCGCATAAGGCCAGTTTTGTTAAGAATAATTTCTATTGTGAAATATCTTGGTAAACGCAATTTAACATTTAGAGGATCTAGTGAGCAGCTTTACAATGATCTTAATGGTAATTTCTTAGCTTGTGTTGAGATGGTTGCCGAGTTTGACTTGGTAATGCAAGAACACATCAGACGCATTTAGAACAAAGAGATTCATCATCATTATCTTAGCCATAAAATTCAGAATGAGTTGATTTTTCTCATGGGTTCTAGCATTACAAGTTCTGTTATCAAGATTGTTAAAGAGGCCAAATATTTCTCAGTTATTCTTGATTGTACTCCAGATGTCAGTCACCAAGAACAAATGAGTTTATTGGTTCGATGTGTTCATATTATTGATGGCAGCATTAAAATTGAGGAATTCTTTCTTGGTTTTTTGGTGGTGCATGACACATCTGGTGAAGGGCTTTTTGATGTATTGGTTGAAGCCATCAAGTCCCATGGTCTTAATATTGATGACGTTAGAGATCAAGGTTATGATAATGGCTCTAATATGAAAGGTAAAAACAAAGGGATGCAAAGTCGATTGCTAAAAATAAACCGAAGAGCTTTATACATGCCATGTGCTTGTCATAGTCTTAATCTCACTTTGTGTGATATGGCTAAATCTTGTGGTAAAGCTGTTTCTTTTTTTGGAATTGTGCAACGGATATATGTTCTATTTGTTGGGTCTACCAAACGATGGAATTGTTTGCTTCGCCATGTGGAAGGTTTTACTGTGAAATCTTTGTCCAATACTCGTTGGGAGAGTAGGATCAAAAGTGTCAAGGCAATTAGAAATCAACCATGTCAACTGAGGTCAGCTTTGTATGAGTTGAGTGAAGATCGTGAAAATGAACCCAAGGATAGAACAAATGTAAAAAAAATTATTTGAAGTACTGGGCAGCTTTGAGTTCATATTTGGTATAGTTATTTGGCACGAAATTTTATTTACTGTAAATGGAGTGAGCAAGAAGTTGCAATCTCCATCCATGTGCATTGACTCTACCTTACAGCAAATTGAAGGTATACGTACTTACTTTCGAAATTTTAGAAATGATGGGTTTGCTTCTTGTTTGATCATTGCGAAGGAAATTGCATCTGAAATGGGCGTAGAGCCATCACTGCCAGTAAAGCGTAAATCTCAGAGGAAGAAGCACTTTGATGAAATTGACTATGATGAAGCAATCTTGCAAGCTTTTAAAGTTAATTACTTTCTAGTCATAGTTGATATGGCAATCACATTACTGAAAAGCAGGTTTGAAGAACTTCAATCCTTCCAAAGCATATTTGGGTTTTTAATGAGTTCGATAGCATTGAAGTCATTGGATGGTTCTCATATAAAAGATCGTTGCACTAAACCTGCGCACACTTTATCTTTAGAAAGTGGTGCATGTGATATTGAGTTAAACGATCTAATTTCTGAGTTAGGTGTTCTACGGTATGCTTTGCCAAATAAATCAATGACTGGTTTGGAAATTTTTGAGTATGTGAGAGCAGCTGATTGCTATCCTAACATTTATATTGCTTATCGGATCTTATTTACTCTGCCTGTGACTGTGGCATCGGCTGAAAAGGGATTTTCAAAGTTGAAATTGTTGAAGAACCATCTGAGGTCTACAATGTCACAAAAAGGTTAAATGGTTTGGCTACTATATGCATCGAGAAGAAATTATTAGATGAGATTGATATTGATACCATCATCAATGACTTCGCATCTAGAAGTGTGAGAAGAAATTTCTAAGGTAATATGTAATTGCACTATTAGAGCAGCAAATTTCAGACGCACTCTTTTCCTTACCAGGGTACCTAAGGGGACTAGAAGGTTTTTAATGAGGCGGCTTGCTTGCTCAAAATATTTGATACAAATATTGAAATAAGAGACTCTCTAATTTTTTTATTTATAGCATGTATGATTTATATTATTTAAAAGTTCTATAACGGGGCTCAAAATTTTAGTTTCGCCCCGGACCCTGAAATCTTAGGACCGGGCCTGAACATATCATCCAAGGCTTCCGTCTTTTTCGTCCCCGAACCTCCCGCCTGACTGGATGAACTAGCAGGAGCCATCGTCATGTTCTCACCAAAACCGATCTCACAACCGCAGAGGGACATCATCGTGAGAGGAAACTGCAGAGTTATTTAGGTGAAAACGAGACCGTAAAGGACTCCACGAGAGAATTCTACCCGGGATCGGAAGAGGAAACTCCACGCCAGCGAGAAACCGGCGGCGGAGGAGTAAAACACCCTAGTCGCTAGATGCATAGGTCACTGTGAGAGACATCCACCATATAGCAGTAGTGTCTAGTTCCTCCTAGACACTTTTTTTTATAAAGCCTATGAAATCTTAAAAAATAAAAAAACTAGGGGACACAAAGAAAGCAGAACAGTAAAAGAGCGAAAAAGAAAAGAAAAGGGGACAGGAAAGACAACCAGATTGAAATTAGAAGCGAGTAACACCCCCCAACCCAGACACAGTCACCACCACCTCCACGTCCCCGCTGCCCCCTCCCTTCCCCTGCCCCTCGGCCCTCGTCTCCTTCCTCCTCCGTGGGAGCCGGCGAGCTGCCGCCGCCGTCTCTTTCCCCGGCCAACGAGCTCCTCCGCCACGCCATTCCCAAATGCTGTCTTCCGGTGAGGTAAATTCTCGCATTTCCCACCCCCTCCCCCAGGCTTGCTGGTGCCACCCGGTTCACTGTCACTCGGCTAGATCTGCGCGCATTTGACGTTTCCTGGGCCTAGATCTCGAGTGCAGATCCTCCTATTCCCAGATCCGGAGTGAGGTGGATCCGGCGTTTCTGCGGTGCTGGTTGGATTCGGTCCTCCACGCTGTGGGGACGAAAGACCGCATTTTCGGTCTATATGATCATAGAGATTTTGCGTTTGATTGTTTCTTGGTGTTAGTTTCTTCACGTATGCCTGAATTCACAAGTAACCTATGAACATTTGTTCCACCAAGCTTTATGGATCGTCAGAACTGTGAAGTAAATACCTCTGAAGTAGCACCATGATTAGCAATCTTACACTGCCATTGTGCCTTCTTGTGGGGCTGCAGGGGAATAGAGCATGATCCCTGGCAAGGTTGAATGGCAGTGAGTTAGGATACACGAGACTGTGCTCAGCAGAAGGATTTCTAATAAACCGAGGAAGAGGCGGGACGTGGCCGAGATGGATGCCGTTGCTGATGTTGCTGATGCTATGGGTGCGGTGACTATTGAGAATGGGGTCAATGGCAATCTGGTGTTGCCTGACAGTGTCGAGGAACACGACGAACATCATGATGCACAGGTCAATGGGGACCATTCGGGGGAGAGCGAGGTTATCAACCCGCAGGAAGAGGCAGGTGGGGAGGCTACCTCACATCCAGAAGGGAAGAAGATCCGCCCTTCTAAGGTGATCTTGCGACAGAGGTGTTTTCTATGTTTCTGGTGATAATACTGTGCTGATAGGTGTTTTCTACATGATGTGCTTATAGGGATCTCCAAGTCATGGTCCTAAGGCTGCAAGGACTAGGAGCCCCAAGAGTGGAGATGGAGGTCTAGCAAGGAGAAGCACCCCTAGTTCCTCTCTTCGTAAGGCACCCGTAGTGAGAGTATTGCATGCAGACTCAGGCTCATGTACCAATGGCGATTCAAGTGTCGATAAGAACGTAAGTTCCCAGTTCTGCTTTAATTTTTGTTCATAAATTGTTTGCAATTGGTTCCATATCCAAGCCAGCTAGATCTTAAATAGTTTGTTTGGTAATGGTTAATCAGAAAGCTGGAAAGACTGAGACTCGCTCGTCTGCCAAGGAAACATCATTGCTTGAGGACACAAAGTATGCGTCTTTCTTTCCTGTCCATGCATTCTTTCCTCTGTACTTTTACCATCTTTTTAAGACGGATCAGATTTTGCTCTCTCTTTATGTCTAACGCTTAGTAATAATCAAGATAAGCTTTGGTTGCTAGTTAATGATTAGCTAAAACAAGGACATGTACCATGGTTCTGTTTCTTGGAGTACCTTACTACGCATTATGCTTAAGGGGTTAAAATAGATGTGTGCTTATCTTCAGTTCAATATAACTGGTGCATATTTGAGCTTCTTCTCTTCTATGTCGCTGAACCACCAACTGTTCATCTCGTCATTTATCTATGTACCACAGGTCCTTGACAAGTATTTCAGTGTTCGAAGTTACGTTCTGATTCCACCTTTTGAGTCATATACTTTAGAAAGCCCCGCTCAATCTTAGTTAACTGAAGTATGGTGCTTCTGTTTGTCAGTTTCCAAGTTCAACTTAGGGCCAAAGTGAATCCTTGTATTGCTTTTCGCATAATTCAAGCTCTTTGAGAATTTCTCTTTTACATTTGACTCTGATTCTTCCTTTCCCCTAAATTATCTAGTTTAGTTGGATATGCACAAAGTGACCGATGCTGTTATATTCATCCCCACAGATCCAAGGAGAGAAGTAAAACTAAAAAGCCATCAGACCAGCATTCTTCCATAGAAAGAGATGAAGAAGACTTAAATAGTGAAAGTTCAAAAGCTAGAAGGGCTGGCGGCACTCCTGCCTATGGATTCAGTTTCAAGTGTGACGAGAGAGCTGAAAAAAGAAGAGAGGTAATTTATGGGCCTATTACCATATTTCCTGTTTTTATTTGGAAAACATGCACATTTAATTTAGCTATTTTTTTTTACCCAATGTGTAGTTCTACTCAAAGCTTGAGGAGAAGATTCACGCAAGAGAAATGGAAATAAGCAACATGCAAGCAAAATCGAAGGTAACATTTTGTTCTCTCCTGGAAATGTTATCAAACCATTCCTATATTCCATCTCTAGAATGTGGCGTGCTTACATTTGTTGCCTTATAAATCACAGGAGACTGAAGAAGCTGAACTCAAAATGCTGAGAAAAAGCTTAAAGTTCAAGGCAGCACCAATGCCAAGCTTCTCCCCACCGCCAAAGGTTGAGTTGAAAAAGGTAATCCTGCTTTCTTCCTCATTTAGTTTGAATCCATTGCTTTTCAACAAGTTAATTCATGATTCTTTGATATGACTTATGTAAGAAGTTGAATCTGTGGGGTTATCCCTCACAAGGTATGAACTCCACTTGGCAAGTGGCCATGAAAACCTCCAACATTTGGATTTTTTTGTATACTGAAAACAATACTTCATCCTTTAAAAAATATAACTTCCAAAAATATTAGAGTGTTATGTTCAGAAAGTATAGTGAAAATGGAACTTGTTAAGTAACCATTTATACCATGTGCATGGCCTTTATGCACCGGCAATTCTGTGTTTGTAATTTAGGTTAATGCAAACTTGCAGGCCCTCAGAGACAAGAACAATATACTGATACTCAGATGTGTCTGATCCAAAATTCTGAATTCATCATAGCACAGAAAGTAGTCTATTCAATAGCAACCTACCAAAGTTGAAGCATAAAGAGAAGAGAAACCATACTTATTTGTTTTATTAGACATCATTTAAAGTGACTAACTAACTACTAACCATGGCGCGTCCAGAACCAAAAGGCATATGCTCTGCGTTTCAAACATTGGACAATACTTATCATATGCTTTTATTGTTTTAGATTCCTCCCACTAGAGCTAAGTCACCAAAGCTTGGCCGTTCAAAGAACAAATCCGCGGTGGAGACTGAAGAAAGCACCACTCCTCCAATCCGGCCCATCCGTATGAGCCTTGATGAGAAGCTTCCGCAAAATGGTGCAAAGAAAGCTGCCCCATCAAATGCGGTGGTGAAGAAACCGCAGAGGAAGTCGCTCCCCAAATTACCATCAGAGGAAACTGTTCCACCCGAGGCCAAACAGCTAAAAAGCACCGACCTAAACACAGATAATCATCAGGAGCCAGAGTCGCCAACAAAGCAGCTTCAAGAAACCGGGTTGATCACCGACAATGCCCAGGAGCCAATCCGAGCTAGAGTTACTCCGGATGACCAAGACCTCGACGAACAGTGTGTGTAGCAAAGGCCACGGTGACCAAATCCTTCGATTTTGCGATGGCAGGTGTGCCTCTGGTGTTATCGGGTATTGTGCTTGATAATTTCGATAATATGTCTAGTGGCCTGTGTTTTGTAACCAACACACACTTGTCTCTGGTCTTCTTGGTGTTTAGCATCTGTACTGCTTCTGTTCATAATGGTAAGGGATGCTCCAAACCGCAAATGGTTTTCTCCTATTTTTCGGTGCTTCTACGGTCCAGGTGAACCTTGTCACCCTTTTTGTGGTTATGCAGTAAAGGTGTGTTGGTTGCAACGGGGGTGGAGAAAAGGGACAAAGGGGCGTGTAAACTTTAAGGGCATGTACAATGGTGTTATCTTATCAATTTAGACTGCAATGATTTCTGATTTGGAGTAGAGCCAAGTGAGAGAAAAGTCTGTCTTTGGGTATATTTAATGATATTATAGCAATGTCACATAGAATGGTTGTTAAGCCAAATTATCTCTTAGTAAGAAAGATAAAACCAGCTTCTCATTTGTACTACCCCTTCGTCTCAAAATAGATGCCGTAGATATGTTAAAATTTGGATGAATCTAGCCATTATTTAGTATATAGATACATCCCAATTTTGACAAATTCCTGACATTAATTTTGAGACAAGAGAGTATGTCTTCTTTCATTCACAATTTTGTTTAATTTTAATCCTAAAGTCATGCAAATATTAATTTTTAAAAATAATTATAAAGAGATAACCCATTGTACCATGTTTTTTCTTCTCTAAATGGCATGCAATACATAACATAAGATTGCCGAGTATGCACACGGGAAATGAGTTTCTACCATGCACGGTAGATATCATGCATGAAGATTCGTGCAGTTTTTCTAGAACATGATGGTGCTGTGCAGTATGAACCACGTATCGTATGCATCTTGAAGCACCAGCCAACGGTTGAAGGTTGAAGCATGCACAGTAGATAGTGTGCACGGTGGAAAATCAGAGTTCGTAGTCAAATGTACATCGACACATAAGACAATCTTACCAAGTTAACAACATCATATACAAGGGTTGAAAAGACAATATTATCCATGTACTTCCTCCGTTTCAAAATATAAGATGTTTTAGTTTTGTAAAACAGGTGTATCTAACCTCTTTTAGTACGTAGGTTCACTCCAAACCTATGAACCTACACACTAAAAGAGGTCTAGATGTTACATTTATCTCTCCCCGATCGAGCCCAATGGCTCGACGGACCCTTTGACTCGCGCCTTGATCGGGGACGTCCAATCGTAAACTGGTTGGTGGGCGCCCCGGTGGCACAGGTTACGAGGTTCGACTGCGCCGCAAACCCCACCAACATCCCATAGCCGATCTAGGGTTAGCGCCTAGCGACGAGAAGCTCCGCCGCCGCCACTCTCGCTCACCGCACTTGTCGTCTTGCCCACGCCACCCACGCTCTCGCCGTCGCCCCTCTGCCTGTTGGGTTCGCAACATAGAAAACAAAAAAATTCCTACGATGGGAACTATTATACGCCAGGATATATCTACTAGATACAAACAACGGGTGGATATACATCCAGAGAGAACATACCCTTGAAGAACAACAAAGTTTTGTTAACAAAACTGATTTCGTGGTTGATGTAGTCGTACACTTGCCGATCTCAAGATCGTGATGAAGTCCATCAAGTTCAACAGGTCCAGCATCAGCAAGTCCAACACCGTAAAGTAGCGGTACATTCGTGATCGCACACACGTCCGGTACCCCAACAACCTCTGCGTCCTCACTCCAGTGATGCAGCGGAAGCAGCATCTCCTTTCCAGATAAAGCCACCGGCAACATGTATCTCGCTAATCCGAGACCATGGAGAATAATTTTTAGAGGGGGAGAGAGATCCTTCACTAGGAGGTGTGAGAGCGGAGGAGGAGGTGCTCCTTATATAGAGGAGGGGTGCAGCCCAAGGGGGCATGGCCATCGGCCATGGTGGGTGCCCCCACCTCTCTCTCATTCATGTGGGTGGAGCTCTCATTCACATAAACACACACCTCCGCTCTCGTTAAATAAAACTATTTTATTTATTTTATTCATAATCTTGTTAATTATTTTAATTAACAAACATTCACATAAACCCCCTATAACATTTTAATATCACATACAGAACCAGTTTTTGCAATTTCACCCGAAACAATTCCGGTTTCTATCGAAATGATTCCAACGCTTTCTTAAATCTTTATCTGAAACATATTTGCTCCAAATGTTGTCAGTATCCCTTAAGTGTTTCACTCTACGGTTCGCGAATAATGCAGACATAATCGAGACCCCTCTCCGATCAATAATCAGGAACGGGACCTGGAGATCCAAACTGACTCATACACATTCAACGCTGACTCTTTTGATCGTATGAACCTTTAACGTCATAACTAAATTCCTTTGTCTCGCGATATATTACGTGTCCGAGATTCGATCATCAGTATATCTATACCTAGTTTGATCTTGTTACCGACATACACTCTTTTCTCGTTCCATGATATAATATTCTAGTGATCACATCACTTGCTTGCAAGCTATTTCAATGTGATATTACCGAGAGGGATCTGAGTATATCTATCCGTCATCGAGATGGATAAATTCTACTCTTGATTCATGAGCATCTACATAACACCTTCGTAGTACTAAACCCACATTTATAGTCACCCTTTCACAGTGTAACGTTTGATGTTATCAAGATACTCTTTCAGTGTTAGTGATTGACATGATTTCATGGTCTAAGGATTAAGATTACTTCGTATTATGTTATAGCAATATAAACATAATGACTTTGATCGTAATGCTATGCGTCAGATGAATGTTCATCACATCATTCCACCAATGATGTGACCTCGTTATTAACAACGTCTAATGTCCATGATCAGGAAACTTTGATCATCTTGTTAATCAACGAGCTAGTTTATATGAGAGGCATTACTAGAAACTTTATATTTTATTTATTAAACACACATGTATTAACGTTTCCAATTAATATAATTATAGCATGCAAAATAAATATTTATCATAAACATGGAATAGTATAATAACCACTTTATTATTGCCTCTCGGACATATTCCCTTCACTGCCATGGCCAACGGCTCGAGCTCGTCGAGCCAAAGCGAACGTGTGTCTCCCGATCTCTCTCTCTCTCTCTGTATCTAGCAGATCTGAACACTAGTTATTCAATAGACATAGACACTACCGTAAGATCCACTCCTAGACGATCTAAAGCATCTTAACATTGGTATCAGAGCGCATGCACTAGGTTGTCGATTTTTTCGGTAGAATGTTTATAAAGAAAAAGCATGGGAACCCGAACCCCAAAAGCAAAGATGCGCCGCCGCAAGGCCGCGCCGTTCCTCTCGATCACTATGCGCATCGGCAAGCCGAGGCATAGGAAAGAAGAACATACCCCTTACGGGGCAAAGAACAACAAAAGAAAAGCCCAGGTTTCCCCTTCCTAAACCCGAATCAAAAAACAGAAAAAGAAAAGGGCACCACCGGCCACTGCCGCCGGCAAAGGGCGCCTCCACTGGGCTGCTTGATGGTGGTGCACCCACCCGCAGGTGGATGCGCTCGTCGTCAAGAAGCCAAGGGGGCACCGCCGCTTCCTCTCCGTCTCATCTCTCTCTGCCTCGCCGTGGTTACGCAGGATGGTGGGGAAGTAGACGGGGTAGGAGAAAGAAAGGAGAGTGGCTGGAGCTCGTCGCCGGCCTAGTGTTGGGCGGCTGCGCCGCCTCTGCGCTGCAGACGGGAGGTGGCGAGATTTTTTTCTCTCCATCGCCGCCTGAGTTAGAGAGAGGTGCGTGGGGGGGGGGGAGGGGGTTATGTGAGCTAGGGTTTGAAGGGGCACTCTACCGCTGGTTTTGACCCAGCGAGAGCCGGGCTCGACTGTCGGATGAGAACGGACGGCTGCGATCCGACGGCGCGGGCAACGTGTACGGGAGTGGGCCGTGGGCCAGTTGTAGGCTGTGCACAGCGGCGTGGTATGCGTTGGGACGGTTGGCTAGCGCGCACGTAGTGCATAGCCATGGGCTGCGACCAGGCCGTGGACCTTTTGCGCACAGAAAGTAATTTTCGTGTTTTTAGTGTCTACAGAAGCAACTTTGGCATATTTTTGTTTCAGTTTTGGACAGTTTTTAGTCTAGTTTGTTCTATTCAAACTAACCCAACGAAAAGTTTGTTTAGAAAATAGAAAAATAATATAAATGTTTCTGAATAGTATAAAGTTTAATGAATTTTATTCATTTCTTCCGCTGCAAACAGTTAAAAGGCACTCTTTAAATTTAATAAGGCAGAAGTGAGAGTTAAATTTTGAGAGCATGTCAAAGTATTTATTTTGATTATGTTCATGTTATTTTTCTAACCCACGTTGTTAATAGCATGGTCATGAATAGTGTTTTTGTTTAAAGTGGTTACTTTGTGTGCATTTGATTCTATCTTGTGCCCAACAGTGACATAGAATTAATTGCAGAAATAGTTGTATGTCTTAATTTTGACCAACGTTGATTAATACATGCAATTCTTGTTATTATCTCACTACTTTGTGATTTTCATGAGGGTACTACTTGATGAGCAGCATCAAGGAGGTCTCAACCCTTAGAGGAGATAACTACTCCGAATGGAGAAAGAAAGTGGACCTAGCATTTATTTGTGCTAAGGTGGATTGGATACTTGAGACTCCCCAGCCCACCAAACCGACAGAGCCAATCCGAGTCGATACAAATGACAATGCTTCATGGGACAAAAATAAAAGGGATTATGCTTCATTAGAGATGGCATACACTCTAGAGAGCAAAAAGTGGCAAAACGCTAACAAAAAGTGCATGGTATTTATAAAGAACACAATTGAGCAGGCCATTATGGGCTCAATTGCAGAGTGTGCTTCCGTAGGGGAGTACCTTGAAAACATAAAGAGCCAGTTCATTGGCTCTTCAAAGACATATGCTACCCAGCTGCTTAAACAGCTGGTGACAGAAAATTACACATGAGGTGGACATGGAATAAGGGAGCACATCCTCAGGATGAGCAACATGGCTGCTAAGTTGAAGCCCATGGATGTTGATCTGGAGATCAAGCCTGCACTCTTTGTTCACCTGATCATGGCTTCACTGCCAAATGAATTTGACACATTTATTGTCAATTACAACATGTCACCAAAAAAGTGGGACATCGAAAATACTATAGTCATGTGTGTGCAAGAAGAGGAGAGGCTTAAAGCCTCAAATGGTGATTCCTTGAAGTATGTCAATAAGAAGAGGAACTACCATCAAAGCAACCAAGGTTCCCCTTCAAAACCACATGGAAAAGCTCCCATGCACTATCAGCATCAACAGAGGCCTCTCCTAGTGAACAAAGATACTTGTCTCCACTACAAGAAGACATGGCATTACAAGAAAGATTGCCCTGCTTGGCTAAAGGAAGTAGTGGCAAAGAGAGGTGACAATATTGTTTCCTTTGTAAATGAACCCTTGTATACATAGTTTTCAAAATCTACTTGGTGGATTGACTCAGGTGCAACTGTTCATGTTACAAATTCTTTAGAGGGATTCCATTTGACGCAAACTACGAAAAGAAGCAAAAGATGCATTGAAGTTGCAAATGGAGTCCAAGTAGACGTTGAAGCTGTTGCCGATATCTCCTTGGAGCTAGTTGATGGATTCACGATCCTGCTTAGAACTTAATAAGTGTATCACGTTTGGACAAAGTTAATTATGAGTGTCATTTTGGACATGGCAAGTGTGCCATTTGGTGTAATAAAGATTGTGTGGGTGTTGCTTTCCTTCATAATGAGCTTTATTTGTTTTTCCTTCATGAAAAATTATATTCTGTGTGCAATGTGAATGAGCATGTTTCCGCGTCGGACAAAGATCAAAACAAAAGAAAGAGAACTCATGACTCGTTGAAATTATGACATTGTTGCTTAGACCATATTTTGAGGGGGAGAATAGAAAGACTAGTTAAAAATGATATTCTTCCTCCATTAGAGTTCTCCGACATAAAGAAACACATAGATTGTGTTAAAGGAAAGTTTGTAAAGCAAATCAAAAAGGGTGCAAAACGAAGCACCGAAACACTAGAAATTATTCACACTGACATTTATGGACTATTTCTTGTGAAAAGTGTGGATGCTTATGACTCGTTCATAACATTCACAGACGATTACTACCGTTATGGTTATATTTATCCAATTAAAGAAAGATCGGAAGTGTTGGATAAATTTAAGATATTCAAAGCTGAAGTTGAGAATCAGCATAGTAAAACAATAAAGATAGTAAGATCTGATCGTGGAGTGGAGTACTGATACGTCCAAAACGTATCTACTTTCCCGAACACTTTTGCTACTGTTTCTCCTCTAAACTTGTGTGATTTGGATGCAACTAACACAGACTGACGCTGTTTTTAGCAGAATTGCCCTGGTGTCTACTTTTTGTGCAGAAAATCAACTATCACGAAAGATCCTGAAAAATATGCCGAAAATCCTATTTCACCAGAAGACTCCAGGAGCCAGAATACGAGACGGAGGGGGGGTGGGCTCAGGCCACACCACCTGGCCGCTGAGCTAGCCAGCCGCATCGGGTGGTCCGCCACCCTGCACACCCCCTCGGTCTCCCTCTTCGCCTATAAGTTGCCTTCTGACCTAAAAACTCAGGGAGGTTCGACGTTTTTCCAGAAGGAGTTCACTCTGCCGCTACCACCAGATTCCACGAAACAGTCCCAGAAACTCCGTTCTGACACCCTGCCGGTACGGGGAATTGGAGGAGATCATCGCCATCATCACCACCATCACTTCTCCATCGACCATCCATGTTTCCCCCATCTATGAGTGAGTAATCCCCCGCTGTAGGCTATGGGGATGGTAGGGATTGGATGAGATCGTTCATGTAATGGCATCAGATTGTTAGGGCATGGTGCCTAGTATATTCTATTAGTGCTTTATGACTTTGTTGCGACTTGTTATGCTTAATGCTTGTCACTAGGGCCCGAGTTCCATGATTTCAGATCTGAACATGTTATTGATTCATTATGATAGTATTCTTTTTGGTCTTACCTGCAAGTTGTATACACACGTTGTTGTCCGGAAACAATGGCCCCGAAGTGACAGAAATCGGGATAAGCGGAGGGAATGGCTTTGATGTGAGGATCACTTGTGTTCACGAAGTGTTAATGCTTTGCTCCAGTGCTCTATTAAAAGGAGCACCTTAATTGCCAGTAGTTCCCTTGAGGCCCCGCTGCAAACGGGCTAGCAGGACAAAAGATGTTGTGCAAGTTTTCATTGCGAGCACGTATGACTATATATGGAACACATGCCTAGGATTATCTAGTACTTGGATGCTTTATCTTATTTATGTGCAATTGCCCTATGTTCTGATTGCTATGTGAATTGTCTTGTCCATGCAACGCCCGTCCATCCATCCCTATGCCTACTTTTCGAATCCTCATTTCGCTATTGTTACTACTGTCTTTACTTTATTACTGCTGCTACTTTACTATTCCTACTACGAAACTGTTGCTACTGATAAACTGCTGTGAGCAAGATTGTTTCCAGGTGCAGCTGAATTGACAACTCAGTTGTTAAGGCTTATAAATATTCTTTGGCTCCCCTTGTGCCGAATCAATAAATTGGGTTTCACTTCCCTCGAAAATACTGTGATACACCCCCTATAATTGTGGGTTATCAAGACTATTTTCTGGCACCGTTGCCGGGGAGCATAGCTTTATTTATCAAGTTCACTTGGATTCTCTATTGTTCGCTGCCATCCATCCATCATGGGTAAGTCTCGTGATGGCAAGGTTCCTATTTTACCATCGACTACAAGAAGAGGTACGGTTCTAAACACCTCTGTTGCTCTTGATTCACCATCTGTTATGAGTAAGCTCGTTACACCACCACATACACATGCTACACACACTACTACTACTGCCGAATCTGAAACTTCTGATACTTATGAAGCTGCTTCTACTGTGCTTAATAAGAGTGGTTCATTAGGTCCTTTCCTAGATGCTACGATTTCTATAACTATAGCTGGAAATACTGAAACTCCTAATGAAGACACTACTACACCTGTTAGTTCACCTGAGTCTAGTGAAAGTTATGATATTGAAGATGGTTATGTTGAGATGGCCGATGAATTTATTAAAGAATGTAAAAACACCCGTGATAGGAGCGCTGCTAAGAGTCTCCTTGAGAGGCGTACTATTAGACCCAAATTATCTCCTATTGCTAAGTTTGCTGCTTCTCCCATAAACATTAAAGATAAAGATTATGATTTCTCTCTTGATCTATCTTACATAGCTATTGTTGAGAAAGAACCTTTTTGTGAGACTAAGAATGAAAGTGCGGTAGCACATATGAATGAGCTTTCTACCATGAGTGGCTTGTTTTCTGATGATGTTAAGATGCGTACTTACTTTGTTGCTAAGATTTTCCCCTTTTCATTGAAAGGAGAAGCTAAAACTTGGTTTAGTAATTTACCTCCTGGATCTATTGATAGCCATGATTGCTTGATTAGTACTTTCCTGCAGAAATATTTTCCTCCTAGTGCTAGACATGCTATTTTGCAGGAACTTTTTGATTTTAAACAGGGAGAAAAAGAGATATTGCCTGAATCTTGGGCAAGGTTTTGTGCTTTGATTCATGCACAGGCTGGAAGTCCATTACCTAAGAATGAGCTTCTTGATATATTTTATAATGGACTAACTGAAGAATCTAGGACATACCTAGATAGTTGTGCTGACTGTGTTTTCAGGAATAGGACTCCCAAGGAAGTTGAGGAATTAATGGCTAAAATAAGCAAGAATTATGAAGATTGGACTCCTCCTGAACCAGCTATACCTGAAGTAATTATACCTGCACCAACTATTCCCGTGCCTATTCCATCACCTAAGAAGAGGGGAATTATTGAATTGAATGATGAAGTAATGAAGGAAGCTAAGAAATGTCTTAAGGAGAAGGGAATTAAAGCTGTAGATATCAAGAATTTACCTCCGATAGAAGAATTATGTAAGCCTATTCCCTACTCATCCACTATTGAGGTACACTCTCTCCAACACTTTGATGAAGGTGATCCCTTACTCTAAACCTCCTGATCAATGCTTAGAAGACTTTGATATTTTTATTGTTAAGCAAGATAATTTTAATAAAAGGGTGCAAAATCATCTAATGGAAAACACTAGAGCTATTATTGAATTGAAAGATATTGTGGAAAGAACCTCTAATGATGTTAAAATGATTGTTAAACACTTTCAAATGGTTCAAACTCAAATAGATCAACTCATTAAAGTGCAAAAAGACTTGCTAGTTAATGCTGCTAAAGAAAAACAGGCTTATGAAATTAGAACTAGAAGTGGTGCTGCTACCCAGGATCCTCTATATCCTGAGGGGCATCCCAAAAGAATTGAGCAGGATTCTCAACAAGCTGAAAATAGTGGTTCTACTCATAAGAAAAGGAAAAAGAAACATAAAACTATTGTAGAACCCTCTGAACCTGCTATAGATGCTAATAGTATATCTGTCTCTGATGCTGAAACTGAAAGTGGTAATGAACAAAATGAAGCTCCAAATGAAGAAAAAGTTGATGAAGAACCTGAAAAACACACTAAGAATACTAAATACACTAAAGAAGATTTTATTGCTAAGAAACATGGTAGTGAAAGAGAACCTTGGTCCAAAAACCTATGCCTTTCCCTGATAAGAAACACAAGTCAAAGGAAGATGAACACTATAATAAGTTTTGTGAGTGGATGAAACCCTTATTTCTGCAAATTCCTTTGGCTGATGCTATTCAATTGCCTCCTTACTTAAAGTATATGAAGGATATTGTCTCGAATAAAAGGAAGATCCCTAATGAAGAAATTTCTACTTTGCTTGCTAATCATTCCTTTAATGGTAAGGTTCCTAAGAAACTTGGAGACCCAGGGATTCCAACTATCCCTTTCTCTATTAAAAATAGTTATGTTAGAACTGCTTTGTGTGATTTGGGAGCTGGAGTTAGTGTTATGCCTTTCTCTCTCTCTATAAGAGGCTTCAACTAGGAAAATTAATACCGACTGATATATCTTTGCAAATGGCTGATAAATCTACCACTATTCCTATTGGTATATGTGAGGATGTACCTGTTCAAGTGGCTCATAATTGCTTGATATTAACTAATTTTGTTGTGCTTGAAATGCCTAAAGATGATAATATGTCTATTATTCTTGGGAGACCTTTTCTTAATACTGCAGGAGTTGTTATTAATTGTAATCAAGGAAAGGTGACTTTCAATGTTAATGACAAGGAACATACTGTCTATTTCCCCAAGAAGATTGAAAGGACTTATGGTTTGAATTCAATTGAACATGTTGAGGGCATTCAAGTTGGAGAAATATATTGTCCCATACAAAGAGAAAAATTTGAAACTATCATGATTGGGACCATTGCTATCAAGGTTGAGGTAACATAATCATTAGTGGAATACAAAGTTTTGTCTCATATGAAATTGTTTTGGTAACAAGACCTGATCAACCTTGTTAACAAAAGGATTTCATTGAACAAAACAATGTTTTCACTATGATTATCTCCGCTTACTTCTATTCTATCCATTTTAGTTTTTGTTTTCGTTTAGTTTTCCTTTTTGTTGTTAGTTGCTTGCATGTTAGAGTTTCTTAGAACTCCTGTAGTTCTATCCTTGTTTTGTCATTGCATCATTTTCTGAAAAATATCTGTCTGTCAGAAAATCATTCTTCTATGCCTGAAAATTTCCCAAAAATAAAGTGTCTCGAAAAATTCAAGAAAATTCATATTAAACTTTTACGTGAAAAAGGGGCAGAGGAGTGCCTGGGAGGTACCAGGGGGACCCACCAGGTAGGCTCACCACCTGGTGGCGTGGCCTGCCCTGGGTGGCGCCATGCCATGGTGTGGGCCACCCGTGGCCCTCCACTCACTCTCTCACCTGCCACTTTCTTCTCTCTCTCGAGTAAGCTCTAGTTCATTGCTCAAAATCGCATTCTTGCTGTGCTTGCTCTCAATTTTTTCGATCTCCTTGCTCAGCCCATCTTTGTTGCTGAAATTTGGAGCACTTGTTCCCTGGTATGTGACTCCTTCCCTTGTCCAAGTAGATTTGTGTTTAGTGGATTATATCTTGAGTATTTTGCTGCTGCAGGTGACAGGTTATGAGAGCTTGTAATCTTGTTTGATGCTTAGAGATATAGTTTTGATGCATGTTTAGGCCTCTTACAAGTCCCTATGAGTAGTACCCTTCATTATATTCACTTTGCAATCACGTGTCTAATAGGTGTTTAATTTTCAGAATAGAAGATGAATGAGCATCAACTAAACCAACATGAACTATGGGTGCCTGAGGTCATGAAGGTTCACAGGGAGGAGGAAGTTTTTCCTTCCATTTACCCATGCTCTGAGTTCATGAGAGCTGCAGGAATTCTCCAAGATTTCCACACTTTGGTTTCTAATGCAGGGTTGGAGCACTTTTTCGAAGATGAACCTTGTCAATTTGTGAAGCTAACCATGTCTGTGGTGTAGGACTTTCAATTTAGCTACTCATTGCCTAACCCCATGGTCCACTACAAAATTTACAATATTGCTGTCGATCTTTCTCTCGATGACTTTTGTGCAGCTATTAAGGTACCTCAGTGGGGATCATGTGGAAGGATTAAAGAGCGACCTGCACCACTCATGGATTTATACGCAGAAATTTGCCAAGGAGAAGTTTCTCAAAGGAGAGTGGAAAAATCCGTAACATTCATCTCCCCTCCATTCGCTACTTTGCCTACTTTATTGCCAAGTGTGTTCTTGGTAGGAAAACTGCCAATAAATTATCTTCGTATGATCTAGCATTTATCTCTGCTACTCTTAAACGAGATACGTCTTACAACTTGGGTGCATTGATAGCTTTTCGTCTTGCCGCTAACCGCGAGAAAGGTGGAATTTGTGGGGGCCTCATTGCTTCTCGTTTACTAGCGTTGCATGGTTTAGTGCCTCATCATCTAGACCTACAGTTTCCCATAGAAAGGCTTGATCTTAATTCCATGATACAACATAAATTTGTTTCCTCGTGGGCTAGTTTGAGTGAGTTGTCTTATGAAATAACCTTTCTCAAAGCTGGTTGGAGAAGGAGCAAGTCCGAGCGTGTTGTTCTTTTGCCTGCACCTGTTTTGTTTAACCTTGATAATAGGGTAGGATGGTCTCTCACGGAGGAGGAGTTTGATACGTATTTGGGGGAGCTCTCCCAGCAGGAGCAGGATACTAGAAGAGAGGTCACAGATGATTTGGTCCAGCCCTCGAATGAGGGGGAGTCTTCATATTAGCAGCCTATGTATGATTGGGGAGCTTCTTCTTCCTCCCAAGGGCCCAACTACGATCATTCTTATCATGATCCTCCTGCTTGGAACCCTTACCCGTATCTGGATTGACACCCACTTAGGCCAAAAGCCTAAGCTTGGGGGGAGGTACACCGACATCTCACTCATCTCCATATCATTTTGCGTTGGTACTTTGTATATTCATGTTTCGTTCTCCTTTTAGTTTTCGTTCTTTCTTTGCCTTTGCTTTCTAAAAACACAAAAGACCAAAAATATTTCTGTTGTTTCTCTTTGGTTTGTTTCTTCTTCCTTTTGCCTTGGTTTGCTTTTCCCTTTTGCTTTGTTTCAACTATTCGAAAATCCCAAAAAGATTTTGCTTTGCTTGCTTTTCCTTTTTGGTTCTTGCTTTAAAAAATCGAAAACACCAAAAATATTTGTTGTTCTTCTTTGGCTTTGCGAGTTTGTTGCAGGGTTCAGCAGTCCTCAGTGGATATTGGTTTCATATTATTATTCAAGCCACACAAGTGAAGAGCAATAATGAGGATTAATGACAACTTGAGGTGTGGTAAGAGGCTGGTAACGAACTCTATTTGTTTTCATTTTTGTACATATACTCATCATTGTGGGCATTCTTAGTCTGTTCGTGTAGGGTGTATGTTATCTTTGGATGCTTAGTAGTTCTTGATTTCGTATGATTAGTTCCATCTTGCTAATAGTTTGTAGCATGTCATATGAATGTTTGCTTGCATTACGCTATTCATAACTTGGTATGACACTGTTGTTGGGTCCATAGCATAGAAAACAAAAAATTTCCTACGATGAGAACTATACGCCAAGATCTATCTACTAGATAGAGAGCAACGGGTGGACATACATCCATGGAGAACTTACCCTCGAAGACAACGAGTTTTGTTAACGAGTAGGAACTCGTGGTTGATGTAGTCGTACGCTTGCCGATCTCAAGAACGTGTGGAAGTCCGAGCGCCGCAAATCAGCAGCGCATCCGTCCTCGCACACACGTTCAAGCCACCGAACAACCTCCACCTCCTCGCTCCAGCGAATCAGCGGAAGTAGCAACTCCTTCCGGGCCAAGGCCACAGGAACATGTATCTCGCTAATCCGAGACCATGGGGGATATCTAGAGGGAGAGAGATCCTTCACGAGGAGGTGTGGTTTGTGAGAGGGGAGAGGGGGGCTTTATATAGGAGGAAGGGAGACCCCTCCCCTCCCATAGCCGGCGCATGAGGGGGGGACTCCTCCCCTCCTTCATTCATGTGGTGAACCTCCACTCACATAAACATGGCCTCCACCCAAAATCCCACTCACATGTATTTAATTTCCACCAAATTAAATGCAACTCTCAATTAATAAAACTCTTTTATTTATTTTATTCAGAATTTTGTTAATTACTTTAATTAACAAACATTCACATAAAACCCCTTGCAACATTTCAATATCACATGCAGAACCACTTTCTGCAATTTCACCCGAAACAATTCCGGTTTCTATCGAAACAATTCCTGTTTCTATCGAAACATTTCCTGCGCTTTGCAAACCTTTTGTCTGGAACATATGTGCTCCTAAATGGTGTTCGGCAACCCTTAAGTGTGTCACCCTACGGTTCGCGAATAATGCAGACATGATTGAGACTCCTCTCAGATCAATAATCAGAAGCGGGACCTGGAGATCCATACTGACTCCTGCATATTCAACAATGACTTCTATGATCGTGAGAACCTTTAACGTCAGCAATTTAATCCCTTTGTCTCATGATATAATACATGTCCGAGATTCGATCATCGGTATCCAAATACCTAGTTTGATCTCGTTACCGACATGCACTCTTTTCTCATTCCCGTGATATAACATTCTAGTGATCACATCACTTGCTTGCAAGCTATCTTAATGTGATATTACCGAGAGGACCCAGAGTATATCTATTCGTCATCGGGATTGACAAATTCCACTCTTGATCCATGAGCCTCAATATAACACCTTCATAGCACTGAACCCACCTTTATGGTCACCCTGTTACGGTGTGACGTTTGATGTTATCAAGATACTCTTCCGGTGTTAGCAATTAACATGATCTCATGGTCTAAGGACTAAGACTACTTTGTATGATGTTATAGCAATATAAACATAATGACTTGATCGTAATGCTATACTTCAGATGAATGTTCATCACATCATTTCACAAATGCTGTGACCTTGTTATTAACAACATCCAATGTCCATGATCAGGAAACCTTGATCATCTTGTTAATCAACAAGGTAGTCTATAAGAGAGGCATAACTAGGAACCCTTTTGTTTATTAAACACACATGTATTGATGTTTCCTATCAATACAATTATAGCATGCAAAATAAACATCTATCATATACAAGGAATACATAATAACAACTTTATTATTGCCTCTCAGGGCATATTTCCTTCAGTCTCCCACTTGCACTAGAGACAATAATCTAGTTTATATAGTGATAAATCTAACACCCATGGAGTTCTGGTGTTGATCATGTTTTCCCTAGGGAGTACTTTAGTCAACGGATCTGCTACATTCAGGTCCGTGTGCACTTTACAAATCTTTATATCTCCATCCTTGACATTCTCGCGGATGGAGTGAAACCGGCGCTTAATATGCTTGGAATTCTTGTGAGACCTTGGTTCCTTGGCATTGGCTATGGCTCCATTATTGTCACAATATATCACCATTGGGTCCAACGCACTAGGAACCACACCTAGTTCTGTTATGAACTCCTTCATCCAAATCGCTTCCTGCGCCGCTTCTGAAGCAGCAACATATTCCGCCTCCGTCGTTGATCCAGCCACCACAGGTTGTTTGGAGCTCCTCCAACTAACTGCTGCTCCGTTCAAGAGAAATACGTATCCGGATTGAGACTTAGAGTCATCCGGATCAGTGTCAAAGCTAGCATCGACATAACACTTAGCGACTAGCTCTTCTTCACCTCCGTATACAAGAAACATATCCTTAGTTCTTCTCAAGTACTTAAGGATATTCTTGACCGCTATCTAGTGTTCTGAACACGGATCGATTGGTACCTACTAGTCAAACTAATAGCATGTGCCACATCCGGTCTTGTACATAGCATGGCATACATTATAGAGCCTATGGCTGAGGCATAGGGGATCTTATCCATTATCTCTCTTTCTTCCGCCGTAGCCGGACTTTGAGTCTTACTCAATGTCTTGCCTTGCAACATAGGTAAGTACCCCTTCTTATTCCGTCCATATTAAACTTCTTTAATATCTTATCAAGGTATGTACTCTGCGATAGCCCAATTAGGCGTCCTGATCTATCTCTATAGATTTTAATGCCTAATATATATGAAGCTTCACCAAGGTCCTTCATCGAAAATTTGCTGTTTAGATAACGTTTAACACTGTTTAAAAGATCTATACCATTTCCAATCAATAATATGCCATCCACATATAATATCAGAAATGCCACATTGCTCCCACTCACTTTATTGTAAATACAAGCCTCTCCATAAGTTTGGACAAATCCAAACTCTTTGATCACCTCATCAAAGCGGAGATTCCAACTCTGGGATGCTTGCTTCAGTCCATAGATGGATCGCTGAAGTTTGCACACCTTATCAGCATCCTTAGGATCGACAAAACCCTTAGGTTGTATCATATACAACTCTTCTTCAATATTGCCATTGAGGAATGCAGTTTTGACATCCATCTGCCATATTTCATAATCGAAATATGCAGCAATTGCTAACATAATCCTAACCGACTTAAGCATCGCTACGGTAGAGAATGTCTCATCGTAGTCAACTCCTTGAATTTGTCGAAACCCCTTTGCGACAAGTCGAGCCTTATAGATGGTTACATTACCATCAGCATCAGTTTTTCTTTTGAAAATCCATTTATTCTCAACGGCCTTTCGATCGTGAGGTAAGTCCACCAAGGTCCAAACCTGGTTTTCGTACATGGATTCCATCTCGGATTTCATGGCTTCTAGCCATTTGTTGGAATCAGGGCTCATCATCGTTTCTTCATACGTCGCAGGGTCATCTATTTCATCAATCATAAAATTCATAACATGATTGCCGTACAGTTCAGGAGCTGTACGTGTCCTGCTTGACCTGCGAGGTTCGGTAGTGTCCTCTTTCGGAGTTTCATGATCAATATCATTAGCTCTCTCTTCATTAGGTGAAGTCAACTCCGAAACAACTTCCGGTGCTGCGCTACTCGCCATTTCATGAAGAGAAGGTTCAATAACCTCTTCGAGTTCTACCTTCCGACTACTCACACCTTTCGCGAGAAACTCCTTCTCAAGAAAGGATCCATTCTTGGCAACAAAGACCTTTCCCTCGGATCTGTGATAGAAGGTATACCCAATCGTTTCCTTAGGGTATCCTATGAAGATGCATTTTTCCGCTTTGGGTTCGAGTTTATCCGGTTGAAGTTTCTTCACATAAACATCGCATCCCCAAACTTTAAGAAATGACAGCTTAGGTTTGTTTCCAAACCATAATTCATACGATGTCTTTTCAACGGATTTAGATGTTGCCCTATTTAAAGTGAATGCAGCGGTTTCTAGTGCATAACCCCAAAATGACAGTGGCAAGTCAGTCAGAGACATCATAGATCGAACCATATCCAATAAAGTACGATTACGACGTTCTGACACACCATTACGTTGTGGTGTTCCGGCAGGCGTGAGTTGTGAAACTATTCCACAGTCTTTCATATGTGTGCTAAACTCGTAACTAAGATACTCTCCTCCATGGTCGGGCTGCAGAAATTTGATCTTTCTGTTATGATGATTTTCCACTTCATTCTGAAATTCTTTGAACTTTTCAAAGGTTTCAGACTTATGTTTCATCAAATAGATATACCCGTATCTACTCAAATCATCCGTGAAAGTAACAAAATAACGATATCCACCTCGCGCCGACACACTCATTGGTCCACACACATCAGTTTGTATGATTTCCAATAAATCTGTCGCCCGTTCCATTGAACCGGAAAACGGCATTCTAGTCATCTTGCTCATAAGGCATGGTTCACATGTATCAAATGATTCAACATCAAGTGATTCCAAAAGTCCATCAGAATGGAGTTTCTTCATGCGTTTAACGCCGATATGTCCTAGACGGCAGTGCCACATATATGCAGATATATCATTATCAAGTTTAATCCTTTTAGCATCAACATTATGAATATGCGTAATACTACTATCGAGATCCATCAGAAATAAACCATTCAACACAGGTGCATGACCATAAAAGATATTATTCATATAAATCGAACAACCATTATTTTCAGACTTAAACGAATAACCACTTTGCATCAAACACGATCCAGATACAATGTTCATGCTCAGTGCAGGCACCAAATAACAATTATTCAGGTTTATAACTAACCCCGACGGCATATGGAGAGGCAGCGTTCCAACGGCGATCACATCAACTCTTGATCCATTGCCGACCCGCATCGTGACCTCATCCCTTGCTAGTTGTCGCTTGTTCCACAGCCCCTGAACCGAGTTACATATATTAACAACCGATCCCGTATCAAATACCAGTGCTCTGCAGTACTAGTCAAGTACACATCAATAACATGTATATCACATATACCTTTGTTTGCCTTGTCGGCCTTCTTGTCGCCAAATACTTGGGGCGATTCTTCAATGGCGATCCCTTGCAATAGTAGCACTTTTCGATGTCGGACTTAGGGCCAGCTCGGGTTTCTTTTCAAGTGCAGCAGATTTGCGCCCTTCTTTCCCTTGCTTGCCTTTCTTGTCCTTCTTGAAACGGTGGTCTTATTGATCATCAACACTTGATGTTCTTTCCTAATCTCCACTTCTCGGTCTTAAGCATTGTGAAGCTCGGGAAGAGACTTCTTCATGCCACGCATATTATAGTTCATCACGAAGCTCTTGTAGCTAGGTGGCGAGATTGGAGAACACGATGTATGCCTAAGTCAATGGGAATCGTTATTCCCAAGGACACAAGCTTATCGGCGTACCAGGACATTTTGATGCGTGCTCACTAACTGAGGCTGTTCTCTTCCATCATGCTAAAGAACTTTCGAAGCATTATAACTCTCTATGATAGCATGGGTATTGAAAATCATTTTCAATTCTCCCATGGTATCAAAGGCATTGCCATTTTAAAGCGTTTTGAAGTTCGGCTCTAGCCCATACGGTATGCCGCAATGAACTAAGTTGTGGTCCTCTGACGAGTTATATAGGCGTTCTTTTCCTTGTCGGGGCATCGAGGAGCTGGTGGGGGCCTAGCGCCTCTAGCACATATTGCTTTTGTGCAGCAGTGAGGAGAATCCTCAAATTCATAGCCCAGTTGGTGAAGTTGCTACCATTCGCAGCAAGCTTCTCTTTCTCCATGAACACATTGAAATTAAAAGCAGGTGGTGCCATCTACAACAGAATTTGTAAAATATATTTAGACTAAGTTTATGATAGATTGAGTTCAACTAATCCAAATTACTAATGAACTCCCACTCAAAAACGACATCCCTCATGTCCTTTTGGTGATTACATGAACCAAATCCACTACACCAAGTCCGATCATCACGTGAGTCGGTGTAGCTTCAAAGGCGAGCATCTATATGGGCATCATATCAACTATATGACTCATGCTTAACCTTTCGGTCCGTGTTCTGAGGCCATGTCTGTACATGCTAGGCTCGCCAAGTAGGAACCTTAGTATTCGCGTGTGTCAAACTGTCTTACACCCGTTGTATGAAAGCGTAGAGTCGAGAACACCATATCATCACGTGATGCCTCAAAACACGATCCACAAAACGGTGCATACTTAAGGAAGAAGACATTTTATCTTGATATCTAAATGAGGGATCATCTTATAATGCTACCAAAAGCGCCAAACTAGCAATATAAGATGCTAACATCTAATGTGTGAAGTGAGGTGATATGGTCCATGCATTTGATCTCTATCATTTGCATCGTGGTATAGTCTCTATCATTACTTTGTGTGTAAGGCCAAGGTCTATGGAACTTACACGTTAAGTGAGTTGTAAGAGTATCTATCATACATCTACTTACAACAATACCATATCAAGACACTAGCCCAGCAACGATCTAAACTAGACGCCTCTAATTTATCAATTGCAAGTTTTACGTGGCTTAGGGATTTCGGAGATAGAACCGGTCTTACCTACGAACATGAACCACAACGAGGATAGCCAAGTTATTAGCAACTCGTTGTAAATCAGATATTGACTATAGTAGGAGAGACAGACACCCGCTAGCCACTTATGCAAAACTAGTTGAATGTCAGTCGTGGAACCGGTCTCATGTACGATGACATGTAAGGTTGGTCCGGGCCGCTTCATCCCACTATGCCACCAATATCCAAAGTACATAGAAGATGCAATAACATGATCATCATCGCCACATATAAACATATGTGTACTACCGTGCTAAGCACCTACGCATAGATCAGGCTCGATACCCTTTGTTGGGTCCATGACATAGAAAACAAAAATTTCCTACGATGAGAACTATCGCCAAGATCTATCTACTAGATACGAACAGCGGGCGTACATACATCCATGGAGAACTTACCCTCGAAGACAACGAGTTTTGTTAACGAGTAGGAACTCGTGGTTGATGTAGTCGTACGCTTGCCGATCTCAAGATCGTGTGGAAGTCCGAGCGCCGCAAATCAGCAGCGCATCCGTCCTCGCACACACGTTCAAGCCACCGGACAACCTCCACCTCCTCGCTCCAGCAAATCAGCGGAAACAACAACTCCTTCAGACGCCTTAAGGCCACGGGAACATGTATCTCGCTAATCCGAGACCATGGGGAATATCTAGAGGGGAGATCCTTCACGAGGAGGTGTGGTTTGTGAGAGGGGAGAGGGGGGCTTTATATAGGAGGAAGGGAGACCCCTCCCCTCCCATAGCCGGCGCATGAGGGGGGGACTCCTCCCCTCCTTCATTCATGTGGTGAACCTCCACTCACATAAACATGGCCTCCACCCAAAATCCCACTCACATGTATTTAATTTCCACCAAATTAAATGCAACTCTCAATTAATAAAACTCTTTTATTTATTTTATTCAGAATTTTGTTAATTAATTTAATTAACAAACATTCACATAAAACCCCTTGCAACATTTCAATATCACATGCAGAACCACTTTCTGCAATTTCACCCGAAACAATTCCGGTTTCTATCGAAACAATTCCTGTTTCTATCGAAACATTTCCTGCGCTTTGCAAACCTTTTGTCTGGAACATATGTGCTCCTAAATGGTGTCCAGAAACCCTTAAGTGTGTCACCCTACGGTTCACGAATAATGCAGACATGATTGAGACTCCTCTCAGATCAATAATCAGAAGCGGGACCTGGAGATCCATACTGACTCCTGCATATTCAACGATGACTTCTGTGATCGTGAGAACCTTTAACGTCAGCAATTTAATCCCTTTGTCTCATGATATAATACATGTCCGAGATTCGATCATCGGTATCCAAATACCTAGTTTGATCTCGTTACCGACATGCACTCTTTTCTCGTTCTCGTGATATAACATTCTAGTGATCACATCACTTGCTTGCAAGCTATCTTAATGTGATATCACCGAGAGGGCCTAGAGTATATCTATCCGTCATCGGGATTGACAAATTCCACTCTTGATCCATGAGCCTCAACATAATACCTTCATAGCACTGAACCCACCTTTATGGTCACCCTGTTACGGTGTGACGTTTGATGTTATCAAGATACTCTTCCGGTGTTAGCAATTAACATGATCTCATGGTCTAAGGACTAAGACTACTTTGTATGATGTTATAGCAATATAAACATAATGACTTGATCGTAATGCTATACTTCAGATGAATGTTCATCACATCATTTCACAAATGCTGTGATCTTGTTATTAACAACATCCAATGTCCATGATCAGGAAACCTTGATCATCTTGTTAATCAACAAGGTAGTCTATAAGAGAGGCATAACTAGGAACCCTTTTGTTTATTAAACACACATGTATTGATGTTTCCTATCAATAAAATTATAGCATGCAAAATAAACATCTATCATATACAAGGAATACATAATAACAACTTTATTATTGCCTCTCAGGGCATATTTCCTTCAACCGTGGTATCCTCCTATGAATGTTTCATTTGAATTGTCTTGGCACATGCTCATGCATACATATGACTGAAATAATCAGTTAAGCCTCAATGAATTATTTTGCCTTGAGGATCTTGAATCACTTTCGTGCCATGATTAGTCCTATTTTGTTGCAAGCATGATTATGACAGCTATTGCTCTCTCGTTTGTCGCTCCCTTACTATTGCTAGCCTTCACTTTCACTGAGTATTTTACTCATGTTTCCAACTCCCTAAAACCAAATATTGCCAAAGTGTCTACCATACCTACCTATTAGCATCATTTGTTGTTCCGTGCATATTCAATATGCCTTGTTTTCTTCCGAATAAAATGTCTGTTTGTTTTGGGAAAGTTAGTTAGTAAAGCTCTCACGAACTTGATGGCACACTTTATTTTCTTGCACTTAATAAACCTGAACCATTGCATCCTTCTTTGTTGCGTATATGCTTGCGCTTTATAAGTTGAAGTTAGCAGAACCATGTATCATGGGGAACGCTTTCAACATTCCACGGGTACTTTGTACCCCGTTGGTATCATGATTCTTTTGCTTATGGATCTCGACGGTGTGAAATAAAAGTGGAACTTGTAAGATCATGGAGTTTGTATATGTGTTAGGGAAACGCCTGGGCCGCTAGCCTAAGCCATGCCTAATCATGGTGGAAACTTGTAGCATAACCATAATGAGCATTCTATGAAGCATCCTCAATAAAAATCTATGCACATAGTAAATAAAAAGATCGCTGAGATGCTCATTGTCTGCTCGCCTTGTCATTTTGATTATGGAATAGCTCCTGTATCATGTGCAAGGGGTACCCCGTTGGCGGTTCTCTATGATATGTATATACTTACAATGACAAGAGCTTACTTGTGACTGAAGTTGAGTAGCATGAGGATCGGTATTCGTAGGTAAGGGGCATGAGACTTCGATTTATAACTTGTCAAGCATATCCTCTTAGTTGTGTCACTTTAACCTTAATCACCTTAAAGATGCTTATGATAGGGGCAATGAGAGCTCAAAGCTAACGAGTACCATTCTTTCAGCATTTGGAAGCCTTTCAAATTATTCAAAACCTTTTCATTTCCTTGTTGAGTCTCCACATATTCTATGAGCACTTTCTTAAGAGCATAATTGTTAGTCTTTGTGCTTGTCTCATTACTTGATTATTTGTGTTATGACTTTGATGCTTGTATCTTTGATATCTTTACTTCTAGTCTTCACTTGAACTTCAGAGGTGCCTTGGCGTTCATAATCAAAGGCAAGAGAGATACCACTCTACCATACCTTGTTATGAGCATTGTAATGTTGCTTATGTTTATGTTTCTTGTTACTTATTATTTTTAAGTTGGAATCTCTTCATAGCTTGCATTGCCTATTAAGTGAACTTAGTTGCATACTATTTATTATGAATTGTCTAAGTAGTTGATCACATGCTGAGAATATATACATCATATGAAGCAAATTGTCTAAGTAGTTGCCCTGGTGTCTACTTTTTGTGCAGAAAATCAACTATCAGGAAAAATCCCGGAAAATATGCCGAAAATCCTATTTCACCAGAAGACTCCAGGAGCCAGAATACGAGACGAAGGGGGGCTGGGCCCAGGCCACACCACCTGGCCGCGCGGGCTAGCCCAGGCCACGCCAGGGGGTGGTTTGGCCGCCCCAAACACCCCCTCGGTCTCCCTCTTCGCCTATAAGTTGCCTTCTAACCTAAAAACTCAGGGGGGTTCGATGTTTTTCCAGAAGGAGTTCCGCTCCGCCACCACCACCAGATTCCACGAAATAGTACCAAAAACTCCATTCTAGCACCCTGCCGGGACAGGGAATTGGAGGAGATCATCGCCATCATCACCACCATCGCTTCTCCATCGACCATCCATGTTTCCCCCATCTATGAGTGAGTAATCCCCCGCTGTAGGCTATGGGGATGGTAGGGATTGGATGAGATCGTTCATGTAATGGCATCAGATTGTTAGGGCATGGTGCCTAGTATCTTCTATTAGTGCTTTATGACTTTGTTGCGACTTGTTATGCTTAATGCTTGTCACTAGGGCCCGAGTGCCATGATTTCAGATATGAACATGTTATTGATTCATTATGATATTATTGTTTTTGGTCTTACCTGCAAGTTGTATACACACGTTGTTGTCCGGAACCAATGGCCCCGAAGTGACAGAAATCGGGATAACTGGAGGGAATGGCTTTGATGTGAGGATCACATGTGTTCACGGAGTGTTAATGCTTTGATTCGGTGCTCTATTAAAAGGAGCACCTTAATTGCCAGTAGTTCCCTTGAGGCCCTGCTACAAACGGGATGGCAGGACAAAAGATGTTGTGCAAGTTCTCATCGCGAGCACGTATGACTATATATGGAACACATGCCTAGGATTATCTAGTACTTGGATGCTTTATCTTATTTATCTGCAATTGCCCTATGTTCTGATTGCTATGTGAATTGTCTTGTCCATGCAACGCTCGTCCATCCATCCCTATGCCTACCGCACTCGAATACTACTATTTACTGCTATTGTTACTACTGTCTTTACTTTTTACTGCTGCTACTTTACTATTCCTACTACAAAACTGTTGCTACTGATAAACTGCTGTGAGCAAGATTGTTTCCAGGTGCAGCTGAATTGACAACTCAGTTGTTAAGGCTTATAAATATTCTTTGGCTCCCCTTGTGTCGAATCAATAAATTGGGTTTCACTTCCCTCGAAAATACTGCGATACACCCCCTATACTTGTGGGTCATCAAGTACTACAGTTGGCACACCCCATATGGCCAAGTCCCTGGACCTTTTGCAAGGTTCTTACAGGAGACTGGCATAGTGGCCCAGTATTCAATGCCGGGTGAGTCTTAGCAAAATGGAGTAGCTGAAAGGCATAACCGTACACTTATGGATATGGTGCGTAGTATGATGAGCTACTCCACCTTACCATTGGGATTGTGGATGAAGGCGTTAAAAACCGCCAGTCATATCCTCAATAGAGTACCAAGCAAGTCGGTGTCCAAAACACCGTACGAGCTGTGGACAGAAAGAGTACCCTCTCTACAACACATGTGGGTGTGGGGGAGCCTAGTTGAGGCCAACGTGTTTAATCCAAACATTGGGAAACTAGATGCTAAAACAGTTAGTTGCCATTTCATTGGCTATCCTGAAAGATCAAAAGGTTTTTATTTCTACTATCTAGACAGATACACAAAGTTTGTAGAAACAAGACATGCAGTCTTCTTAGAGGAAGAAATGATGAGGGGAAGCATGGTAGCTCAGAAAATTGATCTTGAGGAGAAGAGGGTGCATGCACCTAATCCGATGACTCAGGAGCCATTCTTTTCACTCCTGTTGTTCCTGCATCGACAACCCCTAAGGTTGTGGTGCAAGCACCTGTTGCAACTCCACCCGTGACAATAATGCGTGAAGATCCAAAACATGTCCGTCAGGAGCCGACTGAACCCGTTGTTCTACATGAAAGGGAGGAGCAGCAGCCACCTCAACAAGATGTGCCCCATGTTGAGACACACAAAGTGCCAACCAATGAGGCACCTAGAAGGGCTCGAAATGTCCCAATAGATGAGCCCCCTAGAAGATCTCAATGTGTTAAAAGATTAGTAATTTCCACTAATTATAAAGTTTATAATATAGAGAGAGTTCATATGGAGAATGATCCCACTTCATATGAAGAAGCCATGAGTAGCCCTCACTCATCAAAGTGGCTAGAGGCCATGGAAGATGAGATGAAATCAATGAGTACCAATGAAGTTTGAGACTTAGAGGAAATTCCTAAAGGAGACAAGACAGTAGGCTGCAAATAGGTCTACAAAACAAAATATGACTCTAGAGGGAATGTAGAAAAGTATAAAGCACGACTTGTGGCAAAAGGATTTACACAAAGAGAAGGGGTAGATTACAATGAGACATTTTCTCCAGTCTCATGTAAAGATTCCTTCAGAATCATAATGGCATTAGTTGCACATTTTATTTAGAGCTACATCACATGGATGTAAAGACATCATTTCTAAATGGGGATCTAGAAGAAAATGTCTACATGAAACAACCCAAGGGTTTTATCATGGAGGGAAAGGAAGATATGGGATGCCGCCTAAAGAAATCCATTTATGGATTAAAGCAAGCTTCTAGATAGTGGTATCTAAAGTTTCACGGGACCATTAAGAAATTTGGATTTAAAGAGAATGTTGAGGACAACCGCGTTTATGCAAAGTTTAAAAGTGGGAAATACATTTTCCTAATTATGTATGTGGATGATATCTTGCTTGCTAGCAGTGATGTCAGTCTACTACTAGAAACAAAGAATATTTTAAAGACCTTGGTGAAGCTTCATATGTTTTGGGCATAGAAATTCATCGAGATAGAATGATTGGGGTTCTAGGACTATCGCAAAAGGCATACCTAGAGAAGATTCTAAAGAAATACAGTATCCATGCGTGTAATGCCACACCTGCTCCTATAGTCAAGACCGACAATTTCAGGAAATTTCAATGTCCCAAAAGTCAATACGAGATCGATCAAATGAAAGCAGTACCATATGCTTCGGCTGTTGGAAGCTTACATTATTGATACCTTCAATCCGGATTACGGATGTAGTGTAGCTTCTTTTTCCCTAGTAGACCTAGGTTATCGAATCCTCGGGAAACAAATGCGTAGTGAAGTTACTTTAACAGACCTTCAAGAGTTTTAGAATTCCTTTTGTGTTTTTATCGGACCAATAGCTTGCGTCTTTTTGTTGTTGTCGATGATGGGGAGAGAGGGCCTAGGGCGTTTGGTTTCACCTGTAGCTGTGCAAAACATCTGATGGGAATAAAAGATAAAAATAAAGTATGCATGTACTTGTTAGAGCAAGATAAATTATATGTGGGCAGTGCATCCATAATTGCTATTGCCTCCACAACCGCTTATAGAAATAACCGACTAGTCTCATCCATAGAAGAAAGAGAACTAATGATATGCATAGTGATGTCACCGTTAATCCCAAGCAAATCCCTCACATACAGTCGTATTATCCCTTCTATCACTGGGGTTCCCAACCTGCAGATCAGTCATTACTCATACTCCCTATACCTAGATCAACCCTCGAGGTCTTGGGTACCTAACAATTCCTTGGATTGAGGCAAGAGAGGATACAATAATCATCATGTCATACAAACTAATACATGATCCCATCTATGATAAATAACATGCACAATTGCTACATGGCTAGGCCAAAGCCCTTAGCCCAAGGAGAATTACTCACACATAGAGATGAGATCAACAATCACAAACATTGTAATAAAAATCATAAGATTGATAGAAATAGTCTTACAATGTCACCAATCGAAGAAGAGATCTAGTATTACAAGTGGTGGAATATGGCTATGGAGATGGAGAAGGGTTTTGAGATTTGGAGGCGGCTGGTGATCTGTGGCAGAGACTTTTTGGCAAGGTCTTGCTTGTTTTCTCGTCGCCCGAGGCTTCTTTATATAGGGGTCACTTCATGAAAGTTGTTCTGTTTGACCTAATGGTGGCGGCGCCAACTACACGACCGGAGCTATACAGCCGGAATTTTTGCTCCGGTCGTATAGTTGGTCGTTAAAGCGTCTACCTCCGTCTTACGGCTCCTGGTTTCTTCTGGTTGTTGGAAATCTCATATCTTTGACTTTAATGTAGTAATTCCCTCCTTTAAATGACATTATCTATGCAGGAAAAATATAAAAGAAAGGATTGCATACCCCTCTGAATATTAGCATTAGTGGCAGGGTTTAGAGAGACATTTCATCAAAATTATGAATAATATCTAGTTTAAATGTGGACGTAGATGGCTATATTTCAGAGCCATAAACCTCCCCAAGCTTAAACTTGATCGTCCCCGAGCAAGAAAACCAAAATAAAAAAGGAACTCGGCATTTAAACTGAAATAACGAGATGGTGATCTTACTCATGATTAGTAGTCTCATGTTTCCTCCACTTCATAAATCTGAAAAACTTCAGCATAGATATAGTAATGGAAAGCATGTCATACGGGTTTCATGCATCCTTATAGTGCAGCAAAATTATTGTAAACATGGATGATTCAAATGAGTAAACTTTATTCCATGTCAAGTAATCAACTCATAGGCTTGCCTTTGAATAGTAAAGTATATTCATGTAAATTAAGAGTGTGAGAGTTGTCATGATAAGCATATACACTAGAGTATCTCAATCCTCCCACATCAATAAATCAAGACTTTTCAAGCACTACTTTTCTATTCATTATCCTTCAAGAATTTCAGTTTTTAAGTAATTGAGAGCATGCCAAAGATTTTTATTAGTTTATCGGGCTATGATGGACACTCATGGCATCACTAAGGTTTTTGTTCCTTTTGCATAATGATTACTCATAATAGCCAGAGGAGTGATTCCATCATGATTACAGCTACCCGGGAGTGCCAATAATCTTACCCACTATAGCATTGCTGCTACAAGTGTTTAATCAACTCATAGCCAAAATCTAGGAGTCTTCTCCATGAAGATCGTTTGTAGGCCAGCGGAGTTGTTGGCATTCAAGAAGTTTGACATGCATAAAGCTATATCATTCTTATGATTAACAAGTCAAACTTTGGCATGCTCACAAAAATTGCTAAACATAATTCAATCGAACAAATCCTTTTAAAGAGAGCTATCAAGTCAATCAAAATTTTAAGTGGTGTTGAGTGTCTCTAGAAATAAGCCTTCAAGACTAAGCACTACAACACCCAAGCCTTAAATTGTGAGACTTTTTCTTATTACAATTGTTTAGCAATTTTAGGCAAGACTTGGTTAATTATGAGAGCTGGAACAAAATGTGCCCAATTAAATACCCATGCAAACGAAAAATCTTACTATGATACAAAGACTCACTCCATATAATATCTCAACATTTACTACTAACTAGCATGAGTTTCTCAAACTTCAAAAGTGGGGAGTCATAAGGCATACCTCTCATGTTTGGTTCCACTTCTCTCTTCCTTTTTATTTGTTTCTTGGAAACTCGAAGTCGATCACTCTCTTGAAAATACATGAAGACTTCGAGGCGGAAAGAAAAGAAAGAGGGAAAATAAGGAAAAATGGAGAAATCTTTTTGTGGTTTTTAAGAGAGGGACTTTAAAGAATAGAAAATTGGCGGCAAAGCTCGGCTAGAAAATTTCGAAACCAAATAGAAAGAACTAACAAATGTGTTGGGGAAACCAACATGAGTGATTATAAACTCGAATAAAAACGCAACCTTGGAATAAATAAAAGCAAATAAAAACACCAAATAAAGATACACGAGGAAACTTCCCTAAGCTTAGGCTTTTGCAAGCCCTTCAAATCATTGTGGTGGCGGGAAAAAGTCATTACTCCAGTTCGCAAATTGAGTTGAGAGGTTACTAGTTGATTCTCGGAGGTTCAAGGAGAGGATATGCATCCTCTCCATAGTCCCTCCAAGTCCTTGGAAATCTTGGTATGTGGCGAACCAGGTTTGTGGATGCTCCTCTTGATAAGGAATTTCTTGCTCCTCCTCTTGGTCCTCATCCTCCTCTAGAATCTCCTCCTCGGATTGGTGTTGCTCAACCTACAAGTCATATAGCAAACGTCCTTCCTTGATAGAGAAAATACCATTAGGAAAAAGAGCGGGGTAGAGACGCCCAGCTCCAGCAAAATGCATATAATAAACACCACCTCTCCTATTGAGCATTCCATAGGCTCTCAAGGTGGAGAAACCAACACGTGTCTCACCTAGTACGGGTTACAAATCACCTAGGTTGATGTCTAGGGCAGTGGCAAGAATGGTGATGACGCCTCCACCTGTGATTGGCCCTTGGCTTTTGGAGGCTTGGTTCTCCAGGTAGCGCACAAGGATAGCGCCCAAGTTGAGTGACAAGTTGCAGTTCATGTAAGTAGCCTTTGCAAGGACTAGGAATTCCTCCTCACTGAGTCTTGTGAACTCATTACGTGCCTTCAAGGTGTTCACAATAACATAGAACAGTGAATTGCAGGATGTTGAATATTCTTCCCCTTGTTCACTCTAGTAGTGAAACTCATTCTATTATAGTATTGTTCAGGGGAAGGGCTTAAGCTAGTAAAGGATGCGCGTAAAGCATGAACATCATTGTTTAGCAAATTAAAACATGCGCACCATTCATATAATGTTAAGATGTAGTTGTTGTTCATCAGATGGAAAGAAATAGTGTCCTCTCCTTGCCATTGTTTAACGGTGCTTTGCAACGAACTTAGAAATTCAATGGTTAAGCGGCGATAAGTAGGTACATCATTGTACACAAAGTTTTGCAGGCCAGCTCTATTGCAAAGTAAATTAAAGTCATCATAAATACCGAGTTGGTTCAATATAATGGGGCAAGCCCACTTGGTGGCCTTCACTTCGCGGTTCTTGATCCTGTTGAAGCGATCACGATGGGCCTCATCCTTAAACCGTATCCCCATGCGTTCCTGAGCGGCAGCCCGAGAAGCGCTAGCGGTGGCACGAGCACGAGTTTGGCTTCTTGTGTTCATCATCTAAAACATTGAATAAAGGCAAAAATAAAACTTGTTTATCCAACAACAGTAAGTATAATATATTCCTCATCAAAACACACTAAAGAACATCCTCAAGGTAATAATCTAGGCAAGAAAGTCATGGCAATTGGTTCATAGTAGGTCTCACCCTAGATTGATAATGACAATAGATCGAAGATGAATTTGCAAAAAGTAATTGGGGGATCGGAGGAGAATCATACCGTAGATCACTCGTGTGCGAGGAAATCGATTGAAATTGAGTGCAGATGAAGATCTCTTGAGGTTTTGAGAGAGTTTGGAGGTAGAAGAGAGAAAAAGGATTGAAGTTTTGGAGTTCGAGGTACCTTCCCGTGTGATTTTATGGTCGGACACAACTATACAGGCGCAACTATACGGGCAGAACGTGTGTTCCCGCCGTATAGTTGTCTTTCTAGCAAAATATTAGGGTTTCCTCCTAGTGGCGTAGCTATACGGATGCAACTATACGGCCGGAACAAAATTTTCCTGTTGTATAGTTGGTCGTTAAACTGTCTGTCCCTGCAAAAGAAAATATGTAAAGGCATCGATATCTATATGACCGAAACTATACGGCCAGAATTTTTATTCCCGCCGTATAGTTGGTCATTAAACTCTCAATATATTAGAAAAGAAATTATACGGAGGCACTGATATCTATACGACCGGAGCTATACAGCCAGAATTTTTATTCCTGCCGTATAGTTGGTCATTAAGCTCTCAGTACACATTATAGAAAGATTTTCGATGGCAAAGATATCTATACGACCGGAGCTATACGACTGGAATTTTTATTTCCGCCGTATAGTTGGTCGTTAAACTCTCACTACATATGAAAAGAAAATTTTCGATGGCAAAGATATCTATACGGTCGGAACTATATGGCCGGAATTTTTATTCCCGCCATATAGTTGGTCGTTAAACTCTCTGTGTACATCAAAAAAATTCCGTTTCTTCGAAAACTATTTCTTTTCTTGTAACTTATTGATATACCTTATTTATGACAGAAAATTGACAGTAAATATTGTCGACCAACAATAGCATGAATAAGGCAGAATTTCAAGTACTACCGAACTTCTTCTCCTCAAATGGAGTTTTCTAGCACTCTTTATTAAACATGAACTTAAACTAAAACTAAAAACTTAACTTAAACCTTTATTTAACATGGGTTGCCTCCCATGGAGCACTCTTTTATGGTCAATAGCTTGACCTTGACGATACTCACTTGGGTCAGATGAGTGGAACACCCACTCCAAAGTAATTGGCCTTCAAAGTGATGGCCTCCTTCTCGTCATATTTGGCTTTCTTTTTCCTGGGGAAATGGATAACAAAAGGATCCCGCGAAGGCAATTGCAACTTCATGTTCCCTTCATTAAGGTTAATTAAAGCCTTTCTAGTTCTCAAGAAAGGACGACATAGTATTATAGGAGCAATAGTATCTTCAGGCATGTCAACAATAACGAAGTCAATTAGAGCAGGACAGCCTTTGATGTAAACTAAAGTGTTCTCCTTAATTCCTATAGCTTGTTTGTAGGTAGAATCTACTAGATGCAATTTTAATTTAGTGATTTCAGAAGGAGCCAATTTAACTTGTTAAAAGACTCTTTGGGATTGTTGAGACGCTTGCACCTAGATCACAAAGTGTAGCTATCTCATTAGTCCCAATCTTTATCTTAATAGTAGGCTCAAATATGTCATCTAGTTTAACAGGTAACTTTTCAGCGATTTTCTTGTATTCCTCTTCAAGCTCGCGTACCTTAATTGCTACTTGATCAACAAAGTGTTGATACATGGCTTCATTGTTACCTTCATTTAGCAGAATTTTGACGTTGATCCTTTTTACGCGATCTTCGATGGTGTAGCTTGGTGAAGGGGCATTACTATTATCAAGTTCTTCAGGCTCCTCCCTTTGGATCCTCATCATTTTGAGTTCTTCAACAAGATTAGGCTTAGCTTTACCTGCAAATTTAGCTAGAAAAAGAGTTTGACTCTTGGTTATCTTACCTAGTTGTGCCTCAACGATCCTCGTTCTTTCTTGGAGGGCCTACAAATCATTTCTCAAACTAACAGCTTGGTTAGATAATTTACCAAGCATGGTATCATGGTTCTCCGTTATTTTAACAAGAATATTGTTTTGTTTATTCTGTGAGTCTATGAAAGACTTAAGTGTTTCTTGGAGACTACCATTACTAGTTCCCATATTATTATTAGAATTACCTGCAGGACTAGCATAATGTTTTTGAAAGTTATGATTGTAACTCTTCTTCCAAGCAGGGTTATAATCATTACGAGCTACGAAGTCTATTTCTTCAATATTTGTTTCAGGGGTGGCTCTTACCTGGGTTTCCTTACCTTTTACGGCTAGTATGAGATCATTCAACTTAGCATTGAGTTCTTCGTTTTCTTGTGGTGAAATAGCGTTCACCTTCTTCATGTTTGATCTTTCCACATGCCATTGGGCATGGTTGTCTTGCATATTGTCTAACAACTGCTTTGCTTCGGTTATATGTTTACCCATGAATGTTCCTCCAGCTGTAGTATCAAGCATAGACTTAGATACATGATTAAGAGCATTATAAAATAAATGGAGGATTAACCAATCTTCCATCCCATGACTAGGACAGTTTCTTAGGCATTCTTTCATCCTCTCTCATGCAAGAGCTAGTGGCTCACGCTCTTCCTGTCTAAAGCCAGTAATATTAGGTGAAAGTTGCATAGTCTTTGCAGGTGGGAAAAATTTAGTCATAAATAAATAAGTACATCTCACCGATGATGTAATAGTATTTCTAGGCAAAGATAGCAACCATTGTTTTGCTCTCCCTCTTAGAGAGAAAGGAAATAGACGTAATTTGACCGCATCAGGATCAACGTCTTTTATACGCATCATATCACATATTTCAGTGGAAGTATTCAAGTGCATATCTGCGTCTTCAACAACAGAGCCTCCAAATTGATTATGTTGAACCAAACTTAAATAATGGGGCTTAATTTCATAGTCATCAGCAGCAATTGATGGCTGAGTAATAGAAGTACGCAAATAATCATTGTTGGGAGTAGCAAACTCCCCAAGCTTCTTTTCAGCCATATTTCCTATGTTTTTGGGTTTTCTTAAACAAAGAATTATAATAGTAAAAACAAGAATTTAAATGCTAACTAATTTTTTTGGTTTATCAAATAAAGACTGAAAGCAAACTAACAAAATTAAAAAACAAGAATTAAAACTAGCAAGGTTCCTAATAACCTCACCAAGGTAGCTATTGCTTCCCCGGCAACGGCGCTAGAAAAAGGGTTGATACCTTTGATCCCAATTACGGATATAGTGTAGCTTCTTTTTCCCTAGTAGACCTAGGTTATCGAATCCTCGGGAAGCGAATGCGTAGTAAAGTTACTTTAACGGACCTTCGAGAGTTTTAGAATTCCTTTTGTGTTTTTACCGGACCAATAGCTTGCGTCTTTTTGTTGTTGTCGATGATGGAGAGAGGGTCTAGGGCGTTTGGTTTCACCTGTAGCTGCGCAAAACATCTGATGGGAATAAAAGATAGAAATAAAGTATGCATGTACTTGTTAGAGCAAGGTAAACTATATGTGGGCAGTGCATCTATAATTGCTATTGCCTCCGCAACCGCTTATAGCAATAACCTACTAGTCTCATTCATAGAAGAAAGAGAACTAATGATATGCATAGTGATGTCACAGTTAATCCCAAGCAAATTCCTCACATACAGCCATACTACCCCTTCTGTCACTAGGTTTCTCAACCTGCAAATCAGTCATTACTCATACTCCATATACCTGGATCAACCCTCGGGGTCTTGGGTACCTGACAAGTCCTTGGATTGAGACAAGAGAGGATACAATAATCATCATATCATACAAACTAATACACGATCCCATCTATGATAAATAACATGTACAATTGCTACATGGCTAGGCCAAAGCCCTTATCCTAAGGAGAATTACTCACACATAGAGATGAGATCAACAATCACAAACATTGTAATAAAAATCATAAGATTGATAGCAATAGTCTTACAATGTCGCCAATCGAAGAAGAGATCTACTATTACAAGTGGTGGAATATGGCTATGGAGATGGAGAAGGGTTTTAAAATATGGAGGCGGCTGGTGATCTGTGGCAGAGACTTTTTGGCGAGGTCTTGCTTATATTCTCGTCGCCCGAGGCTTCTTTATATAGGGGTCCCTTCATGAAAGTTGTTCTATTTGACCTAACGGTGGTGGCGCCAACTATACGACTAGAGCTATACAGCCGGAATTTTTGCTCTGGTCGTATAGTTGGTCGTTAAAGTGTCTGCCTCCGTCTTACGGCTTCTGGTTTCTTCTGGTTGTTGAAAATCTCGTATCTTTGACTTTAATATAGTGATACCCTCGTTTAAATGACATTATCTGCATAGGAAAAATATAAAAGAAAGGATTGCATACCCCTCTGAATATTAGCATTAGTGATAGGGTTTAGAGAGACATTTAATCAAAATTATGAATAATATCTAGTTTAAATGTGGACGTAGATGGCTATATTTCAGAGCCATCAAATATGCACAAGTGTGCACTCGTCCTGACTTAGATTTTATCACCGGGGTACTCGGTAGATATCAAGAGAATCCAGACATAGAGCACTGGAAGATGGTAAAGAAAGCATTGTGTTAGGCGCAAGGCACAAAAGACCTTATGCTAACATATAGAAGGTCTGATTTCCTAGAGATAAGAGGGTATTCAGATGCAGATTTTGCGGGAGACAGAGATGATAGAAAATCCACGATTGGATACGTCTTCACTCTCGCAGGCGGGGCTATTTCGTGGATAAGCTCCAAATAGTCAATAGTTGTATCATCCACGATGTATGTAGAATTTATAGCATATTATGAGGCCACGGGGTAGGCATATGGTTAAAGAAATTTATACCCGACTTGAAATTGGTAGATTGCATTGACAAACCACTAAAGATGTACTGTGACAACCAGCCCGCAGTATTCTATACTCACAACAACAAGTCGAGTAATGCTTCCAAACCAATAGAGATAAAGTATTATGTTGTGAAAGATAAAATCCAGGATCACACTATAAGTATCGAGCAGATAAGTACAAAGGATATACTTACGGATCCGCTAAGGAAAGGCTTACCACCCAACGTGTTCAAGGAACACTTAGCCGGCATGGGTTTAAGGGAAATCCTATAATTCCTAGATCATAAGAGGCCCCAATGGAACAGAATTTGTTTCAAAATAGAGAGGTATGTTGTAGTTGTCTGATTCTATCGGTAAATAAGCTGTGACAATGAAACATTCTCTATGTATTTATCCGTGATGAAACAATTAAAGTATAAAGTTAAAAGTAAAGTTGAGATCAAGGGGGAGAATGTTAGATTGATCTCTCCCCGATCGAGCCCAACGGCTCAACAGACCCTTTGACTCATGCCCTGATTGGGACGCCCAACCGTACACTGGTTGGTGGGCCCCTATCGCAGCGCTATATAAAGGGCGGGGGCCGGTGGCACAGGTTACGAGGTTCGACTATGCCACAAACTCCACCAACATCCCCTAGCCGATCTAGGGTTAGCGCCTAGCGACGGTAAGTTCCACCGCCGCCACTCTCGCTCGCCACACTCGCCGTCTTTCCCACGCCACCCACGCTCTCGCCGTCGCCCCTCTGCCATGGACAACAGCTCGAGCTCGTCGAGCCAAAGCGAAGGTCTCTCTCTCGGATCCGCACACTAGTTGTTCAATAGACACAAACACTATCGTAAGATCCACTCCTAGAGGATCTAAAGCATCTTAACACTAGATACACTTCTTTCACAAATCTAAAACATCTTATATTTTGAAACGGAGGGAGTAGTCTAGAAAAAAAGGTTATACTATGGGTTATCTCTTGGTGTTGTCCCGAATGATAAATAAAATATGTGTACAACTTGTATAAATATGGTGTGATTAAAACTAAACTAGAAAAATATGTACTAGTAACTAAGACAAGGCATCCCACATAATGAAAACTATCTCATCTTCCTTGGCTAAGAGAAGACAATATTTTTGCAAGGTCCTCTCATCTCCAACCCAACAATCATCATATATGACAATGCTAAGATATCTTATTTCTTAGTCCTACTACATTTTCTGTCCTCTTTCTAGAGGAAAATAGCAATGGTTTTTGATTTCTGACCAGACATATCCAAGTCCAAAGAGTTCAGAATACATCAGCAGGTACAAAAAAAACCAAGTTTTGCACGATTAGGACCCGTGATCATCCTTAGCTAATCTCACTGGTAGAAAGAGGGTCTTTGGTCCAGCGCCCAAAATCTATTGGTCCCGGTTCATTTCCATAATCGGGACCAATGCTAAACACAGTCCAGTTCATCTTTGCTGGGCATTGGTCCCGTTCATCTCTAAGCATTGGTCGGGTCGTGGCACGAATCGGGACCAATGCCCCCGCGGCGCACATGTGGCGCTCTGCGGGACATTGGTCCCGGTTCATGCCACGAACCGGGACTAAAAATCCCACGAAGGTCAGCAGTCCAGGACAATTAATGTAAATTAATTCGGGGCAGAAATTAATTCGAGGCAGAAATTAATTCGAGGTAGAAATTGAATTGATCAGTATTTTTGAAAAAATCTTTCACAAATTAATCGAGACAAAGATCTAAATTGAGACATTTTATTATTCGACCACAAATTTTTCCATACAAAGATGCGACTTTACAAATTTTCCTAGTCGACAACACTTCCGCTGCCGCTGTCCTCCGAGCCGCTGGCTTCCTCGTCGTCGTCGGACGAAATCTCCACGATTTCGGCGTTGTTCGGGAGACGGAGCTCCTCTGAGCGCCTAGCGGCGTCGATGGCAGTGTAGATGGTCTGTCAAGGGATGGACCAGAACATCTCCCGCCCTTCTTGGTTGTGGCGATCCGGGTGCACCAGGCGCCCGTCCATGATGCGCTTGCCAAGCTTGGCCTTCCGCTCCTTCTTGAACAGCCGGGGCCAGTACTGGTTGGCTGCCGCATACCGGGGCAACGCCCTCATCGGCGCGGGCAGCTGGCGGCGACGCTCCGTGATGACGTACTCCATCTCGTATCCGCGGGGGTTGAGGAGCGGAGCCACCGGCACACCCGCCTCGCTGATGCGAAATCCGGCGGGCACGGTCACGCGCGGCAGCGCGAGGATGCCGTAGTACGCGAACATCGCCACCTCGTAGTGGTTGAGCGTGGGCACCTCCATGGCGGCGCGGTGGAGATCGGAGAGGGAGGGGAGGCGAGACGACGGCACGGTGGAGAGGCGATGGCTAAAGGGGTGGGGTGGAGATGGACTGCAGAGAGGCCGAGACGATGGCGAAAGCGAGCGTTGTGACCTCATATTTATACACGGAGACGACGAAGTGACGGTGGGCATTGTTTGTTATTGCGAATCGACCAAAGCCCCTCCAGCGACACGTATGCCCAGCAGCGCTTTCACCCAGGTCATTGGTCCCGGTCGTGCCATTAACCGGGACCAATGACCTAGGTGGGTGCGAGCCTCTGTCAGCCACGGTCTAGAGGGCTTTGGTCCCGGTTCGTGGCAATAACCGGGACCAAAAACCCTCCCCTGGCTATATATAAGCCCAGCCCTTTGTCCACCAAATTTTTCTGGATTGTGTGTGAGGTGTGGGTGCTAGCTTTTTTTTCTTTGATTGCACACAAGGTGTTCGACGAAATGTCTGAGACACACTTTAGTTCGCACAACACGGTATCCTCAGCTGAGGTTAGCAACCTTATCTTCTTTATCTGTAACTGATACAAAAATATTGCATGTGTCCATGTAGGTGGTCATTTTACTATTCACGATGTTATTGTAATGGTTAATTATTATGACGCAGATCGATGCACGGATGTGATGGATGTATGGCGACCGATGCTATTCCGATTTTATTGTAGGCCTACATAAATTTATCGATTTGGCTAAGGCAAACAAAGTGGATAATTTTATGCCTTGTCCCTGTGTCGACTGTCGGAACGTGGCGGAGCACTCTGCAGCGAGAATCCTTCAAAGCCATCTGCTTCGGAGAGGTTTCATGCCCGGATATTATTGTTGGGCCATGCACGGAGAAAGAGGGGTTAGGCTGGAAGAAAATGAAGAAGAGAAGGATGATGACAGCTATCCTATGTCCCCTGATGAATACGGTGATACTACAATGGAAGACAATGAAGAAGAGGGAGGCGGCAATGAAGAAGAAGAACAGGCATCGGATGAGCCCGCTGATGGTCTTGGTCGGGTCATTTCTGATGCAAAGCAACAATGTGATACAGAAAGGGAGAAGCTTAAGTTGGAGGCCATGCAAAAGGATCACAAAAAGTTGTTGTACCCAAATTGCGAAGATGGCAGCATAAAGCTCGGTACCACACTTGAACTGCTGAAATGGAAGGCAGAGACTGGCTTATCTGACAAGGGATTTGAGAAGTTACTGAAAATAATGAAGCCGAAGCTTCCAAAGGATAATGAGCTGCCCGAGACAACGTACGAAGCAAAGAAGACTATCTTCCCTCTAGGATTAGATGTGGATAAGATACATGCATGCATTAATGACTGCATCCTGTACCGCGGTGAGAAGTACGAGAATATGGATAAATGCCCGGTATGCACTACATGTCGATACAAGATCAGACAAGATGACCCTGGTGATGTTGAGGGCGGTGACGAGCCCTCCAGGAAGAGGGTTCCTGCTAAGGTTATGTGGTATGCTCCTATAATACCACGGTTGAAACGTCTGTTGAGAAATAAAGAGCATGCCAGGTTGTTGCGATGGCACAAAGAAGAGTGTAAGAAAGACGGGAAACTGAGACACCCCGCCGATGGGTCGCAGTGGAGAAACATCGAGAGAAAGTACTCGAACTTTGCAGGTGACGCGAGGAACTTATGGTTTGGTCTAAGTACAGACGACATGAATCCTTTTGGGGAGCAGAGCTGTAGTCACAGGACCTGGCCAGTGACTCTATGTATCTACAACCTTCCTCCTTGGTTGTGCATGAAGCGGAAGTTCATTATGATGCCAGTGCTCATCCAAGGACCGAAGCAACCCGGCAACGACATTGATGTGTACCTAAGGCCATTAGTCGATGAACTTTTGCAGTTGTGGGCAGAACCAGGTGTAAAGGTGTGGGATGAGCACAAACAGGAGCCATTTAACCTACAAGAGTTGTTGTTCGTAACCATCAATGATTGGCCTGCTCTTAGTAACATTTCAGGACAGTCAAACAAGGGATACAATGCATGCACGCACTGTTTAGATAATACTAAAGGTACATATTTGGATAAATGTAAGAAGGTTGTGTACCTGGGGTGTCGTAAATTTCTTCCGACCAATCATCAAGTAAGAAAGAAAGGAAATAATTTCAACGGTGAGGCAGATTACCGGAGGAAGCCTAAGCTCCCTAAAGGTGCTGATGTATTTGATATGGTGAAGGACCTAGAAGTAATCTTTGGAAAGGGCCCTGGCGGTCAATCTGTTCCGAAAGACCCCATTACCAGACACACGGCCATGTGGAAAAATAAATCTATATTTTAGGAGCTTGAGTATTGTAAAGACCTAGAGGTCCGTTTTTCAATCGACGTGATGCACGTGACGAAGAATCTTTGCGTGAACCTGCTAGGCTTCTTGGGCGTGTATGGGAAGACAAAAGATACACCAGAAGCACGGGAGGACCAGCAACGTATCAAAGACCCATACAACAAGCACACTGATAAAGGACGTGAATACTTAAGCAGCTACGCTCTTACCAAAGCAGAGAAGCAAATCTTTTTTGAAGTCCTTTACAGTATCAAGGTCCCGGCTGGCTTCTCGTCAAATATGGCAGAGAAAAAATTTCAGAACCTGAAGTCTCATGATTGCCACATGATTATGACACAGTTGCTTCCGGTTGCATTGAGGGGGCTTCTACCGGAAAATGTTCGATTAGCCATTGTGAAGCTATGTGCATTCCTCAATGCAATATCTCAGAAGGTAATCGACCGAGAAAGTCTAGAAAGGCTACAGAAGGATGTGGTCCAATGTCTTGTCAGTTTTGAGTTGGTGTTCCCCCCGTCCTTCTTCAATATTATGACGCATCTCTTAGTTCACCTAGTCGAAGAGATTTACATTATCGGTCCTGTATTTCTGCACAATATGTTCCCCTTCGAGAGGTTCATGGGAGTATTAAAGAAATATGTTCGTAACCGTGCTAGGCTAGAAGGAAGCATATCCAAGGGCTATGGAACAGAGGAGGTCATTGGGTTCTGTGTAGACTTTCTTCTTGACCTTAAGCCGATTGGTGTTCTTGAATCACGGTATGAGGGGAGACTGAGTGGAAAAGGCACGCTAGGAAAGAAAGCAATGATATTTAGGGACGGACATTCTTTGAATCAAGCACACTACATAGTTCTCCAAAGTTCTACCTTCGTGGCTCCGTATATTGAGGAACACATGAATGTTGTACGCTCCAAGTTCCCGGGGAAGGATGACTACTAGATTAAAGAAAATCACATGGAGACTTTCGGCACTTGGTTGCAATTACATCTCATGAATGACACCACTATTGGAGATCAGCTCTACTTGTTGGCCGCGACACCATCTGCGACTGTATTGACTTTCCAAGGGTACGAGATAAATGGAAATACGTTTTACACGATTGCCCAAGATAAAAAGATCACCAACCAAAATAGTGGTGTCCGCTTTGATGCAACATGCTAGAATGGGAAAAAGGACACATACTATGGTTACATAGAGGAGATATGGGAACTTGACTATGGACCTACTTTTAAGGTCCCTTTGTTTTGGTGTAGTTGGGTCAACATGAATGGAGAAGGGGTAAAGGTAGACCAGCTGTACAGAATGACAACAGTGGATCTCAAGAATCTTGGTTACAGAGACGAACTATTCGTCCTAGCCAATGATGTGGCTCAGGTTTTTTATGTGAAGGACATGTCCTCTAGACCGAAAAAAGAAAAAATAAGGAAACGAATACATCAGACGATGAGCCCAGGTGTCACATAGTTATTTCAGGGAAAAGAAACATCACGGGAGTCGAGGACAAGACAGACATGTCAGCAGATTATGATAAGTTTGATGAAATTCCGCCCTTCACCGTGAAAACTGACCCAAGCATCCCGTTAAGCAAAGAAGATGCTCCATGGTTACGGCCTAAGAAACGATCATATGCAAGGGATCGACAAACGCGACGAAGGATTCATATCCTAAACCCTAAACTCTATGTAAATCTATGTAATGTATGGAAACTTTATGTGATGTATCGAAACTTTATGTAATGGAGTCTTTCACGGGCTTGCAGGGAAATTTTTCCGAGGCGGAGCTTCCGAAGATGCCGTAGGGTGTGTGCACCAACGACATCTTCGAGAAGCTCCGCCACGGGATATTTCCCAACCCTTTCCCCAACACTGTTAGAGGAGATGGAGTCTTTCACGGGCTTGCAGAAATTTTCGAGTAGAGCTCAAGATGTCATAGGGCGTGTGCACCAACGACATCTTCGAGAAGCTCCGCCATGGGAGATTTCTCAACCCTTTCCCCAACACTGTTAGAGGAGATGGAGACTTTCACGGGCTTGCAGGGAAATTTTTCCGAGGCGGAGCTTCCGAAGATGCCGTAGGGCATGTGCACCAACGACATCTTCGAGAAGCTCCGCCACGGGAGATTTCTCAACCCTTTCCCCAACACTATTAGAGGAGATGGAGTCTTTCACGGACTTGCAGGGAAAATATTTCAAGGCGGAGCTTCCGAAGATGCTGTAGGGCGTGTGCACCCACGACATCTTCGAGAAGCTCCGCCACGGGAGATTTCTCAACCCTTTCCCCAACACTGTTAGAGGAGATGGAGTCTTTCACGGGCTTGCAGGGAATTTTTTTTGAGGCGGAGCTTCCGAAGATGTCGTAGGGCGTGTGCACCCACGACATCTTCGAGAAGCTCCGCCACGGGAGATTTCCCAACCCTCCATCCATGGGGATGAAACTCTCTCTACCTATGTTGGCTTGTTGAGCTGCTTGCCATGGCGTATCGATGGTCCTTTTATAGGCACGGCGCCGCTTCTACTTTGTCTTGTTCCTCCAACATGGCGTCGTGCGCTACATGCTTTATCTCATCGAGCAGTGCGTCCACCCACACGTCCTTATCCCGCCGACAGCTTTAGTCTCGGTTGCACCCACCAGCTGGGACTAAAGGTTACCCACGCGTCCTTATCCCACCGACAACTTTAGTCTCGGTTGCACCCACCAGCTGGGACTAAAGGTTACCCACGCGTCCTTATCCCACCGACAACTTTAGTCTCGGTTGCACCCACCAGCCCGGACTAAAGGTTACCCACGCGTCCTTATCCCATCGACAACTTTAGTCTCGGTTGGCTTTTTCATGCGTCGAAAGGGAAAACTTCCTCCTGCAACATCATAATCCATCCCAATATGCACATGTGTGCATAATATGGGCACATTATCATAAACTATGCCCAGATTCTAGCCATAACATTGATGCTTTCACCTAAATGCCATGAAACCTCGAACATGATAGGTCATTTTGTGAAGGATTTTTTTATGATGTTTGCAATTTTTCAAGTTCAATATTTTTCCTTGCAACTGTGACACATAATATGACACCACGTGAAGGCACATTGTTTGGATCATTTTTGAACTTCTTATGCCCGTTTCAAACTATATTCAAAACGGCGGGCATGAAGCTTCTTAGCCCGGGGCTGAGCCTCGCTGAACTTGAAGTGGATCTCTGATGAAATAGCATGTTGTGAACCTATAAATGATTTTTTAAAAAATTCACAAGCATTATATCATGTACTTGTAGTTCAAATCTTGGCAACCTCCTACCGATTCAGCAGGAATTTGTCTTTTTCATGAGGGATGGACAGAAAGGTTCCAGATACACCGGTTGGGAAATTATCCATATAAGGTGGTCTAGTATTTTTGAAAAATGGGTTGGTACCAATGCCAAACTTTAATTTGGTGGTTGCTTCATAGAACACCCCGATTTTGGCACCTCAAAAATGGAAATTGGCTTTTTCGTGCGTCGAAAGGGAAAACTTCCTCCTGCAACATCGTAAGCCATCCCATGGTGCACATGTGTGCACAATATGGGAATATTATCACAAACTATGCCCAGATTCTAACGATAACATTGGAGGTTTGACCTAAATGCCATGAAACCTCGAACATGATAGGTTATTTTGTGAAGGATTTTTTATGATGTTTGCAATTTTTCAAGTTCAATATTTTCCTTGCAACTGTGACACATAATATGACACCACGCGAAGGTTTCACATTGTTTGGATCATTTTTGAATTTCTTCTGCCCGTTTCAAACTATATTCAAAACGGCAGGCATGAAGCTTCTTAGCCCGGGGCTGAGCCTCGCTGAACTTGAAGTGGATCTCTGATGAAATAGCATGTTGTGAACCTATAAATGATTTTTTTAAAAAATTCACAAGCATTATATCATGTACTTGTAGTTCAAATCTTGGCAACCTCCTCCCGATTCGGCGGGAATTTGTCTTTTTCATGAGGGATGGACAGAAAGGTTCCAGATACACCGGTTGGGAAATTGTCCATATAAGGTGGTCTAGTATTTTTGAAAAATGGGTTGGTACCAATGCCAAACTTTAATTTGGTGGTTGCTTCACAGAACACCCCGATTTCGGCACCTCAAAAATGGAAATTGGCTTTTTAGTAAGGCCGAAAGGAAAACTTCCTCCCGCAACATCGTAAGCCATCCCAAGATGCACATGTATGCACAATATGGGCACATTATCACAAACTATGCCCTGATTCTAGCCATAACATTGGTGGTTTGACCTAAATGCCATGAAACCTCGAACATGATAGGTCATTTTGTGAAGGATTTTTTATGATGTTTGCAATTTTTCAAGTTCAATATTTTTCCTTGCAACTGTGACACATAATATGACACCACGCGAAGGTTTCAATTGTTTGGATCATTTTTGAATTTCTTATGCCCGTTTCAAACTATATTCAAAACGGCGGGCATGAAGCACTTTTCCTGTTCAAAATTGTATAGTTCAAATAAAAATATTTGAAAACACAAAATGGTTTTTGATTAGTTATTTAAATTGAAACACTTTTCCTGTTGAAAGTTTTTTGAAATTCCAAATTATGTAATAAATATTTGTTAATGCAATTTTAATTGAAAATAGTAAAATTGTATAGTTCCAATAAAAATAGTTGAAAACACAAAATGGTTTTTGTTTAGTTATTTAAATTGAAGCACTTTTCCTGTTGAAAGTTTTTTGAAATTCCAAATTATGTAATAAATATTTGTTAATGCAATTTTAATTGAAAATAGTAAAATTGTATAGTTCAAATAAAAATATTTGAAAACAGAAAATGGTTTTTGATTAGTTATTTAAATGGAAGCACTTTTCCTGTTGAAAGTTTTTTGAAATTCCAAATTATGTAATAAATATTTGTTAATGCAATTTTAATTGAAAATAGTAAAATTGTATAGTTCAAATAAAAATATTTGAAAACAGAAAATGGTTTTTGATTAGTTATTTAAATTGAAGTACTTTTCTTGTTAAAAGTTTTTTGAAATTCCAAATTATGCAATAAATATATGTTAATGCAATTTTATTTGAAAATAGTAAAATTGTATAGTAAAAATAAAAATATTTGAAAACAGAAAATGGTTTTTGATTAGTTATTTAAATTGAAGCACTTTTTCTGTTAAAAGTTTTTTGAAATTCCAAATAAATAATCATCTTAAATTGAAACATCTTATTAATTAAAGAAGAAAACAAATTTGAAAATGGCGGGAAGACCAAAAGGTTGGCCAAAATCTGAAAAACGGATCAACTATCCCGGTTCTTCGCACCAACCGGTACTGTTGGTCCTTTGGTCCCGGTTATTGGGACGACCCGGGACCTGGAACGATCCTGGATGCGCGCGCTGATCAACAGGCCTTTGGTCCCGGTTGGTGGGACGAACCAGGACCAAAGGACAGACCATTGGTCCCGGTTCTTCCCACCAACCGGGACCGTTGGTCCTTTGGTCCCGGTTATTGGGATGACCTGGGACCAATGGTCTGTACAGTTAACAGCCCCGGCCCTTCCTCCTCCCCAACTCCCTCAATTCACAGAGCACATCGACGCGCGGCTAAGGAAAATTTGCGGTGGAGCAAAATCACGTCGGCAGGCTGCCCAAATCCAGAGCGGCCGCTTCACGTTGTCAACGCCCGTCACCGAGCGCCACTGTCCACCGCCGCGAGCAGGCAAGGAAGCTCCGCCTCGCTGCAATCGACCCTACCGTCCCCGACTCCGGCTGCCGCGTTCTCCACTGATTCCGGTAGCGCCCGGCCTCCTCCGGCCTCGTTGCACCCTCCATCGGCCTCCTGGTAGCCACTGGTGCTCCAGCACCACTCCTACGTCTCCCTCCCTCACTGTATCGTCCTCTCCACGAGCACCTACCGCCGCCGGCCGCCGGCCACCGTCAAACAGCTTGCTCCGGCGCACCTCTCGTAGCGGCGCCGTCCGTTTTAGGTAGTCCGCATCGTGCTGGTTCGAACTGGGACAGTGGCGCCACCCTGCGCGCTTCTCTCCGCCGTCTTCTACCACCGCCTGGCAGTTCGCCGGCGAGCCTACGTGGCACCACGGTGGTGTCGACGTGGCGTTGCGTGTGCGTGGCGTGGGTGCTGACCAAGCCCCGCCAGCGTGGCCTCTAAGGTGGCTTGGGCCCCCCGCGTCAGTCTCTGTGGCTAGTTTAGCCGTGGAGAAAAAAAAACCCACCCGAGCTGACGTCATAATGACGCGGTAAAAGTTTAATAATTGTTTAAATAATTTTAGAAAAGAGTTTAATCTTATAAATTCAATAACTAATTATTTCTAAGTCAGAAAAATATGTATAATATATCAAAATGTTCATAAAAATGAGATCTACACAATAGACTCATAATCATGCATTGTTCAACAACTTTAATTACAAGTTTAATAAGAGAATGAAATCAACCCCTCGTAGGTGATTTCGGGGTCTCTCCTGTACTAGGGTTTGGACCCTTCGGATCCCACTTAAATTGCCAAGCATACCTTAGGGTTAAATTTCAACTCTGTTTAACTTGTCATATCATCATCGATGTCATGTGTTGATTGTTGTTTCCCCTTTCTTGTCATAAACTTAATATGTAATTCCAGAACATCATCTTTGTAGATACTATGGATCCAACACATCAGGAAAACATCCTCCAAGGAATGATCTGCGAAAATGAAGATATCGATATCGATGTCACCAGTGAGTTTCTGAATGATTCCGGTCAGGGAGATGAGTCTCTCAACCGAGGAGACGGCTCCGGTGAGGTAGAAGCCGAAGCCTGGGACAGGGGAGAAGCCAATGAGGAAGAAGGCGACGGCTCCGGCGGAACCTTAAATCTCGCAAACACCGGCGAGGTGTATATATGTATTTTTGTAATTAAAATGCTGTTGTCTATATATATACATGCATATATTAACACTCTTTCTTCTTTTAGCCCTCCGGATCGAGAACTTCTTCCGTAAGAACTAAACGAGGCCCAAAAAAAAAGTTGGATGACACTGTGAGGTATAGGATCGAAGTGGCCGGTGTAGATGGCGAACCGCAAGCTCTCGTCGATGTCGCAAGAAAATTTTTCAACCATGCGGAGTTCTTGCGAGGGACTACATCCCGATCACCGTTCAAGAATGGAATCGGCCAAGCGGCGTGGAGTCCCGTATGTCGGCGACGTCGCCAAAGATAAGCTTTTTGACAAGCTCATGACTAATTTCTTCCTGCCGATGCCAGATGTGAATCCAGATGAGGAGGAGAGAGCAAGAATGGAGCTTGTGCAAAGATTCAAGAAGTTTTCTCTCAGCAAGATGTCCGATGCATTCAAGAACTGGAAGAAGAAACTGTACCATACATTTGTCAAGGTAGAGAAGACTCTGGATTTCACTCAAGGTGGCTATGCTAAGTTAAGACACCAGTGGGAGGATTTTGTGAAGTACAAGACATCGGAAAAACCTAAGGAAAGGTCTAGAGTAAATACGGAGATCGCTGCTAAGAAACTGTACCATCATAACATGGGGCCTGCTGGCTACGCCAGTTGCATGCCTAAGTGGGATGCACTTGAGGTCAATTACATAGCTGCCAGGATCAGACCAGAGCCCGCAACATGGGCACCACGGGCGATAAAATGGTTTTCGGCCATGGGGGCACGTTGGACAAAGAAGGAAGGGCAATATATAATCAAAAACACAAAGATGATCCCCTACTGCCCATCGACGATATTAGAAATGCAGTAGATGATGTTGCAGCGAGACGGTTTGTTCCTGATAGAGAGAATGACGAGCTCACACGCGCCCTTAAAAATCCTGAACACGACGGACAAGCACGAGGCACACCAGGCTCCAAGCCGTGGAAGGTTGCCTTCCCCTCGGAAATGAAGAGATATCCCGATAAAATCCATCACAGGAGAAAGGAAAGGGAGGCAGCTGAGAAAGCGGCCGCTGCAGACCGGCTGCATAATGTAGAAGAAGCATTAAAGCGGCACCAGGATCAAGTCCACAGACTTAGCCAACAAGGTACTAGCGGCCAATCTCAGCGGCACGTGGTAGAAGCTGCATTCGAGGGTACTGGCGCCCTATCAAATAAGAAAAGCAGCATCGCTTCCATGCAGCTCCATGATGTTGATGATGATGCACCGACGACATCTCCTCCTAAACACTACCCAGTGGATGATATCACGGAGACAACAGCTTGTGAGCTAAAGGTGCAGGTTATGAACTTAAGGGTGACGGCGGCGGTCGGCATGGCGGTACCAACTGCGCCTAACCCAACTTGGCATTGCAGACCGGTTCCAAAAGGGTACGCTGTCGTCACGATGGATGAGGTGAAGGAAGATTTTGAGGAGCTGAAGCTAGACCACCCTGCAGGGGAAGATATGGAGCTGACTCAACTAGGAGAAGCCAAAGGGGGGACTATTCTATGGCCAAAGGAGAACATCATGCTTCCAAATTATGTGCCTCCAAGGCCACCCACTCCTCAGAGCAGCAATCCACCTTCGCCGCCACCTCACCATTCTCCAGCGCAACCATCGCCTTCACCGCCTCACCACTCAGTGCAACCGTCTCCATCGCCGCCTCAGCCGTCTCCGTCCCCTGAGCCTCAGAGACAAAAGCGGAAGTATACTAAGGGGGGCAGCACCACCAGTAGCAGGAAGAGCACGTTCCGATCACCAAAACGTAAGCTATCGCCCCTCCCAAAAGTACCTCATCAGAATATGAAGAAGCTACCTTGCGAGAAGACAGATGAGGAAACTGATGCGGCCGCAGCTGCCCATTATGAAAAGTGGAAGATTGACATGGCTAACAAGAAAAAGCCGATAGAGGCATTTTTTCCAGTCACCGCAGAAGATAAAGCCAAAGCAGCCGCGCTTAAGATTCAGCTTCATCAACCCATAGTGCTCACATCAGACTATAATCGCTCTATTACCAAGTCGGCTGAGGCAAAAGAGCGGAGAGTCGGGAAAGAACTTGCCCAGCTCGGACAACAGAAAAATCAATCGATCGTACCGCTCAAAGTGTACGATACCAATGAGTGGATGATCCAGGAGCGGCATGATCCGAACATTGATCCGGAGTTTGTTCGACTGTACGGAGAAAAGGCCCAATTATATGGACTATCTATTACTGAGTACATGAGCTGTATGCATGAGTTCAAGGGGTACCAAGAAACAGCATACGTGTACCAGTACGGGGCTCCTCTCGTCAAACCCGAGTTAGTCAAAGATCTACCAACAAATATGCGAAGATTGCATAACTGGTACATCCAAGCCTGTGTTGATTCCAAAAAATGGATCTATGCTGCATATAAACACCACCATTACGGTCATGGAGATGGCTTCCTACTGATCGAATTTCCAGAATTATTTCAGTTTTACCAACAAGACGCCATCGACAAAGCTATCGTCAGTTCCTATTGTTTATAAGTATTAATAATTTCTGTAATTAAGTCTTTCTAGCTCAGCTCATTTGTTGCTTGTATAATCTTACTAATCACTATACTAATTATATATGCAGAATGAAGATTCAAGAATGCAACAAAGGACAAATCTATGACCTTGGGTTTGTTGACTGTAATTTTGTTCATGAAGTTACTCTAAAAACAAAACCCAAAGAGACGGAGGATAACTTGTTCCAAGCGTTGAAGCATTTCAGCAACAGAAGGGAAATACTACTTCCTTACAATGCTGGGTGAGTGTTACTGTCTTGTACACATTCTATTTTTGCTTACTCGATGTTTAGCGTATAATTGACCCGTGTTATATTTTTTTAGTGTGTCCAGCTTCCACTATATTATGTTAATCATTGTTGTTGACACCGGAGTAGTAAAAGTCCTAGACTCGAAACGCACACCATTAGAAAAGTGGGCGGACATGTAGGAATGCCTCCAGAAGGCTTGGAAACGGTTCACCGCCAAAACTAGGGGTGTTTGGAAGCCAGAGCTTACATTTCAACCATTGACTGTAAGTACTACTTGCTAGATCCACGCATCTCTTTGATTCTAGTTTCAATACCACCATTATCATGCTTGATTATTATTTTGATTGAACTCTGTTCTCGTAAAGTGCTTGAGGCAGGAAGCCGGGAATAACTTATGTGGATACTATGTCTGCGAGTTCATTCGCCAGACGACCAAAGAGAAGGGCGCAGACCGGAACATCAAAAAAATTGAAGTACGATAAACAATAATCACAACTTTATTTTATTATCACCAATTGTGTTTACTTTCATTCATATATATTGATCCCCTTCTTTATATTAGATCGAACGGATGTAGGACGGTCTTCTATCACAAGAACGCGTGCAAGCAATTCAAGAGGAATTTGCCGGATTCTTGTTAGAACAAGTCATAGATTCGAAAGGAGAATACTATTACCCGATTCATTTGGAAGGGTGAAGTGTAAAAAAGAATTTGTAAATTAGATCAAATTCGTGTGAGAGTATCGTTTGTAATTATAATATGTTTCAACCAAGAAGACGGATGAGACGGTGTATATATTTGTGATCATGCATGATGTGTAATATATATATCGTGGTTTCATTATTGTTCTATATATGTAGTACCATTAAATTAATAAAAAAATCCTGTCACGATAAAAAATAGCCCGAAAATCCTGCCGCGGCACAAAACCCTGCTGCGGCAGAAAAATAGCCCGAAAATCCTGCCGCGGCACAAAACCCTGCCGCGGCACAGAGACCAACGATTCCGGTTCGTGCCAAGAACCGGGACCAATGATCTACCCCCGCCCAGCTCTGGCGCTGCCACGTGGAGACCCATTGGTCCCGGTTTATTTCACGAACCGGGACCAATGATCCACCCCCCTCGTTGCGCGGCCGCCCACGTGGAGACCCATTGGTCCCAGCATTAGTCCCGAGTGATTTGTCCCGGTTTGGGAACCGGGACCAATGACCCTTATGAACCGGGACTAGAGGCCATTTTTCCACCAGTGACTGTGAGAAGCTTCATTCACCGTACAACCGTGCCACTTGACCCAGAGATCGATGCAAGCACTTAATCTCCTCAATCAGCGGTCCATAAGCAGAAATGTGTCCGTTTCCACGACGACCAACACGGGAGTTTCAACCTCTTCAGGATCAGACACGGAAGGGGGTGGGGGAAATGGCAAGCAGCAGCTAGGTAAACCTTCTTGGGTCCTGAATGTTGCGCCATTCTTCAGTTAAGCGCACAGCACGCCCGGTGACCAACACGGGATCCACTATCTTCCTAAGTAGAATCATTGGTACTGCATCATTTTTCGAAAGCCATAGTTTTGATATGTATACCAACCATCCTAAGCCATCGGATGCACCACGAATGAGCAGCTGAAGAAGTTCCCAAGCACCGAAGAATTCCTCATGCGGTGACTTTGGACTTTTCTCTATATCTTCCTTGTACTTATATATTTTTTCATCCGCATACCTTATTATTCGTTTCTGCGATGGTCGAGGGCCCTTGATTCAATAACGAGCCGATAATTTCTGTCTTTTTAGCTAGTAGTTGGCGCAGCATGCAAGCTGTGTTCCGCCAAGATCTGTCATGAACCACAGGCTATTTTTCTGTGATATGTCAGGGAAAGGTGGAATTAGAAAGCGATGGCGCTCCACGTACTGCCCCTCTCCCAATCTCCAGCTCGCCACCTGTCCCGGGCCGAGGTCCTGTTCATGGTGGATCTCCCCATGGCGGGTCTGGACGGTTACGGATGGTGCTCTGCACACCCGCCTCTCAGCCTCTATTCCTTTCGCCTCCGGAGATTCCACGGCGAGATGCTATCTCATCGGCTTTCTCAAGACGAATTAGACTGGAGGCGGTGGCGAGGAGACTCACGCTAGCGGTAGTGACAGAGGGAGGAGAGGATGAGCCGAGCCACGGCTCGGATATCTCTGGATCGTCAGCGAGGCCAGGGTTTGGGGACAGAGCAAGATCACGCGTAGTTGACTTCGGCTACAGGGATTTGGGAGAATAGAGCACCGAGACCGATTCGAGGACACCGAGACCGCCAAGCTCCTGCCGACTCTCCTTCGGTTCGCTCGACTTCGCTCTGCGACACCGAGGTAGTACCTCATCAATTTCAGCAAGTCCTTGTGCTACCTGCTCCATCCCGGCGAGCTCAGATGCAAGGCACAAATTTCTGCAGTCTGAGGGAGGTACTGGCACGGGCGTCCAAGGTTCAGTTGGAGTGCTAGGATCCTCCATCAGAGGAGAGCTCAGATCGGGAGAAGGTTTTGGAACCTGCGACAACTCTTTTGTCGAGCTCTTCCATGAATGTTGTGCTTTAGTCCCTTTCGATCAGGGAGATGATAGTCTTAGATGCTCTACTACTACTAAAACAACACCGAACCCTGGGGAAACATGTGGCAGTGTTGTCGAACTGAATGTGAGGTTTAGGAAGGAGGGTGTCACTGAAAAACGAAGGTTCAGTAGGCATGGTGAGCGGGAGTTGGCTTTTCAGAAGAAGTTTGGAGTGGGCAGAAGGTGCTGGCTATGGAGGGGTCCAGGTCCCAGTGGTGCAGGGGGAGACGATGAGTTGGTCTGTGGTGACATGGAGGTTGATGCCTTTTTCAAACAACTTTGGCATATTCCATGGAATCCCCATCCCCCACCACCTATCCCTGCATATAAAAAGCAACCTAAGCACCATCCTGTAGGGGTTCGCGTATGAAAACAATAAAATTTTACCCTACGCTCCTAAACCCCTGATGTCGTCAGGACCTATCTATTAGTAATGCAGTAATGGGAGAGGATTTTCGTGAACTTACCCTTGAAGACCCAAAAGCGTTGTCAACGCTCAGGAGAGCGTGGTTGATGTAGACGAGCCGAAGCCGACCTCAAGGTCATGATGAAGTCCTTGCGCTCCTATGGCTCCAACGACTTGAGTGCCTCAAGTGTGACACCTCGCGGGGAGTTACATGCATCCGGTGCCTGACGATGACTCCCGCTTCCCCGATCCAAAGAAGCTATGAAGTAGATCTCCGGATCCGAATCCCAAGAAGTGTGACGCTTCATGATGAAGATGTCTCTCGTTCACGCACTCCGAACTTGGGACTACGGTCACAGGAGAGAGAGAGAGAATATCAATTAGAGGTCTCCTCAAAAGTGAGGAAGCCTTTATTGAATATTGTGTGTATTTATCTAGCCAAATAACCCCACTATATATAGGGGGAGAGGTACTACCTCCCTCAAAGTCCTGGGGTGGTACTAAAGGAGGGGGAGAGGGGGCGCCGCAGGCCAACCCTAGTGGAGCCCGCATGTGGGGGGGGGGGGGCTTGGCCCAGCCGGCCACCCTCTTGCCTCATTTATCCTCTTGCCTTTCCCTCATGGGCCCTTCTCCCTCCGGAATTGGCCCATTAAGCCTTTTGACCTTTTAATTGATTTTCTCTTTCTTAAATAATTATGAATAAATGATTAAATCAATATTTAAAATTCATTCACATATTATTCAATCTCCGTGGTTATGGAAAACCTTCCATCTCCACTCCGGACATCCTCCGGACTTACCAAAACCCTTCTGGTTCTCTCTCTTCTCTTCTTCGGTGATTCTACTGATCCTGTAAACACTCTCTAAGCATCATCAAGCCCTTAAGTGTGATACCCCATGGTTCGGGAATACTCTAGACATGGTCGGGACACTCCCAGACCAATGATCGATAGAGGGACCTAGATGGCCATGTGACCCCTGTGCATTCCACGAAGATCTTTCGTCGTTTGAACCAGGACAGTCGTGTCTTATTCCTTTTGTATCTCGATACTTGCATTGCCTAAGATCTGATCAATGACATCACCATGTCGTGTTCAATCTCGTTACCGAACAATGCTACTGGACTCGTTCCGACAAGTGATATCCATGTGATCAAATCACATGCTGCGCAGCTATTGGATATAACTTCTCAGAGTGGGCCCTTGAGTATCTTTCTGTCATGCGGATGGACAAATCCCGCTCTTGACATATATGGCCTCTACGGTTCCTCCGAGTACCTGAACACACCTTTATAGTCACTGTATTACCAAGTGATGCTTGATGCTATCTAAGCACTCTCAGGAGAAAATGATTGATATAGCCTCACGGTCTAAGGAATAGTCTACGAGGATCCATTCTAATCATCATAACTTGAACTCCGTGACATGATCGGGTCACGATGTTTAGGTTGGGTATGGGTTCATCATCTCGTTCTCAGAATGAGTTGACTCCATTTTCAACTGGCATAAATGCCACATGATCAGGAAACCTTGATCATCTGTTGACCAATGAACCAGTGACTTGAGTTTCACCGGGAACCCCTGGTTGTTTACATATCACACGTGTATTGATGTTTCCTTTCAATACAGTTATAGCATCATATAAAACTCATAAAATTTATGAAATATGATAATAATCCTTATTATTATTTGTCTCTAGGGCATATTTCCAACAGTCTCCCACTTGCACTAGAGTATAAATAAACTAGCTGCATTTGTTCTTAATTATTGGCACCATATTACCCGGTACCCTGAACATGCTTGCTCATGGAAGAGGTTGGGTCTTGGGCCTGTACTTTAGAGTCCCAAATCCTTTGCAATTTAGTAATGTCACCTTGATTAACATTAATACTTTATCATCACATGATAACATCTTTGTGTATGCATCGTCGCTATGGCAGCAGAACGAGGCCTGATTCCAGGAGCCTATAGTGACTTTAGATCAACCTCGAGGGCTTTCTCATGGGCATTGTGCCATGGGACACATCATTCTACGTTAAAAGCGAACTAGCCCCGCCATAACATTATACAACACCTTAGATGGTACCCTTATCTATTATTATAAATGTAATTATTGAAACACGAGTGCACCTTGTGCAACTTTCGATGTTTTTGTTCACCTCGCTTCCTACTTGACTTTAGTTGGTATTACAGGAGTTTCCAACATATTCCCTTATAACATAGCCCTTTATGCTTTAAGATATGTCATCCTTCATGGATTTGGAAAAACATGTCTATAGTTCTCTATTAGACACTGCAGACAAACAAAGCTCAATGTTCCGTGATTCGAACTTAATCACTTTTCAAACGTTTCTTCTTGGATCATATATTATGTTAAGTTATCATCATGGTTTTCTAAGATAGAACCAATGTCTCAACATAGTGGATGATGATCATCCTTTTCTTTCTTTTAACCATTGATGTTAAACTTAATACTATTCCTACCTTGAGTTATTAAGGACTAGTTCCTTAATTAACTTCTATTCTGAAACCCTTTTCAGAATCCTTTAAGGAATACTACATAATATTGTAATATTCTTATTATCAACTTCTACTCCCTATAAATCATTATTTATTGGTACTTGCACTTTTATTCTTAATGTGTCATATACACACTTAACAATCTCTCCTTTAATCTCCTATTCAAAATATGTTCCCAACAAATTTGGGTATGAGTCACTATTGTTACTCAAACTATGTTCCTACATATTTGAATTTCAGACTTATATTGCTCCCAGTCAAAATGTGTTCCCGACACATTTGAGTTCGAGACTTACATTGCTCTCACTCAAAAATATGTCATTCACATATTGTTTTAGGAAGACTTTCATAGCTCCCACTCAATTTCATGCAAATTGCATATCCACTCACTATTTTGAACGACTTCAAAATCCTTTGATCAAATATCCACTCACTAATTTTTTTGGATTTTTGAAGAACAAAACAAGCAAACAAAGCAAAAAGGAAACTAAGCAAAACAAAAACAACAAAGTAAAGAGATTGGTTATGAGGGACTCCCCTTGTGAAGATGTCCTTGACTCCCCGGCAACGGCGCCAGAAAATCTTTAATGGCGTGTAGTTGACGTGGGAGTTTCTTCTTCTTCGTTCCCCGGCAACGGTGCCAGAAAATCGCTTGATGGCTCAATACACGGCGCCCAGAAAAGTGTTGATGGCTCGTGGTTGATGTAGAGCTTGTTGGGAACCCCAAGAGGAAGGTATGATGAGCACAGCAGCAAGTTTCCCTCAGTTATGAAACCAAGGTTTAATCGAACCAGTAGGAGCAAGGAAACACCCCAAAGGTGTTACTAGCTGAGCTTTGGCAGGGGGCACTACCGGTGCTAGTAGCAACATGGAGACCTGCACAACACAACCACAGAACTTTGTCCCCAACTTGCGATGAGGTTGTCAATCTCACCGTGTTTTGCGGAAAACAAAGGATTAAACGTATCGAATGGAAAGAAGTAAAAGTTTGCAGAAAGTAAACACAAAGCAGTAAAAGATTGTAGATTGTATGTAAAAGACAAGCACCGGGATCCATAGTTCACTAGAGGTGGCTCTCCTTAGATAGATAACATGTTGGGTGAACAAATTACAGCGGGGCAATTGACAAACACCGAGAAAGCAATACATGCATATACTAATCATCTTGACTCCTTTGAGACTTGATTGGGCATTACAACATAATACATAGACCACCATCCAACTGCATCTATGACTAATAATCCACCTTCAGGTTATCATCCGAACCCCCTCCAGTATTAAGTTGCAAGCAACAGATTATTGCTTTACAAACTGCGTGTAAAGTAAACAATACAATTGTTCTATGAACAAAAGATCGTTGTTTTCTCCCTAGTAGCATCAGCACATCTAGTACCTTAGAGATTTCTGTCACTTCCCCAGATTACCAGAGGCATGAACCCACTATTGAGCATAAATACTAACTCTTGGAGTTGCTAGCATCTACTTGGCCAAGATAGCTACTGACAACAGAAAGCATGCAAGATCTCAAATAACAAAGACATGATAGAACCAATAATCAATCTGAAATAGCATCTCAATATCCATCGGATCCCCGCAAACACAACATGTATGGATTACAAATATGAAAGCACAAAGGAGGAGAAACCAGCCATCTAGCTACTACATGGATCCGTAGTCCAAGGATGAACTACTCACGCATCACACCGGAGGCTTGCATGGTGATGAAGAAAGCCTCCAGGGTGAATTCCCCTCCAAGAGGTGCCGGGAAGAGCTTTAGATCCCTCTCGATCTAGGGATGGAGATGACGGTGGCTACAGACTCTTTCGTGGATTTTTGATCGGGTACTTAGGGTTTTCGTCCCGAGGGCAACTTATAGGCGGAAGGAGGGGCCGATGTGGTGTTGGGGTCAGCCAGACCACCCCCTGGCGCGGGCCAAGCCTGGCCGCGCGTCCAGGTGGTGTGGCCGACCCCTGGCCCCTCTCCGTCTCGTATTTTGGCACTTGATCCCTTCCGGAAAAATAGGCACTTTGGCTTTTATCCCGTCCAATTCCGAGAATATTCATTTTCTGACTTTTCTGGAACCAAAAACAACAGAAAATAGGTAGCTGGCACTGTGGCTCTTGTTAATAGGTTAGTCCAAGAAATCATAATAAAAGTACTCCAAAGTTGGAACAAAACACAAGAAAGTGGATAAAACCAAGCATGGAACATAAAAAATTATAGATACATTTGCAATGTATCAACATCCCCAAGCTTAACAAGTCATGCATCAATCAACTAGTCTTGGGACAATGCACATAGAACTAAGAATGGCCACTATGCTCTCAAAGTAAGTGCATAAAGTTAGAAGGTGGAGACTCAATATAATGGTGGAAGAAAAGCCTTTGTAAAAGGAAGTAGGGATTCAAGTCTCATAAAGAGCTTCCAAAAATTATGGTACTTATAGATTTCAGCTCTCATTGCCCCTATCATAAGCATCTTGAAGTGATTAAGGTTAAAGTGAACAAACTATGGTGTACATGCTTGACGAAGTATAAGTCAGAAATCGCATGTCCCTTGTATACGAGGGCCGCTCCTCATGCTACTCAAGTTTAGTCACCGGTAAGTTCTTGTCATCGTAAGTACACGTGTGTCATAGAGAACCGCCAACGGGGTACCCCTTGCCCGATGATACGGAAGAATCCCCATATCAAAATGACAAGGCAAGCAGACAACGAGCATCTCAGCATTCTTCTTATTTACCATGGGAATATGGTGCTTTTTTCTCTCTTTCCTCTTTTCATAGTATCTCTCTTTTTTTCCTTTTCTCTTTTTTTCTCAATAGGACTCTTTTTTATAAGAAGAATGCTTCATAGACAGCTCATTATGGTTACGCTGCAGGTTTCCACCATGTCAGCATGGATTAGACCAGTGGCCCAGGCGTTTCTCTAACACATATACATACTCCATGGACTTACAAGCTCCCCTTTCATTTCACACCGACGACATCCATATACAAAAGAGCATGATATCAACTAGGTACAAGTACCAAGTGCAATGTTGAAAGCGTTCCCCATGAAAGCATGGTTCTGTTAATTCCCAACAAATAAGTGCAAGCATATACAAGATAGAAGACACAATGGTTCAAGTTTATTAGAGGCAATAAAGTAAAGTGTGCCTTCAAGTTCGTGAGAGCTTTAATCACTAGTTTTCTCATAACAAGTGGAAGGTAAACAAAAGCATGAATATACTTGGAATAGCATAAGCTAGTAGGTAGGTATGGTGGACTCTTTGGAAAAACTTGGTTTAGGGAGTTAGATGCATGAGTGGAACTCATACTTTGTTGTGGAGGCTAGCAAAAGACTGGGAGCGACAAACTAAGAGAGCAATAATGGCCATAATCATGCAGAGTGACAAAACATCATTGATCAAAGCATAAAGTGATACTACAAGTTGAGAACTAAAGGATCATAAAGTCTATGGTGACTTAAGATAGTCATAACATGGTGTGAGCATGTGCCAAGTCAACCCAAATAAAGCATCAAAGGAGAATACCACTATACTATGCTTTAATATGCTAAAACAACGCATGATTCATCCAAGGCACATTAAGCAATCTCAATTGTTTATAGCAAGTCATGCTACAGAAAAGAATACTAAGCATAAAGCCAAAACAATATCAAGCATGGCATGACAAAGCATAGGCCACAGTCAAAACAAACTCTCTTTACCACATACGTATGAACTTTCCTACTCTTTTCCAAACCAAACCAAACTATTTGCAAATCAAAGTGTGAAAGAGGGGGTCCAACCAACTTATTCAGAAAACTAAACAAACCAAGCAAACTAAAAACCAAAACAAAAATAAAAAAGAAGATGCTCCAAGAAAAACACAACTGTGCATGAAACAATAAAAATGAAGCGTTTGGAAGAAACCTGGAATTTTTATTGATGAAGAAGGGGGATGCCTTGGGCATCCCCAAGCTTTGACGCTTGTACTTCTTGGATATTTCTTGGAGTGACACGCGTGGCATCCCCAAGCTTGAGCTTTAGTCCATCCTTCATCTCGTTACTCATTCCTTCCATACACCTGGAAATTTTCCTTCATACAAAACTTCACAAAATCTCATTAGCAACATTAGTGCACTTAAGATAAATAAGTCTCAAGGTTCAGTTATAACACCAAATAAACTTACATTAGAACACTATCTACTGTAGAACTTCCCTCAAAAATCTCAATTCCCCAAAGGAACTCAAGAAGGAACTAACAAGAAGCAAATGCAGAAAATGGCAGAAATCTGTCAAAACAGACCAGCAGGTAAAGATGAATTTTTTCGAAGACCTTCTGTTGCTCAAATCAAAAAGTTTTGAACTAACGAAAGTTAGATAACAAACTGGGGCATAATCACAAACAATTACAGCTCAATCCGACGTACAGATCTCTCTCAGGAATTTTTACGGTGAAGTACAGAAATCTGTTTCGGGACAACAACTTTCCCAATCATTACTTCACTCTCATTAGAGGTTACTCTTGGCACAAAAAGCAAATAAAAATGATAAGGAGAGGTTATTACAGAGGTAATAACTTCCAAGACTCAACTAAAACTCTTGGGTTATCTCCCAACAAGTACTTTTCTTTAACGCCTTTAAGTTAGGCATAAGAACCAAAGAAAGAATCAAGTGTTCTCAAATGAAGAAGCATTAAGACCAAATTTTGTTTTCATAGGAGAAGCAAAAGAAATCTTTTCTCTCTTTTTAGGGAAGTGTTCTATACCTTTCTTGAGTGGGATTTGATATTTAATAGTGCCTTCTTTCATATCAATGATGGCACCAACAGTTCTAAGAAAAAGTCTTCCCAAAGTAATAGGACAAGAAGCATTGTATTCAACATCCAAAACATAGAAATCAACGGGGACATAGGAATCATTAACCATAATAAGAATATCATTAAGACTCCCCATGAGTTTCTTTTTAGCATTAGCATCAAGTGGGATATTCAAATAACAATCTTCAAGAGGAGGCAAATCAAGCATATCATAAATCCTTCTAGGCATAATAGAAACACTACTATCAAGATCACACAAAGCTTTGAAATCAAAGTCATTCACTTTCATATTAATGATGGGTTCTCAACCATCTTCTTGTTTTATAGGAATAGAAGCTTTATGTTTCATCTTTTCTTCTTTAATCTTTATGAGAGCATCAGTAATGTGTTTTGTAAAAGCCATGTTCATAGCACTAGCATTAGGACTTTTAGCAAGCTTTTGTAGGAACTTAATAACTTCAGAGATGTTGCAACCATCAAGATCAAAATCAACTTTATCATCTAAAGTAGTATAACTATTACTAGCCTCAACACTAGTGGTGGTAATAGTAGAGACACTAATGTTTCTAGCAATTTCATCTTCTCTTTCCCACTTAGCATGTAATTCAGCTAATAGTCTAACATTTTCATCAATTTTTACTTGTATAGTATTAGTGGCTGCAAAGGGATTCTCATTAGTTTTGGGTTTAGCAGCCATTTTATTCAAAGTAGATTGAGCTTCAGCCAAAGATGCTATATTTCTTTTAGCATTAGAGAGTTTTTCCTCAATAGTTTTATTGAAAGCAGTTTGTTTACTAATAAACTCTTTAAGCATAACTTCAAGTTCAGAAGGAGCACTTTTATTATTGTTGTAAGAATTTCCATAAGCATTACCATTGTTGGGAGGATAAGGCTTATAATTGTTGTTACCAAAATTGTTCCTATAAGCATTATTACCATAAGCATTGTTGCCAAAGTTGCTATTTCTTATGAAGTTCACATCAACTTGCTCTTCTTGAGCAACCAAAGAGGCTAAAGGAACATTATTTGGATCAATATGGGCTTTCCCACTAACAAGCATAGACATAATAATATCAATCTTATCACTCAAGGAAGAGGTTTCCTCAACAGAATTTACCTTCTTACCTTGTGGAGCTCTCTCAGTATGCCATTCAGAATAATTAACCATCATAGTATCCAATAGTTTTGTTGCAGCACCCAAAGTGATGGTCATAAATGTACCTCCAGCAGTTGAATCCAATAGGTTCCTTGAAGAATAGTTCAATCCTACATAAAAAGTGTGGATGGTCATCCAAGCAGTCAGTCCATGAGTGGGACAGTTCTTTACCAAAGATTTCATTCTTTCCCAAGCTTGAGCAACATGCTCATTATCAAGTTGTTTAAACTTCATTATTTCACTTCTCATGGATATAATCTTAGCAGGAGGATAGTATTTTCCAATAAAATCATCTTTGCACTTAGTCCAAGAATCAATACTATTCCTAGTTAAGGAATTCAACCATTCTTTAGCTTTTCCTCTCAAAGAGAAAGGAAACAACTTCAGCTTAATAATATCACCATCTATATCCCTATGCTTTTGCATCTCACAAAGTTCAACAAAGTTATTTAGATGGGAAGCAGCATCTTCATTACCAATACCCGAAAATTGCTCTCTCATAACAAGATTGAGCAAAGCAGGTTTTATCTCAAAGAAAGTATTTTCAGCCACAGGTGGAGCAATAGGAGTGCTCATAAAATCATTGTTGTTGGTGCTAGTGAAGTCACACAACTTAGTGTTTTCAAGAGTAGTCATTTTTTGGGGGGTTTTCAAATAAGAAAGCAAACAAGTAAAACTATTTTTTTTGGATTTTTGAAGAACAAAACAAGCAAACAAAGAAAAAAGGAAACTAAGCAAAACAAAAACAACAAAGTAAAGAGATTGGTTATGAGGGACTCCCCTTGTGAAGATGTCCTTGACTCCCCAGCAACGGTGCCAGAAAATCTTTAATGGCGTGTAGTTGACGTGGGAGTTTCTTCTTCTTCGTTCCCCGGCAACGGCGCCAGAAAATCGCTTGATGGCTCAATGCACGGTGCCCAGAAAAGTGTTGATGGCTCGTGGTTGATGTATAGCTCGTTGGGAACCCCAAGAGGAAGGTATGATGAGCACAACAACAAGTTTCCCTCAGTTATGAAACCAAGGTTTAATCGAACCAGTAGGAGCAAGGAAACACCCCAAAGGTGTTACTAGCTGAGCTTTGGCAGGGCGCACTACCGGTGCTAGTAGCAACGTGGAGACCTGCACAACACAACCACAGAACTTTGTCCCCAACTTGCGACGAGGTTGTCAATCTCACCGTGTTTTGCGGAAAACAAAGGATTAAACGTATCGAATGGAAAGAAGTAAAAGTTTGCAGAAAGTAAACACAAAGCAGTAAAAGATTGTAGATTGTATGTAAAAGACAAGGACCGGGATCCATAGTTCACTAGAGGTGGCTCTCCTAAGATACATAACATGCTGGGTGAACAAATTACAGCGGGGCAATTGACAAACACCGAGAAAGCAATACATGCATATACTAATCATCTTGACTCCTTTGAGACTTGATTGGGCATTACAACATAATACATAGACCGCCATCCAACTGCATCTATGACTAATAATCCACCTTCAGGTTATCATCCGAACCCCCTCCAGTATTAAGTTGCAAGCAATGATTATTGCTTCTAATCTGCGTGTAAAGTAAACAATACAATTGTTCTATGAACAAAAGATCGTTGTTTTCTCCCTAGTAGCAACAGCACATCTAGTACCTTAGAGATTTCATCACTTCCCAGACACGGAGGCATGAACCCACTATCGAGCATAAATACTAACTCTTGGAGCTGCTAGCATCTACTTGGCCAAGATATCTACTAACAACGGAAGTCATGCAAGATCTCAAATAACAAAGACATGATAGAATCAATAATCAATCTGAAATAGCATCTCAATATCCATCGGATCCCCGCAAACACAACATGTATGGATTACAAATAGATGATCTTGATCATGAACGGAGCTCACAAGATCTAAACATGAAAGCACAAAGGAGGAGAAACCAGCCATCTAGCTACTACATGGATCCGTAGTCCAAGGATGAACTACTCACGCATCACACCGGAGGCTTGCATGGTGATGAAGAAAGCCTGTGGTGAATTCCCTCTCCGACTGGTGCCGGGAAGAGCTTCAGATCCCTCCCGATCTAGGGATGGAGATGACGGCGGCTATAGACTCTTTCGTGGATTTTTGATCTGGTACTTAGGGTTTTCGTCCCGAGGGCAACTTATAGGCAGAAGGAGGGGCCGAGGGGGTGCTAGGGTCGGCCAGACCACCCCTGGCACGGGCCAAGCCTGGCCACGCGGCCAGGTGGTGTGGCCGGCCCCTGGCCCCTCTTCGTCTCATATTCTGGCACTTGATCCCTTCCGGAAAAATAGGCACTTGGGCTTTTGTCCCATCCAATTCCGAGAATATTCATTTTCTAACTTTTCTGGAACCAAAAACAACAGAAAACAGGCAGCTGGCACTGTGGCTCTTGTTAATAGGTTAGTCCAAGAAATCATAATAAAAGTACTCCAAAGTTGGAACAAAACACAAGAAAGTGGATAAAACCAAGCATGGAACATCAAAAATTATAGATACATTTGCAATGTATCACCTCAGGAAGTTAGTTTTTATGAAAATGATCTTTTTAGTTCCCCAGCTTTAAAGAAGAAAAATTGCTCTGATGATACTTTATCTCCCATATGTGGTAATTCTAATGATACTTGTGATATTTTAGATCCATATACTAAAAGCATCTCTTTTAAAATACCTATAAAATTGTTGAACGTGTTATGAACAACTGTTATTTGAGAGATGGAACTGTCCATCCTGGTGATCATTTTCTCTTTATACACGAATTATACGATTTGTTCAAGTGTGCAAGTATTTCAATGAACCAAGTTAAGAGGAAGCTATTCCCTTTTTCACTTAAGGGCAAAGCAAGGGAGTGGTATGAGCTACTAGATGATCCTCATCATTTGGAGTGGAAGGAACTTGAATCTCTCTTTTACTCTAAATTTTATCCTCCTCATGAAATTCATAAAGATAGGAATTACATTTATAATTTTCATCCACATGATGGATAAAGTATTTCCCAATCATGGGGGAGATTGAAGTCACTAATGCTCAAATATCCCATTAATGAGCTCCCTAGTAATATTGTTATTAATAATTTTTATGCAAGGCTTTCAGGACATTACAAGGACTATCTAGATACATGTTTAGAGGGATCCTTCACAAATAAGGAGGTCAAAGCTAAGTGGGATCTTCTTGAAACAATTCAAAGCAATACCAAAGATTGGGATAACGACAAAGGTAAAGAACCGGGTATAAACTATGAGTATGATTGCATTAAGTCTTTCGCTAAAACTACTGATTTTCAAGAGCTTAGTGCTAAATATGGTATTAATCCTCAAATTCTTGTTGATTGTTTTAGAGCCTTTGCTTCTCATATTAATGCTCCTAAAGAAAAATGGGACATGTATCATGAGCCTTTTAAAGACACTTACATGGAAAATGAAATTGTTATTAATGATAGCAATAAACATGCTCAAACCTCTGAAAGTACTATTTCTTATAAGCATGTTAATTTTTGTGGAATACATAGACATTGTGAGAAGAATCAAATTGAAGAAGAATATTGTATCACCCACAGGAATGAAAAAACTAGAACGTGGTATAGGGCTCTAAATGATCTTGGTAAAAAAGTTTGTGCCCTCTATCCTTTTATTTGTGAACTTTGCTTTGAAGTGGGTCATTTCAATTTTCAATGCTCAGGCCATAATAATAGCCCTTCTAATCCAATGAGTACTGCAAGTTTGTATTGTGATGACATGATCACTCCTAATCAGCATCATGAACTTACATTATTTTTGGGGTGTGAAGAATTATCAAGAAAAACTTCTTTGGTAGATATGAGTGCTTTTGATATGAATAGCGTCCTGCATGGTTGTCATATTTATTGTGTTGATAATTGCCACACAAATACTTATATACAAAATATTATAAAAGATGAGATTTTACCAAAATATGACAGGACTAATATGTGTTTTGATCTTATTAATAAAAAGAAGGAATCCTCCAAAGTTTCTTCTATTGTCTCTAACAATAAACTAGGGTATATGGAGAAGCTTCCTTTCAAGCCTCTCCCTCCTAAAGAGAAGAAGAAAAAGAAGAAGAGGAGGAGTAAAAGGAGAGAGGAAACGGTATTTTCCCCTAAGCATGTTGCTCCTATTATAGTTTTTGATGAGTCTTAACTCGATGATGTTCCTATGCCTATTACCTATAGTAGTGATCATGATTGGGAAAATCACACTACTTTTGATATTGAAAATATCTTCGGTACCAATTCTGAAAATGATGATATTAATAATTGTTGTACTATTAGTGTTATCCATGTTCCTTCCAATGATGATATGTTTACAAATGAACACACTTTGGAAGATAACTATTCTATTGCTTATGATGATATTATACCTCCAATTTATGATGATTACAATGATGAATATGATATTTTCAGTCCACCTACTATTGAGGAGAAAATTAATTATGATTACAATATGCCTCCTATATTTGATGATTATGGTGATGAGAATAATAATGATAGCTATTTTGTTGAATTTACTCCCACTACAATTAATAAAAATGACTATGTTTATGTGGGGAGTATTAATTCTTTTATGCATGTGGCTCATGATAAGAATGTTTTATGTGATAGTTATATTCTTAATTTTATTCATGATGCTACTGAAAGTAATTATGAGAGAGCGCAACATGTTTTTATGTATCTCAACAATATTAAGTTCCCCTCTTTATGTTGAAAGTCTTGAAGTTGCACTTGTTTTGTTTTACTATGCTTGTTGCTTTGTGCTTTCATGACTTGTTTCTTTACAAGATTCCTATGCATAGGAAGTGGGTTAGACTTAAATGTGTTTTGAATTTTCTTCTTGATGCTCTCTTTTACTTCAATTCATATTTCCTATGTGAGCATCTTCTCAAACTATCATGCCTAACTAAAAGGCGTTAAAAAAGTACTTATTGGGATATAACCCAAAAGTTTTAGTTGAGTCTTGGAAGTTATTACCTCTATAATAACTACTCCTTATCATCTTTGTGTGGTTTTTGTGCCAAGAGTAACCTCTAATGAGAGAGAAGTAATGCTTCGGAAAGTTGCTGTCCCGAAACAGATTTTTGTGCTTTGTTGTAATAATTCGTGAAAAATCTCTGTACATCAGTTTGAGCTGTAAATTTTTGTGCTTCTGCCCCAAGTTGTTATCCAACTTTCGTTAGTTCAATACTTTTCGATTTAAGCAACAAAAGGTCTTCGAAAAAAACTGGTTTTTACCTGCTGGTCTGTTTTCATAGATTTCTGCCATTATTTGCCTTTGCCTCTTAATCTCTTTCTCTTTGAGTTCTCTTTTATCATTTGAACTTTTTAAAGGAAGTGCTACAGTAGCTTGTGTTTTAATGAAAGTTTTACTTGTGTTGAAACTGAACCAAAATACTTATTATCTTGAGTGCACTAATGTTGCTAATAAAGATTGTGTGAAGTTTTGTATGAAGGAAAAATTTCAGGTGTAGGGAAAGAATGATGTAATGAGATGAAGAATGGACTAAAGCTCATGCCTGGGGATGCCACCCGTGTCACCCCAATAAATATCCAAGAAGTACAAGCGTCAAAGCTTGGGGATGCCCAAGGCATCCCCTTCTTCATCAATAAAAATCTCAGGTTTCTTCCAAACACTTCATTTTTATTGTTTCTTGCACAATTGTGTTGTTCTTGGAGCGTCTTTGTTTTTTTTTTAGTTTTTTTTTTCTTTGGTTTGCTTAAATAAGTTGGTTGGATCCCAACACACTTCTTTTGGAGAGAGACACACCCCGTTATTCATTGTTTAGAACACTCTAGTTTTCATTCTTATTGTTTTTGTGAGTGTTCTCTTTTGGTAGCATTGTGTTTAGCCTTAGTTTTCTTGTGCTTTCAGCTTAGAACTTTTTAGTTATTCCTTTTGGATTTGTGAGACAAGCTCATTGATCTTTATTTATTATTATCTTGGTGAGTTCTTTCAAATAAGTTGGTTTGGATTGGAAAAGAGTAGGAAAGTTCATGCTTAAGTGGTATAAAAGGAGCTTGTTTTTGACTGTGACTTAGACTTTATCATGTCATGCTTGATATTGATTTGGCTTTATGCTTAGTGATTATTGCGGTAGCATGACATGTTATAAACAATTGAGATTGCTTAATGTGCCTTGAAAGAATCATGCGTTGTTTTAGCATATTAAAGCATAATATTGTGTTATTTCTCCTTTGATGCTTTATTTGGGTTGACTTGGCGCATGCTCACACCATGTTATGACTATCCCAAGTCACCGTAGCCTTTATGATCCTTTAGTTTTCGACTTGTAATATCACTTTATGCTTAAAGTAATGATGTTTTGTCGCTTTGCATGATTATGGCCATTATTGCTCTCTTAGTTGGTCGCTCCCAGTCTTTTGCTAGCCTCTGTAACCAAGTATGAGTTCCACTCATGCATCCAACTCCAAACAAAACCAAGTTATTCCAAAGAGTCCACCATACCTACCTATTAGCATTTGCTATTCCAAGTATATTCATGTTTTTATCTACCTTCCAAATTAAACTTGTTATGTGAAAATTAGTGATTAAAGCTCTCACGAATTTGATGGCACACTTTACTTTCTTGCACTTAATAAACTTGAACCATTGTGTCCATCTTTGTTGTGTATATTCTTGCGCTTTATAAGTTTAAGTTAGCAAAACCATGTATCATGGGGGACGCTTTCAACATTGCACTTATATTCTTTTGATATCATGATTCTTTTGCTTATGGATCCCGGCGGTGTGAAATAAAAGGGGAACTTGTAAGATCATGGAGTTTGTATGTGTGTTAGAGAAATGCTTGGGCCGCTAGCCTAAGCCATGCCTAATCATGGTGGAAACTTGCAGCATAACCATAATGAGCACTCTATGAAGCATCCTCAATAAAAACCTATGCAAATAGCAAATAAAAAGATCGCTGAGATGCTCATTGTCTGCTTGCCTTGTCATTTTGATTATGGGATAGCTCCTGTATCATGTGCAAGGGGTACACCGTTGGCGGTTCTCTATGATACATATGTACTTACAATGACAAGAGCTTACTTGTGACTGAAGTTGAGTAGCATGAGGTTCGATACTCATAAGTAAGGGGCATGAGATTTCAACTTATAACTTGTCAAGGATATCCTCTTAGTTGTGTCACTTTAACCTTAATCACCTAAAGATGCTTATGATAGGGGCAATGAGAGTTGAAAGCTAATAAGCACCATAATTTTTGGAAGCTCTTTATGAGACTTGAATCCCTGCTTCCTTCTATGAAGGCCTTTCTTTTACTTTTATGTTGAGTCTCCATCTTCTATCTTTATGCACCTATTGAGAGAGCATAGTGGCCATTCTTAGTTCTATGTGCATTGTCCCAAAACTTATTGATTGATTTATAATGTTGATATTGCTTGTTCTTGAACTATTTGTATCTAGTCACACTTATGAACTTTGAAGGTGTCCTATGCATTTATGTTTTGCTACTCCATGAGGGACAAGCTGAATGCCGCTATGTTATGCTTTCTTTATGTGAAACAAACAAACGTCTTGCAAAGCATTGTTATTCATGAATCTTTTGTTTGTATCCTTTCATGTTGCAACATAGTTGCTATGTCTTATTGTTAGAACTGTATCTTTCATGTTATGTTGAAGTACTATGATGACAGCTATCAATGTTTTACAAATACTTTGATCAAGTTTATGATGGTGCATGTCACCTCAAAAATTATTCTTTGTTTCTATCACTTACCTACTCGAGGACGAGCAGGAGTTAAGCTTGGGGATGTTGATACGTTGCTAACATATCCATAATTTTTGATGTTCCATGCTTGGTTTTTATCTACTTTCTTATGTTTTGTCCACACTTTGGAGTACTTTTACACATTTTCTGGAACTAACCTATTAACAAGATGATATAGTGCCAGTTGCCTGTTTTCTTCTATTTTTGGTTCCAGAAAAGCCAGAAAATCAATATTCTCGGAATTGGACCGGACAAAAGGCAAAGTTGATATTTTACCAGAACACTCACGGAGCCAGAAGACGAGATGTAGAGGGGCCAGGGGCTGGCCACACCACCTGGTGGCGCGGGCCAGGCCTGGACGTGCCAGGGTGTGTGTGGCCGCCTAGGGTACCCCCTCGGTCTCCCCTCTCGCCTATAAGAAGCCTCCGATGAGAAAACCCTAAATTGAACAGCCTCTAGCCTCGGAAAGTTCCGTAGCACCGCCGCCACCAAAGGGGAGATTCAGGGGACAGAAAGTCTCTGTTCCGGCACCCTGCCAGGACGGAGAAGTGCCCCCGGAGCCATCTCCATCGATCTCCACCACCATCTCCATCACCATTGCTGATTCCCATGATGATGAGGGAGCAGTTCTTCCTCGAGGCTAAGGGTTCTACCGGTAGCTATGTGTTCATCTCTCTCTCTATGCATGCTCATATTGTGATCATGAGCTTCGTAATCAAGTAGATCTACCTTGCTACTCAAGTGCTTTAATATATCTCTCCTCTCCCCATGTGTGTGAAAGTGACAGCGTGCACACCATGGTGGCACTTAGGCTAGAGATTACAAATACTTCTTATGAGTTATATTTGGAGTTGGATGTCTCTATGAAATTCTGGTGTTTGTTGGAACCATCTAGAGCTCAAGGTGACAGTGTGGGGTTATCTAGATGGGGAAAGCAGACTTTGAGGTCTAATGTTATAGCCCTACCATGGATTAGAGTGTCCAACCAGAGATTAGTTAAGAGTAGTATCATAAAGAGAAGATATTTATATGAGAGTGTTCACTAGTGAAAGTATGATCCATAGGCCTTGTTTCTAAGCATTGAAACACCGTTTGCAACTAGATCTGTTACATGTTTGCTTGCTTCCATCTTTATTTCAGTTTGCCTTTAGTCTCTTCCACGCCATCAAGCTATTTTCTGGCACTGTTTTCTTATATCCATACCACTTGTATTTCACTATCTCTTCGCCGAACTAGTGCACCTATACACCTGACAAGTGTATTGGGTGTGTTGGGTACACAAGAGACTTCTTGTATCTTGATTGCAGGGTTGTTTGAGAGGGATACCTTTGACCACTTCCTCCCTGAGTTCGATAAACCTTGGGTAATCCACTTCAGGGAAAACTTGCTGCTGTTCTACAAACCTCTGCACTTGGAGGCCCAACAACTGTCTACAAGAATAAAAGTGCGTAGACATTAGATACTAGTATTTTACTAGTTTTAAATCCACCAGACTTTCACCACACTTGAATCAAATTCATTTGAATCTGTCCAATACTTGAAAAATTGTGCTTTTGTCATTCACCCTTTTTCCACTATGGCTTTGCAGTCATTTGGGAAAATCTAAGTAACCCTTTTACTTGTAAGATTCAGCAAAAAATTGCTTTCTAATCTCAAGTGAATTTTACTTTTAGGATTTCTCATAATTTTAGTTTACCATTATTTCCTTAGTAGTTTGTAGGTATGTCATATTCTGGTAATCATGACAACATATTCTGGTAATCATGACAAATTATTCACAAATGTCTCCATACAAGATATGGGTTACATTTTTAATCCTACTTCATGTAGTGAAAACACCAGTGGGGAAAACACAATGATCACTATCATTGATTCTTTCCTTTGTGAAGAGAATCGTTTAGGAACACTTTTCGTTGTTCTTCTCAACACTTTGATGCAGGGATTTGAATCCTCATCGTAGTTTTTTACTATCTTCCATTTGCTCCATAATCGAGAAATATCACTGAATGTGAACTTTCTCGAGAATGCACCAAAATCCAAGCAATACTAGTTTTGCTTCTCTTTTGGTTTCAGCTATGGATTTCGTATTCAAAGTTTCCAATGAATACTCTATAAGGACTTATTTGATGTTGTTTTGGTTATATCGAATAAACCCAAAACTTCCATGACTTTCCATACTAGATATGGAGCTGATCTCATGAATCCAGATGGTTCACTATATATTCTAATTGAGTGCTAACTATTTCTAACTAATGGTCTCTACATCTATACTACAATAATTTATTTGGTACCATCTATTCACCCACTTGATATCTAATATCATATTGTGATGCTTTGCATTTTGACATTTCAAGTGCATTGCATTTTACAATTTCTTTTGTTCCAATCTTATAAAGTTGAATTTCATTACTATTGATCAAATTGTAGTAATTATATTCTCATTTATTTTTAATACCCTTTGTTGATGAAATAATTTGATCATATCAAATAGTTTCACATTCATGTTTCCTTTGGTAAACTACTTTACACATTTAAACAATCATATAATGATAATCACCATTTTTGTTAAAACACAATACATCGAATATGTATTTACTTTCAACAATTTACCAAACACTTTGTATTCAAGTAATACACGGTGTTCAAGTTATTTTGCCGAACTTAGGCATGATTCATATGTGACAAGAAATCGAATGTCTTTCACATATTATCACATAACTTTGAATTTAAACAATGGTTTCATTCATTAATGAATATATCATTAAGTTGGGTAATTTCAAAGTATTTCAATATTTTACAAATGTTCATGTATTATCAATTAGTTTCAAAACAAGGATAATTCACACGTAATCAAACAAGATATGAACACAAATAGAAATCATTCATAAAAGTGGAACAACTATTTGTTACAAACGCATATGTATAACCGTCTCACAAAGTGTGATACACACTAAAGAAGTTCACAATCTATCGATTACAATAATCATCCTAAACATAAACTAAGTGATAAATGTCGAGGAAGAGTGTTCGTCAGCCATCATCATCATCATCCTTGCCATCAACACGCAACGTCACCTCTTCTCCAGCAAGCACCTCTATGCAGAAAGACCTATTTTCAGCAAAACATAACAAGTATCAAATATACTTAAACACTGTAAATGTGTTTGCAAGATTATAACATTTATAAAATTGTATATCAAATATATATCTTTGTCATCGTTGACCTCACCGGTGATTGGTACAACCTTTACGTTCCTGAAACATAATGTGAACTCTTGGAAATCCAATGTTTCCGTATCACCACTCATGATGCTACTCTGGACATGTCCTTCATAGCTGGGAGGCAACGATCAAAGCAGCATGCCTATCACAAATGGATCATCCATCCAGTAGTCCATGAAGTGAACCAGTCTCATGTGTGCATCAAGCATGCACTCCAAGTGACTCTTCAGACATGTGTGCTCCTCCATCTGTATGAAAAGGAACTCTCCAAGCAGCTCATGCTTCCACATGCGCACATGGCTTATGAACTCTGCTCTCAGCTGATCCACCATTGCATATGGATCAAGATCACCCATGAGCGGATGGAGTTCATCCACCATCCCATAACTTATTATTATCTGAATGTAAGTGGACATCTTTTGATGATAGTAGCGGTCTGCTAACTCTTGTGGGGTCTCATAATAGTCCGGCTCAGTCAAATCCATCATACTACGTATGTAGTCTATGAAATGATTCCTAGTAAGGAGATCATTCAGGCGTACAAGCCAACTAGGGAAGTTGGATCCATCAAGTCTAAGTTTCTCACCAACTACCCATTCCTTAATGACAAAGTAAGCTTCACGGTGATCCATCTCTACATTTATAATTGCAAAAGGAATTTAGACTAAGTTTTATAATTAAATGAGTTAATAATAACTCCACTCAAAAACACATATCCCCTGAAGGGTTCTAGTGATAACACGACCTGTTTTCCCCACATCTCCCCCGATCATCACGGACATCAATGTGGGTTCTAGGGTGGACGCTAAACGTCGATCACATCATTCATGCGACTCGTGCTCGATCTTTCGACCATCAGCGTTCTGAGGCCATGTATGCTACATGCTAGGCTCGCCAACTCAACCTTAGTGTATTCGATGTGCAACATGGCTTACACCCACTGTATGCGAACATAGATATGTCTGACACCCGATCATCACACCCTCCCTCATACCGAAGAACTTTCTTGGTGGTGCACACTAAGGGGGAACACAATCATTGGTAACTTTTAACAGGGATCATCTTATTAGGCTACCGTCGAGTATCTAATATTTAATGTAAATGCGATGTGATATGATCCTTCATGTTGTGATATCCATCTGGCGTCACCGGATTCCGGCGCCAGGGTTCCGGCACCGTAGACACTAGGGTACCAGTGTCTTTTCGGCGTGGCAGTTCGTCACCTCCGTGACTATCTACTACTACTTCGTAACCTTAGGTAATCACTTTACCTTTGCCACAACCATATCACAAAGCAACGCCCCCTGCAAAACAAAGTTAGATGCCTCTACTTTATCTTTGCATGTTTTACGTGGCAGAATGGGCTTTCACACAAGAACCGTTCTTACCTACGAACTGTCACCACAACGCTAATCAAGTAAGTGCCTATACTATACCCATTTCGGGGCTCTCTGTCGCAAATGGCATACCAACTAATGCGAGAGAGACAGACATCCCCCAAAGCCACTTTATACGGTACAAGCCGTATGTCAAGCATGGACCGGTCTCGCGAATGAACGTGTAAAGTCGGTTGGGGGCCGCTTCATCAAGCATTACTGAGGTATACACAAGTACACGTGGGAGGGTACCAACTAAAATATCAATGGCCACATGCTACATCTCGTGTGTTCTACCCGTAGTAGCATTACAATGCATAGATATAGCTCTAATACCAATGTAGGGGTTCGCGTATGAAAACAATAAAATTTTACCCTAAGCCCCTGAACCCCTGATGCTGCCAGGACCTATCTATTAGTAATATTGTAATGGGAGGGGCTTTTCGTGAACTTACCCACGAAGACCGAAAAGCGTTGTCAACGCTCAGGAGAGTGTGGTTGATGTAGACAAGCCGAATCCAACCTCAAGGTCGTGATGAAGTCCTTGCGCTCCTGTGGCTCCAACGACTTGAGTGCCTCAAGTGTGACACCTCGCGGGGAGTTACATGCATCCGGTGCCTGACGATGACTCCCGCTTCCCCGATCCAGCAGCAATTGCGGAAGTAGAGCTCCTGGATCCGAATCCCGCAGTGCGACAATGCTCCATGGTGAAGATGTCTCTCGTTCACACAATCTAAAATTGGGACCACGATCACGGGAGAGAGAGAGAATATCAATTGGAGGTCTCCCCAAAAGTGAGGAAACCTTTATTGAATATTCTGTGTATTTATCTGGCCAAATACCCCCACTATATATAGGGGGAGGAGAGGTACTACCTTCCTCAAAGTCCCGGGGTGGGACTAAAGGAGGCGGAGAGGGTGGCGTCACTGGCTAGCCCTAGTGGGCCCCGCGCGGGGGGCTTGGCTCAGCCGGCCACCCCCTTGCCTCCTCTCTCCTCTTGCCTTCCCCTCATGGGCCCTTCTCCCTCCGAAATTGGCCCATTAAGCCTTTTGACCTTTTTAATTGATTTTCTCTTTATTAAATAATTATGAATAAATGATTAAATCAATATTTAACATTCATTCACATATTATTCAATCTCTGTGGTTATGGAACACCTTCCATCTCCACTCCGGACATCCTCCAGACTTACCGAAACCCTTCCGGTTCTCTCTCTTCTCTTCTTTGGTGATTCTACCGATCCTGTAAACACTCTCTAAGCATCATCAAGCCCTTAAGCATGATACCCCACAGTTTTGGAATACTCCAGACATGGCCGGGACACTCCCGGACCAATGATCCATAGAGGGACCTAGATGGCCATGTGACCCCTGTGCATTCCACGAAGATCTTTCGTCGTTTGAACCAGGATAGTCGTGACTTATTCCTTTTGTCTCTCGATACTTGCATTGCCCAAGATCTGATCAATGACATCACCATGTCATGTTCAATCTCATTACCGAACAATGCTACTTGACTCGTTGTGACAAGTGATATCCCTATGATCAAATCACACGCTGCGCAGCTATTGGATATTACTTCTTCGAGTGGGCCCTTGAGTATCTTTCCATCATGCAGATGGACAAATCCCAGTCTTGACATATATTTCCTCTACGGTTCCTCCGAGTACCTGAACACACATTTATAGTCACTGTATTACCAAGTGACGCTTGATGTTATCTAAGCACTCTCGGGAGACAGTGATTGATATAGCCTCACGGTCTAAGGAATAGTCTACGAGGATCCATTCTAATCATCGTAACTTGAACTTCGTGACATGATCGGGTCATGATGTTTAGGTTGGGTATTGGTTCATCATCTCATTCTCAGAATGAGTTGACTCCACTGGCATAAATGCCACATGATCAGGAAACCTTGATCATCAGTTGACCAATGAACCAGTGACTAGAGTTTCACCGGGAACCCCTGGTTGTTTACATATCACACGTGTATTGATGTTTCCTTACAATACAGTTATAGCATGATATAAAAATTAATTATAAACTTTATGAAATATGATAATAATCCTTATTATTATTTGTCTCTATGGCATATTTCCAACACATACTAGGGTTTGCTCCCTCATGCCGAAGCTGGCGGAGGTAGAAATTGGAGGTTTGGAGGTGTTGGGTGTAGAGGAGAACACCTTTGGTACCTCTTCTAGGGAGAGTTTTCCTATGGATGGAGGGGGTGGTATGAAGCAGGGGAGAGGGAGAGGAGCTGAGCCTTGGCAACAACAGCAGCAGATGTAAGGTTTTGAGTTTGGGCACATGCACCCTCCACCTTATGGATATCATCCTCCTCCACCATATGGATTTGTCCCTAGAAACATCCCTCCCTAGGCTTTGCAGGCCCTTTCCCTAACTATCCTCCTAATCAACACTTTGGGATGCAGTCCAATTAGTGGGTTGCTCCACAATAGGGGAGTTCCCAGCAACAGCAATCTCACAGCAGTGGTGATTGGCAAAAAGGAAAAAATCAAGGGAAGCTGAAAAAGAAGAGTGTTGCTGCCAAAGATGGTGGATCTTCTAGTCCTGATCTTGCTGCACATATGAACTATACTAGTTCTATCTGTCTATGTTGTGGGGAACTAGGGCACCACCAGACGGTTTGTGAAAAAACACAGATCTGCTTTATCTGCAAGGCTGCTAGCCACAAGGTGAGTTACTGCCCAGTTAGGAAGAGGCCTCATCAAATTTCTAGGTATGTAGAGAGTGCAGCTATTGGTTTGTGTTTTTACCATATTGAAACTCCTGAAGTGGTTGTTAATCCAGTCTCCTCTACAAAGAATTGTGGCCTGGTGGTTTTGGAAGGAGGGTAGATTTCTAGTTCTGAATTAGCAGAGGAATTCTCTAAATCTACAAAACAAACTGGCCTAGGCAAATTAGAGAATTGGGACAACCAGATATCTACCTAGTCAAATTCCCACCCCATATCCAAGTGGAACATGTGATTGGATATCCTAGGTTTGGCTTATCAAGAGAAGGTGTCTGGGTTAAGGTAGAAGCTTGGAGTGATGATCTAGAACCTGTGGAACTTCTTCAGGATCCATGGGTGAAAGTTATTGGGCTGCAAGCAAAGTGGTGTGAATGGAATGTGCTAGACCAAGCCTTGTCAATATGTGGTATCCTATAGGAAATAGACTGGTTGAGCATCTTCAAGAATAATGCTAAGAGGTCAGAGTTAAGATCAAGTGTAGGGACCCATTGAAGATTCCTAGCAGTAGGCTTTTTCATTTTCATGGAGGTCTATTTCAACTAGGCTTTACTGCAGAAATTCCTGAAGATGGTGAAGAGGATGATCTGCTAGGGGATGAACTTGAACAAGGCAGGATCTAGAGTGGTACTGAGAACCAGGAAGGTATGGACGCTGATAAAGCTTCTGGTAACTCTGATAAGGCCATCAACACTAATCTGAACACTGGTAATCAAGGTCAGAATGATGGGTTCAAAGCTAGGATGGTATCTGATGGGGAGAGGGTGCAACAGGATTTAGGCATTGGTGATGAAAACTGATGCAGTTGTTAAAAGACAGTGGTATGGTTGATGGGTCTGGCAACTTTGTGCTTGACAAATCTCCACTTCCTCTGAGAGATGCTGGACAAACTTCCAACTTCTGGTTTCGAGAACAAGCTGCTTTCCAAGCTTCAAAAGATGTTGGGGTTGAGATTGGGATCTGCCTACCTAAGAATATCATGCCAACTATTCAGGAGTTAGCTCCTCAAGAGAAACACCTAGAGATGGAGAAAAAGAAAAAACAAGAGAAGTGGGCCCCATTCAACCCACAAGAAAAATCTACAGGATAAACAGGTCTCAAAATGTTCTGGAAAAAGCTAAAGAGAGGAAGAAGAGGGTGAACTAGGAGAAACCTAAGATGAAAGGTATCTGATGGCCCAAAATATATCGAGCTCATTGGGGAACCCCAAGAGGAAGGTATGATGAGCACAGCAGCAAGTTCTCCCTCAGTATGAAACCAAGGTTATCAATCCAGTAGGAGCAAGGAAACACCCCAAAGGTGTAGCTAGCTGAACGTTAGCAGGGTGCACAACCGGTGCCAGCAGCAACATGGAGACCTACAACACAACCACATAACTTTGCCCCCAACTTGCGATGAGGTTGTCAATCTCACCGGTTTTGCTGAAAACAAAGGATTAAACATATCGAATGGAAGGAAGTAATAGTTTGCAGAAAGTAAACACAAAGCAGTAAATAGTTTGTAGATTGTATGTAAAAGAAAGGACCGGGGTCCATAGTTCACTAGAGGTGGCTCTCCTTAAGATAGATAACATGCTGGGTAAACAAATTACAGCGAGGCAATTGACAAACATCAAGAAAGCATACACGCATATACTAATCATCTTGACTCCTTTGAGACTTGATTGGGCATTACCACATTATACATAGACCGCCATCCAACTGCATCTATGACTAATAATCCACCTTCAGGTTATCATCCGAACCCCCTCCAGTATTAAGTTGCAAGCAACAGATTATCGCTTTACGAATTGTGTGTAAAGTAAACAATACGATTGTTCTATGAACAGAGGATTGTTGTTTTCTCCCTAGTAGCAACAACACATCTAGTACCTTAGAGATTTCATCACTTCCCAGTTACGAGGCATGAACCCACTATCGAGCATAAATACTAACTCTTGGAGTTGCTAGCATCTACTTGGCCAAGATAGCTACTAACAACGGAAAGCATGCAATATCACAAATAATAAAGACATGATAGAATCAATAATCAATCTAAAATAGCATCTCAATATCCATCGGATCCCCGCAAACACAACATGCAGAATTACAAATAGATGATCTTGATCATGAACGGAGCTCACGAGATCTAAACATGAAAGCACAAATAAGGAGAACCAACCATCTAGCTACTACATGGACCCATTGTCCAGAGATGAACTACTCATGCATCACACTAGAGGCTTGCATGATGATGAAGAAGGCCTCCAGGGTGAATTCCCCTCTCCGACAGGGTGCCGGGAAGAGCTTCAGATCCCTCCCGATCTAGGGATGGAGATGACGGCGGCTACAGACTCTTTCATGGAATTTTGATCGGGTACTTAGGGTTTCTGTATCAGAGGCATCTTATAGGCAGAAGGAGAGGCTGAGGGGGTGCCTGGGCTGGCCACACCACCCCCTGGCGCGGGCTAGGCCTGGCCGCGTGGCCAGGTGGTGTGGCCACCCTATGGCCCCTCTCCGTCTCATATTCTGGCTCCGTGTGTCCCCTGGTGAAAAACTAAATTTGACTTTTGTCTCGCCCAATTTCGAGAATATTCATTTTCTGACTTTCCTGGAACCAAAAACAGCAGAAAACAGGCAGCTGGCACTATGGCTCTTGTTAATAGGTTAGTCCAAGAAATCATATGAAAAGTACTCCAAAGTGTGGACAAATCACAAGAAAGTATAAAAAACCAAGCATGGAACATCAAAAATTATAGATACATTTGCAATGTATCAGTATCATGAGATCTAATCCTTTTAATGTTTTACCTGTAGAAGATTTAACTCATATGGCTTTAAATGTAGGGATTAAGCTACATGAGAATGTCTTAGAGTTGCATAATTCTAATAATAGTAGTGTAGTTTCAGACCCTAGCATTAATGCTAGTTCTGATACTGCTGATGATTTAGCTGACAGCTGGATAGAGGTAGTAAATAGGTCTTGGGGGAAGCACCCCAGGAAAAAGTTCCAATGATTTATGCCTTTTGGAATAGTAGGAGCATTACAGCTCCTGGTAGGAAAAAGTATATAGAAGATAATATCATTCCTTTGAATGTTGATTATATAGGTTTCTAGGAAACTAAAAAAGAGCACTTCAGTAACTCTTTTCTGAATAATTTGTTAGGAAATAGAAATTTTTGTTGGAATTACTTACCTGTTGTAGGGACTGCAGGGGGTATTCTAGTAGGTGTCAATAGTGCTATTTTTGATATTTCCACTTGGGATATTAGGAGGTTCTCTGTGAGTGTTAATTAAGAATAAAGTCTCGAGTGTTGTTTCTAGGATTACGACTATCTATGGTCCAGTGTATGAAGATAAGAAGCAAGAGATTCTTTCTGAGCTTCATGAGCTTTTCCTTAATTGGGATGGCCCTGCTATGATTGGTGGAGATTTCAACTTGATTAGAGATCCTAGTGATAAGATTAATGGTAATGTAGACTTTAGATGGATGGATAAGTTTAATGAATGGATAGAGCTTTGGGCTTTGATGGAAATTGGGCTAGCTGGTAGATCCTACACCTGGGGGAATAACCAGGATAATCTTGTTATGAGTAAAATAGATAGAATTTTCTGTTCTACTAATTTTGAGGGAATGTTTCCTTTATCTAGTGCTAGGTCTTTATCTAGGGTTGGGAGTGATCATACCCCTCTTGTCTGGAGTCTGCGGAGACTTTTCCTCCCATGAAGAAAAGCTTCAAATTTGAAAAATGGTGGTTAACTAGACCAGATTTCAAAGATATAGTTGCTAAGGCTTGGGCTATTCAAGTAGAAAGCTCAGATGTAGTTGATATCTGGCAGGCTAAAATTAGATATTTTAGAAAATTGCCTAAAGGCTGGAGTACCAACCTAGAGGCAGCTTGTCAACACCCAGATTTTTAATCCCAGATGCCTGTTATATCATACATCGCAATCCCAGGATTACCATTTTTGCGAGACATAACAAATTGGATATCACAGTACATCATCCATTACAAACCATAAATAAGGTCTTACACAAATAAGGATCTCATGATCTAGTCTTAATACAATAAGCAGCGGAATAAATAATAAGCGTAGTGGTGGGGTCCATCTTCAAGGGAACAGGCAATGCCGACGAAGGCAGATAGTCCTAGTTATCATAGCCATCCTGATGGTCGTCATCTTGGTAGTCTCCTTCATAGTCTGGCCATAGGAATAGCCAGGGACAAAAGCCATGAGTACTCTTTAAGTACTCGCAAACTACCACTAACAAGTAGTATAGTTCTAATGTAAAGTGCTAACTCTAAGTTTAACTATAAAGTTAAGTTTGAAACCTAAGCTGAGTTCAGAAACAAAGAAAGATAAAATAAAGTTCTAGAATCACTTAAGTTGGGAAGCTAGTGTCATACTCACAACCCTGTTGTGGTCAAGTCAAGATTCATCGTTCATTTCATAAGTCATTTTGAAAACATCTGACAACGAAACAGTATGGCCACTCCAATTGTCCATAACCGCGGACGTGGCTATTCGAATAGTTTGACACTCTGCAGAGGTGGTACACTTTCACCACAAGGTTCAATACATCTGTCAGGGTGACCCCGAATCATCATACTTAGTATGCAGATAATCAAACATAACCTTTCCTTTACACACCCTAGTATAAGCACCTCTCCTATGAGTATGGCCTCCCAACCATGACCATCTATCATCTTGGGAACTGCATAGGTGGACAACATTGAGAGGTAGCCTCAGCTCAAACCTCTCCCGCGAGGGAACTAATACTAATGCATAGAAACTTCTAGCTAAGCCTTACCCAATTCAGGTATTGTGGTTGTACGGTAAAATTGGAATGGTATCGCATCCGAATCCAACCATCAGTTTTGTGTAAAAGGGCTAAGGCTCATGCCTTAATATTTTCATCATCATAAACCATTTGTGTTTCTCAACACATGTCAAAACATTTCAATAGAATGACTCATCATTCCAAGGTTTTCATAATTCATTTTCACCAAGTGTTCCCATCTAAAGTGACTCAAGTTTTAGTTTAGCTCTAAACTATTAAGTTAAGAGTGTTCACTAAGGTGGGATGCTAATCTCAATCTCATGCCATAGAATGACATCTAATTATAACTAGGTAGGTCAAGTTTTATACTCTTTATGCTACCTTCAAAACAAGTAAAGGGCTTTGGTAAAGTAAAGAAAAGTAAAGCTTGGAATTAAAACTTGGGGTAGGTAATAGTCAAAGTGGTATAACCAAAGCATGCCTAATGTCTTTGCTTAGGTTATCTAGCTTTCAAGGGTTAGCTTGCATTTTTAATGATGGCTTGCTAGTATAATACTTGCAAGTGTTAGCTTGCCTTGGGTAGTGCAGTGGTTGAAGTTTTCTTCCTCCTCCTCTTGGTAGAACTCCTCCTCCTCAAAAGCTTGGTCGGTACTATCGTCTATAAATACATACGGAGTACACAATCTCCAAACAATACTTAACTAGTCTACTTATCACTCTAAGGCACACATTTGATGATCTATTATCATCACAAGCATCACAAGGTTTTATTTACTAGCTTCATTCTTTTTATTTGAGAAACGTAATTTCTACTCATTGAAAAATAACTAAGATTTAATATTCACCGATTAAAATATGGGATCATATGGACACATGTCATCACCACATATTCTAACATATGGGGATGTGATTTAAAGGTTGGATCACATTTAATTAAGTTTAAGTTTAATAATTAATGATTTAAAGTGACTAGAAATGCCTATATAGCATTATTTTGGTACTAGTCCAAATTCACTGCATGTAAACCTTAATATTATTACATATTCAGATAGGTATGGTTAAATGTGATTTTTGAGAGTTGGAATCAACTCAAAATCTATTATGGTTGATTTTATAAAAATGTTTGAATGTGCAAAAGCTTCTGTCTTGTTATTTTTACTAGGAGAGATCTTTAACTCTAAATGAATTAAATCCAACGGGCTTGGATAGATCTTTCCAGTAGCTTTCTAACAAAATTTGAATCATTCAATTTGGTTCAGTAAATCTTCCTGAATTGATTTTTGAACTAAGGGACAGAAGTGAGTTCAAACTGAAATAGAAAAACCTAAATTTGGATTCATGGGCTAACGCGGGAAAGGAAATGGGCTGGCCCAGTGGAGCTCAACGGCGCAGAGGGCGGCTGACAGGTTGGTCCCGCTTGCCAGCGAGACTTAAAACCCGAAATGGTATCTATCCATCTGGGCCACACGATTAGAACAGAGATCGACGGCTCAAAGTCGTCGTCGACGACGGACTCATCCCGGCGAGACCGAACCCTAAACGGCTGGTGGGGGTCTACTGGGGACGTACCAGGGCTCCAGCTGATGCGGCCAGGCGGGCAAACGAACTGGACAGCGATGGTGGACTCAGGAGAGGTCATGACAGGGGTTGCGGTGGACTGAATCGATGATAGCGTCTCCTCCTATGCAGCGGGCTCCTCCGGTGCAATTTCAGCGAACTATGGCTCGAGCGACTCCAGCGAGAGGTGGGGAAGGATCAGTGATGAGAGGAGAGTGGAGTGGTGTGAGGAGTTTGTGCTGGGGTGGCTTCCTTTTATAGGTCGACGAGGGGACCGAACGGGATGGGCTAGCGACTCCGACGAGGGATGCACAACGTGCTATCGTCGTGGCTGGAGGTAGGGGACGGTGGCCTGCCTCCTGGCGGTGCTCTACGGCTTAAATGCGTGGCTAGGGGCGGTGACGTTTGGTCGGGAGCGTCCCGCACTCTGGGAGACACAGGCGGTGCTCGACGCGGCGCACATCGATTGTGGGTCGCGTGGCGGCGCACGGCCATGTCTGGTGGGGTGCTAGGGTCGAGGCGGAGCGGCGTGCACGGTATTGGGTCGAGGGGCGGTCTGTGGCATGTTGGCGGTGAGGGCGCTCTGGCTGCGCGTAGAGAGAATGGGCGGCGGTGCTGGGGTGTGGTCCAAGGCCTTGCTGGGCTTGGGGAAGGGGCAAGGAGGTGCGGTAGAGTTAGCGGAGCTAGTGGTGGTGCTGGAACGGCGCAGCGTGGTATGTGGCGCCTTGCCCACGTTTGGCCAGCGGTGACCAAAATGTGGCGGCGCTCCACTGCTGTTGTGGCTTAGGGGTAGGCGGGTGGGGTGTTGGTTGGTCTCAGGGGGGACAGAGGAGAGTAGAGAGGGTGCAAAGGGGGACAATGGTTTTAGTAGAAACAGTAATAGTTAGGCAGTTTAATTTCTATCTGCAAGGTGTTTGTAGAAATGGCCGAAAGAGAAAACTTTTTGAATTTTTGGTTGAATTTTGGGGGAGTTGTTGATCACATGCTTGAGCATCTCTGGTTGCTTGGGATTTGAATATGGAGCTAATTTGAGTGGTTTTTGAAATAGTGTGATCTTGATACCTACACTAGATTCCATTTTCAAATGCAATTTAAATTTAGTGTTTGAAAGTTTTTGGCAGATCACAAAGTGGGCCTTGGTACATCACTACATGTACTAGCAAGGGGTGCAAAGATCCACATTTTTCTGTTAAGAATTGAGTTCTAGGAATAGCCAAAGTAGGCATGTTGATTAAAATGGCACAAATGACCATTTGCTTCTTTTATTCATTTTGATTTGTTTTTCTTTGGGATTTGTTTGGGAATGATCTAGATGATGTTTATTTCACCTAAGAATTATTTTACAAGCAATGGATCACTTAATTAAGGCAATTCAAAACAACTCCTATTTAAATGCACACACATATGAATGCTTTAATATTTTTAAATGGAAAAGTTTTTTGTTAACCCTAATTTTGATGATTTGGATCTTAATAACCTTGGATTAAAGTTTTGGGATGTTACACAGCTCTTAGGAAGGAGAAGAGGGATCTTATGAAGGATTATGATATCCTTGATATCAAGGCTGAATCTTCCATCCTCACTGAAGAGGAAAGAGATAGATTGGATTTTATTCTTAGAGATTTAAATGACTTTTGGGTTAGGGAAGAGATTAAAGCTAGACAAAGATCTAGGGAGAGAGATATTTTAGAAGGAGATAGAAATACTACATATTTTCATGCTGTAGCTAATCAAAGGAGGAGAAAAAAGAAGATCTTAGTTCTAGATGGACCTAAGGGACCTGTCACTGAGACTTCAGGCATGCTTAAAGTAGCTGTAGATTTTTATAAAGACCTTTTTGGTTTTGAAGATAGGCCTGATATTAGGCTCAGGGGGGATTTTTTAATGATGATGAAAAAGTCAAGGATGATGAAAACCTCATCCTCAGTGAGGGCTTCTTTGAGGATGAAATTAAGACTGCTATCTTTGGTTTTTATTCTGATGGTGCCCCTAGCCCAGATGGTATTTCTTTTATGTTTTACCAAAAGTTTTGGGATGTTATCAAACATGACCTGCTTGCAATGCTTGATGCCTGGTCTTTAGATAGGTTAGATATTTATAGGTTAAATTTTGCTATGATCACTTTGATCCCCAAAGAGAATGATGCTAGATCCATGAAAAAATTTAGACCTATTAGTCTGCTTAATTTTTCTTTTAAATTTTTACCAAAGTTTTGACTAATAGATATGCTAGTCATTAACAGATTGATTTCTTCATGTCAATCTACTTTTATTAAAGGTAGATTTATCCTGGAGAGTGTAGTTATAGCTCATGAAATTATTCATGAGGTACATAGGAAGAAAGATAAAGGTTTAGTTCTTAAAATAGATTATGAAAAAGCTTATGATAAAGTAAATTTAGATTTTCTATATGAAATGCTAGAATGTAGGGGCTTTAATCATACCGTTGTTAGGATGATCAAGCAGATCACAAAAGAGGGTTCTGTTGGGGTTAAGATTAATGATGAAGAGAGTATTGAGACAAGGAGACCCTATTGCCCCCTCCTGTTTAATTCAGTAGTAGATGTCTTTTCTAGGATGTTGCTTAAAGGTTCCCAATTAAACTTAATAAAAGGTCTATGCCCAAATTTTATCCCCGATGGGCTAATTAGCCTTCAATATGCTGATGATGCTTTACTTTTCCTACAGAATGATACCAAGATTGCTAGGAATCTAAAATGGATCCTCACCTGTTTTGAACAGATTTCTAGTATGAGGATTAATTTCCACAAGAGTGAATTACTTCCTATAAATATTAGCCAAGAGGAATTAGGGCCCTTTTCAGACATTTTTTAATGTGTGGCTGGTGATTTTCATGTTAAATATCTAGGCATTCCTCTCCATTTTGAGAGACTTAGTAGGGAGGATTTACAACCCCTCTTTGACAGTTTGTTAGCTAGGATATCTGGGTGGAGGGTCAGACTCCTCTCCTCTGCTGCTAAAAGAACACTTATTCAATCTGTTCTAGCTATTATCCATGTTTATCTCCTGTCTTTCTTTAAATTCCCTAAATGGGCCTTACATTTGCTTAATTCCCATATGGCAAATTTTATGTGGAATGATGAGGAAGGGAATCATAAGTTACACTTAGCTAATTGGCCTTCTATCTGTATGAAAAAAGATTTTGGTGGATTAGGGGTTCCAAATATCCAAGACCTTAATATTTGTCTGATTGGTTCCTGGATTAGAAGATATATCCAGGGGGAGGGAACCCTCTAGAGGAAAGTGATAGATGCTAAATATGTTACTAATAATCCCAATATACTCTCCTGCCATGACATTCACCCTTCTACTTTTTGGAAAGGGGTGATGTGGGCATCTAAGGTAGTTAAACTAGGATATAGATGGGTAGTGGGAAATGGTAGGCAAATAAAATTCTCGGAGGATATTCGGTTTGACAATTCTCCTTTAGCTATTCAGTTTTTTGGATATTTATTTTATTTCAAACCAACAAACCCAAACCATTGCTGATATGTGGGATGGGGAGCAGCTTAGAGGATCTTTTAGGAGGACCTTCACTGATGATCTGATGGTCCAATGGCAAGAATTGCTTGTCATTGCTAGAAGTATTGTTTTTAGTGATCAAGAAGACCAACTTGTTTGGCAGTATGAGACTAATGGAGTTTATTCTTCCAGTTCTATGTATTCGGTTATTAATTTTAGGAGGGTGAAACAGTCTGGAAACTAAAGATTCCACCTAGAGTTCAGGTCTTTTTGTGGCTTCTGTCTCAAAATAAGATTATGACTAGGGATAATCTTAGGGCTAGAGGTATTCCAAAACCTCTAGAATGTGAATTCTGTAAAGAGATTGAATCTGTTCATCATTTGATGTTTGGATGTATTGTTGCAAAACTCCTCTGGGCAGATGTCTTTAAAATTTTAAATATCTAGATATCTGACTTTGAATCTTTAGCTAGTAAATGGTTATGCAACAAGAGACCCCTGTATTTAAATGTTGTTGCTGCGGCTGCTCTCTAGGGTATTTGGAATACTAGAAATAGACTAGTTTTTAACAGAGCCACCTGGATTAATATGAAACAGGTCTGGCAGCTGGTGCTATCCTGTCTAAAGGATTGGAATGTTTCCTTCAAATCAAAGATCTAGAAGGAGGAAAAGCAGGTCTTTCCAGAGATCGTCTGCTACAAAAATTAAGAAGACCTCTGTGCTGACTTCAGCTGGATCTCTTCTTAAAAGACTACCGCTAGGGGTGGAACTCATGGAGGGAGGCTGTCCTTGGAGTACCTGCAGAACCACAGAAGCGAAGACGATTCCATCCATGTGGTGGCCTGATGCGCTGGTTCCTGAAGTTGCCCTTGTACCTACCCCCTCTTATGTGATCGCCCTCTTATGGCAGCTCTCAGCTGTAATCTGTTTGCCACTATAGTTTTTAGTCTCTCTTGTTTTAGGCTTTTGGGTCTGTAATAGCTTTAGCCTGCTTTCCTTTTGAACTTGGTTACCGTGTTGTTGTGGACTGGCTGTTTCTTTTCTATGAAAGGGAACAGGGGAGTGAAATCCTTTTGATTAAAAAATATATATGATAGGTCATTCTCCGCTTTGAAAGCCGTTTTCAGTCTTAGTGTACAATGGCTCACTTGCACAGTAGTCAAGTCAAAACACGCGATTTGAAATGCTGAAAATGGCCAAGCTTCATCTTTGACCAACAGAAAATATTGTGAAAGAATACAAAGTTTTGCACCTCGTTTCAAGTAGTACTAGTCAATCAGCAATTCGCTGATGAGATTTTAGCATCCACGTGATACAACACTAGATTGCCAGGACATACTTCTACTTAAGACTCGGCGATCAACTTTTAGTTCAGCAATAGCATCCACACAAACGCACTGGATTGGCATTGTATAGCTGTCCTTGAGCAGCGTTCAATCTGATGAGCACATTCCAAATCTTAATCTCAAAGCAGTATTCCAAAGGAGACCAATCTGTGCTCCATACAAACTGAAGTAGTACAGGATAGAAGAATACACGCGACTATTTTGCGTACACAACGAAGGCTTCAATCCAAGTCACTGAACAAGATATAAACCACAGTCCACAGAGCACGGTAGACCAAACACATACTTCATTTATTCTGATAAGGTTGCAAAGATTACAGTCCTCAACAATCTGCCGGTAAAATCAGGGATCTGTCAAAAAAACAACCACAAGGTTGTAGTCACGAGGCTCTAGTATGCGCCTTGCGACGGACAAATCCCCACGAAGACCAGGCATTCCAAAGAGAAACTGCAAGAAAAAAGCAACCCTACATGACCCCCATACACACACACGCACTACAGAGAACTGCAAGCAACACCTCAAGACACTGACAGACCCAAACTCAAATAACCATACCGACCAGACAAATTAAAAGACCCTCCAGCATCAGCAACCCTGAAGAACCAGCGCCGAACCACAAAGCAGTCCAGTTGTGGTGCTTCAGAACAGCCATTGGCGCTGGCGCCTGCAACTTCTTAACCATGAAGCAGTGGAAAATGACACTTGACACTAGAGCAACCTAAAAACCAGTATGGTGTGACTATAGTTGCAAGGACCGGTGCCTGGACGGAGGGGCAGGATGCCAAGTGATGGCAGCCAGATGCTCAAAAAACAGATCACCTCGTGAGTGTGTGATCTGTGAAAAAACGAGCATTTGGCTAAAAGCGCCCCTCCAAAAAACGACCGGTCCCTGAACAAAGTTCAGAAGCCCACCACGGCTCATCCATGGGCCGAAAAACTGACTATGGTGACGGTTGCGCTACTGCTGCTGCTACGGACGTTTATCTGCAATATGCCGGCGGCGGCTGACCCAGTACGCGAGCCCCGCCAGCAATGAGCCAACTTGTCTGCCTAAGCGAGAATGTCGCACCACCAGAGCTGCTTCTCCAGCGATGCAATGTTGTGGTCGCCGATCATGTTGCAGAACTGCAGATTGAGGCCCTCCAGCTTGCCCATGTTGCCCAGGAACGGCACACTCCTCTGAGTGACGTCGGTGCAGCCAAACAGCGAGAGTACACGGAGCTGAAACTGCTTTGCGGATGCCAGGCTAGCAATACCAGAGTCGCTAACCATGCAGTTAGAAAGATCAAGCTCTGCAAGCTCGGTGCAGTTCTCGGAAATAGCGAAGAGGCTTGCATCTGTTATCTTGCTGCAACCCTCAATACTAACTTGCTTAATAGATTTTCCATGTGCCTTCATCAGGGCAGAAACAGCAACATCTGTGATGTTCTTGCAACCACTCAAGTCAACCTTGACCAGACCACTTTCTGCAGATTTTATCAACGGAAGAAGCCCATTGTCAGAGACCTCACCAAGACCACTAAGGTCGACCTGCTCCAGCTGAGGGCAGATCATTCCAACCACAGCCAAGCTCGCATCGGTGAAACCCGGGCAGTCCTTGATGGTCAGGAAACGAAGCGATTTGCAGACCGGAAGCTGCGCAGGAGCAGCGCAGATATCCTTGACACCGGTGCATTTCACCAGAGAGAGAGCCCTGAACTTCTGGCTGCAGTTGATGAGGCAGGCAAGAACACCAACAAGAGTAACCCTGTTGCATTCTTCAAGCTGCAGGTTCTCCAGCATCTTCGCTGCTTCTGCGAAAGCCTTAAGACCCGCATCCGACACATGCTCACACTTGTTGAGGCAAAGCTGTTTCAAGCTCGAGCAGAACTTGGCAATAGAGACAATCGCGAGATCAGTGACCCCAGGGCAAGAGGTGACAGTGATGCACCTCAAATTCTGCAGGCCGTTGGCATTGGCCATCACCCAGAATCCCCTCTCTCCAACAGCAGCAAGGCGAGCGAGCGTAAGATCCGTGACAGACTTCCCGTAGTACCCGATCACGGCAAGCGAAGCATCAGTGATGTTCAATCCCTGCAGGCGGATCTTGGCCAGCGAGGCGGAAGCTGAGCAGACGAGGCTAGAGATGCCCTGGTCACCGATATTCACACAGTTCTTGATGCTCACGGCCTGCAGCTTGGTGCAGCACCGGCCAATCGCCCTCAGGCCCTCGTTGCCTACACCGGAGCATGCGTCCACGGTCAGGGACACCAAGTTGGGGCACCCCTGAGCGACAGCGGCAAGGCCCTTGTCTGTGATGAGAGGGCATGAGGTGATATCCAGACGCTCCAGCGAGGGGCACCCGGCAGCGATCTCGGCGAGCCCAGCGTCGGTGACGAGGGGCACACCCCACAGGGCGAGCGAGCAGAGGTTGGGGCTGCCACGGGCGACGGCCAGGAGGCCCTGGTCCGTGACGCCACGGGTCGGGTGGCTCCCGCGGACGGCGAGCTTCTCCAGCCCGCCGAGGGATCCGGCGACCACGGCCATGGCGGCGAGGCGGACGTCCGTGGCCTCCTTGCCCTCGAGGACCCTCTCGGCGCAGGGATCCGCAGGGGAGTCGTCCGTGTCCTCCTCCATGACGAACTCCTCGTTGAGATCGGGCAGCAGGGACGTGGAGGCGGCGTGGCCGAGTTCGGAGGCCCGGATGGTGGCGAGGAGCGCGAGCCAGCGGCGCGAGACGCAGGCGGAGTCGGCCCGCTCGCGGCCGCCGGGCAGGCGACGCAGGACCTCGAAGAGGCACTCGTCTGGCAGAGCGTCGAGGGACGGCTGCGCGGGCTGCCTCTGCTTCTTGCTGGCCCTCACGTACTCCGCCGCCGCCGCGGCGACCGCCGACGCGGCCACGAGGGAACGCTTCCGCTGCTGCTGCTGGACCACCCCGCCGCGGCAGAACATCCCGGAGAGCTCCGCCGGAGCAGAGACGAGGCACCCTCCATCTGTTTGACCAAGACATGATCAGGCACACGCAAGATACAGACCCTTCCCTTCAAAGAAAGCCCAACCAAAACAACTAATCTAAGAAAAACAAGAGAGAGTATATATCTATCTAGTAGCTTACCACCGTATGCGCGGAAGGCAGGCATGCCGAATCGCCCGAGAACGAAGAGATCCCTCCGACGAAGAAGAAGAAGAAGAGCACGATGAAGAACAGGGCCACCGCCTTTGCAGGATCCGAGCCGCCGGAGAGGGCCTTAAGCATTTACAGGCGACCACGACCGGAGGAAGGAGAGTAAACGGGAGCCGAACCCTATCGCCGCCGCGACAGGGAAAAAAGGGGACGAGGGGAAGAAGAATAGGGGGAGAAGTCTCTGTGGAGAGTAAGGGGAAAGCGCGACCTGAGGCGGAGGGTATAGAGGAGGAAGAAAGAAAAGGAGAGGGGAGGGGAGAGAGAAGGTGGGGGTGGTGGTGGGGTCCGCTTGGGTGCTCCCGAGGGCCAACTTGCGCTGGATGCACTGAACCTGTGCCGTAGTACTCCTGCTCGTGGAGGTGGAGGGGATCGAGCTGGATGGATGAGCACTGGTGTTCCTGGGTGCATACATTGCACATGCACGCGTCTTCGTCTTCGTTCCGTTTCGGTGTCATGGAGCCGCGATTCGTCGCCCCTACTTTTCGTTTCGATCGGATGGTGGATTTGCTGGGAAATTCCTATTCCAGGGTGTCGACACGTGGATGGACCAATGAAACCACCTTTTTTTCCTTGTATAGATCAACGAAACCATGCAAAAAAAAATCAATGATGTTTAAGGAGTACCTATGAGTTTAATTAGTACAAAGGTGTTTTATACATACTAGTAAAAATGTCATGTGTTGGAGGATGCCGCAATCAAAGTCAAAGGCCCCATGGTGGACATCGGCGTCGGCGACTCATGTTCTCCCGCCATGGTGGTTGCCCGGTAACGAGGGTGCCCATCAAGACCTTTTACCACTGTTAAGGGTTGACATGGCCATAGGCCTTGTGGGCGACGTCGACATGAACTGCACGGTTTCGCTATCTCTACGGTGCCTGCTCGGCGATGATAGAATGGAAGTCGAGATGGCGGCACAGGACGGTGATCGTGGTATTAACTCTTGCGCTTTCAAAGGTATTAACTCGGCGAGGACGGCTCAACAAGGTCTGATAGTTGTCGACCATGTCCAACATGAAGTGGCCTCCAGCCTTCTCGTTTCCTACACGTAGACAAATAGTAAATAAACATAATATTGTTTATTAGTGTCCCATAAAAACCGAAATGGGATGTGGCCAACGCGCGTATACACATCGGGCTCTCCTTAGATGCATCGGATTTGCTACGTGGTCTGCATGTCAACTTTTTTTCCTAACTCCCCTGAAGCTACACCAAAAAATTACAAGGTATTAAGGTTCCACAAGATGGAATAGCCCATTGGGTTTGAAAAGCCACATGAGTTGTGTACACCACTATGCTAAAATCTAAGATTGATGAGTGCACTGTGACAGTGGGAACCAGTTATCCTCGCATGGTAAGCGATGTCTCGATGGTGGGGACGACATTGTGGGGAATATATGTCTCATGACTATATCACGGCCCTAGCGTGGCAATATGGTGCACATGGCGTAAAGCCTTTGATGTAAATTGTTCGTCCTAGATTTGGTGGAATATTGTGTGACTTTCACTCAATCAGGATGGTCGTGACAAGTGTGACCTATCGGGTTTTGACATTTCAATTTTTCTGCGCACTCTTAGGTGGCGACCAGAATAATAAAGTTTTTCTAAAATATAATTTGGCTTTCTGTTTATATGTTTATATATTCTGTTATCTCAATAGATCTTTTAGATAGAGCCACCAAAAAACCGCTTGTTATAATTATAAATCAGTGTACACTATTTATTTCAATAAAGTAGTGCGCGCTTTGAACCCACTAAAAATAACAGTGACCACCCAAAAGCGTGGAGAAGGCCACTGAAAACAGGCGCAACAAATCACAAAGCAAAAGACGCCGTTTTTTTTTTGAATGACAACATCGGAAGCTGATGTTTCCATTTATTTTCTCCTATACTACGTACACAAGAAACAGCTATCCCCGTTCATGCACCTGGATGCCCTGGTAGGCCACCAGCACAGCGGCCCCCACCCACCGTATGAGACCTTGTTGTTTGAGATAAACTAAGTAGAATCATTGAGCAACTTGGTCATTAGAGAAAATCAACTTGGTTGTTTGTGTGATAAACAATCTGCACGATGGCCAAGTGGAGCCTTGATGAGTAGTATGAGTACGGGCAGGTCTGCATATTAATACCGGCAAAACGACAAGGAAAGCGATTCTGTGCCTGCTAACCCTGATCCGGCTGCTAAGTTTTTCAAGTCTGCACTACTTTAGAAAATTTTCATTTCCTCGGGATGTAAACTATCTTGTACTCAAAACTTATAGAATTACTCTAAAGCTCATTAACGCAAACCAAATATTGCACTGTACTAATAATACTTCTCGAGAGAGCCATCGGATCATCTGCAGAGTTCCAATTCTTAATTAGAAACTTTGTTACTACTATGGAGATCATCAAATTGGGTGCGCATAAATCCGTAAAATCTCAATTTCTCAAGTAATATGACTTGGAAAAAAAATTACTCCTATTTAAAAAAATCAAGAAAAGAAAATACACACGCATTGTTTTGATTTGTGTTAGGACTCAAAGGCTTATTAAGGACATCCTTATCCCATGTTAGCTTTCTTGTTTCCACGTTCTAAAATCCAGCTGACCAGAAAGGCGCTTCCAGCGCGCGGGAAGGGTGCGTGCCCGGATCAATTCCAGCAGGCCCAGGATCGCTTCCCTTCGTCGTGTTGCCGATTAAATACACGCACTCGCCGATTGATTAGGCGAAGCTGCCGGACTACGAGATCTTCTCTAATCACCAACTTGACCAATGGTCTGTAAAGTACTTGTTTAATCACCTCGCTGATCGCTGGCGAGATAATCAACGGGGAATAGCTTTGGAGCCGACGCACCTGGTCATGCATCCGTGGAGGAGGGAGGTGAAGTGAAGTGGGGGTTCCGTTACAGGCGTCGTGCGTGGCTCTCCAGATGGATATGGGTCGCCGCGTGTTCGGCGAGGGTCGGGAATAACAGTGAAGGTGCCGTTGCCGTCAAGTATGGGCTGCATCCGGTGCACATGTTCAGGAGAAACGAAAACGGCCGCTCCATCGGAACGTGTTCCGACGCTACGAAGCTGGAACGGAGCCCTACAGCTCGTGAAAAGCTCCATTGTTGCTCCGCTAGCTAGAATGGAGCTTTTGTCAAAAGGATTATTATAAGACGGCGCATGTGCTAAATGCGATAATAGGGCTGAGATGACGATCAAGCACGCCCATCTTTGGTGATGCGGTGGCCGGCGGTTCTGCTGTCCACACTAGCAATTGTGCTATCTGCCTACCACTCTTTAATTTACAGGAGTATCGTCTAAAATGAAAAAATGTGAAACATGTGATTTAGTACTCCCTCCGACCCATATTACTTGACTTGAATTTGTCTAGATTTAAATGTATTTAGACATGTTTTAGTACTAGATACATCCGAATCTAGATAAATCCAAGTCAACTAATATGGGTCCGAGTAATCTTTTTTATCTCCCTCGTCAGTGCTTCCCAAGTCGACCTCGCTTACTTTGTTCGCTAATACTCTCTCGATCCCAAAATATATCGAAGATTTGTCTAAATACATATGAATTTAGACAAGCATGTGATATACTTTTTTTAACAGCGAGAGTATAATATATTTTGGCAATTACTTCACCAAAACATGTTTTATTAATGAATCGAAAATATAGTGTTGACGCTAAGTTTGTTGGTCCAGGACCTGTAACCTTCTTTGGGTGTTCTTGGCTTGTCCCTTGCACTTGCTTGCTGGCGGATTGTTGTCCTCGTGCCTGGCAAGGAGGGTAAGGGTTCCCTGTAACATCCCACTTTCAGTAACTCTGACTAGGTGTTTAAACTGCAAAAATCGGGGGGAACACAAACTTTTTCTTACTTGGTGGTGAAGCAGTTGTTTGATTGTTTTGCTTAGGTTTCTGTTTGTGTAGTAGCTAAAGTACTTCTCCATCTTCCCAAAGGTTTACCAAAGCTAAAAGATGTCTTGGCTTATTTTACATATTGTCAAAGGTTCTGGCATTTGAAAACTAGAGACAAGGTGCCTTTGCAACACAAAATGTTTTAGTATCTTGTATTAACAAAATTATGAAGATCTATATAATATCATCTACTTATGTTTTTCAAGACAGAACTACCAAATAACCTTACCTCTAGTCATTCAAAAAAAAAGTTATCGATTTTCACTTTTGGTAGAAGTACCAAGGACTCTCACCCCCTTCAAAACTCCAACCCTTCAAAATGCTTCCCTAGACTTTAAGCAAGTCTTGATTGTGTTTATAGTAGTAGTCTTGAGATGTTTGGTATGAATTTCATTGACATGCTTGTTAAGATGAATTGCCTTGATATGATTGTTAAGATGAATTGCCCTGATCTACTGTTTGTAAGATTGTCTGTCCTGACTTGCTTATAGATATGAGCTACCCTTGGAGCTCATCCTCTAATAACTAAACCAAACCAACAATGCAACCTCTAAACTCTTGAGGAGAAATCATCAAACCCTAAGTAGGTAGACTACCTTCCTCCTTGCTATCATACACACTTTCTAGATCCTAAGTTATTACCCTTACATCTGCTCCTTAGGCAGTGTGCCTACTCTACACTCATCCTTGTGATGTGCTCATCTATCCCCCAACAGTTGCTCTTGATCTAGGAACCCATCTACCTAGTTTCCCAAGCTAGTTTTTCCTTCTACTCATTAAAGTGACCATTTGTTCTCCTTATCAAATTCAATTTTGAGTCACCTTCTTTCTATAGTTTCCAAGGTAAAGGAGACCAACTCAAGCCATGGGTCCCTTTTACATAACCTTCTCTCAACATCATTCATTAAATTATGAGTTTGGAACCTTGGATTTCACCAAAACCACTAGATCTTTTGTCCTACTCAAAAACCCTAAACTAGTCAAAATTTGACTAAGTCTGAAACTCTTATCAACATCCCATCTTTAGGACTCTATCTAATTCATCCATAGACCCTTTTGGAATTGCACTTGGACCATCTTGTACACCATCATGTGTACTTGCAAACCACACTCTTTCCCTTGACCAGATCATGCCATATCTTCTCCATTCAATGCCACAACAGCCAACACCCCTCCCTGGCCACCCGCTGGTCGTGCACCAGGCCCCACCCCACTACTCTCCACCACCCCTCTCCCACAATCCTTGCCCTAGCTCCCTCCCTCCACCATTTATTTTCTTGACCAAATAAAGAATGGAGGGAGTAGCTTGCAACACCAGCCTACCCTCTGCCCTCTAAGCTTACTCGTGACCTCCCACTGTCCTCCTTGACCAATCTCAGGATCTGGCTCTCCCATCACACTAATCCTTGAGCATAGCCCTCCGGCCACCCCATCCCTAATTTATTCCCCATTTTCCTCCCTGGCCACCAGAGCACCACCTCACCAACTCATGTCCCTCCCTTGCTCTCCCCCGCCATGAACAAGTTTTGAGCCCGGGCATCTGCAACAAGGAGCAATATCGTAGTATCTACCCTGCCCCTTTCCCTCTAATTTTTGTTCTAGCGTGACCCCCTCATCAAGCCCTAGCTCACCCCACCCTTTTTCGTGCCCAGGAACGTCCATTTCATTGACTCCGATGAGCTCCCACGGCGGCCGTCGCAAGCGCTAGTGCGCGAGACTCCTCCTGGAGTGAAATCTCCCTCTATCGCCCCTCGTTCTTCTCGAAGTCGTCGACCACGTCACTGGAGGGTTTCGTAGCAGAAAACTAAATCTTCCTACGTTGGAACTTCCTAACGCCCAAGATCTATCTATGTAGTAATGCAGTAACGACCGGAGCGTATAGAGTACATACCTTTATAGACCATACACGGTTAACGTTCTGAGGGGAACATGATTGAAGTAATCGAACTTGTAGCCGACCTCAAGGTCGCGAAGCTCCTCGTAGGTCACCCCTTGCTCCATCTTCATCGTGCAGCAGCTCCGGCTCACGATATCCAAAATGCCCCAAGTGTGGCCCCTCGCGGTTTCGTACACATACGGTGTACGATGATGACCTCCAGCTCCCCGATCCCGCTAGGAGTGCAGAAGTAGATCTTCGGCTTGGAATTCCCGCAGTACAACGGTGTGCCGTGGTGAAGCCTTGTTCGCATAGCCCGTACATGGGGCCCTGGTCAGAAGGTATAGAGAGAGAGGGATAAAGTCTACCAAAGGACTTCTCAAATTGTGTGTTTATTTCCACCCAAGGGTACCCCTTTAAATAGGCGAAGAGGGGCGTGCCCTTTTCATTAGGTGTACCATGTGGGACTAATCAAATAAAGGAAAAAGGGGCCAAAAAGAAGCCAGCCGGCTGGGCTGACTAGGCGCACCTGGGTGGGCCGACCCGGGGCGGCCCAGCAACCACAACATAGTGACAGTAGATGGCAGTGCTCGACCTGGGGTAGCGTCGGCCCGGGTGGGCCTTGGCCTTGGCCCACCCGCGTGTCTGCTAGCTCTCGTGCGGCCTCTCCCCGCTTGGGTCGGCCTTGGTGTGATGGCTCGTGTTGGCGTCCGCCTGCTCGCCCGGCTGGGCCACGTGACTAGGGCCCGTGAGCGGCGCTGGTTAGCCGCCGCCGCCGCCTCGCGCGGTGCCTAACGCCTGGGCGCTGCCCTATGTGGGCCGCCTGGCCCACACGCGGCAGGGGCCGATTTTTTGTTGTTTTCCTTTTCTTTTTCAGGGTGATTTTCTCCTAGGCCATTTCCCTGCGGGGTTTTGTCCTAACGAGGAAGCTTCCCAATAAACTATAATTTAAATATTTATTTAGTATATATTAATTCATAATTAACATATAATAAATGCATATTCACCCGAAACACCTTTCGGTCCCTTTTCCTTTCTTCGAATAGCTTCGAATCTCTTCGTGGAACAATTCCGGCTTTCTCTTTATCTACAGTAATTCCAACTTATAGAGTATCTCTAACTCATCATACCCTTAAGTGTATTTCCCCACGGCTCGAGAATGGCACATGCATGATCTCCATTAATAATCAATAGAGGGACCGGGATACCCATAATGACCCTTGTGCATTCCATGATGATAATGTTGTTTGAACCGTAAAACGTTGAGTACAATTCCTTTATTTCTATGATACGACTTGTCCGAGATTCGGTCATTGGTATCACATACCTTGTTCAATCTCGTTACCGACAAGTTCTGTTTTACTTGTTACCGTGATATTACATTCACGTGACCAAATCACATCTTGCAACATTTATGGATGTAATCTCACCAAGCCAGCCGTATGTATCTTACCCGTCACGTCGGTGAACAAATCCCACTCTTGAGTCATATGTCATCTACTGTTCCTCTGGAATACCTAAACGTACACCTTTATGATCACCGTGTCACCGAGTGACGTTTGATGCAGTCAAGGCAGCCTGGGGAGACAGTGAGTAATATGATCTCACGGTTTAAGGAGAAGGAGACAATATTTCTAGCTATTGCAACAATGAACTCTGTGACTTGATCGTGTCGCAATCTTTGGGTAATTCCCATCACATCATTCACCAATGATATGACCTTGTTGTCAATTGGCATAAATGCCCTATGATCAGGAAACCTTGACCATCGCTTGATCAACAAACTAGTATGAATAGAGGCTACTAGGGACTTGGTTTGTTTCATACCACACCTGCACCAATGTTTCACTTGGTACAATTATAGCACAATGTAAAACTATTATGAACTAATTGAGATATGACAATAAAAACCTATTTATTATTTGCCTCTAGAGCATATCTCCTTCAGTCTTCCACTTGCGCTAGAGCACAAATAATCTTGCTCGCATTTTACTCATCGTAAACCATATCACATGTGTGTTTATTGATCACGCATGCTTATGGAAAATGTCCTGTTTATGTTCTGTTTTACCAGTTCATTATGTCTTTTGCAAGTTGTTAATGTCTTTCTAATATTGACATCTATACTATTATATTATAATGGGTTGAAGTATTCGTTTGGCGATAAAGTGAGACTTTTTTCTAGTATTTACAATGATGGTCGCTTTTACTATTGTCACGTAAATTTTGGAACACACTTCGCACTCCTTTGTGTGTATATATAGCAGTTATGGCAACAGAGTGAGATCGGTTTCCAGGAGCCAGCAGTGACATTAGATCAGCCAAAACAAGCTTTCTCGTGGGCACTGTGCCCTGAGACACACCCTGTATATAAAGAAGAACTAGTCCTGCCACAACAATATACATCACGTCAGATGGAGACCTTATACTTCTATATCTATGTAGATCCTAGTGCATGAAATGCAACTATGCGCCTTACTTTACTTCTTGCCATTTAAGGACAAACTTAATTTGGGTTCAGTGATTAACTCAGGAATCACTTCAAGGCATGTTCTTACAGTGAAGAGCTTGTCCTTGCAACTAGACCCTCGGGTCATATTACGTCGAGTATACAATATGATTGTATGGAAGAACCTATGACCGAGGCATAGGAGATGCAACACACCTCTTTCTTTCTTTTAACCATAATTGTAATACTAAGACTAACTCAATGATTCATACAAGTAAGAACTTCTTTCTTACCTCATTCTATTCTGAGTTATTTCAGAATTTTATCTAGGACATTCTAAACATTTTCAGAATCAAGTCTAGGAAGCATTCGACATTTAATGTTTATTAAACTCACCAATCTATCTCGATAGATTTTATTGTTTAATAACTTGTTCAACTTTATCCATATTTACTAACTTAAATGTTACTAGTACCAATCACATCATTCATATATGTCATCCATAGATTTCAGAATAATGTCACGCCCCCACTCAAATATGGCATCTATATATGAGATCCAGGGATATCACTTAGCTCTCACTCAAAATATGTCAGCTACATATTATGATTTGGCCAAGCTACTTGGATCCTACTCAAATGCAGGTCTTCTCGATAATCTTGAACATTCTAAAATTCTTTTATCACCATCAAATTGAGAATTCCAGTCACGAGACTTCAATATCCATATATTGCTAGTGTAAATCTAATACACTTAAGCATCGCTACGTTTGTAGTCAAATCCTTGAATTTGTCTAAACTTTGTGACAAATCAAGCTTTATGTCTTCATTAAGTTTCATTTCCCTCTTATGAATTTGCAGTCATTCATAAATATTAAGCAAACATCTTTACTTAATAAGATCAAGTAACATGTTACTTTTCAATTTTAAATGTAACTTAATATAGGATTTTATGACTCCTAGCTTAGGTCCATCACGCCTCTTTGTAGTTCGTAGGTACGTCTTGTTCGAAACATGAAAAGTGGATCAATGATATAATTCCACAAACTTGCAGAATATATATAGTTGAATCCTACTTTATTTGGTAAAAGTATTCGCTAAAACTTCATGATCATTATCATTAGTTTCTCTTCTATATATAGAGTTCGGTTTTACAGAACAAATTCCACTGTGCCACTCAACAATCCGGAGGCAAGGTCAAATACCTTATTTCTACAAAGACTTGTTTATTCGCCACGATTTCAAATTATCGAAATCTCTAGAAACTCGAACGTACCATAACTCTTATGATGTTGTTTTCACGAATCTTTAGATGTTCCTTTGTATTTCAACTAAGCGTTTACTTATTTTGATCTCTGACTCTAAACGATAACTATAACCCCGGTAAGAGATAATATTAGACCATATGTATCTAATACAAAATGATTATGAGATTTAGACATTTTAATACAGTTTGAATTTGTCCAATTGTCATAATTTGTAAAACATCTTTCACAAGGCCTTCTATGCCAAAATTAACTTAAATACTTTAGTCATTTTGATCAAATTGAAGAGACTTTATATTTCTGTTGATTCAATATCCCTCTTTGTTGTGAACTCATTTGAATAATTCAAATCGTTTCAAACTCGTGTTTCATTAAGTAAATACGCTTATTCACTTAAGTCCATAACTAACTAATAATTTCCACTATTTGTTGAAAATACGATACATCACTATGTATAAGATTCAACATTTTTTCGCATATCACCGTTTTACCAGAATGCGAAGTTTTAGTCATTCTGCCCAACGAGGTATGGTTTTGCAAAGTCTCTAGATTAAGTATCTAAGACCCTGATCTTCATTTAGAATGAAGAACATGCAATAACTAAAATGACTTCAACTATAGTGTCATGTCATTATTAAACTTTGGATATCTTTTAGCATTCTAATCCTTTATAAATGCTTAAACTATTATCATTAACATAGTGATGAGAATAACTCATTTATAATCATAATGCGACCATAACGGTATTATTCATAAGAACAGTACAACTGGCTTGTAACTTATTCATATGAATAATTGTCTTACCAAAAGCAAGATACACAGATAAGGATTACAAAATTATATTCAAGCCTACTAATCCAAATGATAAACTCTGAGGAAAGGGCGATGTCGGCCATCAACTATTTTGTTTGTTGTCATCATGCCACTTCTCCTTATCTCTAGCAATTCTCAAGCAGACAATCCTGTTTTCACAAAGTAGGACAAGTACTTTGCAAACTGCAGCGAGTTTTGCCAGAACCACATTTATAATTTGTATATCTAACATATACCCTTTTCATCCATGACCTCCACTACAATTGTTGCGGAGTCATCAGACTATCTCCTAATGGTTACTGTATCAAGAAGAGAATATCATCTATTACGAGGATATCCCTCAGGCATGGGTATTAATCTATGAAGTTGGACCCTTTGGCTAAGTTCCACATCAAGCAACAAATTTCCCATGGTCGCAAAGGACCTCAATGGGATAGGACATGATCTACTAAGATATTTGCAAATAGACATCTAGGCTAAGTTCATAATATGAGTTCAATCCTAATTGAGCTCTCACTAAAATTGTCATCCCCTAGACGATTTTAGTGATCACGTGATCCAAATCCGCTACACCACCCCTGATCGTCACGGCCGGCAATGCAGTTTCAAAGGTAGACATTCCCCAATGTCAATCACATCATCCATGTGACTCATGCTCGACTTTTCGGTCTCTTATATTCCGAGGCCATGTCTACACATGCTAGGCTCGCGAAATCTAACTTGTGTGTATTTTCACTACAATATGGCTTACACCCACCGTATGCGAACGTACATATGTCTGACACCCGATCATCACGGTCTGCCTCATAACGAAGAACTTTCTTGGTGGTGCACACACAAGGGGAACACTATTATTGGAATTAATTAGGGATTATATTATTTGTTACCGTTGAGTATGTAGTACTAGCATATAATAAGATGTAAAATAGGTATCAACATCACATGTATATTGTGATATGATATGGTCCTTCTTCTTGCGCCTTGATCTCCATCGAGTGCTCCGGCATGATCTCCATCTTGCCCCTGGTTTGACGCCAAGTCCACGACGCCACCAGTAGGTCGTTCATCGGAACGATGACTGTTACTATAGTACTTAGTAACAGAAAAGTAAACTACTTTACCTTCGTAACAACCAATACCAAATCATAATACAAGCCCTCTTGCAAAACAAAGTTATACGCCTTTACTTTATTTTTTGTAAGTTTTACGTGGTTGTTAGGGCTTTCATAATAGAACCATTTCTAAACTATGAACTTTCCAACCGCAATATGGATCCAACAGTTATCTCTACTACACTCCTTTCAGGACCCTCTGTTGTAAATGATATATCAACTATTGAATTAGAGACAGACATCCGCTAGCCACTTATATGGGACAAGCCGTATGTCAAGCGTGGAACCAATCTCGTGTATGAATACGTGTAAGATCGGTCCGGGCCACTTCATCAAACAATACCGCGATATAAACAAGTGCACGTTAGAGGGTAACAACTAAGGGATCAATGCTCGCACAATACTTGTGCGTACTGGTCGTACAACACTTCTACGCATAGATCGGCTCTGATACCACTGAAGGGTTTCGTGGTAGAAAATAAAATCTTCCTATGTTGGAACTTCCTAATACCCAAGATCTATCTATATAGTAATGCAGTAACGATTGGAGCGTATAGAGTACATAACCTTGTAGACCGTATGCGGTTAACATTCCGAGGGAAACATGGTTGAAGTAGTCGAACTTGTAGCCGACCTCAAGGTCGCGAAGCTCCTCGCAGGTCACCCCTTGATCCATCTTCATCATATAGCAGATCTGGCTCACGACATCCAAGGTGCCCCAAGTGTGGCCCCTCGCGGTTTCGTTCACATACGGTGTACGATGACGACCTCCGGCTCCCCGATCTCGCTGGGAGTGCGGAAGTAGATCTCCGGCATGGAATCCCCGCAGCACAACGGTGCGCCGAGGTGAAGCCTTGTTCGCACAACCCGTACATGGGGCCATGGTCACAAGGTATAGAGAGAGAGAGAGAGAAAGTCTACCAAAGGACTTCTCAAATTGTGTGTTTATTCCCACCCATGGGCACCCCTCTATATAGGAGAATAGGGGCATGCCCTCTCCATTAGGTGCCCCATGTGGGACTAATCAAATAAACTAAAAAGGGGAAAAAAGCCAACGGTGGCCCAGCCAGTGGTCAACCCAGCGGCCCAAAGAACCACAACACAGTGACAATAGCTGGCAGTGCTCGGCCTAGGGCAGCATCGTCCCGGGTGGGTCTTGGTCGCGGCCTACTCGCGTGCCCATTAGCTCTCGCGTGGCCTCGCCCCACCTAGGCCGGCCTTAGCGCAATGGCCCGTGCTGGCGCCCGCCTGCCCGCCCGGCTAGGCCACGTGGCTGGGGCCCATGAGCGGCGCTGGTTAGCCGCCGCCCCACGCGGTGCCTAACACCTAGGTGCTGGCTTACGTGGGCCACCTGGTCCACAAGCGGCAGACGCAGATTTTTTGATGTTTTCCTTTTCTTTTTCAGGGTGATTTCCTCCTAGGCCATTTCCCTGCGGGGTTTTGGCCTAATGAGGAAGTTGCCCAATAAAATTTAATTTAAATATTTATTTAGTATATTAATTCATGGTTAACATACAATAAATGCATATTCACCCGAAACACCTTTTGATCCCTTTTCCTTTCTCCGAACAGCTTCGGATATCTCCGTGGAACAATTCCGGCTTTCTCTTTCTCTACTATGATTCCAACTTACAGAGTATCTCTAGCTCATCGTACCCTTAAGTGTATTTCCCCATGGCTGGGGAATAGCACAGACATGATCTCTATCAATGATCAATAGAGGGACCGGGATGCCCATAATGACCCCTATGTATACCACAATGATAATGTCGTTTGAACCATAAAATGTTGAGTCCAATTCCCTTTGTTTCTCTGATACGACTTGTCCGAGATTCGATCATTGGTATCACATACCTTGTTCAATATCGTTACCGACAAGTTCTGTTTTACTTGTTACCATGATATTACATCCCCATAACCAAGTCACATCTTGCAACATTTATGGATGTAATCTCACCAAGCCGGCCGTATGTATCTTACCCGTCACGTGGGTAAACAAATCCTGCTCTTGAGTCATATGTCATCTATTGTTCCTCTGGAATACCTAATGTACACCTTTATGATCACCGTGTCACCGAGTGACGTTTGATGCAATCAAGGCAACCCCAGGAGATAGTGAGTAATATGATCTCACGGTCTAAGGAGAAGGAGACTACGTTTCTAGCTATTGTAACAATGAACTATGTGACTCAATCATGTCGCAATCTTTGGGTAATGTCCATCACATCATTCACCAATGATATGACCTCGTTGTCAATTGGCATAAATGCCCCATGATTAGAAAATCTTGACCATCGCTTGACCAACGAACTAGTATGAATAGAGGCTACTAGGGACTTGGTTTGTTTCATACCACACTTGTACCATTGTTTCCACTTGATACAGTTATAGCATAATATAAAACTATTAAGTACTAATTGAGATATGACAATAAAAACATATTTATTATTTGCCTCTAGGGCATATCTTCTTCAGTCACCTCCGCACCTCGCTGTCGCCTCTCCATCCTCTGGTAAGCCTCCCCACTCCTCCTCTGACCTCGCTAGGGTTTCCTCCCCATGCTCCCGGTCGGAGAAGGAAGATGACCAAGGATTGTCGATCACAACTTGATCTGATAGCCCACAATGTCCGATACCCCCTTGTCGCCTACAGCTCACCGGAGGAGGGCTGCATGCGTTGAATCGCTGGCCCCCTGCGCTATGTCTTTGGCGTGGGACGGATCTGCCCCTCCCGGCCCATTTCTGTTTTGAATATAACCCAGCTGCCCTAGTTTATTTTCTTTTTATTTTATCAATTTAGCTCTATTTTTTACTTCAGGAATAAATGCCAAATAAAATGGAAAATTGTTGCGTTCGCAACATAGAAAACAAAAAATTCCAATGATAGGAACTACTAAGCACCAAGATCTATCTACCTAGATGCAAACAACGGGTGGATATACATCCATAGAGAACATACCCTTGAAGACAGAAAAAGTGTTACGAGGTTGGGCTCGTGGATGATGTAGTCGTACGCTTGCCGATCTCAAGATCGCGAGGAAGTCCAGCGCTGCAAATTAGCAGCGCATCCATGATCACACAAACGTTGGGTCCACCGAACAACCTCCACCTCCTCTCTCCAGCGATGCAATGGAAGCAATAACTCCTTCTAGACGAAAACCCACCAGGAACATGTATCTCGCTAATCCGAGACCATGGGGAAATAATCTAGAGGTGAGAGAGATCCTTCACGAGGAGGTGTGAGATAAGAGGAGGGAGTGGGGCCCTTTTATAGGGAGAGGGGGAAGCCCCCTCCCATGGCCGGCGACCATGGAGGTACCCCACCTCTTCCCTCATTCATGTGGTGGAGCTCCCACTCACATCAATATTCCCTCCACTCAAAATTCCACTCATCTCCATTAAATTTCCACCAAATTTAATGCAACTCTCATTTAATAAAACTCTTTTATTTATTTATTCAGAATTTTGTTGATTACTTTAATTAACAAACATTCACATAAAACCCCTGCAACATTTCAATATCACATGCAGAACCAATTTCAGCAATTTCACCTGAAACAGTTCCGGTGTCTATTGAAATAATTCCAGCGCTTTGCAATTCTTTTCTCTGGAACATATTTGCTCCAAACGGTGTCGGTATCCCATAAGTGTGTAACCCTACAGTTCGCGAATAATGCAAACATGATCAAGACCCTTCTCCGATCAATAATCAGCAGCGGGACCTAGAGATCTGTACTGACTCCTACACATTCAATGATGACTTCTGTGGTCGTGAGAACCTTTAATGTTAGTAACTAAATCCCTTTCTCTCGTGATATATTACATGTCTAAGATTCAATCATCGGTATCTCCATACCTAGTTTGATCTTGTTACCGACATGCACTGTTTTCTTGTTCCCGTGATATAACATTCTAGTGATCATATCACTTGCTTGCAAGCTATTTCAATGTGATATCACCGAGAGAGCCCAGAGCATATCTATCTGTCATCGGGATGCAAAAATTCCACTCTTGATCCATGAGCCTCTACATAACACCTTCGGAGTATCCGAACCTACCTTTATTGTCACCCTGTTATGGTGTGATGTTTGATGTTATCAAGTTACTCTTCTAGTGTTAGTGATTGACATGATCTCATGGTCTAAGGACTAGAATTACTATGTATGATGTTATAGAAATTTAAACACAGTGACTTTGATTGTATTGCTATACTTCAGATGAATGTTCATCACATCATTCCACTAATGTTATGACCTTGTTATTAACAACATCCAATGTCCATGATCAGGAAACCTTGATCATCTTGTTAATCAACGAGCTAGTTTATAAGAGAGGCATAACTAGGAACCCTTTATTTGTTTATTAAACACACATGTATTAACGTTTCCAATCAATACAATTATAGAATGCAAAATAAACATATATCATATACTTGGAATAATATAATAACAACTTTATTATTGCATCTCGGTCATATTCCCTTCAGTCTCCCACTTGCACTAGAGACAATAATCTAGTTTACATAGTGATAAATCTAACACCCATGGAGTTCTGGCGTTGATCATGTTTTTCCCTAGGGAGAAATTTAGTCAGCGGATCTGCTACATTCCGATCCGTGAGTACTTTACAAATCTTTATATCTCCATCCTTGACATGCTCACGGATGGAGTGAAATCGGCGCTTAATATGCTTGGAATTCTTGTGAGACCTTGGTTCCTTGGCATTGGCTATGGCTCCATTGTTGATCCTGCCACCACAGGTCATTTGGAGCTCCTCCAACTAACTGCTGCTCTGTTCATGAGAAATACGTATCTGGATTGAGACTTAGAGTCATCCGGATCAGTGTCAAAGCTAGCATCGACATAACACTTAGCGACCAACTTTTCTTCACCTCCGTACACAAGAAACATTTCCTTAGTTCTTATTAAGTACTTAAGGATATTCTTGACCACTAGCCAGTGTTTCGAACCTGGATCAGATTGGTACCTACTAGTCAAACTAATAGCATGTGCCACATTTGGTCTTGTACATAGCATGGCATACATTGTTGAGCCTATGGCTGAGGCATAGGGGATCTTATCCATTATCTCTCTTTCTTTCACCGTAGCCAGACTTTGAGTCTTACTCAATGTCTTGCCTTGCAACATAGGTAAGAACCCCTTCTTACTTCCGTCCATTTTAAACTTCTTTAAAATCTTATCAAGGTATGTACTTTGTGATAGCCCAATTAGGCATCTTGATCTATCTCTATAGATCTTAATGCCTAATATGTATGATGCTTCACCAAGGTCTTTCATAGAAAATTTGCTGTTTAGATAACTTTAAACACTGTTTAAAAGATCTATATCATTTCCAATCAATAATATGTCATCCACATATAATATTAGAAATGTCACATTTCTCCCACTCACTTTCTTGTAAATACAAGCCTCTCCATAAGTTTGGACAAATCCAAACTCTTTGATCACCTCATCAAAGTGGAGATTCCAACTCCGGGATGCTTGCTTCAGTCCATAGATGGATCTCTGAAGCTTGCATACCTTGTCAGCATCCTTAGGATCGACAAAACCCTTTTGTTGTATCATATACAACTCTTCTTTAATATTACCATTGAGGAACGCAGTTTTGACATCCATCTGCCATATTCATAATCGAAATATGCAACAATTGCTAACATAATCCTAACCAACTTTAGCATCGCTACGGGAGAGAAAGTATCCTTGTAGTCAACTCCTTGAATTTGTCGAAACCCCTTTGCGACAAGTCGAGCTTTATAGATGGTCACATTACCATCAACATCACTTTTCTTCTTGAAAATCCATTTATTCTCAATGGCCTTTCGGTCGTGAGGTAAGTCTATCAAGGTCCAAACCTTGTTTTCGTACATGGATCTCATCTTGGAGTTCATGGCTTCTAGCCATTTGTTGGGATCCGGGCTCATTATCACTTCTTCATACGTCGTAGGGTCATCAATTCTATCTACAATGAAATTCATGACAGGATTTTCATATAGTTCAGGAGCTGCACGTGTCCTACTTGACCTACGAGGTTCGGTAGTGTCCTCTTTCAGAGTTTCATGATCACTATCATTAGTTACTTCTTCATTTAGGGAAGTCAACTCCAGAACAATTTCTAGCGCTGCACTACTCACCGTTTAATGAAAAGAAGGTTCAATAACCTCTTCGAGTTCTACCTTCCGACTACTCACATCTTTCGCGAGAAACTCTTTGTCTAGAAAGGATCCATTCTTGGCAACGAAAACCTTGACCTTAGATCTGTGATAGAAGGAATACCCAATTGTTTCTTTAGAGTATCCTATGAAGACACATTTTTCCGGTTTGGGTTTATGTTTATCAGGCTGAAGTTTCTTCACATAAACATCGCATCCCCAAACTTTAAGAAATGACAGCTTAGGTTTGTTTCCAAACAACAATTCATACGGTGTATTTTCAACGGATTTAGATGGTGCCCGATTTAAAGTGAATACAACGGTTTCCAGTGTATAACCCCAAAATGAAAGTGGCAAGTCAGTTAGAGACATCATAGATCGAACCATATCCAATAAGGTACGATTACGATGCTCTGATAGACCATTATGTTGGGGTGTTCCAGAAGGTGTGAGTTGTGAAACTATTCCACACTATCTCATGTGTGTTCCAAACTCGTAACTTAGATACTCACCTCCACGGTCGGAACGTAGAAACTTAATCTTTCTTTTACGATGAGTTTCCACTTCAACCTGAAATTCCTTGAACTTTTCAAAGATTTTAGACTTGTGTTTCATCAAATAGATATACCCATATCTACTTAAATCATCCGTGAAAGTAACAAAATAACGATATCCACCTCGCGCCGACACACTCATTGGACCACATACATCAGTATGTATGATTTCCAACAAATCCTTCGCCCGCTCCATTGTACTGAAAAACGGGGTTCTAGTCATCTTGCCCATAAGGCATGGCTCAATGTATCAAATGATTCAAAATCAAGTGATTCCAAAAGTCCATCAGAATGGAGCTTCTTCATGCGTTTTACGCCAATATGACCTAGACGGTACTGCCACATATATGCAGATATATCATTATCAAGTTTAATCCTTTTAGCATCAACATTATGAATATGTGTATCACTACTATCGAGATTCAACAGAAATAAACCATTCATCACAGGTGCATTACCATAAAAGATATTATCCATATAAATCGAACAACCATTGTTTTTAGATTTAAACGAATAATCGCTTCACAACAAACACGATCTGAATATAATGTTCATGCTCAGTACAGGCACCAAATAACAATTATTTAGATTTATAACTAGTCCTGATGGTAGATGGAGAGGCAGCATTCCGACGGAGATCACATCAACTCTTGATCCATTGCCGACATGCATCGTGACCTCATCCCTTACTAGTTGTTGCTTGTTCCGCAGCCCCTGATTTGAGTTACATATATTAGCAACTGAACCAGTATCAAATACCCAGGTTCTTCTATGAGTACTAGTCAAGTACACATCAATAGCATGTATATCAAATATACCTTTGTTCATCTTGCCATCCTTCTTGTCTTCCAAATACTTGGGGCAGTTGTGCTTCGAATGGCCAGTCCCCTTGCAATAATAGCACTTGGTATCGGACTTAGGGCCAGCTCGGATTTTCTTTTTCAGGCGTAGCAACATATTTGCCTCTCTTATTTCCCTTATGTTTACCCTTCTTGTCTTTCTTGAAATCAGTGGTCTTATTGATCATCAACACTTGATGTTCTTTCTTGATCTCCACTTCAGCAGTCTTAAGCATTGACAGAAGATCAGGGAGAGACTTCTTCATGCCCAGCATGTTATAGTTCATCACGAAGCTCTTGTAGCTAGGTGCCAGAGATTGGAGAACATGATGTATGCCTAAGTCAATGGGAATCGTTATTCCCAAGGACACAAGATTATCGGCGTACCCAGACATTTTGAGTACATGCTCACTAACAGAGTTGTTCTCTTCCATCATGTAGCTAAAGAACTTTTCTGAAGCATCATAACTCTCTATGATAGTATGGGTATCGAAAATCATTTTCAATTCACCCATGGTATCAAAGGCATTGCCATTTTTGAAACGCTTTCGAAGTCTGGCTCTAGCCCATAAAGTATGCCGCAATGAACCATATTGTGGTCCTCCTGACGAGTCAAATAGACATTCTTCTCTTTGTCAGGGGCATGAAGTGCTGGTGGGGGGCCTAGCGGTGCTTCTAGTACATATTTCTTTTGTGCAGTAGTGAGGAGAATCCTCCGATTCAGGGCCCAGTTGGTAAAGTTGCTACCATTCGTCGCAAGTTTCTCTTTCTCCATGAACACATTGAAATTAAAAGAAGGTGGTGCCATCTATAACAGAATTTGTAAAAAATATTTAGATTAAGTTTATGATAGATCGAGTTCAACTAGTCCAAATTACGAATGAACTCCCACTCAAAAACAACATCCCTTGTGTCTTTTTGGTGATTACATGAACCAAATCCACTACACCAAGTCTGATCATCACGTGAGTCGGTATATCTGCAAAGGCGAGCATCTATATGGGCATCATATCAACCATATGACGCATGCTTAGCCTTTTGGTCCATGTTCTGAGTCCATGTATGTACATGCTAGGCTCGCCAAGTGAGAACCTTAGTAATCGCGTGTGTAAAACTATCTTATACCCGTTGTATGAAAGCATAGAGTCAAAAACACCCGATCATCACGTGGTGTCTTGAAACGACGAACTTTCTTAACGGTGCATACTTAAGAAAGAACACATTTTATCTTGATATCTAGATGAGGGATCATATTTTTTTAGGGAGATGAGGGATCATCTTATAATGCTATTAAATCGCCATACAAGCAATATAAGATGCAAATAAAATAGCATATCATAAATTGAAATGATATGGTTCTTGCACTTGATCACTATCATGTGCATCGTGGTATGATCTTTATCATTCCTTTATGTGTAAGTCCAAGGTTTATGGATCTTACACGTTAGGTATGCTATAATTTCCAAGAGTATCAACCATACTTCAAATTATAACATTACCATATCATGACACTAGACCAGCAACAATCTAAACTAGACACTTCTAATTTATCAACTGCAAGTTTTACGTGGCTTAGGGCTTTCGAAGATAGAAGCGGTCTTACCTACGAACATGGAACCACAACGATGATAAGCAAATTACTAGCAACTCGTTGTAAATCAGATATTGACTATAGTAGGAGAGACAGACACACGCTATCCATTTATGCAAAACTAGTTGCATGTCAAGCGTGGAACAGGTCTCATGTGCGAGGACATGTAAAGTTAGTTCGGGCCGCTTCATCCCACTATGCCACCAATATCCAAAATACATATAAGATGTAATAACATGATCATCATCTCCCACATACTCTTATGTGCTTTAAGCGTGCAAAGCATCTATGCATAGATCAGGCTCTGATACCACTGTTGGGTTCACAACATAGAAAACAAAAAATCCTACGATGGGAACTACTAAGCACCAAGATCTATCTACCTAGATACAAACAACGGGTGGATATACATCCATAGAGAACATACCCTTGAAGATTGACAAAGTGTTATAAGGTTGGACTCATGGATGATGTAGTCGTACACTTGTGAATCTCAAGATCAAGAGGAAGTACAGCGTCACAAATCAACAACGCATTTGTGATCATACACACGTCCCGGTCCACTGAACAACCTCCGCCTCCTCGCTCCAGTGATGAAGCGGAAGAAGCAACTCCTTCCAGACAAAAAGCCACTGGGATCATGTATCTCGCTAATCTGAGACCATGGGGAAATAATTCTAGAGGGGAGAGAGATCCTTCACGAGGAGGTGTGAGATGAGAGGAGGGAGTGGGGGACCTTTTATAGGAAGAGGGGGAAGACCCATACCATGGCCGGCGGCCATGGAGGTGCCCCCATGCGGTGACTGATGACCCACAAGTATAGGGGGTGTATCGCAATATTTTTGATAAGTAAGAGTGTCGAACCCAACGAGGAGCAGAAGGTGTTGACGAGTGGCTTGGAGCAGGAATTCTCTGTAAATACTTAACAAACGGATTTTTAGGGTTTTTTGATAATGCAAGTAAATAAAGTACGAGTAAATAAAAGACAATAATAATAAATGCAGTAAGTGGCCCAATCCTTTCTTTAGCAAAGGACAAGCCGGTTGTATTACTTAAGATGACCAAACGTTCTCGAGGACACACGGGAATATCGTCAAGTGCTTTCGCTTCATATAGTTGATTAATCTTCTTTAGTTTGCTAAGTGTTGTGTGGGTGAACCTGTGCTAATGTACCGACCTTCCTAGGACTAATACATACTTGTGATTATACCCCTTGCAAGCATCCGAAAGTACAAGAAAGTAATTAAGGTAGAAACCTAACCACAACTTTAAACTCTAAGACCCTGAGTCCCTTGTGCAAAGGTTTCCTAACGGGGGTTCAGGTTTATGTCACTCCGGCAACCCCTACGATTAGTAGCCAAATACACAATGCGTTGCCCTAGGCCCATATAGGTGAAGTGTCATGTATTCGACGTTCACATGACACCACTAGAAAAAATACACCACAACTTAAATATCAAACCATTGAATCTTTCTCAACACAATTCCACTACTAACAACATGACTTCTCCCATGTCCTCAAGAACAAAACGAACTACTCACAAGACATCATATGGATCAAGATCAGAGATGATATAATGATATGTAACAATCTAAGCATAAACGATAATTCAATGGTTCACTCAATAGAATCAACTACAAGGAGTAATCAACACCGGGAAAGTTTCCCCTAAGAACTATGCAAGATTCAACCCAATTGTTACAGCAGTATGAAGTGGTGATGATGGTGCTGGTGGAGATGATGGTGGTGATGATGGTGATGATGATCCTGATGAAGTCCAGCTTGATGGTGGTGTTGATGGCGATGATCTCCCCTCTCCGGGAAGAAATTCCCCTGGTGGAATTCTGTCTGCCGGAGAGATGTTTCTCTCTCGGTGTTTTCCGCCCCGCAGAGGCGGCGGAATCTTTCTGTGGTCGCTCCCCAGGTATTAGGGTTCCGTGGAGATAATATACACACCAGAGGGGAGAGCCTGGAGTGGGCCAAGGCAGCCACACCACCTACTGGCGCGGCCTAGGGCAGCCCGCGCCAGGGGGTGGTGTGGGCCCCTTGTGGCCCATATCCACCCCCTTCTGGCAATCTTCGTCTTATGGAAAAATAGAATTTTCCATGTATTTTCCCGGATTTTCTGATATTCGCAAATTTTGCCTCCAAACAGCACCTTTTCCATCAGAATCCTGACTGCAGCGGTCCATGCTCCAAAAGTCATCAACCATGCAAAAACATATGAAATAACATAAGTATCATCTCTTAATATGAAATATATCAATGAATAACAATAAATTATGATATAGAATAGTGATGCAAAATGGACGTATCAACTCCCCCCAAGCTTAGACTTCGCTTGTCCCCAAGCGAAAACTGAGCTCAATAAACATGACCTTAGGTTTATGGAGTGAAGAGTCGATAAAAGAATACGGACAAGAAGCATCACATTTATCAATACACAAATCATAATAGAAGACAACTCACTATTATATAACTTAACTTGGAATAAGTAAAGGAAACACAATAAAGATACATAAAGTAAATTATAATTGGTAATGGCAAACTTAGCTCTTGGTCGAAGAATAGTTGACAATTTGCTGGAGTTCACACATAATTGGTTTTCAATGATAGCTTTCAAAGTAGTAAACACTTAAGATAAGAGCAATGTGCAAAACAAGGAACATAAGAAACATGATTGAATAAATCATCATATGAATGAATGAAACACAACAACTAAAAATACTTGCTGAGATAGAAGGGAATAGGTTTACTGACTCAACTAAAAAGTAAAAGAAAGGACCTTCACAGAGGGAAGCAGGGATTTCAAGTTTCATAAAGAGCTTCCAAAAATTATGATACTTATTAACTTTCAGCTCTCATTGCCCCTATCATAGGCATCTTTAGGTGATTAAGGTTAAAGTGATCAAATACGAGGATATGCTTGACAAGTTGCAAGTTGAAAATCTCATGTCCCTTGAATACGAGGGTCGCTCCTCATGTTACTCAAGTTTAGTCACCGGTAAGTTCTTGTCATAGTAAGTATGTGTGTATCATAGAGAACCGCCAACGGGGTACCCCTTGCCCGATGATACAGAAGAATCCCCATATCAAAATGACAAGGCAAGCAGATAACGAGCATCTCAGCAATCTTCTTATTTACCATGGGAAAATGGTGTTTTTTTCTCTCTTTCCTCTTTTCTCATCTCTTTTTCCTTTTATCTTTTTCTCAATGTCTATCTCTTTTTTACAAGAAGAATGCTTCATAGAATGCTCATTATGGTTACGCTGCAGGTTTTTGATACTATGCTATGTTTTCTTTATGTGAGACAAACAAACGTCTTGCAAAGCATTGTTATTCATGAATCTTTTGTTGTGCCTTTTCATGTTACAACATAGTTTCTTTGCTTTATTTTTAGAACTTTGTCTTTCATGTTATGATTGAAGTATTATGATCCCAGCTATCAATGTTTTACAAATACTTTGATCAAGTTTATGATGGTGCATGTCACCTCAAAAATTATTCTTTCTTTTATCACTTACCTACTCGAGGACGAGCAGGAGTTAAGCTTGGGGATGTTGATGTGTTGCTCACATATCCATAATTTTTGATGTTCCATGCTTGGTTTTATCTACTTTCTTATGTTTTGTCCACACTTTGGAGTACTTTCTATACACTTTCTTGGACTAACCTATTAACAAGAGCCATAGTGCCAGCTGCCTGTTTTCTGCTGTTTTTGGTTCCAGGAAAGTCAGAAAATGAATATTCTCGGAATTGGACGGGACAAAAGCCAAAGTCAGTTTTTCACCGAGGGACACAAGGAGCCAGAATACGAGACGGGGAGGGGCCAGGGGGCGCCACACCACCTAGCCGTGAGGCCCAGCCTGGCCCGTGCTAGGGGGTGGTCTTGCCGCCTCCGGCACCCCCTTGGCCTCCCCTTTCGCCTATAAGATGCCTCCGATACAGAAACCCTAAGGACCCAATCAAAATTGCACGAAAGAGTCTGTAGCCACCGTCATCTCCATCCCTAGACCGGGAGGGATCTGAAGCTCTTCCCGGCACCCTGCCGGAGGGGAGAATTCACCCTGGAGGCCATCTTCATCACCATGCAAGCCTCCGGTGTGATGCGTGAGTAGTTCATCTCTAGACTACGGGTCCATGTAGTAGCTAGATGGCTGGTTCTCCTCCTTTGTGCTATCATGTTTAGATCTTGTGAGCTCCATTCATGATCAAGATCATCTATTTGTAATTCTACATGTTGTGTTTGCGGGGATCCGATGGATATTGAGATGCTATTTCAGATTGATTATTGATTCTATCATGTCTTTGTTATTTGTGATCTTGCATACTTTCCGTTGTTAGTAGCTACCTTGGCCAAGTAGATGCTAGCAACTCCAAGTGTTAGTATTTATGCTCGATAGTGGGTTCATGCCTCTAGTAATCTAGGAAGTGACAGAAATCTCTAAGGTACTAGATGTGTTGTTGCTACTAGGGAGAAAACAACAATCCTTTGTTTATAGAACAATCGTATTGTTTACTTTACACGCAATGCGTAATGCAATTATCCGTTGCTTGCAACTTATACTAGAGGGGGGTCGGATGATAACCTGAAGGTGGATTATTAGTCATAGATGTAGTTGGATTACGGACTATGTATAATGTTGTAATGCCCAATGGAATCTCCAAGGAGTCAAGATGAGTAGTATATGCATGATTTCTTTCTCGATGTTTTTCAATTGCCCCGCTATAATTTGTTCACCCAACATGTCATCTATCTTAAGGAGAGCCACCACTAGTGAACTATGGACCCCGATCCTTTCTTTTATCATCAATCTACAATCAGATGTTTACTGTTTTGTGTTTACTTTCTGCAAACTATTACTTTCTTCCACTCGATACGTTTAATCCTTTGTTTTCAGCAAAACCGGTGAGATTGACAACCTCATCGCAAGTTGGGGGCAAAGTCATGTGGTTGTGTTGTGCAGGTTTCCACGTTGCTGCTGGCACCGGTAGTGCGCCCTACCAAAGTCCAGCTAGCAACACCTTTGAGGTGTTTCCTTTCTCCTACTGGATTGATAACCTTGGTTTCATAACTGAGGGAAAACTTGCTGTTGTGCTCATCATATCTTCCTCTGTGGGTTCCCCAACGGGCTCGATATATTTTGGGCTAAGCAACTGATTTTCTGGTGTCGTTGCCGGGGAGTCAAGGACATCATTACAAGGGGAGTCCCTCATAACCAATCTCTTTACTTTGTTGTTTTTGTTTTGCTTAGTTTATTTCTGCTTTGTTTGCTTGTTTCTTTATCAAAAAACACAAAAAAACTAGTTTTACTAATTTGCTTTCTTTATTAAAAACACAAAAAATTAGTTCCTATCTTAAGTTGCCATGATGTCTACCTTTTCTCCAATCACTATATCACCTGAGGAAATGATTTTCACTTTCAAACAAGGAATTGAAGAAAGTTTCAAAGAAGCTTGGTCTAGAATCTCTGATCTACATGAAAAAACTGAAGCTAAAATGACTCAAAGCTTGTTCCTTAGCAGTTTTTACCTTAGAATCGCTCTTTGCTATAGATATGATTTGGATGCTGTAGTGGGAGGAGATTTCCTCCAATGCAATGAGGATGATGCTGTTAATGCCATAAAGAAGTTGGTCTTTACTTACAACTTGCCTAGCAAATCTGATTCTTCCTTTTTAAACATATTTGCTAGATTGAATACTCTTGAGACCAGCATTGCTAGTTTGAAAGATTGCTATAATACACTTAGAGAGCATCATAACTATGTTCCAATAAATTTTGAACCCACAAAATGGCTTCCCACAGTAAAGATTGCTATAAATAATGAAACTTTTTCATGCTCGTTGTGATATCATGTCTGAATTTTGTCTTATGCCCAAAGATATCTATGAATCTTTGAATCTTTGGGAGCTTTCTGAAGGAGGGGAAGAAATATTTCTTGCTAATAATGCCACAATATTACCCATTGGAAGAGCTGAAGGAGTGTTTACAAAGATCCTAGGGAAAATGGTTTCTACTGATTATCTTGTTATTGAATGTGTAGGAAAAGGACAAATCATAATTGGAAGATCCCTATTGAAACTCCTTGGAGCAATAATAGATGTGGAAAAGGGCATCATGCACTTTACTTCTCCACCAAGAAATCATATGTTCCCAAAGGTTAAGAATAAAATTAAGAGAGGTAAGGGAAAGAAATTTGGTTTTAATGCTTCTTCATTTGAGAACACTTGATTCTTTTTCCTGCTTCTTATGCCCAACTTAAAGGCGTTAAAGAAAAGTACTTATTGGGAGATAACCCAAAAGTTTTAGATAAGTCTTGGAAGTTATTACTTCTGTAATAACCATTCCTTATCCTTTTTATTTGCTTTTTGTGCCAAGAGTAACCTCTAATGAGAGAGAAGTAATGATTGGGAAAGTTGTTGTCCCGAAACATATTTCTGTGCTTCACCATAAAAATTCGTGTAAAATCTCTGTACGTCCTTTTGAGGCGTGAATTTTTGTGCTTCTGCCCCAGGTTGTTATCTAACCTTTGTTAGTTCAACACTTTTTTATTTGAGCAATAGAAGGTCTTCGAAAAAATTTGTCTTTACCTGCTGGTCTATTTTGACAGATTTCTGCCATTATTTGCATTTGCTTCTTGTTGGTTCCTTTTTGAGTTCTTTTGGGGAACTGAGCTTTTTGAGGGAAGTGATACAGTAGCTTGTTTTTTAATGGAAGTTTTATTGGTGTTGGAACTGAACCTAAAGACTTATTCTCTTGAGTGCACTAATGTTTCTAATAAAGATTGTGTGAAGTTTTGTATGAAGAAAAATTTCAGGTGTATGGAAGGAATGAGTAATGAGATGAAGAATGCACTAAAGCTCAAGCTTGGGGATGCCACGCGTGTCACCCCAAGAAATATCCAATAAGTACAAGCGTCAAAGCTTGGGGATGCCCAAGGCATCCCCTTCTTCATCAATAAAAATCCCAGGTTTCTTCCAAACACTTCATTTTTATTGTTTCATGCAAAGTTGTGTTGTTCTTGGAGCGTCTTCTTTTTCGTTTTTGTTTTGGTTTTTCATTTGCTTGGTTTTATTAGTTTGCTGAATAAATTGGTTGGACCCCCTCTTTCATATATTGGTTTTCAAATAGTTTGGTTTGGATTGGAAAAAGAGTAGAAAAGTTCACGCTTAAGTGGTAAAGAGAGCTTGTTTTTGACTGTGGCTTATGCTTTGTCATGCCATGCTCGATATTGTTTTGGCTTTATGCTTAGTATTCTTTGCTGTAGCATGACATGTTATAAACAATTGAGATTGCTTAATGTGCCTTGGAAGAATCATGCGTTGTTTTAGCATATTAAAGCTTAGTATTGTGGTATTCTCCTTTGAAGCTTTATTTGAGTTGACTTGGCGCATGCTCACACCATGTTATGACTATCCCAAGTCACCATAGCCTTTATGATCCTTTAGTTTTCTACTTTTAGTATCACTTTATGCTTTCATTAATGATGTTTTGTTGCTCTGCATGATTATGGCCATTATTACTCTCTTAGTTGGTCGCTCCCAGTCTTTTGCTAGCCTCCACAACAAAGTATGAGTTCCACTCATGCATCCAACTCCCTAAACCAAGTTATTCCAAAGAGTCCACCATACCTACCTACTAGCTTATGCTATTCCAAGTATATTCATGCTTTTGTTTACCTTCCACTTGTTATGAGAAAACTAGTGATTAAAGCTCTCACGAACTTGATGGCACACTTTACTTTACTTGCCCTTAATAAACTTGAACCATTGTGTCGTCTATGTTGTATATGCTTGCACTTATTTGTTGGGAATTAGCAGAGCCATGCTTTCATGGGGAACGCTTTCAACATTGCACTTGGTACTTGTACCTAGTTTATATCATGCTCTTTTGTATATGGATGTCGTCGGTGTGAAATGAAAGGGGAGCTTGTAAGTCCATGGAGTTATGTATATGTGTTAGGGAAACGCTCGGGTCATTGGTCTAATCCATGCTGACATGGTGGAAACCTGCAGCGTAACCATAATGAGCTGTCTATGAAGCATTCTTCTTATAAAAAAAGAGTCCTATATTGAGAAAAAAGAGAAAAGAAAAAAAAGATACTATGAAAAGAGGAAAGAGAGAAAAAAGCACCATATTCCCATGGTAAATAAGAAGAATGCTGAGATGCTCGTTGTCTGCTTGCCTTGTCATTTTGATATTGGGATTCTTCCGTATCATCAGGCAAGGGGTTCCCCGTTGGCGGTTCTCAATGATACACATGTACTTACGATGACAAGAACTTACCGGTGACTAAACTTGAGTAGCATGAGGAGCGGCCCTCATATACAAGGGACATGAGATTTCTGACTTATACTTCATCAAGCATGTACACCATAGTTTGTTCACTTTAACCTTAATCACTTCAAGATGCTTATGATAGGGGCAATGAGAGCTGAAAGCTATAAGTACCATAATTTTTGGAAGCTCTTTATGAGACTTGAATCCCTACTTCCTTTTACAAAGGCCTTTCTCCCACCATTATATTGAGTCTCCACCTTCTATCTTTATGCACCTTCTTTGAGAGCATAGTGGCCATTCTTAGTTCTATTTGCATTGTCCCAAGACTAGTTGATTGATGCATAACTTGATATTGCTTGTTTTAAACTATTGTATCTAGTCACTCTTATGAACTTTGAAGGTGTCCTATGCATTTATATTTGCTACTCTATTGAGGGACAAGCTGAATACTAGTATGCTATGTTTTCTTTATGTGAAACAAACAAACGTCTTGCAAAGCATGTTATTCATGATTCTTTTGTTTGTGCCTTTTCATGTTGCATCATAGTTTCTTTGCTTATTGCTAGAACTTTGTCTTTCATGTTATGATTGAAGTACTATGATCCCAGCTTTGAGTGTTTTGCAAATACTTTGATCAAGTCTTTGATGGTGCATGTCACCTCAAAAATTATTTATTTTTATCACTTACCTACTCGAGGACGAGAAGGAGTTAAGCTTGGGGATGTTGATACATTGTAAATGTATCTATAATTTTTGATGTTCCATGCTTGGTTTTATCCACTTTCTTGTGTTTTGTTCCAACTTTGGAGTACTTTTCATATGATTTCTTGGACTAACCTATTAACAAGAGCCACAGTGCCAGCTACCTGTTTTCTGCTGTTTTTGGTTCCAGGAAAGTCAGAAAATGAATATTCTCGGAATTGGATGGGACAAAAGCCAAAGTGCCTATTTTTCCGGAAGGGATCAAGTGCCAGAATACGAGACGGAGTGGGGCCAGGGGCCGACCACACCACCTGGCCGCGCGGCCAGGCCTGGCCCGTGCCAGGGGGTGGTGTGGTGGCTCCCGACACCCCCTCGGCCTCTCCTTCCGCCTATATATTGCCCCCGGGATGAAAACCCTAAGTACCCGATCAAAAATCCATGAAAGAGTCTGTAGCCGCCATCATCTCCATCCCTAGATCGGGAGGGATCTGAAGCTCTTCCCGGCACCCCGCCGGAGAGGGGAATTCACCCTGGAGGCCTTCTTCATCACCATGCAAGCCTCCGGTGTGATGCGTGAGTAGTTCATCCTTGGACTACGGATCCATGTAGTAGATAGATGGCTGGTTTCTCCTCCTTTGTGCTTTCATGTTTAGATCTTGTGAGCTCTGTTCATGATCAAGATCATCTATCTGTAATCCATACATGTTGTGTTTACGGGGATCCGATGGATATTTAGATGCTATTTCAGTTTGATTATTGATTCTATCATGTCTTTATTATTTGAGATCTTGCATGCTTTCCGTTGTTAGTAGCTATCTTGGCCAAGTAGAGGCTAGCAACTCCAAGAGTTAGTATTTATGCTTGATAGTGGGTTCATGCCTCTGGTAATCTGGGGAAGTGACAGAAATCTCTAAGGTACTAGATGTGCTGTTGTTATTAGGGAGAAAACAACAATCCTTTGTTCATAGAACAATCGTATTGTTTACTTTACATGCAGTTTGTAAAGCAATAATCTTTTGCTTGCAATTTAATACTGGAGGGGGTTCGGAAGATAACCTGGAGGTGGATTATTAGTCATAGATGCAGTTGGATAGCGGTCTATGTATTATGTTGTAATGCCCAATCAAGTCTCAAAGGAGTCAAGATGATTAGTATATGCATGTATTGCTTTCTCGGTGTTTGTCAATTTCCCCGCTGTAATTTGTTCACCCAGCGTGTTATTTATCTAAGGAGAGCCACCTCTAGTGAACTATGGATACCGGTCCTTTTTCTTTACATACAATCTATAAATTGTTTCTGCTTTGTGTTTACTTTCTGCAAACTATTACTTATTTCCATTCGATATGTTTAATCCTTTGTTTTCCGCAAAACACGGTGAGATTGACAACCTCATCGCAAGTTGGGGACAAAGTTCTGTGGTTGTGTTGTGCAGGTCTCCACGTTGCTACTAGCACCGGTAGTGCGCCCTGCCAAAGCTCAGCTAGCAACACCTTTGGGGTGTTTCCTTGCTCCTACTGGTTCGATTAAACCTTGGTTTCATAACTGAGGGAAAACTTACTACTGTGCTCATCATACCTTCCTCTTGGGGTTCCCAATGAGCTCTACGTTGAAAGTCGAGCGCATCAGGGGGTGTGGCCAGACCCTGGCCCTCCTTCGTCTCGTATTCTGGCTCCTGGAGTCTTCTGGAAAAATAGGCACTTTGGCTTTTGTCCCGTCCAATTCGAGAATATTCATTTCGACTTTCCTAGAACCAAAAACAGCAGAAAAGCAGGCGGTGACATCGTGGCTCTTATTAATAGGTTAGTCCAAGAAATCATATGAAAAGTACTCCAAAGTGTGGACAAAACACAAGAAAGTGGATAAAACCAAGCATGGAGCATCAAAAATTATAGATACATTTGCAATGTATCAACATCCCCAAGCTTAACTCCTGCTCGTCCTCGAGTAGGTAAGTGATAAAAAGAAAGAATAATTTTTGAGGTGACATGCACCATCATAAACTTGATCAAAGCATTTGTAAAACATTCAAAACTTGGATCATAGTACTTCAATCATAACATGAAAGACAAAGTTCTAGCAATAAGACAAAGAAACTATGATGCAACATGAAACGGCACAAACAAAAGATTCATGAATAACAATACCTTGCAAGACGTTTGTTTGTTTCACATAAAGAAAACATAGCATAGTGGCATTCAGCTTGTCCCTCATAGAGTAGCAAACATAAATGCATAGGACACCTTCAAAGTTTACAAGAGTGACTAGATACAAATAGTTTTAAACAAGCAATATCAAGGTATGCATCAATTAACAAGTCTTGGGACAATGCACATAGAACTAAGAATGACCACTATGCTCTCAAGAAAGTGCTCATAGAATGTGTGGAGACTCAACAAGGAAATGAACAGGTTTTGAAAAGTTTGAAAGGCTTCCAAATGCTGAAAGTATGGTACTCATTAGCTTTGAGCTCTCATATTGCCCCTATCATAAGCATCTTTAAGTGGTTAAGGTTAAAGTGACACAACTAAGAGGATATGTTTGACAAGTTATAAATCAAAGTCTCATGCCCCTTACTTACGAAGACCGATCCTCATCCTACTCAACTTGAGTCACGAGTAAGCTCTTGTCATTGTAAGTATATACGTATCATAGAGAACCGCCAACGGGGTACCCCTTGCACATGATGCAGGAGCTATCCCATAATCAAAATGACAAGGCAAGTAGACAATGAGCATCTTAGCGATCTTTTTATTTACTATGTGCATAGATTTTTATTGTGGATGCTTCATAGAATGCTCATAATGGTTATGCTACAAGTTTCCACCATGATTAGGCATGGCTTAGGCTAGCGGCCCAGGCGTTTCTCTAACATACATACAAACTCCATGATCTTACAAGTTCCACTTTTATTTCACACCATCGGGATCCATAAGCAAAAGAACATGATATCAACGAGGTACTAAGTACCAGTGCAATGTTGAATGCGTTCCCCATGATACATGGTTCTGCTAAGTTCAACTTATAAAGCGCAAGCATATACGCAACAAAGAAGGACGCAATGGTTCAGGTTTATTAAATGCAGGAAATAAAGTGTGCCATCAAGTTCGTGAGAGCTTTACTAACTACTTTCTCATAACAAGCAAACATTTTATTCGGAAGAAAACAAGGCATACGGAATATGCACGGAAGTAGCAAATGATGCTAGTAGGTAGGTATGGTGGACACTTTGGCAATTTTTGGTTTAAGGGAGTTGGAAACATGAGTAAAACACTCAGTGTAAGTGAAGGCTAGCAATAGTAAGGGAGCGACAAACGAGAGAGCAATAATGGACATAATCATGCAGAGCGACAAAACATCATTGATCAAAGCATAAGGTGATACTACAAGTTGAAAACTAAAGGATCATAAAGGCTTATGGTGACTTGGGATAGTCATAACATGGTGTGAAGATGTGCCAAGTCAACCCAAATAAAGCATCAAAGGAGAATACCACTATACTATGCTTTAATATGCTAAAACAACGCATGATTCATCCAAAGCATATTAAGCAATCTCAATTGTTTATAACAAGTCATGCTACAGCAAACAATACTAAGCATAAAGCCAAAACAATATCAAGCATGGAATGACAAAGCATAGGCCACAATCAAAAACAACGCTCTGTTTACCACTTAAGCATGAACTTTTCTACTCTTTTCCAAACCAAACCAAACTATTTGAAAACTGATGTATGAAATAGGAGGTCCAACTAATTTATTCAGCAAACTAAGAAAACAAAGCAAACGAAAAACCAAAACGAAAACGAAAAAGAAGACGCTCCAAGAACAACACAACTGTGCATGAAACAATAAAAATGAAGTGTTTGGAAGAAACCTGGGATTTTTATTGATGAAGAAGGGGATGCCTTGGGCATACCCAAGCTTTGATTCTTGTACTTTTTGGATATTTCTTGGGGTGGCATGCGTGGCATCCCCAAGCTTGAGCTTTAGTCCATCCTTCATCTCATTACCCATTCCTCCCATACACCTGAAATTTTTCCTTCATACAAAACTTCACACAATCTTTATTAGCAACATTAGTGCACTCAAGATAAATAAGTCTTAAGGTTCAGTTTTAACACCAAATAAACTTCCATTAGAACACTAGGTACTGTAGCACGTCCCTCAAAAAGCTCAATTCCCCAAAAGAACTCAAAAAGGAATCAACAAGAAGCAAATGCAGAAAATGGCAGAAATCTGTCAAAACAGACCAGCAGGTAAAGAAGAATTTTTTCGAAGACCTTCTGTTGCTCAAATCAAAAAGTGTTGAACTAACGAAAGTTAGATAACAACCTGGGGCAGAAGCACAAAAATTCGTGCCTCAAAAAGACGTTCAGAGATTTTACACGAATTTTTACGGTGAAGCACAAAAATCTGTTTCGGGACAACAACTTTCCCAATCATTACTTCTCTCTCATTAGAGGTTACTCTTGGCACAAAAAGCAAATAAAAAGGATAAGCAGCGGTTATTACAGAGGTAATAAATTCCAAGACTCATCTAAAACTTTTGGGTTATCTCCCAATAAGTACTTTTCTTTAACGCATTTAAGTTAGGCATAAGGAAAAACTGAAATGGATAGAACAGAAGTAAGCGGAGATAATCATGGTGAAAATATTGTTTTGTTCAATGAAATCCTTTTGTTAACAAGGTTGATCATGTCTTGTTACCAAAACAATTTCATATGAGACAAAACTTTGTATTCCACTAATGATTATGTTACCTCAACCTTGATAGCAATGGTCCCAATCATAATAGTTTCAAATTTTTCTCTTGGTATGGGACAATATATTTCTCCAACTTGAATGCCCTCATCATGTTCAATTGAATTCAAAACCATAAGTCTATCAATCTTCTTGGGGAAATAGATAGTATGTTCCTTGTCATTGACATTGAAGGTCACCTTCCCTTGATTACAATTAATAACAGCTCCTGTAGTATTTAAGAAAAGGTCTCCCAAGAATAGTAGACATGTTATCATCTTCAGGCATAAAAGTTTGAGAGGATGCTCTCATAAGAAATATGAGTTGAAGTAAAAGAGAGAATCAAGAAGCAAATTCAAAACACATTTAAGTCTAACCCACTTCCTATGCATAGGAATCGTGTATGCAAATAAATTCACAAAGAACAAAGTGACAAGCATAGGAAGATAAAACAAGAGTAACTTCAAAACTTTCAGCACATAGAGAGGTGTTTCAATACCATGAAAACTTCTACAACCATATTTTCCTCTCTCATAATAACTTTCAGTAGCCACATGAATAAACTCAACAATATAACTATCACATAAAGCATGCTTTTCATGATCTACAAGCACTAGAGCTTTATTATAAACATCTTCAAAAGAATCCTCAGGAGCATAACATTCATCCTCCTTTAGTAAGCATGGGGGACAATCAAATAATGTAATGGATAAAGAGTTACTCTCATTAGAAGGTAGGCATGGGTAGCTAATCCATTCTTCCTCCTTTTGTTCATCACTCTCCTCCTCTTTTTCATCTAATGATATTTCAGGTTCATCAATTTCTTATTCCATAGGATCCTGCAAGGCATTAGTCTCTTCCATTTGTGGAAAGCATCTATTAAAATATTCAAGAATGTAGCCATTTTCATCCTTGTAATTATCAAAGCAAAATTTAAGTATACCATAAACCTCATACTTATAAGGTGAATCATCAATATTTTCAAGCAAACTAGCAAGTTCAAAAGCACCCTTCCAAGCAATAAATTCTTCAATTTGTTCTGCATCATAAAAGTCATAAATTCCTTTAGCATAGGAAGATATGGTATCATTATCATTATACTCACATTGAAAAGGGAGGTGTTTATACCTCTTTCTGCAACGAGATTCATCACAGCAATAAGTAACATTATAAGTAGAGCACACGTTTCTAGAAATGGTATACAATCTATCAATTTTTTCCCATAAGTGTTTCCCTTTTTGTGACAAGCGGTGTTCCTTATAATAATATTTTTGATCTTCCGTGAACCCACCTTGCCAATAATCTTCAGGTTCAAAGAAACCAACCATTGACAACAAGCATGACAAAGCAAGACAATAACAGACCAACAAAAATAACAACTAGAGTAGGAACTAATTTTTTTGTATTTTTGATAAAGAAACAAGCAAACAAGGAGAAAATAAACTTAGCTTGAACAATAGTGAATCCAAGTGGACTTGATAAATAAAGCTATGCTCCACAGCACGGGCGAAAATAGTCTTGATGACCCACAAGTATAGGGGTGTATCGCAGATTTTCGAGGAAGTGAAACCCAATTTATTGATTCGACACGAGGGAGCCAAAGAATATTTATAAGCCTTAACAACTGAGTTGTCAATTCAGCTGCACCTAGAAACAATCTTGCTCACAGCAGTTTATCAAGAGCAACAGTTTATAGTAGGAATAGTAAAGTATGGCAGAGTAAAGTAAAGATGAGTAACAAAAGCAGTAAACAGTGGGATTCGAGTGCGGTAGGCATAGGGATGGATGGACGAGCGTTGCATGGACAAGACAATTCAAATAGCAATCAGAACATAGGAAATTGCAGATAAATAAGATAAAGCATCCAAGTACTAGACAATCCTAGGCATGCGTTCCGTATATAGTCATACGTGCTTGCAATGAGAACTTGCACAACATCTTTTGTCCTGCCAGCCCGTTTGCAGCGGGGCCTCTAGGGAACTACTGGCAATTAAGGTGCTCCTTTTAATAGAGCACCGGAGCAAAGCATTAACACTCCATGAACACATGTGATCCTCACATCAAAGCCATTCCCTTCCGGTTATCCCGATTTCTGTCACTTCGGGGCCATAGGTTCCAGACATCAACGTGTGTATACAACTTGCAGATAAGACCAAAAACAATACTATCATAATGAATCAATAACATGTTTAGATCTGAAATCATGGCACTCGGGCCCTAGTGACAAGCATTAAGCACAACAAGTCGCAACAAAGTCATAAAGCACTAATAAAAGATACTAGACACCATGCCCTAACAATCTGATGCCATTACATGAACGATCTCATCCAATCCCTACCATCCCCATAGCCTACAGCGGGGGATTACTCACTCATAGATGGGGGAAACATGGATGGTCGATGGAGAAGCGATGGTGATGATGATGGCGATGATCTCCAATTCCCGTGCCCCAGGTGCCAGAACAGAGTTTCTGGTGCTGTTTCGTGGAATCTGGTGGTGGCGGCAGAGCAGAACTCCTTCTGGAAAAACGTCGAACCCCCCGGAGTTTTTAGGTCAGAAGGCTTCTTATAGGCGAAGGAGGAGACCGAGGGGGTGCCTAGGGCCACCACACCATGCCCTGGCGCGGCCAGGCCCAGCCCGTGCCTAGGGGGTGTGGCCAGCCCAGCCCTCCTCCGCCTCAGATTCTGCTCCTGAGTCTTACGAAAAATAGGCACTTTGGCTTTTGTCCCCAATTCCGAAAATATTCATTTTCTAACTTTCTGGAACTAAAACAATGAGAAACAGGCAATGGCACTTTGTGGCTCTTATTAATAGGTTAGTCCAAGAAATCATATGAAAAGTACTCCAAAGTGTGGACAAAACACAAGAAAGTGGATAAAACCAAGCATGGAGCATCAAAAATTATAGATACATTTGCAATGTATCAGGGGGTAGTTTCTCCTTGGGCATATTATGGAATTGATGCTCATGGATAAGGGTATGGAAGGGATTCTTGGTGCGTGGAGGAAGTGACCATGGAGCCAAAAAAGTGACGTGGAGGCTTCCCTCTAGTTGACATCCGTGCAGTCCTTTTGATCTTGGCAGGGTTTGCCAACACTCCAATGCTTGCAATGGTAGTGCCGGTGTGCGGATGCTGGCTTTTCTTTGCCTCCTCTTCATCTTTACTCTTGATCTCCTTCTCCTGCCCGGGGTCTTGGGGATCTTCCTCCATAGGCTCCTTGCCCTTATCGTTGGCGGAGACCATTGTGCTTCTAAACTTTTAAGAATAGTTCCTGGCAGAAACAGATCGAAACAAAAACATGACGAGAACACGATATATGAACCTCGGGGGATTATATATTACGATTTTTTACAACAAAAGGAAGGTACTGGGAGAAAGCGGTCGGGAGGCAGTGAGGTGGCCACACCACTGCTGGCTGCCGGTCTTGCGCCAGGGGGTGGTGTGAGCCACCCTGGCTCCGTTTCCGTCCCTCTTTCACTTCGTTGCTTTCCTTGTTGGATAAAAACTGCAAAAATATAATTTGACAGAATTTTCGCGGAACTTTTCTTACCCGTACTGTTACCTATTCGAAAACGGACTCTGCAGGTCTCTGAAGTTGGCATTTAGTAGATTCTTCCAGATTCACCACTTGAATAACATAACTATCTTCATCTTCATACTCATATTGTTCGAGTCATGAAACCTTTCACTTTCTTTACACCATTTTCTCCGATAACCTGGAAATTTCTTTCACACAATTCTCATTATCAACATTAGTATAAGCGAGGTAATAAACCTTTTAGGTTCAAATTCAACTGAAATCCATCAAAACATAAGCTACTGTAGCAACTCCTTCCGAAAAAGGAAATGGATTTAAGAAGCAAATGCAAGAGTGGCAAAATCTGTCAAAACAGACCAGCAGCTAAAGATCATTTTTTTAGAAAATCTTTTGTTGCTCAAATCAAAATGTGCAAAACTAACAAAAGTTAAATAATAACCAAGGGCAGAAGCACAAAAAATCACAGCTCAATCCGACGTACAGAGATCTCTCACGAATTTTTACGGTGAAGCACAAAAATCTGTTTCGGGACAGCAACTTCCCCAAATCTTACTTCTCTCTCATTAGAGGTTGATCTTGACACAAAAAACAAACAAAAAGGATAAGGAGATGTTATTGCCGAAACAATAACTTCCAAGACTCAAATAAACAAAAACTGAAAGCAAAATAAATATATTGGGTTGTCTCCCAAAAAGCTCTTTCTTTATAGCCATTAAGATGGGCATGATAATTTCAATGATGCACACATAAGAATATGAATTGAAGTGAAAGAGAGCATTAAGAAGCAAAAATATACATGTTTAAGTCTAACCCACTTCCTATGCCAGGGAAGTTTGTAAGCAAACAAGTTATTGAAACCAGGGACTGCTAGCATAGGAAGGCAAAACAGGTGCAACATAAAGACTTTAAGCATAAAACGAGGAAACTTAATATTATTGAGATGCATTAGAACAGTCTTTCCTCTCTCATAATAAATTTCAGTATCACGCATTAATTTAATGATATAACTATCACAAGAACCATTGTAGCAATGATCACTTATTCTAACAGAAAACACAGGGACACTAGCTCTCATAACACTACTTTGTGAAACAATATTAGAAGTATCCTTACAAAGGATAGTGTGTCCCTCTTCTACATATTTAGTGACAAAGTCTTTCACATTTGCTATTATAGGTTCATCATTTTGTTCATCAGGTTCAACAGCTTTATCCATACTTTCATTAACCATACTAGCTATCATAGAATGTTCCTTTATCTTAGCTGGGAAAGACATTTTCTCAATGTAAGGTTCAGGTAAAACATGATTAGCACTATAAACTTTAGTATTTCTTGCAGGAACACACTTAGCAACATCTTTATATGGTTCATGATACTTATTCCACTTCTTTCTAGGAACTTCAATATAGGAAGCAAAAGCCTTAAAATAAGTTGTAATAGCTTGAGAGTCTAGACCATAAGCATTTTTAATATTTTGAAAGTCATCAGTTCCCATAAAAGATTCAATGCATTCATAATCATAATTAATACTTGACTTCCTTCCTTTGTCATTCTCCCATGCTTCAGCATTATCTTGAATACGGTCTAGAAGATCCCATTTAGCTTCTTCTTCCATGCGTGTAAATGATCCAGCACAGGAGGCATCCAATAGATCCTTATCATGAAGAGAAAGCCTTGCATAAAAGTTATTGATTATAATATTGTGAGGGAGCTCATGAATAGGACATTTGAGCATTAGTAACTTCAATCTCCCCCAAGCTTGAGCTGTACTCTCTCCATCAAGAGGCCAAAAATTGTATATTTGATTCCGATCTTTATGAATCTCACTAGGAGGGTAAAATTTGGAATAAAAGAGAGGCACTACTTCCTCCCATTCAAGAGCTAGACCATTTTTCAGCAGCTTATACCATTCTTCATCTCTTCCTTTTAGTGATAATGAGAATAACTTCTTCTTGACTTGATCTGTTGTAATACCTGCACACTTAAATAACCCGCATAATTCGTGTATAAAGAGCAAATGATCACCGGGATGGACAGTTCCATCTCCAACATAATAGTTATCCATAACACGATCAATAATTCTTGTAGGTATTTTAAAAGTATCATTCTCAGCAGGTGGTGGTTCATCTACTACCTTATCAGTGGTAGTAGCATTATGAAATAAGAAACTCAGCGAATTATCCATATTGAAAATAAAGCAAGTAACAGAAGTAAACAATACTCACAGTAGAAGTTTACTTTACCAGTTCCACTCTCCAATAGCGCTTCACTCCCCGGCAATGGCGCCAAAAAATAGGCTTGATGACACGGGTGTATCGCAGTATTTTTGATAAGTAAGAGTGTCGAACCCAATGAGGAGTAGAAGGTGTTGATGAGTGGCTTGGAGCAGGAATTCTCTGTAAATACTTAACAAACGGGTTTTTAGGTTTTTTTGATAATGCAAGTAAATAAAGTACGAGTAAATAAAAGACAATAAGAATAAATGCACCAAGTGGCCCAATCCTTTCTTTAGCAAAGGACAAGCCGGTTATATTACTTAAGATGACCAAATGTTCTCGAGGACACATGGGAATATCGTCAAGTGCTTTCGCTTCATATAGTTGATTAATCTTCTTTAGTTTGCTAAGTGTTGTGTGGGTGAACCTGTGCTAATGTACCGACCTTTATAGGACTAATACATACTTGTGATTATACCCCTTGCAAGCATCCGCAAGTACAAGAAAGTAATTAAGGTAGAAACCTAACCACAACTTTAAACTCTAAGACCCTGACATCCCTTGTGCAAAGGTTTCCTAATGGGGGTTCAGGTTTCTGTCACTCCGGCAACCCCTACGATTAGTAGACAAATACACAATGCATTCCCCTAGGCCCATATAGGTGAAGTGTCATGTAGTCGACGTTCACATGACACCACTAGAAGAAATACACCACAACTTAAATATCAAACCATTGAATCTTTCTCAACACAATTCCACTACTAACAACATGACTTCTCCCATGTCCTCAAGAACAAAACGAACTACTCACAAGACATCATATGGATCAAGATCAGAGATGATATAATGATATGTAACAATCTAAACATAAACGATAATTCAATGGTTCACTCAATAGCATTAACTATAAGGAGTAATCAACACCGGGAAAGTTTCCCCTAAGAACTATGCAAGATTCAACCCAATTGTTATAGCGGTATGAAGTGGTGATGATGGTGCTGGTGGAGATGATGGTGGTGATGATGATCCCGATGAAGTCCAGCTTGATGGTGGTGTTGATGGCGATGATCTCCCCTCTCCGGGAAGGAATTCCCCCGACAGAATTCTGTCTGCCGGAGAGATCTTTCTCTCTAGGTGTTTTCCGCCCCGCAGAGGCGGTAGAATCTTTCTGTGGTTGCTCCCTAGGTATTAGGGTTCCGTGGAGATAATATACACCAGAGGGTAGAGGCACAGGTGGGCAGGCGGCCCTCCACTGCTGGCGGGCTGCCCGCGCCAGGGGGTGGTGTGGGCCCCCTGTGGCCCATATCCACTCCCCCTTCTGGCAATCTTCGTCTTCTGAAAAAATAGAATTTTCCATGTATTTTCCTGGATTTTCTGATCTTCATGAATTTTGCCTCCAAACAACAACTTTTCCATCAGAATCATGAATGCAGCGGTCCATGCTCCAAAAGTCATCAACCATGCAAAAACAGATGAAATAACATAAGTATCATCTCTTAATATGAAATATATCAATGAATAATAGTAAATTATGATATAGAATAGTGATGCAAAATGGACGTATCAATGACCCAGCATACCACTGCATGTGTAGTACACTATAGTCGTTGACATGACTTCCACAGAACACCGTTTCGTAAATATCACATCCCTCAGAGTTGTACAACAGAAACATTGCGGGTCCAAATTACAAACATACACACTTCATTATTATTACAATACCAAAAGTTCGAGACTTTAGGAGATTCAAACTTACAAACCAAATAACTTATTTCATAAGTTCAGCGGAAGAACGAAAAACACAACGGTAATAAAGACGTGAGCTCAATAGCTTATTCTATAGGGTTCGTGCTGCTTGGCTCAACCTAGGTAACTATATTACGGCCTGACAACTACTCTGACTCGTTGTCTTCAGCTCCATAGTGTATCCCATAGTCCACCCCTTTGATTCCACCGGACAGGTCCGGCTCTTCATAGTAGACGTCGTTCTGGACCTCCGTAGCATACACCTGGTCATCCTCCTGGCCCTCAAAGTCTAGCAACGGGTTCAAAGGAAAGGGTGAGTAACAACGTTTCCTAGTAAGTTCACTATATGCAAGGTGGGAAGTTTTATGCTCTAACTACCACCTCGGACTATAAGTCCTTGGTACTATGCAGTTTTGGTAAACATTTCTTCAAAGATTGATTTTATTATAAAAAACTATGCCCATCAGCCTTCACAGGTTGACCAGAACTTCATGGAGTTCCTTTCCTTCTGCGTTCGTAGCTCCTTCCCGGAACAAGGAGTAACATGTCACAATTCTTACACTCTGCAGAGGTGCATTGCTTTACCCATAAGTGATCAACTCCTTGTTGCACAACCGGGCGTACTTTCCCGTCCACAATTCCTTGATGTGGGGCCTAGTAGGTGATCCAAGACAATCACTGCCCCTCTCCGCAACCCCGCATGAAGACACGATCCTCCAGGACATGCCCCACCTCTATTAAGCCCCATATAGGACAAGCTATAACTCTGGTAGGCACCCAAAGACTCTATGAGCTGGTTGTGCCCCTAGCAAGCCCCATAAAGGACTAGCTATACCTCCGGCAGCCCCTCATAGATAATCAAGACACCGGTGTCATGGGGAACTATGGGGTCCCACCCATGTGCTGGATTCTCCACGAGAAACTCACAGCCTCACGATAAGGTCATCCGTCCATGTGAAAGGAAGAAGATCCAACTGACTTCTCGGTCCCATTCAAATCTTATGGTTAACATGTATTATATGGCGCTAGAATCACTGATGTCATGGGTTATTAAGTCCTAGTTGGTTTGCAAGTGGAATCTTAGATTCCCCTGCAATTCTTAGTATTTATCATCACTTAGTATGATAATAGCATTCATTTGTTTGGGAAAATACTTATTTTCTGTCTCTTTTAGAACATAGGTGATAACACACAATTTTCAAATACTTTCATAAGGACTCTTCAAAGGACATGAGCAAGTGATGAACTTGCCTTGTGACTGCAAGGTAGTGAAGTCGGATACTTCCACCTGACCTTGAGTTCCAGTTTCTACAGAAAACCATTATTGCCTGGTAAGGACAATATTTAAAGAAGCAATATGCAATGCATAGTAATGTCATGCAATGATTTATTATCTTCCTTCTTTGCGTGTTTTACCCACCTTATAATGGTTTTATGTTTATTTTGATTAATAAAAGAAAAGTATAATTCAAGAATCATTAAGTTCATATTATCTTGATATTTTGCAGTTTTATAATAAATAGTATTATTTAAAGAGTTTAAAAATGAATTTATTTAATTTTTAACACTTTATTTCTATCACACTTGATTTACTTTTCAAAAATACAAACTAGTATTTTTCTATAATAGTACTTCCGTTTAGAATCTTAAAAAATGAATTTTATTCAATTTTAAATGTTTTGTATATTCTTTTAAAATTCCAGAAGGAATATATATAATTTTAATAATAGATCCCTATTTGATTACTTAAAATTACTATATATTATTTTTATTGGATAGAGGATATTTTTGGGATTTCAAAAATATATTATTTGTATTTTTAGGATTTTTATTTATTTTTCTAGAACCTAATTTATCTCAGGGATATATTTGTAATTAAGTATTTTATATAAGTCCTTCTTTTAAAACATGGTCCTGGCCCACTGGGCTGGCCCGGCCCAAGCCGCTTGGGCTGGAAAAAGCCCCTGGGTAGTACTAGGCTTCCTACACCCAGCCTAGTACCACTCGCTCGCTCTCCTCTCTCTTCTCTCTCGTGTGAGACCCTCTCTGGCCGCTCGATGCCGCCACCGTCGCAGGTGATTCTGGCTGCCCTAGGCCACCATGTCCATTGCCGCGGTGCAAGACGACATGGATGATGCCACTGCTCGATGCTGTCCCGCTCGATCTGGCGCTGACGCTCTCCACTGGTCGCGCTGACCCCCACCTTGTGGTTAGGGTTTAGGGTCCGCCGTGCTCTGGCACTCCCTCGACGACACTGTGGTGCTCGTGGCGCCGCTCTTCCATGGCCGCCACTGCCGTGTGCAGGCGTGGGTTGCAGCGCCCCCTCGAGGTGCTCCCCGTGTCGCCACCTCTCTGCCATCGGCCTCCTCTCTACTTCCTCTTCGATAACCTTACAAGAACCTCAGTAAGTGCCCTATTCTCTTCTCTGTGCTCTACCTTGCCTCTATTCTATGCCATGTGGTCACTTGTGATGGATTTCCCCATTTAGGGTTCATCCCTAAATTCCTAGGGTTCATCCCCCTAAAGTGGTGATTTAGCTTAGCTCTAGGGTTAATCTTGCCTATGCTAATCCTTTGATGTTGATCTACTGTTAGTGTAGTGTCAATCTCTATTGAGCATGTTTATTACTCTGTTCTCTATCAGAGAACACTCTGCTGATCTTGCTCTTGTTATCCTGTTCTTTGTCATAATACTCTCTGTAAAAGCATGATTAGCTTAATGTGGATGCTCAAGGTGTTGTGGTTGTGGATTTACTCCTATGGAGTTAAGTTGAGATGCTCCATGTACTGATGCTTGGTTAATTGCTTACTTGTGAATCACTGATACGTTCATTCTCAGGATTTAATCATGTTGCTATGTAAATTTAAAGTTACTATTGCTAGTTCCTGCTCTGTGATTAATAAGAAGATGATTTATAAAGAGATGATTCCTATATGCTTATAGGAAAGTGATTAAACTTAGTGGTTTCTGTATAGTGTGGTCTAGTGATAGACAATGTTGATTTTTGCTGTCTTTTCTAAAATAAAATGTTTATTTATTATTCCTAAATCATTTAGGAAGATGATTATCTTTGTTGAAAAGGATATGCTTGAGCTGGTACTCAAGCAGATATGAACCTGCTAGATACAGAGGTGCTACCCTTCTGGGAATGTGCCCTGTACCAGCAGCTGTGATGTGTATTTATCTAGTTAAAACTAGATCATAGGGTCAATGATGTTGGTCTGAGACCCTGCCTGTGCAAGAACACATACTTTATCTGGCTGTTTATTATCTGCTGTTCCATATGTCCACTTATCATGTGCTTGCAAGAAAATGAATGTGCAAGATGGAAAATGATTAGATCTAAGTGTTGGGATATACCCTGGTAGCCTTGTCTTGATGTTGCCTTTTAATTCTGGCTTGTGGTAGCCCTGGATTTGTGTTGACTTCCTCTTGGCCTTATCTTGCTCCTCCTGGTGTTGTTGCTCCTGTGTGGCCTTGATGTCCACCTAATACATCCCCCTCCTGAAGTCACCATCTTTGCTGGTGATTTCCTAGGTTTTCTATGGTGGAAAGTGATTTGATCTAGTGATATGGTTGCAAGATCTTGTGTTATTCTTGTGCTGGTGACAAACTGTGGTTGGGCTCTCTCTCTCTCTCTCTCTCTCTCTCTCTCTCTCTCTCTGCGAAGTGGATAGCAAAGCTGGCTTTGCTCTAGATGTGATTTGAACTGCTCCTTTGCTCTCTACTGCTGACACCTCAATGCATGCATTTAGGAGTGTGAGCTGATTCACTATTGCTTTGGCTATGGATGAGATCAAGTAACTATGGTTTAACTCCCCCATCCTTTTACTGTTACTTGTCCTGGTGAAACTTACCACTATTTCACTTGGCTTATAATGTGGTACTGAAGCTATTTGTTTAAAAGAACAGATACTACACTTTGGTGAAACTTGCCCCTTTCAACTCCTCTATCATGTAATATGAACGGTGCAATTCACTATTCAACACTGAGAGTAAAACTAATTAACTAATCTTTTGTTTCTATTTGAGTGGTTTATTTATTTTGCAGGAACAAGATGTGGATGCTCAAGATGTAGTATAGGAATAGATAAATAGTGTAGATTCTTATTGTAATCTCCTTTTATTCTTTTTGTAAGGAATCTTGTAACAATATTTCTATGATTTAATAAAGATTCATTTTATTGGACTCAATCCCTTGTAATATTCTGTCTTGGTGTATATTGATGTCTACGCACTTCTATTCTTGTAGACAGTTGTTGGGCCTCCAAGTGCAGAGGTTTGCAGAACAGCAGCAAGTTTTCCCTTAAGTGGATCACCTAAGGTTTATCGAACTCAGGGAGGAAGTGGTCAAAGGTATCCCCTCTCAAGCAACCCTGCAATCAAGATACATGAAGTCTCTTGTGTCCCCAACACACCCAATACACTTGTCAGGTGTATAGGTGCACTAGTTCGGCAAAGAGATAGTGAAATACAAGTGGTATGGATAATTATAAGTGGTAATGGTGCCAGAAAATAGCTTTGATGGCGTGTGGTTGACGGGTAGGAAGATACTAAAGGCAATCTGAAATAAAGATCGAAGCAAGCAAACATGTAACAGATCTAATTGCAAACTGTGTTTTAATGCTTAGAAACGAGGCCTAGGGATCATACTTTCGCTAGTGAACACTCTCATATAAGTATCTTCTCTTCATGATACTACTCTGAACTACTCTCTGGTTGGACACTCTAATCCATGGTAGGGCTATAACAGCACTCCTCAAAGTTCGCTTTCCCCATCTAGATAACCCCACATTGTCACCTTGAGCTCTAGATGGTTCCAACAAACACCACAATTTCATAGAGACACCCAACTCCAAATATAACTCATAACAAGTATTTGTAATCTCTAGCCTAAGTGCCACCATGGTGTGCACGCTGTCACTTTCACACACATGGGGAAAGTAGAGATCTATTAAAATACTTGAGTAGCAAAGTAGATCTACTTGATTACAAAGCACATGATCACAATATGATCATGCATATAGAGAGAGATGAACACATAGCTACTGGTAGAACCCTTAGCCTCGAGGAAGAACTACTCCCTCATCATCATGGGAATCAGCAACGGCGATGGAGATGGTGGTGGAGATCGATGTAGATGGCTCCGGGGGCACTTCCCCGTCCCGACAAGGTGCCGGAACAGAGACTTTTGTCCCCCGAATCTCCTCTTCGGTAGCGGCGGCACTGCGGAACTTTTCGTGGCTGGAGGCTCTCCTGCTTAGGGTTTATGTATCGGAGGCGATATATAGGTGAAATGGGAGGCCGAGGGTGTGCCCTAGGCGGCCACACCACCCCCTGGCGTGGGCCAGGCCTGGCTGCACGGCCAAGTGGTGTGGGCCTCAGACCCTCTCTCTCCGTCTGCCTCTTACGGCCCGTGTCCCCTCAGTGAAATATTGACTTTGGCTTTTGTCCCGTCCAATTCCGAGAATATTCATTTTCTGACTTTCCTGGAACCAAAAATAGAAGAAAACAGGCAACTGGCACTGTGGAATCTTGTTAATAGGTTAGTTCCATAAAATGATAAAAGTATCTCAAAATGTTGACAAAGCAAAGCAAAGTAGATACTAAAGAAGCATGGAACATCAAAAATTATAGATACGTTTGCAACGTATCATATATATATATATCCATTTGTACTCTTATTATTGAATAAAGAAAAGAAATAAGAATTCATTTCTTATTTGAATTTCCTTGTCTTAATTTCATATTGTTGTTGAATATATATCTATAATATAATCCAACAATGTTAATACCTTACCTTGGAAAACCACATAATGATTCTAACTTCTAATTTTAAAATATTATTCAAATGGTTTGAATTTCAAATTTGAATTCAAAATATTTCCTCCCAAAACACAATAATGCCTAAAGGCCATGTCAAAATTTATAGCAATCACCTCATAGAGCTATTCCTAACTCTAGATAGTGAAAGAAACTCTGATCTCTTTAGGGTTTTTCTTTGGCGAAAAATTTACTCGTATTTTACAGATGAATGCATGCATATGCACAGATTCCTATTTCAACCCGTCGTTGGTTCCTAAATGCTGGAGTGTTAAACCCCACCTCACATCAATATTCCCTCCACTCAAAATTCCACTCATCTCCATTAAATTTCCACCAAATTTAATGCAACTCTCATTTATTAAAATTATTTTATTTATTTTATCCAGAATTTTGTTAATTACTTTAATTAACAAATATTCATATAAAACCCTGCAACATTTCAATATCACATGCAGAACTAATTTTAGCAATTTCACCCAAAACAATTCCGGTGTCCATTGAAATAATTCCAGTGCTTTGCAATTATTTTCTTTGGAATATATGCTCCAAATGGTGTCGGTATCCCTTAAGTGTGTCACCCTACGGTTCGTGAATAATGCATACATGATCGAGACCCTTCTCTGGTCAATAATCAGCAGCGGGACCTGGAGATCCGTATTGACTCCTACACATTCAACAATGACTTCTGTGATTGTGAGAACCTTTAACATTAGTAACTAAATCCCTTTGTCTCCAATATATTACATGTCTAAGATTCGATAATCGGTATCTCCATACCTAGTTTGATCTCGTTACCGACATGCACTCTTTTCTTGTTCCCGTGATATAACATTCTAGTGATCACATCACTTGCTTGCAAGCTATCTCAATGTGATATCACCGAGAGGACCTAGAGCATATCATCGGGATGGACAAATTCTACTCTTGATCCATGAGCCTCTACATAACACCTTCGGAGTATTTGAACCCACCTTTATTGTCACCCTGTTACGGTGTGACGTTTGATGTTATCAAGTTACTATTCTAGTGTTAGTGATTGACATGATCTCATGGTCTAAGGACTAGAATTACTCTGTATGATGTTATAGCAATTTAAACACAACGACTTTGATCGTATTGCTATACTTTGGATGAATGTTCATCACATAATTCTACAAATGTTGTGACCTCGTTATTAACAACATCCAATGTCCATGATCAGGAAACCTTGATCATCTTGTTAATCAATGAGCTAGTTTATAAAATAGGCATAACTAGGAACCCTTTATTTGTTTATTAAACACACATGTATTAATGTTTCCAATCAATACAATTATAGCATGCAAAATAAACATCTATCATATACTTGGAATAATATAATAAAAACTTTATTATTGCCTCTCAGGCATATTCCCTTCAAAAAGACTTGAAAGTTACTAGATCTAAATTTCCTTATGCTTCTGCATGTTTTCTGCATCAGGTAGAACAAGTTTTTGACCAAAACGATATATAGGATTTTCCTAGTACATTAAATTCTAAGATTTTCACCCAATAATTTTCCAGGGAGTTTCATAAATCTAAATGGTATGAAACCACTTGGTACCGTGAAGTATCTTTAATGCCTTGCATGTCACCTTGGCCCCTCTCCAAAAAGCCCCACTGTTTTACTATGGTGAAAATAACAAAAACAATTCAAACCTGATTTTAAGATTTTCTATAGGTCAAAATATATTGTTTTGACTTGATCCCAACTCACAGTACACATGCACCCCTACTGGCGTTTCAAGATTTATTGAGCCTCTAATTATTTTTAGTGAATTAACCTCTTCTACATGTGGTTGTTCCACTAATAAAAGGATAATAGGAGTTCTACAACTCAAAATTGGTGAACCAAAATTCTACTAGAACTTATTTGTAATGCCTACACAGTGTCCTTAGTTTCATATCTGTAGAATAAATCTGGTGAAAAAGAGAAATTGCATGCAGATTTGACTTTGGGAATTTTCCAAGGGTATTCTGGTAATTATTTGTAAGATGAAACCAAGTCCCAATGAACCAGTACATAAATATCTTCTTTACCCGCAGAGTAATTATTTATTTAACTTACAGATATTTTCTAGTGAATTCACTACCAAAACAAGGGTTAGCCGGGGCTTAGTTATGTCAATACCTATCTATTGATATCATTTTTGTACATTGGTTTCATACAGAACCTGGCCTTAGTATAAAACCCCTTAATTAAGTAGTATGTGGCATTTAAATCCTAAAAGAAGTTTTACAAATGCCAAAAAATAATTCCAATTGTTTTGAACCCAAATTATCAAAACCTACTAAAGTGTAATAATGTCTTGTATACTTGTTTGTTGTATTGTACTAGTGCTTGTTGCCTTGTGTTTATTGTGGTATATGGATTGCTTGTATGTCTTCTCTGTGACGATGATAGTTGTGATTGTGTTGAGATCGAGAATAATGAGGCATTATATTATTGTTGGTGTTCTAAGAAGAAATCCAGGGACATATTGTTGACTAGAGGCAAGCCACCCTTTCTGAATTTCGATACTGGTCATACTCCTTTTTATATACCTGTTTTATAACTCCTTTATAAATTGTATTACTACCTGCATGTTTTGTTTTACTACTACTGTGCTAGTAACTTGGCCCCTCCAAGTTATGACCTGATGTCCAGTAGTACACCCACCTTGTTGACACCTACTATTCCCCCTTAGATCGAGAATAGGATGGTTAGCATCCTACCTCATTAGAAACCTCGGGCTTTAGAAACAAAACTGTTTTGGGATTACCATACAAACAAGGTTTGGAAATGTTTTTGTAAATCCCTTGGCAAGGACATCATTTCCAAGTGGATGGTTTCAAAAGGAGAAAGATTGGATGGATAAATGAGTATGATGGCAATGATAAAGAGAAGGGATGCTCTAGTCTCTTACCGGCACAACTACTTCGTGCAACCACATTACCCTGGTGTTAGACGGGGCTTAGCTCGTAGTTTGTTTTCCTTAGCATGGGCCACGCCATAACGCATACAAAGGGTTTAGAGTCCTTCGAAGCCGGGTCTTCTCCACTTAGGTGGTCGTCATACCAGGAGAGATCTACTGTCTTTGCAAAGGTCGGCTGAAATTATGGGGCTCCCACAAATGGTATAAGGTTTGGAGTTGGGAAGGGAGATGATTTAGGAAGTAAGGTAGGGAGATACTGACTTGCAAAGTCGGGTACCCGTCCGGGGAGAACTAAGACCATAGGTAAAGTGCCCATACTAGGGACGACAAATGAAATATTATGTTTGATTATCCGGACCCCCGTACATGAGGTGCATCGGGCCATGGTGTTATCCCGGTAGATGTATTGATTCTTGTGGAGAAAGTGCATAAACTCTTTAGAGTATAATCTATTCGAATAGTCGTGTCCACGGTCAAGGACGGTTGAAAAGGTGATCGCTAGAAGGACTCAAGTGATGGTTTTGGAAAGATAAAAGGATGTGTTCTAGTCATGGGATGGTCTGAGAGTGAGGTTTTGTTTTGACCAGAGATGGTCGAGGATGTTTTAAAAAGGGTTTACCTTAAAAAGATTTTACTCCAAAAAGGCTTTTCAAAAAGGTTTTTAACAATGATTTAGAGATGTCAAGCTTTTAAAAAGGAGTCATGTTTTCAAAAGACTTTTCAACAAACACTTTTCAAAAGAACCCTAGATAGAGCCTTATTTCGCCACAACCATACTGCATTATCTTGTACTTTATCTTGGTGGTTTGCGAGTACATTCAAAAGTACTCACTAGCAATTTCTCTGGCTATTTACTTGGTCAGACTTTCAGAATCATGAAGGTCGAAGGATATGTTGATGTCTATACGAGTCAGGACATTCTCCTAGTCAGCTGCATGTAGGGTTAAGGCATGACTTGGGCTCTACGACTGAAGAAGTTTCGCTGCCGATGATTTGTATAGCCATAATGGAATCAACATAATTTCTCGTTAATACTTGTCGGTTATGTTCCACGGCTCACTAATCATGGCAACATAGAAATATGCATAACAGGGATTCTCGGACTGCTAATCTGGGGGTCCCACATTCCCCCACCGTTTGGAGCAGCGGGTAGGGACGGCATGAGCATGTGCTCCTTCTTGTAGGCTTTGTCTCGATGCTCAATGGTGAGGCATATGCTTGTCTTTGCTATTTCTATATGAACGACCTTGCCAAGTAGATTCTTCTCCTCACGGGTGAATCCGTGGTCTGCGACCAGGCTACTCTCAGTGAGATTTCTACTTGTAGTGGGAGGCTTGTTGTCTGATCCTTTGGTAGCCTGGTTCCTGGTCCTTCCTCTGCTCTAGGGTGAGTGATGACTGCAAGTGTACAGATCAATTGTAGCTAGTTTCGAAGTAAAAGTATCGAACCTGCAGAGAGCTATTGGTAAAGGTCTTTATGCCCCTCATTACTATCTACCAAAGGATACTTGTAAGTTGCATTTGATCTCAAGTAAAGGGTATTTGAAAGGTATTTGATTTTTTTTGCAAAAAAGTAATTAAAATGAGTAAAGAAAGCAAGTAACAAGGTCGTGTGAAAGCGTGGTTGAATTCAATAGGGCTAAAACGTTCTCAGGGATGTAGGATACACCACTAGCATGCTATTATTATTATTATTATTAATTAATATAATATATTTCTTGTGTCATGATATGTGTGGAGAGAGCTCCATACTAAGATGTTCACTTCAAGGCTCGTAGGAAGCCATTTTGTTGAGCCAAGAGTGAGGTCACCTCTAAATAACCACTGCGATGTCTCAGAGCAATCACCCACACAAACCACCACAATTAAGGGTTTCCCCGTGGATATCGTAATTAGCTTAGGAGTCCCTCTTTATCCTTCTTTGCTCGTATAGTTCACAAGCCGGTGCTAATCTGTCACGAAGCTATTTCGGGCACAATCCCAAACACGTCCAAAGGATTTCTTCCTCCCTTTACTCCCGGAGGCAAATGATATGTGGACGACTACACATACCATCTAAAGAGAGAGATCAAACACAAATCATAAATCTATCATAGACCGACCAGTCATACGGACACAGGAATAAATCATCTTTATTGTAAGTTCATAATAGTGCTAAGGTTTTTCCATCTCCTCAAGAACAAAGGAACTAGTCACACATGGAAGTAATCAACAACATCATCATAATCAAATGGATGGATAAAAGTACATGGAGGTAGATCTAATGCAAACCATAGTTGAATCTGGAATTACAACAAGATCTAATAAATGAGAGATGGGGATAGAGATGGCGATGGAGATGCAACGGTTGACGGTGAAGGGGATGATGTGATGTCCTCCAATGATCCGTGAAACATCAGGGATTTCCTCCCAACCAAGTTCCTCCTTCAGATCTCTTTCAGATGTGGTTTTTCGTGGTTTCTACTGGCTGTGAATGTCGGATCTACCCACCGTATTCGCCAGGAGAAAGTATTTGACGAGGCAGACGCGCTGCCATGTAGTACCGACGGGCTCCGTCTGTACCACTGGTCGTTAAAGCTGTTGGAGCCTTCCCCTCGTTTGGTATTCCCTAGGTGCGAAGGCAAATTTATAAAATGACTTATTTAAAAATATCATATTATAGCATAATATGACAATTCCAATTGATATGTTCATAGAGGACTTAATGATTCGGGATCCTGTCGAAATAAGGACAAAAAGCTGCATGCAAACGCAGTGAAATACAAAAGTCCTTACTCTATTTATGCAAAAACAAAAGATAAATATGCTTCAATTTTGGACTTATCAGTGAGCATCTCCAATACTGATGGTTTGGTGCCCGTCGAGCCAAGGTGAGGAGGCAAGGGTCCCTCTTCGGTCATGGAGGAGAATGGTCAGGCGATGACTCGACTCCCATGGAGCCAGAAGATGATCAGCGACGTTCCATGGTGCTTCGTTTATGGCTGAGAGCTTCAACGACCTCAAGCTAGACTTCTTGTTTCTTTTTCTTGTTTGCTCTAGTATTTGATGTTGTAAGTTGTTCTTTAGCATCTTGTACCTGCCGTGTGTTGGTGGCCTTGTGTATTCTCTAGCCAATTGATGGCTTCGTTAATTTAAAGTCGGGCTAGCCTCGAGCCTATCATCTAAAAAAATAGCGTATCGATGGTGAACATTTGGATCATAAAGTTTGGTGCTCATGAATTTGAAAAAAATACAAGTTAGACTCAAAGCAATTCTTAGCACCTTCTTCTTTTTAACGCATTTTTTCTCATACGCATGTTTCGATTTGTTTGAACTCAAAAGGTAATCGCATGTTAGTTTTCTTGTTTCCACCTTCTAAAATCCAGCTAACCAGAAAATCATTCTTGCTCGGGAAAATAATTTTACGGGATCTGATCCATGAAATCACCTCCGTGGACCAACTCATGTGATTGTCAGTGTTCTAGAGAGAGAGAAATTATTTTCACTGTCAGCGCGCGGGACGGGGTGCGTGCCCCGGATCAATTCCAGCAGGCGCAGGATCGCTTCCCCTCGCCGTCTTGCCGATAAAATACCGGCACTCGCTGATTGACCAATGATCTTCTCTAATCTAACCACCAACTTGACCAATGATCTGTACGTACTTGTTTAATCGCCTTGCTGATCGCTGGCGAGATTGCCGATGGGGAATAGCTTGGAGCCGACGCGAATAGAGCCGGATGAGGCGCACCTGGTCATGCATCCGTGTAGGAGGAAGGTGAAGTGGGGGTTCAGTTACAGGCGTACGTCGTGGATCTCCAGATGGATGGATCGCGGCGTGTTCGGCGAGGGTCGCGCGCCCACGTCGGTCCTGAACGACGATCTGGGGAACAACGTGAACTTGCCGTTGCCTGCCGTCCAGATGGGCTGCATCCGGTGCACATGTTCAGGAGAAACGAAAACGGCCGCTCTATCGGAACGTGTTCCGACGCTGGAAGCTGGAAACGGAGGCCCTACAGTTCGTGAAAAGCTCCATTGTTGCTCCGCTAGCTAGAATGGAGCTTTTGTCAAAAGGATTATTATAAGTCGGCGCATGTGCTAAATGCGATGGGCTGAGATGACGATAGAGCACGCCCATCTTTGGTGATGCGGTGGCCGGTGATTCCGCTGTCCACGCTCAGTTAGAACAAGTCCAGCAATTGTGCTGTCTGCCTACCACTCTTTTATCATCTAATAAAAGGGAAAATGTGAAACATGTGATTTAGTATCTCCTCGTCGGGTGCTCCCCAAATCGACCTCGCTTCCCATAAACTTCCTCCATTCAATAATACTAGATTTAGTGGATCGCATCGGCGCACGATCCCGCTGATTTTGGACCAATTTGGCAGAATAAATCTGCAAAAAAGAAAAGTTAAAATGGAAGCATGTATGGCGATTAAAAGCGGGTGGAAAAAATAATCAGAGAAATATGAGGATATATTACAATACCTAATACTAAAAAGTATAGCATAGTAAGTACTACAACCTACTCCAAGGTAGTAAAAGCAAGGATCGAACAACAAAAGTAACATTTACACAAGCTTCCCATGGGAGTTATTCCACCATGGTCTTCAGATGCTCCAACATAGGAACGAAAAGTTATTCTTGTTAGTTACATGTTTATAGCAAATAAAAGATCCTACTAATCATCATGAAAGCTGTTTTTAGTGCATGATGAATATGCGATGAATTTCAACAATGAAACATGGGTGTTTATAGCTGCAAGAATAATTTTGTTTGAACAAAACTGAAGATCTCCATCTTAAACTAACTACACGAACAACAAGACTATGGCCCTGTATTCTTTAGACCATTTTCTTATTCTTCCAGAATATATGCCCGAACTGAAAAATCATAGGGTAAATCAAGTAGGGAACAAAAAAGACTAAAAAATTAAACCTAACCAGAGGATGCAAGGAAGCATCTGTCATACAGATGCAACCATCCACTCCCACAGAATATAACAAGCACAATACAAAGAAAGGCAACAAATCTGACTCAAGGTTGTACTTAGGACCCCAAACCTAGCTCAAACTAATTCTAAAGTGCATAATAACTCTCAAGTGAAACCTTGATGAAACAACTGAGCGTCAAACAAAATTTATAACCAAATAAAACATCCTTTCATTATCAGTTTGTCAAAGGTTTATACCTACATGATTTCCAACTACACATGCCGCTGAACATATAAAAATAGAACATGTTTCCTAAATCAAAATTTTAATTTCAAAATCCGTCCTTGTACAAAGAAAGGATTGTCCCTTCACGGGACTATGGGTTACTGATGCGGGTGGCAATTATCTGGCCACCTGGCTCATCTCCTTTCATCATAACTACCAAAACCACAAAGTAGCAGTACGCTATTAATATAAAAATTTTGAGGAATATGTCGAGCGAAGAACCAAAACATGCTGAAACGGTTCTCTCTAGTGAAGGAAATTAAAAAAGGACAAGAACTACAACCTACATTAAAATTATAAGAAAATATGCCAAAATGATTCTCTCTACTAAATAAAATTATGGATAGTTCCAAATCCAGGTAGGGAACATGACAATCTATAGAAAGATATTAACCGACCGTGAGATCATGTTTAGTCACTACCGTCACACCGTAGCTGGGTGGCTATATTCCAAAGGAATATGTTGAGGCGTATGCATCAAGATCGGGATTTTCCTATCCGAGTGACGGATAGATACTCTTGGCCCATTCGGTGAGGTTACATCAATGAGGTTGCAAGCATGTGACTAGGTCACGAGAATGTAATATCACGAGAACGAGTAATGGGTTTGTCAATAACAAGATCGAACTAGGTATATCGATACCAAAGATCAGGTCTTGGACAAATCAGGTATCGTAGTGCAAAGGGAATGTGACTCAACATTTAAGGTTCAAACGATCAATCAATCTGTGGAAAGTGAAGGGGCCATCATGAGTTTCTCGACACCGATGTTGGTCATTGATCGGAGAGATGTCTCGATCATGTCTAAACATTCCTGAACCGTAAGGGTGTCATGCTTAAGGATGGAAACGCTTAGGGTTGATCCGCGACCGTAAGAGAAACATGACAAAAAGATCTGGAATCGTTCTGGAGAGATACCAAAGTGTTCGGAGGTTATTCAAAAAGAGTTTTGAATAGTAGAAATTAAATAATATGTATTAATATTTAATTAATCATTAAATATAATTATTTAAATAATAAAATTGGGCAAAGCCTCCCGTGTGGGCCCTCCCCGGAGGGGAGAGGGCCTAAGAGGGGTCGCCTGCCCTAGGAGGGCCAAGGGCACGTGGGTGGGGGGCTCCCACCGCCCTCGACCAGCCCTAGTGGGCTAGGCGCAAGTGTGGGCCCACCCTCCCAACCGCTGGCTTCCACCACCTCCACCTCCTCCCAAGTTTAGTCCCACCCCCAGACTTGGAGGGCGGGGTGTGCCCAATTTTTTCCTATATAATGGGGGAGCGTCCTCCTCCAAATCTCTTCCCAATTAGCCTTTGCCATTCTCACTCTCTCCCTCCCTCTCTCATGCGTGTTCCCTAGTTTGAAACATGCGCTACGAGGTAGATACTTTTGCACCATACAAACGTTGTCGTGCACATGGAGTCAGTTCGGATCTTCCTCTTTCGCTGCCTTGCTAGATCGGGGCCCGGGAGACGTCTTTACACCAGTGTGTACAGCTTCGGAGGCACCGCTACTTGTGGTGCTAGACGCTTGAAGCCTTCTCGACCTTGAGGTCGGCTAGGCTTCGCTACGTAAGCAACGTTTGTGCGGGAACGTAATCCAGCTCTCCTCTTCAAAGGTATGAACACCATATTTTGCTCGTTACTATATATCTGCATATATAGATTTTGGCTATGGTCTTCGTTGTTATGTTTTTTTTGGTTTTCTGCATACGAACCTTGCAAATATAAGGTATTTTTGCAGAGAATAGATTTTGTGCTTGTGCACGTGGGTACAAAACCTATCATGTCCGTTTGTCTCCTCTCTGAGATCCGTGTCTATTATGCACCATAATATTTTGTAAATTTCCCTCTAGATTTTTCCTATCACATGTAGTCTGCTTTTTCTCCCTCCTTTACGTCGGATGACATGCGCGCAACAGGGTAGGCTTTTATCTCGTCCTACTCTCTACCGCTGTGCCATGTGCCTAGGAGAGAGTCGTGTGTGCCACTACTCCCTATGGCTCGACCTCCTCTTTCGCGGCCTTTGCCTCGTCCAGCCACGACCATCGTATGTCGTGTCCACCTCGAGACCGTCTGCTCGCTCCCTTGCATATCTACCTCTTGTTCAGACCTGGAATCAAGCCGATGTCCTGGCGGCACCGCCAGGTATTTTATTCCCCTTTACCCATACTTGCAGCTGGCCGGTCCTGTCCTCGCCACCACCCCCACCCGTCGTTGTTGTCGTCCAATCCATACACCGCCGTCATCGGAGCGAATCTCCACAAGCCAAGCCACTATAGGATTCCATCTTCTCCAAGCTCGAAGCGCCACGTATGGCAGGCTGCCTCACCCTAGCATCCAAGTTCGTCTGCGCTATCCAGGCCGCCAGTATGCTCCTTCATGCTGGATTCGTGCTCATCTTCATCCCAACTTCCTGAGCACGCACGCAATTGCCCAGCATTGGAGGCAGCCCCTCGATCCAAGCTCCGATAGAGTTGGTAGCGGTGTTGCCTTCTTGGTGCATTTGTCCTCATTTCTTTTTTAAATCTAGATTATTAGCTCTTGTCCTTTGCCACATGTCGGAGATGATCTGAGATTCTAGTCCTCGTATTAGTATATTCCTCCAGTATTTGTAACATATCTAAATTGGTACAGTTATAAAAAATTTCTACTATCTCTTTTGTTCATTATTTTTGGTTCAGGAAGGTAGCATGGAATGTTGATGGATCTTGATGTACCAAAAATTCCCATCTCTCGATTCACTTGCTCAGATCTGGGTGTAATTTGCTTCGTAATCTTTCTCTAGACTTGTAAATGGTTCCTGCTTGAATTTGTTTGACGATGGAGATGTAATTCTATGTGTCGTGTTGTTGCTCTGCACATTGATTATTGGTTCAGGATATTCTATACTAGTGTTTCTTTTGTTCATTATCAAGTGAGGGCGCATGATGAGCAGAGCGTCCAGCTTCGCTATGTTGCACAACTAACTGTTAGTGCCAACGTGTGTTTAGATCGTTCGTCTTGTAACCGAATCGCTGACATCACTGAGAGGAGGAAGAGGATGGTGTTCAGGAGAGAGGCGGTTGCTGGAACAATGGAGGGAGAGAGCACGGTGGGGAAAAGAAAAGAGAGAGGATAAGGTAAGTATAGGTACATGGCCTATCTCACTTTTCCTCGTAATCCGATACGGACCGACACTTTGCCTACTTTTCCAGGATTCCCTGCTCTTTAATGAAATATAGAAAATGGATATAGAATAGCTTTGGGTAGCTCCTTTTCCCGGATCTCAAAGTAGCATTCGGCTTCTAAACAGACAGATAGGTCATATACCCATTCGTACAAGCACAAATGTATTTTCGATTTTTACAAACTAAATTAATTCACTAAAACGTGTTATATTAATGAACGAAGAGATTGTCATTTAATCTTCATGACATATGGGAGCAACCTATATGCTCCCTCTATCCCGGTTTACTAGGCCTATCTGGAAAAAATATTTGTTCTATATGCCTTTTCTCTAAAGCCTGCATGCATTTAATTAATAGTAGTAGACCCTCACTAATTACCCGTGCATGTGGGTGGGGTAGAAAACAAAACCGGTTTGCACACCCGATTGGTTGCATGCGTGCAGTTTTAAAGAGATGGAGTTAATGGTGACAGCTAATTGGAGAGAGGAGAAGTCCAATAAAAAATTACTTCACGATGCAAAATGTTTTGAACCCTGTAAACAGAGAGACAGAGGGAGTAACTAAATTTCTACTCTGTCTATCCTAAAATATAAGGCCTCTAAGATTATTCAAAGTTTTAATCCTACTAACTTTGATTGATTTTTTTAAAAAATTGCATGTACAATATTGGATGAACGCACTGAAAAATATAATTGTTAAGATTTCATTTTTTAGATGAGTGAACGAGTGATGATGCACCCTTCTTACTGTCTAATGAGTGCCAGCGATGCTCGGGAGGATAGCCGGTGCGTGACATGAGAAGGGAGTGAAGCTTCAGGTTGGTGGTTGAGATACTTTTCTTTTGGGGCAGCCGCAAGGTGATATAAATCTGCATCACATTAGGTGAAAATTTGGGACTGCCCTAATTGTTTTACATCAACACATATCTATAGAGCACCTGTTGAAAACCATTCTTACTAAGGTGATACAAATGTTAGTTTATACATTACCACCACTATTATTCATAAGCATCTCTAACACCCCTCCCTCGAAACGCTCCCAATCTTTCTAAATCAGACACCTGGACCCTTTCAGTCCAAAACCGTAACCATATGTTGCCCTGAAATCGTGTCCTCTTCGGACAGCCCATCCCCACCTCCAAAACCGGTCCCAAAGTTAGGGGTGAAATTTGGGGTAAAGAAGACACTATCCGTGGTCCACCCTCTGGCTCACCTGTTAGCCACCAGACGTCTCATGCTTTCACATACATCCTTATATACTATTCTCTCTGTTTCAAATTACTTCACAAGACGCTAAAGTGCCATTAAGATTCTCTTATTTTCATCGAAAAATTCCTACGATTTTGGTATACGTAGACATACATTTTATATTATCTATTTCAAAAATCCCAGAATTTTTTGAATGAAAATAAGATCAAATTTCATCTACATGTTAGCCGAAAGAATTAAAACAGAGGGAGTACCCGAAAACCTATCCTTGTAGGAGTACGAAGCGTTAATATTCATTCTCGATGTCACATTGATATGATTTCCATGCCGAAGAGAGGGATTTCGACGCCGTCTTCACTAACATCATCACTGACATCACGTCCATCAACCATGTGATGCTTCTTTCTTTCCGTAAGTGAAAAATTGTTGCGTCATTAAAAGCATCATCCACGCAAAGATGAAAAACGACGTCATAAACGCGCGAGTGTTTTGGTCTGCTTACGCGAGCAGCCGCCCATGCCTGTGTGACCTGTCGAAATATCCTTTGGCCCCCCAGGGCTAGATCCGCGACGACGTGGCCTGCTCTGCATCAAGCGTCGGCTACGCATCCCGATCCGCCGCAAACTGTCTCTTCATGTTCACAGGAGACACAGGTGGCCCGCGCCGTCCGCGTCAGGCTCTAGATCGGGAAACTGCAGATCCCAAGTTCCCAGCCGCGGCGCCACGGTTCCCTAGACGAACCAGACAGAACTCATGGTTTCTCGCTTGCTACTCCACTCGCGCTGAAAGAGATCTCGGTACGTAGGTTTTTACATCAAATTTTGCAGGTTTCTTTCAAAATAAATAAATCTGCTCCTTCTGCTAACCTCCTCAAAAATTGGCGTCGTAAATTTGGAGTAGTACTCCGTACATTGTATGGCATCTAAGCCACGTAAAGATTGGAATGGCGTGTTGCGGCGTACGTTCCATGCGTTTTCCGTTGATTCAGTTCCGGAGTCTCTTTCTTTCTTCCCCGGCAACGACGACGAGGTGTTCCTTTGCCGTGTGAAAATAAAAGAGGGAAATCGGCCTCGGTCGGTGCAGCCCGTCTGCACATGGAGATAGAGGACATCTCGTGATTGGGATGCGCGAATAAAATTACAGGCCAACACGACACGTCGCCGTCGGTGCTCACCGGTGCGCGACAGCCAGAGGAGGATCGAGTTCACACCTGCCTTGCCTCGCGCTGTCGCTCAGCAGAGTGCTGCTAGTCTTGCTGCTACGTTTGCCTCGCTTCGTCCAGAGTTGAATAGAGCACACGAATATGGGGCTGCTGAGGCAATTTAAATAAAAATAAGCCAGAATTCAAACAAATTCAAATAATAAACTCCCGGCAAACTATTTCACAAACTGTAATCCTTTTCTGCCACTGCCGCCCGCGCGGCACCACAAGCACAGCTGCCAATCCACCCGACATGGCGCCGCACACCTGTCACGCCACTCCACCCGACATGGCGCCGCACACCTGTCACGCTGCGCTGCGGGGCCGGGGCCGCAGCGCCGCCACGCTGGCGCGCACGGCGCCGCAAGCACAGCTACAGCGCATGTCAGGACGACAACGCATGCCCTGCCACGTTGGCCCCGCCAGTGCTGACAGCGCAAGTGTTGCGCCACGTGGGGAGGCACCGCACCCACGCCTGCAGCGCCATCGCGCACGACGCCGCACAGGCTGCCTGCATAACCCCTGCGCGAGTCAGCCCGACCCGCTCCTCTTCTCCCTTTTCCTCTCCACACGTGCAGGAACAGACAACATAGCCATGGCGGCTAGGTTCATCTCCCCCTCCTCTACTCCTTCTCCTATTGCTCAAATCTGAAGAAATTCTTCGCGAATCTTGTTGTTGAGCACATCCTCAGGTATTCCTCTCCAATTTGTCCAAGAAATCTCCCACTTTTGCCCTAATTTTGATAGTTTAGAGAAACCTTAGTTCATCCCAAAATCTAGAAATATAGTTATTTGGTTGATGACTTTGATGGGGATAGATACCGTGGTAGTATGTTTAGGTCTATGATGAGCTTCTAGTATGATTGAGGTTGGAAAAATTGTAGGAATATAAATTTGTAGTATGTTTGTTGTGGAAAATAATATGCGAATATTTATGCTTGAAAATATGTTTGTACTTCTAGCTTGAAAATAATTATAGGATTAGCTTCTAGCTTCTACTATGTTTGTGCTTGAAAATATTGTTGTCATACATATTTATAGTATGATTGCTCACATAAAGATGCTCATCCATTAGCAATACTTGGTAGGAATTCCTCATGTAGTACTTGTTAGTTTGAAATTTTTGTTCATAACTATTAGAACCTTGGTCACATAGAGATGACCACATATGAACTAAGGTTTATAAAATTAGCTCACAAAGAGATGTCCATATAGAAAAAAATGGTTTATAATTTTTTCTCACATAGAGATGCCCACATAGATAGAAAGAATAGGTTTATGAAATTTGCTCATATAGATATGACCATATAGAAAGAACTTTATTCATATTAGTAGGTGGTTAATAATATGCTCACATATTTAGTTGTATTTTATTTTTTTAATTATCTACGATGTCAGAATCGGAAGAGGAAGAAACCCATGCACCAACGTGTCTACCAACGGCACCAACCGGGTATCTCGAAGGTATGAATCTTCTTGACCCGGAATATGATAAGCGTCACCGTGGCTACATGATGGCCGAGCAGATTAAGGTAAATAAACCCCCGATTCATGATATGTTGCTTAAGTTTAATGGACATGTTATAATCGAGCTTGTATGTGTGCAGCCTCTTGTTCGCCTAAGACCGAGGTATCATGGGCATTTTATGGAGATGATGTCATATGATGATCGGTACACGATGCACATCCAAGCGCTAGGACTAGTCCCTTTCATCCATGTGGTCAACTGGGGTACACTGCACATGAACATTGCTGCCATCACCGCGCTTGACAACTAGTGGAGGCCGGAGACGCATAGTTTTCACCTCCGTACAAGTGAGATGACCATGACTCTTCAGGACATGTCGATGATACTTACACTCCCTATCCAGGGGGCTTCTCTCTGCATTAACACATCCTCTAAGAACTGGCGTGACCGGATGTTTGACCTTACTGGTGGTAAGTGTCCTGGTGACACTATAAACTCTAAGGGGGCAAATTGAGGGTCACAGCCGGGGCTACTTTCAAGTGGATAGCACAGAACTTTAGTACCTGCCTGGGAATGCTAGTCAGGATGAGATCATGATATAAGCCCGTGTATATGTGTGGTATGTTATAACGAAGACTATATTTCCAGATAGTAAGGGCAACATGGCTCACTGGCACTGGCTGAAGGCGTTGACTCTAATGGATAAAAAATGGAGCTGGGGTTCAGTGGCATTGGCCTTCTTGTATCGGTAGGTAATGAAGTGTTTATATTTTTTCCCATCTTCACATGTGCTCTTCAAATTTCCCCATGAATAAACTTTGTTTGCTTTCGTGCATATCTAGACGAGGCTTGTCAAAGGACTGGTTACATGGGCATACCTTATAGGTACTCGAATTTGGCATATACGGTCCAATCTAGCAGAAGCCCACGACGTTACCAGGGCCCAATCAAAGATTCGGGTGACCTAAGTGATGACCCAAAATATATCGAGCTCGTTGTGGAACCCCAAGAGGAAGGTATGATGAGCACAGCAACAAGTTTTCCCTCAGTACGAAACCATGGTTATCAATCCAGTAGGGGCAAGGAAACACCCCAAAGGTGTTGCTAGCTGAGCCTTGGCAGGGCGTACTACCGGTGCTAGTAGCAACGTGGAGACCTGCACAACACAACCACAGAACTTTGCCCCCAACTTGCGATGAGGTTGTCAATCTCACCGGTTTTGCTGAAAATAAAGGATTAAACGTATCGAATGAAAGGAAGTAATAGTTTGCAGAAAGTAAACACAAAGCAGTAAAAAGTTTGTAGATTGATTGTAAAAGAAAGGACCGGGGTCCATAGTTCACTAGAGGTGGCTCTCCTTAAGATAGATAACATGTTGGGTGAACAAATTACAGCGGGGCAATTGACAAACATCGAGAAAACATACAAGCATATACTACTCATCTTGAATCCTTTGAGACTTGATTGGGCATTACAACATTATACATAGACCGCCATCCAACTGCATCTATGACTAATAATCCACCTTCAGGTTATCATCCGAACCCCTCCAGTATTAAGTTGCAAGCAACGGATAATTGCATTACGAATTGCATGTAAAGTAAACAATACGATTGTTCTATGAACAAAGGATTGTTGTTTTATCCCTAGTAGCAACAGCACATCTAGTACCTTAGAGATTTCTATCACTTCCCCAGATTACCAGAGGCATGAACCCACTATCGAGCATAAATACTAACTCTTGGAATTGCTAGCATCTACTTGGCCAAGATAGCTACTAACAACAGAAAGCATGCAAGATCACAAATAACAAAGACATGATAGAATCAATAATCAATCTGAAATAGCATCTCAATATCCATTGGATCCCCACAAACACAACATGCAGAATTACAAATAGATGATCTTGATCATGAACGAAGCTCACAGGATCTAGACATGATAGCACAAAGGAGGAGAACCAGCCATCTAGCTACTACATGGACCCGTAGTCTAGAGATGAACTACTCACGCATCACACCGGAGGCTTGCATGATGATGAAGAAGGCCTCCAGGGTGAATTCCCCTCTCCGGCAGGGTGCCGGGAAGAGCTTCAGATCCCTCCCGATCTAGGGATAGAGATGACGGCGGCTACAAACTATTTCATGGAATTTTGATCGGGTACTTAGGGTTTCTGTATCGGAGGCAACTTATAGGCAGAAGGAGAGGCCGAGGGGTGCCTGGGCTGGCCACACCACCCCCTGGCGTGGGCCAGGCCTGGCCGCGCGGCCAGGTGGTGTGGCCGCCCTCTGGCCCTTCTCCGTCTCGTATTCTGGCTCCAGGTGTCCCCCGGTAAAATAATAACTTTGGCTTTTGTCCTGTCCAATTCCGAGAATATTCATTTTCTGACTTTCCTGGAACCAAAAAACAGCAGAAAACAGGTAGCTGGCACTGTGGCTCTTGTTAATAGGTTAGTCCAAGAAATCATATGAAAAGTACTCCAAAGTGTGGACAAAACATAAGAAAGTAGATAAAACCAAGCATGGAACATCAAAAATTATAGATACATTTGCAATGTATCAACATCCCCAAGCTTAACTCCTGCTCATCCTCGAGTAGGTAAGTGATAAAAAGAAAGAATAATTTTTGAGGTGACATGCACCATCATAAACTTGATCAAAGTATTTGTAAAACATTCAAACCTGGGATCATAGTACTTCAATCATAGCATGAAAGACAAAGTTCTAGCAATAAGACAAAGAAACTATGTTGCAACATGAAAAGGCACAAACAAAAGATTCATAAATAACAATGCTTTGCAAGACGTTTGTTTGTTTCACATAAAGAAAACATAACATAGTAGCATTCATCTTGTCCCTCATAGAGTAGCAAACATAAATGTATAGGACACCTTCAAAGTTTACAAGAGTGACTAGATACAAATAGTTTAAAACAAGCAATATCAAGGTATGCATCAATCAACAAGTCTTGGGACAATGCACGTAGAACTAAGAATGGCCACTATGCTCTCAAAGTAGGTGCATAAAGATAGAAGGTGGAGACTCAACATAAAAGTAAAAGAAAGGCCTTCATAGAAGGAAATAGGGATTCAAGTCTCATAAAGAGCTTCCAAAAATTATGGTACTTATTAGCTTTTAGCTCTCATTGCCCCTATCATAGGCATCTTGAAGGTGATTAAGGTTAAAGTGACACAACTAAGAGGATATGCTTGACAAGTTATAAACCGAAATCTCATGCCCCTTACTTATGAAGACCGAACCTCATGCTACTCAACTTTAGTCGAGTAAGCTCTTGTCATTGTAAGTACATATATATCATAAGGAACCGCCAACGGGGTACCCTTGCACATGATACAAGAGCTATCCCATAATCAAAATGACAAGGCAAGCAGACAATGAGCATCTCAGCGATCTTTTTATTTGCTATTTGCATAGGTTTTTATTGAGGATGCTTCATAGAGTGCTCATTATGGTGATGCTGCAAGTTTCCACCATGATTAGGCATGGCTTAGGCTAGCGGCCCAGGCGTTTCTCTAACACACATACAAACTCCATGATCTTACAAGTTCCACTTTTATTTCACACCGCCGGGATCCATAAGCAAAAGAACATGATATCAACGGGGTACAAAGTACAAGTGCAATGTTGAAAGCGTTCCCCATGATACATGGTTCTGCTAATTTCAACTTATAAAGCGCAAGCATATACGCAACAAAGATGGACCCAATGGTTCAAATTTATTAAATGCAAGAAAGTAAAGTGTGCCATCAAGTTCGTGAGAGCTTTAATCACTAGTTTTCTCATAACAAGTTTAATTTGGAAGGTAGACAAAAACATGAATATACTTGGAATAGCATATGCTAGTAGGTAGGTATGGTGGACTCTTTGGAATAACTTAGTTTAGGGAGTTGGATGCATGAGTGGAACTCATACTTGGTTACGCAGGCTAGCAAAAGACTGGGAGCGACTAACTAAGAGAGCAATAATAGCCATAATCATGCAGAGCGACAAAACATCATTGATCAAAGCATAAAGTGATACTACAAGTTGAAAACTAAAGGATCATAAAGGCTATGGTGACTTCGGATAGTCATAACATGGTGTGAGCATGAGCCAAGTCAATCCAAATAAAGCATCAAAGGAGAATACCACAATACTATGCTTTAATATGCTAAAACAACGCATGATTCATCCAAGGCACATTAAGCAATCTCAATTGTTTATAACAAGTCATGCTACAGCAAAGAATACTAAGCATAAAGCCAAAACAATATCAAGCATGGCATGACAAAGCATAGGCCACAGTCAAAACAAACTCTCTTTACCACTTAAGCATGAACTTTCCTACTCTTTTCCAATCCAAACCAAACTATTTGAAAACCAATGTATGAAAGAGGGGGTCCAACCAATTTATTTAGCAAACTAAGCAAACGAAAAACCAAAACGAAAACGAAAAAGAAGACGCTCCAAGAACAACACAACTGTGCATGAAACAATAAAAATGAAGTGTTTGGAAGAAACCTAGGATTTTTATTCATGAAGAGGGGGATGCCTTGGGCATCCCCAAGCTTTGACGCTTGTACTTCTTGGATATTTCTTGGGGTGACACGCGTGGTATCCCCAATCTTGAGCTTTATTCCATCCTTCATCTCATTACTCATTCCTTCCATACACCTGAAATTTTTCCTTCATACAAAACTTTACACAATCTTTATTAGCAACATTAGTGCACTCAAGATAATAGGTATTTAGGTTAAGTTCTAACACAAATAAAACTTCCATTAAAACACTAGCTACTGTAGCACTTCCCTAAAAAAGCTCAATCCCCCAAAAGAACTCAAAAAGGAACCAACAAGAACCAAATGAAGAAAATGGCAGAAATCTGTTAAAACAGAGCAGAAGGTAAAGACAAAAAATTTCGAAGACCTTATGTTGCTCAAATCAAAAGTGTTGAACTAACAAAAGTTAGATAACAACCTGGGGCAGAAGCACAAAAATTCACGCCTCAAAATGACGTACAGAGATTTTACACGAATTTTTACGGTGAAGCACAGAAATCTGTTTCGGGACAGCAACTTTCCCAATCATTACTTCTCTCTCATTAGAGATTACTCTTGGCACAAAAAGCAAATAAAAAGGATAAGGAGCGATTATTACTGAAGTAATAACTTCCAAGGCTCATCCAAAACTTTTGGATTATCTCCCAATAAGTACTTTTCTTTAACGTCCTTAAGTTAGGCATAAGAAGCAAGAAAAAGAATCAAGTGTTTTCAAATGAAGAAGCATTAAGAGCAAATTTTGTTTTCATATGAGAGGCAAAAGAAATCTTCTCTCTCTTCTTAAGGAACTGTTCTATATCTTTCTTGAGTGGGAGTTGATATTTAATGGTGCCTTCCTTCATATCAATAATGGCACCAACAGTTCTAAGAAAAGGTCTTCCCAAAGTAATAGGTCAAGAAGCATTGCATTCAACATCCAAAACATAGAAATCAACGGGGACATAGGCATTGTTAACCATAATAAGAACATCATTAAGACTAACCATGAGTTTCTTTTTAGCATTATCATCAAGTGAGACATTCAAATAACAATCTTCAAGTGGTGGCAAATCAAGCATATCATAAATCCTTCTAGGAATAATAGAAACACTACTATCAAGATCACATAAAGCTTTGAAATCAAAATCATTCACTTTCATATTAATGATGGGTTCCCAACCATCTTCTTGTTTTATAGGAATAGAAGCTTTATGTTTCATCTTTTCTTCTTTAATCTTTATGAGAGCATCAGTAATCTGTTTCGTAAAGGCCATATTCATAGCACTAGCATTAGGACTTTTAGCAAGCTTTTGTAGGAACTTAATAACTTCAGAGATATTGCAACCATCAAGATCAAAATCACAATTACCATCTAAAGTAGTAGAACTATTACTAGCCTTAACACTAGCGGTAGTGATAGTAGAAACACTAATGTTTCTAGCAATTTCATCTTTCCTTTCCCACTTAGCATGTAATTCAGCTAATAGTCTAACATTTTCATCAAATCTTACTTTTATGGCATTAGTAGCTGCAAAGGGATTGTCATTAGTTTCAGGTTTAGCAGCCATTTTATTAATCAAAGAAGATTGTGATTCAGACAAAGATGATATATTTCTTTCAGCATTAGAGAGTTTTTCCTCAATAGTTTTATTGAAAGCAGTTTGTTTACTAATAAAATCTTTAAGCATAACTTCAAGTTCAGAGGGTGCACTCCTATTGTTGTTGTAGGAATTTCCATAAGCATTACCATTGTTGGGAGGATATGGCTTATAATTGTTGTTACCAAAATTATTCATGTAAGCATTGTTGCTAAAATTGTTATTTCTTATGAAGTTCACATCAACTTGCTCTTTTTGAGCAACCAAAGAGGCTAAGGGAACATTATTTGGATTAATATGGGCTTTCCCATTAACAAGCATAGACATAATAACATCAATCTTATCACTCAAGGAGGATGTTTCCTCAACAGAATTTACCTTCTTACCTTGTGAGCTGTCTCAGTATGCCATTCAGAATAGTTAACCATCATATTATCCAGAAGCTTTGTTGCAGCACCCAAAGTGATGGTCATAAAGGTACCTTCAGCAGCAGAATCCAATAGGTTCCTTGAAGAGTAGTTCAATCCTGCATAAAAGGTTTGGACGATCATCCAAGCAGTCAGTCCATGAGTGGGACAATTCTTTACCAAAGATTTCATTCTTTCCTAAGCTTGAGCAACATGTTCATTATCAGATTGTTTAAACTTCATTATTTCACTTCTCGTAGATATAATCTTAGTAGGAGGATAGTATTTTCCAATAAAAGCATCTTTGCATTTATTTCAAGAATCAATACTATTCCTAGTTAGGGAATTTATCCATTCTTTAGCTTTTCCTCTCAAGGAGAAAGGAAACAATTTAAGCTTAATAATATCTCCATCTATATCCTTATGCTTTTGCATCTCACAAAGTTCAACAAAGTTATTTAGATGGGCAACAACATCTTCATTACCAATACCAGAATTTTTTCTCTCATAACAAGATTGAGTAAAGCAGGTTGAATCTCAAAGAAAGTAGCTTTAGGAACATGTGGAGCAATAGGTGTGCTCATGAAATCATTGTTGTTGGTGCTAGTGAAGTCACACAACTTAGTGTTTTCAAGAGTAGTCATTTTTTTGTGTTTTTGATAAAGAAAGCAAACTAGTCAAACTATTTTTTGTGTGTTTTTGATAAAGAAAGAAGCAAACAAAACGAAAGTAAACTAAGCAAAACAAAAATAACAAATTAAACAGATTGGTTATGAGGGACTCCCCTTGTGAAGATGTCCTTGACTCCCCGGCAACGGCGCCAGAAAATATTTTGATGGCGCGTGGTTAACGTGGGAGTTTGTTCTTCTTCGTTCCCCGGCAACGGCGCCAGAAAATATGCTTAATGGTCCAAAATATATCGAGCTCGTTGGGGAACCCCAAGAGGAAGGTATGATGAGCACAGCAGCAAGTTTTCCCTCAGTACGAAACCAAGGTTATCAATCCAGTAGGACCAAGGAAACACCCCAAAGGTGTTGCTAGTTGAGCCTTGGCAGGGCGCACTACCGGTGCTAGTAGCAACGTGGATACCTGCACAATACAACCACAGAACTTTGCCCCCAACTTGCGATGAGGTTGTCAATCTCACCGGTTTTGCTGAAAACAAAGGATTAAACGTATCGAATGAAAGGAAGTAATAGTTTGCAGAAAGTAAACACAAAGCAATAAACAGTTTGTAGATTGATTGTAAAAGAAAGGACCGGGGTCCATAGTTCACTAGAGGTGGTTCTCCTTAAGATAGATAACATGCTGGGTGAACAAATTACAGCGGGGAAATTGAAAAACATCGAGAAAGCATACAAGCATATACTACTCATCTTGACTCATTTGAGACTTGATTGGGCATTACAACATTATATATAAACCGCCATCCAACTGCATCTATGACTAATAATCCACCTTCAGGTTATCATCCAAACCCCCTCCAGTATTAAGTTGCAAGCAACAGATAATTGCATTATGAATTGCGTGTAAAGTAAACAATACGATTGTTCTATGAACAAAGGATTGTTGTTTTCTCCCTAGTAGCAACATCACATCTAGTACCTTAGAGATTTCATCACTTCCCAGGATTACGGAGGCATGAACCCACTATCGAGCATAAATACTAACTCTTGGAGTTGCTAGCATCTACTTGGCCAAGATAGCTACTAACAACGGAAAGCATACAAGATCACAAATAACAAAGACATGATAGAATCAATAATCAATCTGAAATAGCATCTCAATATCCATCGGATCCCCGCAAACACAACATGCCGAATTACAAATAGATGATCTTGATCATGAACGGAGCTCACAAGATCTAGACATGATAGCACAAAGGAGGAGAACCAGCCATCTAGCTACTACATGGACCCGTAGTCTAGAGATGAACTACTCACGCATCACACCGGAGGCTTGCATGATGATGAAGAAGGCCTGTGGTGAATTCCCTCTCATGTGGTGTCGGGAAGAGCTTCAGATCCCTCCCGATCTTGGGATAGAGACGACAGCGTCTACAGACTCTTTCGTGGAATTTTGATCGGGTACTTAGGGTTTCTATATTGGAGGCAACTTATAGGCGGAAGGAGAGGCCGAGGGGGTGCCTGGGCTGGCCACACCACCCCTGGCGTGGGCTAGGCCTGGCCACGTGTCCAGGTGGTGTGGCCGCCCTCTAGCCCTTCTCCATCTCGTATTCTAGCTCCAGGTGTCCCCCGGTAAAATAATAACTTTGCCTTTTGTCCCGTCCAATTCCGAGAATATTCATTTTCTGACTTTCCTGGAACCAAAAACAGCAGAAAACAGACAGCTGACACTGTGGCTCTTGTTAATAGGTTAGTCCAAGAAATCATATGAAAAGTACTCCAAAGTGTGGATAAAACATAAGAAAGTAGATAAAACCAAGCATGGAACATCAAAAATTATAGATACATTTGCAATGTATCACTAAGGAGACTTCGACTGCTTGCGGCACATGGCGAGCTCCAGATAGAAAGTTTAAAGGGACAAACCCTAACTTGTAATCGCCTTGACCTGCTACTCGAGAACTAGCCTATCTATATAAAGGCTAGGAGGGGCGGCGAGGAGGATAATCACAACCCTAGTTTCCACACCAGCGCCAGATTGCATCTGCGCACCCCGGTAACTTTTGACTCCCTTGATAATTCCAAGATAAGACAAGTAGGAGTAGGGTCCTCTACGAGGCCTAAACCTGGTTAAACCTTGTGTCCCTGTGTGCTTGTTTGCTAGCCGATTGATGCCTCCAGCGCTTCCCTCTTCTCCAAAACCCAAGTCCATAACAATGGGTATTGATGAGTTTAATCCTCGTCAATTGGCATCGTCTGTGGGAACTAGGAGTGCTGATGTTGCGGCTTCATCGGACCCATCAACTGTGATCTACAACTCTGCAACAGCGTAGATTCGCCTCCTCTTCGGTGCCTTCGACTTCACCGTACACACACCAGCCACTCGCCCAGATTTCGAGTCCGTGGGCTATGGGATCGGCCTGGCAATCGGGAGCTTACGCTTTCAAGTTGGTTAGCTGGGAACACTTCGCCTCCCTGACCAGCCGAAGAATCCAACGGTTGCTCCAACATCGTGGTTTCCACCGCTGATCGTCACCCTGAGCAAACTCAATGCCCTGACAGTTGTCCAGAATACGATCAATGACAGCAGTCGCGAATCCGATATGGGCGATCTGGCCACAGAGAATGGAGCCTACGGCTCCGGATCTGAAAGCTGCAGAAGGAACAGCTTCCCCAAACACTACATGTGTGCCGTCATCAACACATGTGAGAACAGCGGCACTCAGAATAATACTGGCACCAGCGGTGGTATCCCAGTCGCGAACGGTGATCCCCCCAACGGAGCACCCACCAACAATGGGACAGAAGGCCATCCGCATCTCATTGCGAATGAACATACCCATGAGCGTGTGCTGATCAAGCTCAATGACGCCGAGTGGGATCGTTGTCGAGAAGTCTTACGGGGCAATCCCCTGCCCCCAAATTCATCGTAAGACATGCTGATGGGTTACCACTGGCTACTAAAGGAAGAATTCAAGCGCCAGCAACAAGTAATTGCCCAGATCGATGTGCGCAGGAAGGAGGCAGACGAGTCGAGACTACAGCGAGCTTAGCTCTCTTCCATGAGAGGATCCTCCTCTAAGGGCAACGATCATATAGCCGCCAAGTGACGTTCTCGACTGGCTCACCTCACCGACAAGGAGCGAGAAGAAGCCGCGCGAGTACTTGACTTCTCATCCATGACGGTGGATACGTGGGGAAATGTGCTCCCGAAGACACTGCAGGCAGCGGTGACATCAGCCACCATGTACCTCCTCAACAACCAGCCACCGGCTGGGGACCCGCGGGCCGCCATGCACCAATCTACGATCGCGGGCCTGGGGCTAGTCGAAGCTGCCTCATCAAGGATCCAACATCGGAGCCGAATAAAAACAAGGCTCTGGCCAAACGCTACTCTTCACCCTCCTCCAGCGATGACAACCACGACTTGTCGCGACGGCGCCGCTCACGGCGGCACGACTATGACTACGACGCGCGTGATGACATCACGCAGCACAAGGTCGACAAGATGCACGTGAGGCATGCCCGTTTGAATGGATCGGAAGATGACGGGATAGAGCTTTGCGGTGCCAGCTGCTTCAGCAGAGCCATCAGGCAGAAGTGAATGCCAAAGGGGTTTAAACTCCCATCGGAGAACCCGAAGTTCGACGGCCTGCAGGACCCGAAGATCTGGCTGGAGGATCACATTTCCTCTGTCAGGCTGCACGGCGGAACCATGAGTACGGCAATGCAATGCCTCCAGCTATAGCTGCAAGGTGCCGCCCGTGCGTGGCTCAACAACCTCCCGTGCGGATCAACTCGCAGCTGGGAAGAGCTAGTCTATAGCTTCGTGCGAAATTTCAAGGGCACTTAAGAAAGGCCCGCATCAATCAAAGAATTACGAGACTGCTACCAGAAGACTGGCGAGTCGCTGCGCTCGTACATCCAAAGATGGTCCATCATAAAAAACTCCGCAGAAGACATCTCTGAGGATCGTGCAATCGACGCGTTCAATGGCGGCGTGCGCCGAAAAGAGCTCAGGGAGGAGCTGGGCCGCTCGAAGCCCAAGACAATCGACCACCTGATGGAGATCGCGAATAGGTGGGTCGATGGAGAGGACTCGGTAAAAAACCGCGTCCACTCCGATGATGACGATGACCTCAGCCGCAGGCGCGATCGCCAAGGAAAACGTCGAATGCGTGGTTACGAGGACCGCGAAGAGGTCAACATGGTCGCGGCTGGATACGCCAACAAACGCGACGATAGCAACCACAACAGCGGATACCGTGGCGGTGGATAACGCGACAACGGAAAAACCACACAAGTGTGGCAACACCACACTCGCGATGAGGCACCTGAGACTTCTATCTAGGACAAACTGTCTGGACCGTGCAACATACACTTCTACATAGACAAGCATGATAGCAAGAAAAAGTCTAGTCACCTTCTAAAGGATTGCCACAAGTTCCTCAAGCTCCACGAAAGCCTAGCCCAGATGAATCGCGACACGATAAACCAAGGCTATGGAGCTGCCCCGGGCGTTGTGGCTCATGGATCCAGAACCATGGAGGCGAACCATACCGGCGAGCGCTGGGAAACATGGGGATGATCTAAAAAGGACGCCCCTCAAATCGAGTGCAAAAATGAATCACTTGCCAAGTCAATCTGGCGATGAACTCTCCGCCCTCCACCACTGAGTACCTCATTGTAAGCGAGTCCTGCATCACCTTCAACAAGTGCGATCATCCGCGCCAAGTACCTCGACTAGGCCACTGTCCCCTAGTGCTCGAGGCATAGATTGGAGGCTTCGAGATGAGTCGCGTCTTCATGGACGGCGGAAGCGGCATTAACCTCATGTTCGCAAGTACCTTGCATGCAAATCGAATTCCTCTGTCATGTCTAGAAACTTCAGACACGACTTTCCACGGAATTGTCCCAGGAAGGGCGTATACCCCCTGGGCAAGATCAACCTTGACGTCATCTTCAGAACACTGGCAAATTTTCAACGAGAGCGCATCGAATTCGAAGTTGTCGACTGGCCCTTACAATACCACTGCATCCTCGGACGTGTCACGTTCGCAAGGTTCATGGCGGTACCACACTATGCCTACCTGAAGATGAAGATATCGGGCCCAAACGACATTATCATAGTAAACAGAAGCTTCGAGAGGTCCGATAGATGCAATAGGGAATTCAATAGAATTTCCCAGTCTTTCGGCATGCAAGAGGAACCGGCGAGGTTGAAGGAGTCGATAGACAACAGTCTACCTCCTCTGATCAAGCCAAGATCATCCGACCAATCCTTCGACACGTCGGTCCACACCAAGCCAGTCCAGGTGCACCAAACGGACCCGACCAAGACGAATCTCATCGCCAACAACTTGAGTCCCGCATAGGAACTCACGCTCGTCGAATTCCTTCGTGAGTGCTGGAAAATCTTTGCCTGGTGTCCAGCAGACATGCCAGGAGTTCCCATGGAATTCTCTAAGCACTCACTCAACGTGAATCCTGAAGCAAGGCCAGTCAAACAAACAATATGGCGACTGTCTGAACCAAGGGAAAAACGGTTGGTATGGAAGTCAATAGACTCCTCAACGCTAATTTCATACGTGATATCAAGGAAAGCACCTGGGTAGCAAACCCCGTGCTTGTTCCTAAAAAAGACATGGATATCCTGCGGATGTGCGTGGACTTCACCTCCCTGAACAAGCATTGCCCGAAGGACCACTTACCGTTGCCACGGATCGATCAGATAATCGACTCCACCGTGGGATGCGAGTGCCTCTGCTTCCTCGATGCCTACTCAGGCTATCACCAGATTCGAATGAAAGAGGAGGACCAGGAGAAAACGGTGTTCATCATGCCCTTTGGTGTCTTCTGCTACACAACGATGCCCTTCGGGCTGAAAAACGCAGGAGCCACCTACCAGCGGTTTATGCAGGCCTGCCTCAATAGCCAGCTTGATTGTAACATCCAAGTCTACATCGACGACATCATCGTCAAAACCAAAGAGGATGCCTCGTTACTTGATGATCTCCATGAGACCTTCGATAACCTCGACCGCTATCGGAACAAGCTGAATCCGGACAAATGCGCTTTCGGCGTACTATCTGGGCAATTTCTCGGGTACCTCATCTCCGCGAGAGGGATCGAAGCCAACCTAAAGAAAATAAAATCCATACTGGCTATGGAGAAGCCGAAGAACGTAAAAGGCATCCAGCAGCCGGCTGGGCGAATTACGGCACTCAGTCGATTCATCAGTCGGATGGGCGAAAAGGCACTGCCTTTCTATCAACTTCTCCGCAAGGCTGACAAATTCGAGTGGATAGACGAAGCACAAGAAGCATTCGAAGACCTCAAGCGTCTACTATCCGCCTCGCCGGTGTTGGTAACACCTCGCGAAAAGGAGCCGTTGTTGCTATACATCTCCACCACCAACTAGGTGGTTAGCACTGTGCTCGTAGTGGAGTGAGCCGAACAAAATAAAGTCCACGGGGTGCAACGCCCAGTCTACTACCTCAGCTAGGTGCTCACGCCAACAAAACAGTGATACCCGCATTATCAGAAGTTGGCGTACGGTGTATTCATGACAGCCAGGCGACTGCTCCACTACTTCCAAGAGCACCCAATTCTTGTGGTGAACGATGCCCGCTAGGGCACGTACTCAACAGCCCCGAGGCTACTAGACGAGGAGGATAGAATTGTCTCCACAAGACATCACATACGAGAAGCGAGACGCGATCAAGTCGCAAATTCTCCCGGACTTCCTCGTACACTGGATGGAAAACCAGCTCCCCGACAAGCCAGACATGTCCTATCTATGGACAATGCACTTTGATGGGTCCAAGCGCAAGGAGGGAGCTGGCGCGGGCGTCATCCTGACATCGCCACAAGGTGACAAGATGTGGTACGTTCTGTGAATGTAGTTCACCGCCTCCAACAATGAAGCTGAATATGAAGCCTTACTCCATGGGATGCATATGGAAAAAGCCCGCGGCGCAAAGTGACTCGTCATCTACGGTGACTCCAAACTGGTGGTCAACCAAACAAGGAACGAGTGCGATGCTCTGAGCGACAACATGATCGCCTACAGTGACCTCTACGACGCACTTGAGGAGGACTTCGATGGCTGCGAGCTGCGGCACGTCGGCCCCGAGAGCAACGAGGAAGCAGACATACCATCGGCTCCACTTGTACCCTAGTGCCACCCGGAGTATTTTTAGAGCGCATCTGCGAGCGCTCCATCAAGCCTAAGGCTCCAGAGCATAAAACCAGCACATCAAAGGACTCGGGGGCTACACCACCCAATGAGCCAACAACACTCGACGATATGGATCCAGATATAGGACTCGAAGGCCCCATGGAGGTCATGATGATCGAGCCATCCTGGACGCAACCATACATCACATACTTGATCAGCAAAAGGTTGCTAGATGACCCTATAGATGCACGTCATATAGCACGACGATCCAAGACATTCGCCCTCATCAATGGCAAATTGTACAAGTGCAGCATCACAGGAGTCATTCAATGGTGCGTCTCCAACGGGGACAGAAGAGCCATCATCCTCGACATACACGAAGACACTTGCGGCCATCATGATGGCAGTCGCGTCCTCGTCGCCAAAGCTCTGCGAGCTGGATTCTACTGGCCAACGGCAATGCGACTCCAAGGACATCGTCCTACGTTGCAATGCCTGCTAGCGATTCGCGGATAAGCCGCACGCACCTAGCACGGAGATCGGGCCAATACCTGTGGCCTGGCCCTTCGTGCAATGGGGACTCCACATGGTCGACAAATTCACCAAGTGGATCGAGGCCATGCTGGTGACAAACCAATCAGGGGCCAGCGCCATTAAATTCTTCGAGTCCATTGTCTTCCGGTTCGGAGTGTCACATAGCATCATTACGGACAACAAAACAAACTTCACCTCGAACGAATTCTAGGGTTTCTACGAAAAACTGGGAATCAACATCAGCTACGCCTTAGTGGTGCACCCTCAGACCAACAGTCAAGTCGAAAAGGCCAACGGCCTCGTTTGCAACGGGATCAAGAAAAGGCTCCTCTGACCACTCGAAAGAGCTGTCAGGTGCTAGCCCGAGGAGCTGCAATCGGTACTATGGAGCCTGCGCACAACTCCAAACAGCACTACAGGCTACACTCCATTCTTCATGGTACACGACGCCGAGGCGGTACTACCTAGAGAAGTGCGCTACAAAGCCCCGCGGGTAGTAGCATATAGCGAGGCAGAATCAACCCTCGCACTCGAAGACTCTATCGATCTCCTCAATGAAGCACACGAGATTGCAACAGAGAGATCCACGATCTACTAGCAGAACCTTCGCAATTACCATAGCAGAAGGCTACGCCCAAGATCCTTCGTCGAAGGAGACCTGGTCCTGCGACTGAAGCAGCAAGGGCACCTCAAACTCGAGTCCCCTTGGGAAGGACCTTATGTGATTACCGAAGTAATCCCAGGTGGTGCCTACCAACTTAAAGATCTAGAAAGCGGAGTCGCATACTCCAATCCCTAGAATGTTGCACAGCCGCGTTGTTTCTACCCTTAGACGTTTTTTACTTTACAAATAAGGCTATTCAGCCAGGCTACTTAGCCATACCTTGTACCTCGTGATACTCTGCGAATAAATAAAGCTAAGTGCCCCCAACTTTGTGTTTTGCTATTTTACTTGCAATTATATCACTCGGGGGGTTGCGCCACCCTCTACACCTTGTTACACGAATAACGCAGTATCTTGAGTAGCTGACGCACTATCAATCGAACCCTTGGAAAATTCAACTCAGCTGCAACGCACCTGACAGGTTGTCAAGGTGCTGAGATGAATATACGTCAGGCTAACAAAAAGGAACTGCAGATTACAATACACTCGAAAAACATACAAGCTAGCAAGCTTTTTACACATTAACGGGTATCAAAAACACCCGGTACAATTATATGAACTTTACAACACCTATACATCCATGTGCAGGTCCATATTATACTACTACCGCAAAAGGAGAACATTTGTTTGCTCTTCAAAGCAATCAACGATATCTCTGGCTGGCTGATCAACCGCCTGGTAATGTGGCACCATATTCCATGTCATCCCTTCTGGCGGGGGTGGTGGTCCAACAGCAATAGTTGCAAAATCCATATCTGGCCGGTGCAGGCGAACAAGTGCCAACGCAGCCTTGGCACCCGTGACCAACTGCTGGCGCACGCACTTGCGGACCACGCTGATATCCTGAAATTTCGACAACAAAGCTAGCAAGCTTGAAGGCACCACATCCAGGGGAAACATCGCCTGAAAAATATGCTTAAGGCACGACTGCGACTTCTTCAAGTACTACAGCACCGGTGATGCACAATCCTGTAGCGTCGCCAGTGCGACTGCACAATCATGATCCACCCAGAAATATGCACTAGCTACCAGTTGCTCCTGGGTCAAGTCGTTCAGTCGAATGGCAACTCGATCCCTCTCATCCTGCGGGTGACGAGCGCTAACAACTACAAGAAGCAGGGCAAAGCATAAAGACAAAGCATCGCCATGAATGGCTAAAGAAAAGATAAGAAGCTAGAGAGCTAACACTTAAATTGCTCATTCAATTGAGAAACTTCGTCCAGGAGGTACTTCTCGCGTGCATCTGTCTTTTCAGCCTTCGACATTCACACATCCGTGTTACCGTGGATCATGGGCATCTCTTGCCCCAACTGCTTTATGCGGTTGCGCAGTCGCGAGATCAGCGACAGCTCCTCCACTTTTGAACGTGGTAGTGCCATAGTTTTATCGGTGGGAGGAGAGTCAGGCGAACCACTCGAAGGACCCTATTACAGCCAAAGAAAAGAGGAAAATAAGACCAACCAACGGCTTCGCTTTCACACTTGGGGGCTTCCTCGAATCTGTAGCAGTCTCTGATGCCATAGACTTCCCAGCTACAGCCCCGGACGCTGCAGCCTTTGCATTCTTCAACCACCGCAGCTCCGCCGAATAATTGGCGAGTGTCTCAATGAGCCGAGGCCCATATGTACTGCAACTAGTGGCAAAAGGAGCAAACACTACCTACTGGCCATCCGTGGTGACCGGCATCGCCGAGGAGACTTCGCTAGGATCCAGTTCCACGCCATGAGCTCGTGAGTCCCATGGTCGCTCCAACTCCCCGCTGTGCGTTCTTGAAGTCCATAGGCACGCCTTCTGCAATGGATTCCACCAAGCCATCAAGATTTTTGATTAGCTTGCCCTTGGGGATCATATCCTCTTGAAGACGACCCAGCACGCCCTTGGCCTTCCCGAGTGAGTCCTTGACAGAAACGTTGCGGTCTTTGACTGCAGCCACGACGCCGGCCAAAGCACCCGCACGGGTCAAAGCCTAGGCGTCGAAGTTGATGCCAACATCATCTACAAAACATGTGCATGAGCACAATAACATGCACGCAAAGTGCATGGCAAATGCAAATGAGGCAGTATCATACCTGAGAGTGCTTTCGCGACAAAGAAGAGCTATTATGCGAACACCTTTTCTCTCTCAGCGGCGGAGGAACGCAAATCTTCCTCACGCTTTTTCAACTCTTCAAGAGCCTCGAGTGCCTCATCGTGTTTCTTCTCCGCCGCGACAAGTCCTTCTAGAGGGAGTCGACGTGAAGAGCAAGATCATTATGATCACCTGCAAAGGATAAAATGGCGAAATTTGAGCTCACCAACTCTTGCACAAGAAAAATGAGGACAAAATGTAAATTCACCTTCAAAGGCACGATAACGGGTTTCCAGCGAAGCATGCTGGCGACCCAAGGACATGATCCGTTCGGCGAAGCGAGAAGATTCCTTCAAGACAAGCTACAAAAAAGAACAAGTGTGAATATCAACCAAAATTCGACTGCCAACGACAAGAAACACTCACATGCAGGGACTCCGAAATTTCCTTCTGAGTTGACATCCGGGCAACCATCTGGTGCCCCCAGTGTGGGGGGAACTCGAAGAATTGGCACCGGAGTGGGCCGCCACCGGAGGAGAAGGAGATCATGCTGCCATCTCCTTGTCTTTGGAGTCTGCGACTCCAGTCTCCTTGACAAATTGATAGTTGTCGGAAGAGGATGACGCCGTTTGACTACAAAATATCCAACACTGCTTCAGAAGGACAGATTTTGGGAGGACAAGACGAACTCACAACAATATAAACACATACCCGTCAAAATTTTCGAGGTCGAAGGAATCCCAGACGACTCCTTCAGCAACCTCAACTTCTTCCGCAAAGGAGGAGCCATGGCACACACCGGCACATCAGGGATTGGCTCCTCTACTACAGTGGGAGGACCCTCCGGCATCATCGGCGAAGAGGCATCCGAGTCCTCGCTTCGGGAGTGCTTACGAGTCTCGTGCCCGCTGGACTCGGGGCCTTCCTGCTCCTCCCCAACAGGGGCGGTGGAGCCCGACTCATCCTCCTCTTTCGCTTCGCACGGAATTATTCCCTCGGGTTGAGGAGGCAAGTTGGTGGCCACCTTCCAGTCCTGAAACGAGAACCAAGCATCAGCATAAAAGACACCCAGCAAGCAATCGAAAAATAAGAAGAACTTTTAAAAGAACTCCACCTCAGGCGGAGGATGGCTTGCACAGAAGGGAGGCACGACTGAGTCACCTAGGAGATCCTCCTTGGAGGTGTACTTGGTCAGCAGTCGAAACCTCCTATCTACTTAGCTCGAAGAAATGCCCTCTGAGGAGATGCGAGTTACATCACCAGTACCAGTACAGCAGCACATTGGGTGCGCCCTGGCCTGCAGCGGCTGCACTCGACGGTGCATCCAAGTGCGAATAAGGTCTGCGCCTCCTACTTATTTGTCTACACGGCGTTCGAGGTCGCAGACACGTTGGTAAGAGTTTCTGTTTCCTTGGCTTCGCCGGGCATCACAGTATTCTTCCACGACCTCCTCCTCTTGTAAGCTGCCACCGGATTAAAGGGCGCGAGTCCATAGTGTTATTCGTCAACCTTCTGGTTGCGAATGTAGAACTACTTCTCCCTCCATCCTTGGACAGATGCGGTGAGGTTGATGGCAAAATAGGTGACATTGGAGTCGACATGGATCCCGTAGCCTCCTATATCATAGACTACTGAACCCGAACCCGACTGGCATTTGAGCTTGAAAAGTTTTTTAAAGAGACCAAAGTGTGGCTCGATTCTGAGCCAGCACTCGTAGAGAGTAATGAAACAAGCGATGTGGAGGATAGAATTCGGGGTCAGCTAGTGCAGCTTGAGCCCGTAGAAACAAAGCAACCCCCTCACAAATTTGTGAAGGGGGGAGAAAGACCGCGAATAATGAACACGAGGAACATCACCTGAAACCCGGCGGGGGGACTAGGGATTACCTCATCACCGGGGATACGGCAATCATCTTCTACGGTGGAAAGCGCCCCATCTTGGCATTGGGTGAAGAGCTCTGAAGGCTTGATGGTGGATGGACGCCACGACCCATTTGTGACATGGGTTCCTGGGCCCTTCTTCTTCCCACCGCTGGCGGAAGTGCTGGTGCCAATGGTGGTGGCTCCCTTCTTCTTGGCTACAGCAGCAACAGCCGCAGATCCAGAGGTGGAGGTTCCCTTCTTATTTCCCATCTGGCGCTAGCGGTGAGAGCGCAGGAAGTAGCTCGGAAAAGTGCAAAGCTGGTCCAACACTGCAAAGAGGGTGAGAGCAATGGAGCAGTAAGGAGCAGCAATGGAGGCTGTGCGCGAGGAGGACGATGAGTTGTGGGGAATTACCGCACAGCGGATCTCTACTTAACCTCATCGAAGATGACATCCAACGGCCAGGAGAAACCAACCAGACGCGTGGCACAAATCAATGTTGACGTGTGGCAAAGTAAACCACGAACCATCGCTCCACTCTCCCCATTACGAGCAAAAATCGAGGAGACATAGTTAAAACAGAGATTACGCATGCCTGGTCAAATCCAAGTCAGAAAATGGGACCCATTTTTCGTCACGTCACGTCAAAACCGCTCACGCGGGTAACTGAGATCATCTCATCGTCAGCACTGACGTCACTTACTCCAGCAGGAGCACTTTTTGACTACTCTAGTCCTTACTCGAGTCTTCGACTTGACCAAGCACTCGGGGGCTACTCCTAACAGGAGCGCTAGCCGCGCACCCGAGGAACTTTGTAAGACATCGAAGCATTATGAAAACATATTTTCTCTCAAAAACCTTTCACTCGAATCAACGATTCGACTGTGGACTCCGGGTTACTCCTATAGGGAGCGTTGAAAGCACATTCGACTGAAACAAGCAAAAGACGACAACAGTCGCAAATAATTATAGTCCCCACTCGAGTCTACGACTCGAATAGGCACTAGGGGCTACTCCCATAGGGAGCACTGGCCACGCACCCTATGATTTTTCTTATACATAAAGTGTGTTGACTATGTCTATAGTCGAATCATATTTTCTCTACAAAGAGACTGCATCTCCTGGGTCACCCGAATCATCTCCGCGATGATAAAATTTGGATGTCGCGCTTACAGCGTGAAGATAAGACCTGAATAAGGCCTGGCAACACACCTGCTACGCTCTACCAGAAATAATCCGTACCTACAGGCACGATGAAATAAGCCTTGACGGATGCGTCGAGTGCTCACACCTATACACTAGGATTCAACTCTATAAGATCTCCGCGGCCTAAGTCGAATTACACCAGTACTTTTCCGAATTCGAGTCCGGGGACTCAAGTTCGAGTAGATTGCGTTGTTTTGCCCTAAGGCAGTTAACTGATCCTGATACATCGGATAAATCAGGCAAGTATATCAACAATCCCTCTGATACAAATTAGAGCACTCAAAAATATGCTCGGTTGTGCACTCAAAAGACTTCATAAGTCTCCACTCGAATCTGCGATTCAACCGGACACTCAGGGGCTACTGACATAGGCATACCTTACATGTACTCGAGTTTGGCATATACGGTCCAGTCTAGCATAAGCCCACGATGTTAACTGGGCCCAATCAAAGATTCGGGTGACCTAAGGAGACTCCGACTACTTGCGGCACACGGCGAGTTCCAGATAGAAAGTTTAAAGGGACAAACCCTAACTTGTAACCGACTCGACCTGCTACCCGAGACCTAGCCTATCTATATAAAGGCTAGGAGGGGCAGCAAGGATAATCACAACCCTAGTTTCCACACCATCGCCAACACCCATGTAACTTTTGACTCTCTCGATAATTCTAAGAGCAGACAAGCAGGAGTAGGGTCCTCTACGAGGCCTGAACCTGGGTAAACCTTGCGTCCATGTGTGCTTATTTGCTAGCCGATTGATGCCTCCAGCGCTTCCCTCTTCTCCAAAACCCAAGTCCATAACAATGGGCATTGAGGAGTTTAACCCTCGTCAACTGGTTCTGAGGCTTACATTGGTGGTCCATTGCTACTTTCTCTCGGTGTGGATGTGGGAATGCTTTCTAGTTGGATGGCCAAAACATATCCCCCCAAGGATTATATCGATGGCGGGAACTGGTCGAGGTGTCCCACATGGGCTTATAATTGGGACGTGGTCTCCAATCCCCCAACCGACCAAAAAGGGCGTACCTGAGATACACCAATGAGTTTGATAACCTTCTCCCGGAGCAAGTAAGAATTTCCAACCCATCACCATTTAGTATTCCTTTCAATTACTTTTCTCATTGAAATATCTTGGGTGTGATTAAGGTTGTATGGGAGGTATATGGTCCTAGGGACAATTTTGCTTGCGAGGAGTTTCGTCTTAACCCGCAATGCAACGCGGAATGTAATCTATGGTATATGCAGTGCCCCATGATCTGCATGTGGCTTGTTGAGTATCATATGCCGCAACGGGTTATGCGACAGTTTGGTTTGTATTAGTCTACGCCTCTGGATTGGCAGGACACCGACACCGTTCTTCACGGGTAAGAATCGGTTCTACACATGTTTCCGAAGATGATGTATGATAGTTGTGCGTGCTAAAAAATTGCGCTTTGTTCATATGCAGTTTGGACAGGCTCAAGAGCAAGAAGACGGACTGAGACAAGATTCACAGGAAGCAGCGTGTCTAGGTTTTTCATTTGTGTGAAAGAAGCTAAGAAATCAAAAATAATGCTCACAAAACCCCATTGTGAGGACGCTCTCAACGAGTACCTCCGCTGGTTTCTAGAAAACACTCGTGTCAAGCTCCTACCGGATGCCTATCCGCAAAACATTTTGGAAGAGTCGCTGCTTGGTTTCGACGAGCTGGGTAGCCTTGACTACAACCAGATTGTTAGAGAAGGGCACCAAACCTTTTTTGCTCCGGTAATCAACTTTATGGTAAGTTGAGTAGTTTCTGTTCGCGTTACTATCTCAACAAATTGTATAATATGTGTCTTTATTTGCTTGCATGTCAGCGCACAGAGGTCCAGAAGCATGCAGATGAATTGGAGGACGCTTTGAAGTTCCCAAGTGACGAGGAGGGCCATAATAAGTTGCGGGATTTTGTTAAGCGGCAGGCCCAAAAGTTATGCCGCTTCGCGAGCTTGCTTGGTTGCCGGGACCCCGAGGTTGCAACATCGTCCAAGCAACAGGCCAAGTCGACCTCAGAAGAGGAAGGTAGCCCCGATGAAAAGCAATCTACTACGGTATGACATAGACTTTACCGATGACATCCTTTTATGAATTGCCATGTATCACTAAAATGAGATCATTTTTCTTATTCTAAAGGTTGAAGATGAATATGAGGCCGCGCCGGACGACATACCATTGGAGAGGTGTCGACTACAGGTCCGCAATCAAACTAAGGCCAAGGTATGGTTCGCAATCAAGCTAAGGCAAAGGAACCCTCCGATTGTCGAGTACGATGATGATGAGGAGCCACACCGGAAGATTGCTCTGAGGAGAGGAGGCAAGAGCAAGCGTGCGAGAAAGTAGTGAACTTGGTAGCTTGGTGGGTATGATGTGGCTGGTTGGTACTTGTTGGATATGATGCTTGGTTTGTAATGTAGTAAACTTGGCTTGTTGGAGACTATGTTCATGTTGGCTTGTTGACTATGTTCATGTTATCTTTTCGAGATGATGTGGTTCATGTTTTGTATTTTTTTGCTAGAAATGTGTCAGTGAGATATCTGTCATTTTGCTAGAAATGTGTCAATGAGATAGCTAAACTGTGTTTGATACATGGCTCCGCAATGTCCTAGGTCTGCTGCGCCGTCCTCAGTTGCGCCGCACCGTCTCCTTCCGCGGCAGCTCCCACGGCGCTGCAGTGTGGAATTTCCTTGCCCAAAAATTCTAGGACAAAACGTTGCCACGCCGTGGGCACCGCTGGCGCCGCACCATGCAGGTGCAGCGCCGTTCAACCTGGCGCCACACGTCTCTCATGGCGCCGCAGCTCGCTCAGGTTGCCGCAATGTCCCAGGTCTGTTGTGCCGTCCTCAGTGGCGCTGCACCGTCTCCTCCCGCACCAGCTCCCACGGCGCTGCAGTGTGGAATTTCCTTACCCAAAAATTCTAGGACAAAATGTTGCCGCGACGTGGGCACCGCTGGCGCCGCAGGTGCCGCGCCGTTCAACCTGGCGCTGCACGTCTCTCACGCCAGTGTGGCAGCGCTGCGGCGCCGGGCCCCGCAGCGCCAGCGTGACAAGTGTGCGGCGCCGTGTCGGGTGGAGTGGCAGCTGTGCTTGCGACGCCGCGCAGGCGGGATTGGCAGAAAAGTATTACGGTTTGTGAAATAGTTTGTCAGAAGGTTTATTATTTAAATTTGTTTGAATTTTAGGTTATTTTTATTTAAATTGCCCATTGCTGATCGAGTACACTCTGTGTCGGACCAGGGTAACGATTTTCTTTTTCATGCAACGGTCTCAGGGTAATGCTTGGCTACAGCTTTCCTTCTAGTAAGTTGAAGTAGAACATCTCCTAAACCACGCGCGCTATAATCGATTTGTAGCGCCATGTTTTGCTATTTTAGCGCGCGACGCTGGCAGCAGTTTGACCAGACGCGATAAAATGCAGCGCCTCGCACACACTCACTAGACGCGCGAAAATACAACATCACAAATTGGAAGCAAAATGTATTGAACAAAGATTAAAAAAGCAAATAGAAAGACAGAAAATATAGGTTATTTGAAACGATAAACCTAGAACATATAGTAAACTAAAACTCGAAATCGGATTCATCCTCCGTCGAGGATTCTACCGATGTCGACGCGAGGACGTCGAGTTAGCGGTGGTCGTCGTCGTCAATCTTCACGAACCGGCTTGCTATGCAAGGATGAATGCCCGGTGACGGGCCTTGTCGGTCCTCCTCACCATCTGACACGCTTTGCGCTCTTCCTTCCTTTGTGCGTAGAAGACGATCTCGCTCGCCACATCCTCTAGGAAGTGGGCAGCCCCGCCCTTAGCCGCTCGTCTTCCTCGACATGGTAGAGGCACCGGAGCCACGTGTGCTGGCGCTGCTCCTCCTCCTCGATGACGAGGTGCGGCAGCGGCGCGAGAATCTCCGCCTGCTCGCGCGTATACACGTCGTCAAAGTTCATGTCTCGGCGCGGGCGACCAAGACGCCACGCCGGCTCATGCGCAGTCCCGAAGATGCCGAGGGCAATGCGCTCGTTGCCGCCACTAATCTTGACGTAGTACGTGCCGTTAGGGCGTGCGCGCACCCTGCGAAAGCCAGAGGAGTTCCATTGGCGTGGCTCCATCTCGATGACGAAGAGAAAAATCGAATGAATTTCCAATGGCGTTTGGTATGCGTAAGCTCGCATTTTATTTGCGCGCGCTGAAGTTGGCGCAACAAATTTAGCGTGCGCTTTGCGCTTTCTCCCAACCGCATTATTTGCGCTCGCGTTTTATACCGCCCGACGCGGCAAATTTAGCACGCGCTTTCTCCCGCGCAAGTTTATTTGCGCTCACATTTTTTCCCGTGACTAGCGCATCAAATTTAGCGCGCTTTGGCTTTCTCCTCGAAATAGGATTTCATCCCGCTATATCAATATAGCAATAACCGATACAACTTCTGATACCATAGTTGGGGCAGACAACACAATAAGCCCAAAAGAAGAAAAAAAAAAGGAGAAATAATAAAGAGAAAGCAATACCAACACCAGCGGATCAATGAAAACGAAGATGACACGTCCTAGTTACGCTCTCCGGAGTAGTCTCACCATGATCCTAGCACTCCGAATCGTCGCGTACCAAGCAACACCTCTAAGAAAGAAAGCGACGACAACGCCGCTGCTGCTCGGACTAGTACTAACGTTTTCCCCGATACGCTATGGGTTGTGGGGAAGAGGTACCCCAGACGTCCTTTAGAAACGAATGGTGACACTCGCAAACGTCACGTCCTTTAGGAACGAATGGTGATACTCGCAAACGTCGCCGTGTCGGTACCAAGACTAGAGATTTTTCCCGACCTCCAAAGAACCACATCCACGGACAAGTATATTTGCGCTCGTTTTTTATCCCGCGCACTTTGGCTTTCCGCCAAGCCCGTTTATTTGCGCTCATGTTTTATGCCGCGCACTTAACCTCACGCGTGCGCTGAAGTTAGCACAACAAATTTAGCGTGCGCTTTACGCTTTCTCCCGCGTGTGGCAAAGTCTGCTGGAGCGCCTCGCGTGTATTTTAGTGCTCTTATATAGCAACTTCATTGCAAGGTTAAGGCTTATATTTTTTCAAGAGTCAAACTATATAAAATTTAACCAAGTTTTAGAAAAAATATTATTATTTATAATATGAAATCTATACCCTTTGATATAATAAAACATATTTTCGTCAATAATGTTTTCTAAAAGTTTAGTCACCGTGGCTTGACTTTTTTTAAATAGACCTTAGAGCATCTCCAGGGGCTCTAAAACCACCAAAGGGCTATCCAGGGCGTCGGTGGCCGAATTCACGTCCAGTCCATCCTTCCAAATTTGTTTTGGCACCGGTGCGGTCCGTTTTGTTATCTGGTGACCCCAGGCCAAACCCAACACACATGGGGGCTAGCGGGGACGCCGGATGCCGCGTTTCTGGCGTGAAGGAGCGGAGAAGCTGGCGTGCGAAACGACTGGTCGTCGCGGCCCACCCCTGTTAGCGTTAGCGGTCGACGCGTTCGGTCCGTCTTACTCCCCACATGTCATGCCCGACTAATGGCGTTGTTCCACGCCGATCAGCCTTTTGCAGGCGAGCAGCCTCGTCCCGGCCGCCACGCCTCCCAGCCCGCCTGACGTGCCACCGCCTGCGCATTAAAACCCCCTTCTTCCCCGCTCCTTCTACCCATTCCATCCTCGCAGCCTCCTCTCCGTCTTTTCCCAACCACTCAACCACCCGCCATGGAGAGATTTCCCAGAGATGGCGCCGTCGCGAACGGGTTCGGACGGCGCGGGCACTGTGGGAGGCAGGGTACCCAGCGCCTCCGTACATGCGGTGCCCACACAACTGGTTCCTCGGTGTCGGTGGCCGGCTCGTCCCGCCGGTCCCTCATGGGCAGGCGCGGCATGCGGCGATCTACTGGCATTACTGGGAAGTCCTCCTCGAGGACGATCCCGTCTTGGATACCAACAACACACCGTCGTGGGACGTGTTCTTCAAGGACCAGCACCAGGCCCACCTCGAGGCCTATGACGGCAACGACCCCCACCGGAATACAGCAACCTCAAAGGACGGATCCGGTGGTGGAGCGCCCCAGGCCGGACGTTCACCTGGGTCCTCGACTACATCGCCGCCGGCAACAACCCGCCGTTGATGATGCCTCCTCGGCAGAGGCCACGCTATCCGGACAAGCGGTGGGCGCCGCGCCACGCCGCCCGCTCTTCCTCAACATCTTCCTCGTCGAGGTCTTCATCGCCTTCAGCCCGCTACTCCCTGTACTCCACATCGTCGCCACGCTTCTCTGCAATCCTCGCCTCGGTGAAGGACGAGTACGAGGAGGCCCCTTCGTCGCAGCAGTCACGCAGAACCCCCAGCAGCGTCGCAATTAGGGGCCGATGCGAGCCATCACCTCCTCGTGGCCGCCTGCGCCTCGCCAGGCCCCAGCGCTAGGTGAAGAAGGAGTGGACGCCGCCGCCGGAGTACAAGATAGCCGCCCTCCAGTTGAAGATCGACGAGGACCCGGAGGAGTTCCTAGGCCAGCACGTCGCCGAGCCCGCCTCCTTCTAGGCCGTGCCGCCAGCGACAGACGCTTTCGCCGAAGCTTGGTCCGCCGAGCAGTACCGGCGCGAGAAAGAGCGAGCAAGCCGAGCGAGCGCGCCGCCTCAGAATGTTCATCGACCTAGAGGGCGATGATGACATGCCCGACTGCTCGAGATGGGGCGGCGATTCAGGTCAGGGCTGTAGCACCATGCCGTCGCTGAAGCAGGAATCCATCGACGATGACGACGCGGTGATGTACCTCACCTTGGACTGGGCGGCCGGGGCAGGGCCGCCACTAGGTTTTAGGGTTTTTTTTCAATTTTTGTACAAACATGTTTGAAACCTCACGTATTTTCGTATTTTCAAAAAAAATCAAATGTTTGAATTTAAAAAATCAAATGTTTGAATTTTTTGTATGGGACACGAGCCTCCTATGGTGAACGAATCCGGCACCCCTATACGGCCAAAAATCAGAGCACGCCGAACGCCGTACTAGGGACGAGTGGAGATGCTTTGAAACTAAGGGAGTACGACTAAAAAAGCTACTCTTGCAAGGCCAGCGGCTTCAAGTGTTCAATGTGAACAGATCTGGTCTGGTCTTTAGTAATGTTGATGATTATTAATAGATCTGTGGAATATCGAGACCTTCACTCACGGGTAAGTGAAGTCAGCTGCATAGGTTTTCCATTTTTTCGGGTAGTATGTCGGTTTCCTTTTGCGAGATATAGAATGAGAGAGAGGCACCAGCTTAGCTGAATATATTCAAACGGCCCATGAGCCCAACTAAAACCCATCAGAAAACAACCAAGCAGCGGAAAACAAACCCAAACTACAGCCCACTTCACAAGGTTTAAATAAACGCTAACTCCAGCTTTGCAGGGCAGCCACGCCTCCTCAAGAGCGGCATGACAGCAACAGGCGCACGTGCACACGTACACAGCTACCACAGATAAGCAAAGACAAGTGTCCACGCATGCAGCAGCGCACGCAGACGTAGCTGACCACTATGCGGACAGCCGACTGCCGCTCTCACTGGACCTCCACCTCGGTGACGTTCCTCTCCCTCTGTGGCGCGCGCGGCACCGACACGTACAGCACGCCGTCCTTGACCTCCGCGGTGATCCCGTCCGCCCGCGCGTCCTCCGGGAGCAGCAGGCTCGCGTGGTAGCACCCGTAGCTGCTCGCCGACCACCACTCGCCGTCGCCCCCGTGCTCGTCCCGCACCGTCTTCTCGCCACGGATGACCAGCGCGCCGTCCTCCACCGTGACCCGCACGTCATCCTTCCCGAGCCCCGGCACCTCGAACCGCAGCCGGTAGACATCCTCGTCCTCCCGCACCTTCCCCAACAGCGGCCGCAGCCGCTCCAGCGGCCGGCTCAGGGTCTCCGCCACGTGCGACAGCGCGCTCCCGAGCCCTGCATGTACGCGCGCGAACGTCAACGGGGCGCCGGCATGCAAGACAGTTTAGGTTGGTCTAGGAACTAGTACGAGGTAAGCCACTGTGTACCGTCGACCAGGCGGAACGGGACCAAGTCTCGGAGATCTCTCCAGGGCCAGTGGGTAGCGGTGTTGGAGCCTGAACGGTCTGCCACGGGGACCTCATGGCGGCTTGTCCTGCCGGCTGCCTCCGACGAGAAGAGGTACCGACGGTCCAGGCCTCCGTGAGAACAGGCTGCCGCCGGCCTCACCAGAGCTGTCGCGCGGCCACCGAGGGCCTTGCTGAGGCAGAGGCGAGCTAAAGCCATGTGCCCCGTAACAAACTCTGCTCGGTGAGTTGCAGTGTGCTTTGTGAGCTTTGTCACTTTGGTTGCTCTGCTTGTAGAGCCAGAGACGGGATGAGTTATAAGGACGAAGCACACACCCGGAGAGGCATCTGCGGAATTCTGGAAGGAAGGACACTTCCACAACATTCTGGTAACGACTAAAGAGAAGAAGAAAAGCGGATTCCACACTAGCATTTGTGTCTACGACATTTTTTTATTTTTTTTTACACCCGATAAACCGAAGCAGAGAAGCAAAGAGACTACGCAGGGGGGAGACCATAATGTCAAATATAAATGAGCACAATAATAGCAGGATAAAAAATATGTTACATTTACTTGGGATGCCATCCTGTCACGAAGACAAATGCACAACCATGACCCACACGATCTGATAAATCAAAGTTGAGTACATTCCAGCGATTAACAAACGAGACCTCAAACAACACCACCCTTTTTAATTAAGCAGAGCTAATCATACAGGCCCTCCTGCTCCCAGCCATCCACGAGGAAATCTACCATTTCCTGCCATTGGAAAACCGAACAAGTAAATACGGAGTTCTGCGCGAGATCGATGCGAAAGAGTGAGACGATATGCAGATTGGCTTGAGATCTTACGCCAAGAGGGATCGGTTGTGCAAATGCCTTGGTGCTTCCTAGCAGGCTCTCGTATGTAGCATTCCAACTACAGTCAACAGGCAAATGCATGATAAAGGGGCCAACGCCAGTCTCAAACAGTGTAGCAAAATGACTACCACCCGTAACTACAACTAATGTCTAATAACTGTTCAGTTCACACGAGATTTCAGAGAAGGTACTGTATTACACAGGATTCTGCAGTCTCGGAAAATCCACTAGTCACTACCATACTCACAACCATGAAACCAACAGATTGAGGATACTATAGCATATCGTTCGAACCATGATGTGGCACAACTTATGATAACTGGGCATGATAATGACAGAGATCGGAGTACACATATTCAACAAGCTAATGTATTTAATGCTATGATATACTACTATACTATTTTGGTTGTTCCAAAATCTTCTGAATATTCGAGATCCTGAGGCTCCATTAAAACAAATAAAATGCATGAATGTTACCCTATTTTTGGTTCCCGAGTCTGTTGACGCTGAGAATTATTAACCCGTCTGTTTCCGACCCACTGCTGCCTAGTCTGGTTCCATAGTAGAAGACCTATAGATCACAGATAGGAAAATCAAAAGATCAGTGAAAATTAGTTGTTTGGCTGAGTAGCCACTGTCAGCAGTTGAGTAAGCTTAGGACAATCAAAAGAAGGTCAGAAAAACTAGTGGTTCGTCTCTGTAACCACTGTCAGCAGTTGATTATGCTTACCTCAAGCTATGGATTCAGTTAACATTTCCATCGACTTTATTTTAAAGATCACAAAGCACAGCTAACAACAGTAATTAATTATCATTGGAGTAGCATCATTATGATGTCAGCATAACTACTGCGGATAACCATATAAGATAATCATTTGCAAACATTCTAGCATGCATCATCTATTTGTCCTCTAGAACTGCCATGGCCCTCATTGTCAAACAAAGAAATTCTTAAACTCAACACACCATGCTAACACACAAACCTAACTGAAAGTATACGGAACTATAGGAAAGGCATTGTGGATGGTTAGATGTTTTTACCTTGATTTACAAACTCATTTGGGTTGCTGCTACTTCCAGCTCCATGCTGATCACTAGATTGTGCTGCTGTGCTGATGGAAGACATACTACGCTGTGACTGCAAGGCACTGTTCTCCATTTCGCCTGGACTTGTACTCCAGAAATCTTCAGACAAACTACGATGTTTTATCGACCGCCCTTGAATCCTTAAACCTTTCGAAGGCTCATCAACAGCTGTTATAGGAGTAGACTTCGCACATCCAAAACAATTTCTGCTCTGTTGCAAACCAGGATTGACCAATAAATGATTAGAACCAAGTATCGAGAGAAGTTGCAAGAAAAAAAAGGAAAAAGCTTTGGTGAAACCTACTGCAGGCTTATAACAAGCTTTACAATAGTTGCCAGGTTTCCCAGGGTAATTACATGAAACATGTGCACAATATGAAAATATCCTTAACTGAGGCAAGCTAGAACTCATAAAAACAGAACGTTAAACCTAATCTATGCACCAATCATAAATACTGCCTCTGTCCTGAATTAGATGTCGGGGCTTTGTCTAAATTCACATGTACCCATACACTAAAACGCATCTAGATACATGCGAATCTAGAAAAATCTCCGACATCTAATTCATGACAGAGGGAGTATATATTATTCCCATTTACCACAAACCAACCTACTATAACTCTATACATTTAAAAAAACTGGAAAAGGAATAGGTATTCATTTGATCTTGATCCCCCAGGAGTGAAAAAGACGCTATACTGGTTTTGCAAATACTTATTGACTATATCCTCAAATGGCTTCTTTTTGGGATTTGGTAATCAACAAAGATTACCATATCCAGATTCAAGCACATGGTAAGCATGAGTATTCCAGTGCAGTTCCCCATCCAATTCAAGCACATGGTAAGCAACATACATTGAAGTAGAATCTATGCTCTTTGCAAGGGAAAAAGTTACTCCCTCCATTCACTAATGTAAGACCTTTAAGATATTTCAAAGTGGACTAGATACACTCCAAAATGAGTGAGCCTACCCACAAACATGTCTACATACATGTGTTTTAGAAAAAGGCTAGAATGTCTTATATTAGTGAACGGAGGGAGTACCAAAGATAGTACTCCAGTCACTCATATAGTCATATCCTTAAGTTTTTTTCAGAAATATCAGACAATCTGAGCAACCAGTTACAGGTTTGGATTTTCACTCTTCTAGTTCCGCAAGAATATACTACAAACTTCACTATAACTCGACCAGGTAAAACATCGCTTTAGGTTTCTCTGTTCAGTGCAATCAGCTTTATATGCTAAACCTCCGTAGAAAGCTACTGTTTGGAAGCTTCAGGTGCAGGAAAGAAAAAGGAGCTACAAGGAACCTAACAGCAGACAGGAAAGCATCAGTCTATAAAGAGCATTGCTGGACAACCACCAAACATTCTTTGTGCAGGTAATGTCCACGAAAAAAAAAGACATGACACCATATCAAGCAATCGTTGAGGTCGACTTCAAACAACTTGCCCCTCCCGGTAACCATTAATGCTCGAGACTAATGCTTGGTTTCTATTAATGGAAATCGGGAGAAAGATCCCTTCTATATAAAAATAAATATCAAAAGTGAACATTGAGACTTAAATGCACATGTAAAAACAAATCTATGTAACAATCGAAACAGAGATATTGCAGATTGGTGGTAATACCATAGACATATTCATCAAATCAGCAACGGCCAACCGCCTACATGCCAATAAAAATCAGCTAGGTCTCATCGCGCCACTAACTCCGACATATCCCAACTGACTATCCATAATCGCTAAATCAAAGGGGAGCATCGATCCATGCCCCACGCTATATACATCTCCTCCAATCAGGGGGGAGGGCACCAATCACGCTGCAGCAGCAATCAAGCAAACACACCAACGCACTGATTGGTTGGGTGCCCCAGGGGAGGAGAACCCGAGCTAGAGGTGGAGCTGAGGTAGAGAGGGAAGGAGTCGTACCCTACGCAGGCGACGAGGCGGCGCACCCACGAGGAGAGCGACCCGCAGCCTAGCAGCATAGCATCAGGTTCGCCGTCGAAGGAGGCGCACGCGCGCACGCGCCGGAACCGGTCCCCGAACCCGCCGCCGCCGCCGCAAACCCTAACCCTAGAACCACCCGTCCGGGGGATCGTCCGCCTCCCTCTCGCCCAGGCTCGAACGCACGCGCCGTTGCTCTGGGAGCGGCTCGCCTTTTCTTTTTCGAATTCGATCGAGGGGAGGGAGCACTAGCAGGCAGGGGGGTTTAGGACACGATTAGGTGGAGGGGTGTGATGTGATAATGGCGGGTTCCTCCCTTATCTGCTTTTTGGGCTTTGGGGGAATCATTGCAGTTGGTTGGCGTTGCTAGCTAGGGGGGAGATCCCCGCAGCGTACGTGGCCAGAGGTTGGGGGAAAGCCGTAGCGCCCCGTGTCCGGATGACAGGTGGGCCACTTCCGGGGTCGACTGGAACGTTGTTTCGTTGAGAGCTCTCGTGGGCCCAGTCCTGGCTAGAGCTTTGCTTGGCTTGGAAAAAATTGAAACCTGAGACCTGACGTGCAAGGTGGAGCCGATGGGCACGGTGACATTGGGCAAAAGCTCGTGTTAGAGATCTCTAGGTACCGCACACCGTGGTACTAGCGGATGTGGTGTACTGCAAAACACTTTTTTATCTGAAAAACATTGGTGTGAAACAGATACCGTATATACGTACTGTAAAACGGAATATTCCATGATATTCGATCGTTTTCTTCTGAACACGCGGATCTGGATGAGGCACACCCCCGCTGCTCCGAGTAGATGCCCTGATTCACGCCGCCGCCGGACGGAATCGCTTTGCCTCTACCGGAATTGCAACAGCTCCGCCTGGATTCGCCCGTTCCCGCCACCTGGACTCGACTCCGCTGCAGCTTGAGTCCCATGCGCGCTTGCTGTGCTATTTGTTTTTTTTTTGAACTGGGAAGGATCCTAAAGGATCCCGATTCTGCATTAATTCGGCGGTGGGTACAACTTTACAGAAAGGACCTCAACATAAAACAAGATAATAGCCCGGCCCTTAAACCTAACAGAGAGCACCCTACAGGAAAACACAGAAACGCAATCCGGTCCTTGAGCAACGTCGCCGGCAAACCACCTGCAGACATGGCCGTCTCTGCCCACACCGGGGACGGAACCACTTGGGTCAACAGAGGCGTCAGGCGCCGCTCTGAGGTGGGAGGAAGGCCTCCATCTTCGAAGGTAGAAAGAGCTCAAGAACTCGCAGTCTTCGAGCGCGACGAAGCCATTCTCATGGCCAGAGATAGCGGTGGTCAACCTGGAGCACCGCTTGGATATCGCCGCGAGCAGAGCAGAATCAACACCTGGGCTAGCCAGGTCGCCCTTCCATCCTTCACCACCGACGAGCTGCAACCATCCTCTGCCCTCTCCCTCGCCGCCACGACCGGCCGAAAGAGGCAGAGCAAGCTACAGATCGAGCAGTTGGGGATGAAGACGCTTATGAGAAGAGCTTGCGCCACAGCTCACCGAATCCAGCTTCCACCTTGGAAGCTCGTCGATGAAGCACCATCGCAGCCGCTTGGCGTAGCGCCCCGACGCCAGAGCGGACGAGCTACCGGCCTTATTGACGGAGATCTCTGGCCTGTCCTCCACTGCCTACAAAAGCTTCCGCCACAAAAGCTTCACAGCAACGAAGAACAGCACCAGAACGCACCAGATCCGGCCTCCGGGATCCAGCAACCTACTCCAGACTACCACTAGAGGACTACATCTATAAAACATGAAACTAGCACCAGCACCTCCCCTCAGCCAACTCCAGCCGGCGTCGCCAGCAGAAGAGGCCTCGGTTTGGGCCTAAAAACCGGAAAGAACGCTCAGCAACTGCAGAGAGGAGAAAGAAGGTGGAGAAAGAAGGTGGAGAAAGAAATGAGGATTCGCATGCTCGCTGTGCTACTTGTTGCGCGCGCGTGCGCTGTGCTGCTTGCTCTGCTTGCGCTCTGCTGCTTGCTTGCCATGCGCGCGTGCGTTGCTGCTCTGCTGCTTGCTTGCCATGCGCGCGTGCTCTGTTTCTTGCTTGTGTGCTTGCTTGCTCGTACTTCCAACTCCAGCGGCCGACTTCCGGCGGTGGTGGCGACGGCGAAATGGCTAGAATCGATCTTCGGCGGCCGACATCTGGTGGCGGCGATGAGGCACTGTAGCTGAACATTCCTTTCCGCCAACCGTTTTTTCTTTTGCGGTAAAACGCATAGGTATCTGCTAGAGATACTCTTAGACTGAACACATACTTCTTTATATTCCGAATATATTTAAATTGGAATTTTTTTATCGCATTTTTTGTTTTTGTCGATTCTCCTTTTGATATTTTGCTTTTTTGCCTCATTTTACCGCGCCGAAGAGAGTAAAGAAAGAGCAAAAGCAAAACAACAACAAGAGGTGAAATCAAAACAAATTTTCACCATTTTTTTGAGAAACATAGTACAAATACAAGCGCTCACGACACGTGCAAACACTCATCCCTATAGCTCTACGAGCATTTTTCGAGTGACTGAGTTGATGCATCGGATATTGAGATTGACAAAGTGTGACAACTCCGGGATCAGGGTTAAACAAATCACATATCTTAGCCGACATAAGTTTAACCTAAAGCTCAAGAACATCTAGTGAAGAATCGGTAACACAACAGTAACCCCGCGACACAAAATTATTACAGCAAACTCATAACTGAGCAGAGAACCAAAATATTACAAGAAAATGTCACTGGCCATAAACATCAAATAACGGAAGAAAAATTATGTTATTAAGTATAGCAAAATTAACAAATGGCCTAAGAGGCTTGAAGCATAACAATGACGTTCCAGCCCATAGATTCTAGGCTGCCTCGTCGGTGTCGATGTCGTACCAAACTTGTCTTCATGGAACACTTACTCTGCTACAAAAGTATCAATAAAGCAAGGATAAGTACAGGATGTACTCCGCAAGACTTATGGCTGGTGGGATTATTTTATATAAAGTCATCTTTGTTTATAAAACAAGAGAGAGAAGAAGCTCGTCTAATTAGAACATTTTAAAAGGGAATAAGAGAGCGACATCTCCAAAGTATTGGTCATCATTTCTGATATCCCCCAAAACCTCATTATCACCTATCAACTAGGATCACCCCCTACCCATGAGGAAGCATCCTTAGGCACACATTGAAACCTCCAAGTTTTATGATTAGGTTAAAGTTCTCTATGATTTTAGAATTCGGTCACCAAGCGTTTATAACCGTGAACACGACTTTTCAAAAAGATTTGACCCTATAGGGGTATACAACTTTATCCACACGTACCAATCTGTTGCAAATATGCCTTAGAGACAAATAATAAGGATTATTATCATATTTCATAAAGTTTATAATTAATTTTTATATCATGCTATAACTGTATTGAAAGAAAACGTCAATACACGTATGATATATAAACAACTAGGGGTTTCCAGTGAAACTCTAGTCACTGGTTCATTGATCAACAGATGATCAAGGTTTTCTGATCATGTGGCATTTATGCCAGTTGGAAATAGAGTCAACTCATTCTGAGAATGAGATGATGAACCAATACCCAACCTAAACATCGTGACCCGATCATGTCACGAAGTTCAAGTTATGATGATTAGAATGGATCCTCGTAGACCATTCCTTAGATCGTGAGGCTATATCAATCACTGTCTCTTGAGAGTGCTTAGATAGCATCAAGCGTCACTTGGTAACACAGTGACTATAAAGGTGTGTTCAGATACTCGGAGGAACCGTAGAGGCAATATATGTCAAGAGCAGGATTTGTCCATCCACATGACAGAAAGATACTCAAGGGCCCACTCGGAGAAGTTATATCCAATAGCTGTGCAGCGTGTGATTTGATCACAGGGATATCACTTGTCGGAACGAGTCAAGTAGCATTGTTCGGTAACGAGATTGAACACGACATGGTGCTGTCATTGATCAGATCTCGGGCAATGCAAGTATCGAGAGACAAAAGAAATAAGACACGATTGTCCCGGTTCAAACAACGAAAGATCTCCGTGGAATGCACAGGGTTCACATGGCCATCCAGGTCCCTCTGTCGATCATTGGTCTGGGAGTGTCCCGACCATGTCTGGAGTGTTCCCGAACCATGGGGTATCACGCTTAAGGGCTTGATGATGCTTAGAGAGTGTTTACAGGATTGGTAGAACCACCGAAGAAGAGTAGAGAGAAAACCGGAAGGGTTTCGGTAAGTCCGGAGGATGTCCGGAGTGGAGGTGGAAGGTGTTCCATAGCCACGAAGATTCAATAATATGTGAATGAATGTTAAATATTGATTTAATCATTTATTCATAATTATTTAATAAAAGAGAAAATCAATTAAAGGTCAAAAGCCTTAATGGGCCAAATTCCGGAGGGAGAAGGGCCCATGAGGGAAAGGCAAGAGGAGAAAGGGCCAAGGGGGTGGCCGGTGGCCCTATTGGTCCAGCCCCCCATGTGGGGCCCATGAGGGGGTGGTCGGCGGCGCCTCCCCCCACCTCCTCCTCCTTTAGTCCCACCCCGGGACTTTGAGGGAGGTAGTACCTCCCCTCCCCTATATATAGTGGGGGTATTTGGCCAAATAAATACACACAATATTCAATAAAGATTTCCTCACTTTTGGGGAGACCTCCAATTGATATTCTCTCTCTCGTGACTGTGTTCCCAAGTTCGGACCGTGCGAACGAGAGACATCTTCACTGCGGAGCACCATCGCGCTGCCGGATTCGGGTCCAGGAGCTCTACTTCCACAACTGCTGCTGGATCGGGGAAGAGGGAGTCATCGTCAGGCACCGGATGCATGTAACTCCCCGCGAGGTGTCACACTTGAGGAACTCAAGTCATTGGAGCCATAGGAGCACAAGGACTTCATCACGACCTTGAGGTCGGCTTCGGCTCGTCTACATTAACCACGCTCTCCTGAGTGTTGGCAACGCTTTTCGGTCTTCAAGGGTACGTTCGTGAAAAGCCCCTCCCGTTACTACATTACTAATAGATAGGTCCTGGCAACATCAAGGGTTTAGGGGCGTATGGTAAAATTTTATTGTTTTCATACGCAGAACCCCTACACAACCAACTCTTAATGCCAATGTTTTAGCCCTCTTCCTTGGAAGGTCGACAGAGGATGGTTGGCCACGACCTTTACCTTGCTTTCGCCGAGACCATGAGTCACACCCTAAGCATGTTTCCTCCTTAATAGGTCAAGTCCTGAAGCCGGTCCCTAGAGATGTGAGGCAAGGTTGGTTTATCAGGGGCTCTATCGACCCCAAGCAACCCGTCCATGCTTACCTAAAGGGAATATGCCCGAGAGACAATAATAAAGTGGTTATTATCTTATTCCATGTTTATGATAAATGTTTATTTTGCATGCTATAATTGTATTGATCAGAAACGTCAATACATGTGTGTTTAATAAACAAAAAGGGTTCCTAGTTATGCCTCTCTTATAGACTAGCTCGTTGATTAACAAGATGATCAAGGTTTCCTGATCATGGACATTGGATGTTGTTAATAACGAGGTCACAACATTGGTGGAATGATGTGATGAACATTCATCCGAAGTATAGCATTACGATCAAAGTCATTATGTTTATATTTCTATAACATCATACGAAGTAATCTTTATCCTTAGACCATGAGATCATGTTAATTGCTAACACCAGAAAAGTATCTTGATAACATCAAATGTCACACCGTAACAGGGTGACTATAAAGGTGGGTTCAGTGCTACGAAGGTGTTATGTTGAGGCTCATGGATCAAGAGTGGGATTTGTCCATCCCGATGACGGATAGATATACTCTGGGCCCTCTCGGTGATATCACATTGAAATAGCTTGCAAGCAAGTGATGTGATCACTAGAATGTTATATCACGGGAACGAGAAAAGAGTGCATGTCGGAAACGAGATCAAACTAGGTATGGAGATACCGATGATCGAATCTCGGACATGTAATATATCGCGAGACAAAGGGATTTAGTTACAAGCATTAAAGGTTCTCACGATCACAGAAGTCATCGTTGAATGTGTAGGAGTCGATGGATCTCCGTGTCCCGCTGGCGATTATTGATCGGAGAGGGTCTCGATCATATACGCATTATTCATGAACCGTAGGGTGACACACTTAAGGGATACCACACCATTTGGAGCAAATATGTTTCAGATAAAGATTTAAGAAAGCTGGAATTATTTCAATAGACACCAAGCAGTTTGGTGAAATTGCTGAAATTGGTTCTGCATGTAATATTGAAATGTTGCAGGGGGTTTTATGTGAATGTTTGTTAATTAAAGTAATTAACAAATTTCTGAATAAAAATAATAAAAGAGTTTTATTAAATGAGAGAGCATTAAATTTGGAGAAATTTAATGCATTTAAAGTGGAGACTTTAAAAGAGAATGTGAAGGGGCATTTTAATGTGGAGGGGTTACCACCACATGAATGGAGGAGGTGAAGGGTCACCTCCCCATGCGCTGACCATGAAGGAGGTACCTCCCTCCTCCTATAAACGGCCCTCCTCTCCTCACGTCTCACACACACCTCCGTGTGAAGGATCTCTCTCCCCTCTAGTATTATTTCCCCATGGTCTCGGATTAGCGAGATACATGTTCCTGGCTTTATCTCGAAAGGAGCTTCCGCTGCTTTGCTGGAGCGAGGGACGGAGGTTGTCGGGGAACCGGACGTGTGTGCGATCACGGATGCACCGCTGCTTTGCGGTGCTGGACTTGGTGGTGCTGGAGCTGGATCTGAAGGACGTGCTGGAGCCGGACCTGCTCGGACTTCATCACGATCTTGAGATCAGCAAGTGTACGACTACATCAACCACGAGTTCCTACTCGTTAACAAAGCTTATTGTCTACGAGGGTAAGTTCTCGTTGGATGTATGTCCACCCGTTGCTTTGTACCTAGTAGATAGATCTTGGCATGTAGTTCACACCGTAGGATTTTTTTTGTTTTCTATGTTGCGGACCCAATAGTGGTATCAGAGCCTGATCTATGCTTAGGTGCTTAGCACGGGTAGTACACATATGTTGATATGTGGGCAATGATGATCATGTTATTGCATCTTCTATGTATTTTGGATATTGGTGGCATAGTGGGATGAAGCGGCCCGGACCAACCTTACATGTCATCGTACATGAGACCGGTTCCACGACTGACATGCAACTTGTTTTGCATAAGTGGTCGGGTGTCATCTCTCCTACTATAGTCAATATCTGATTTACAACGAGTTGCTAATAACTTAGTTATCCTCATTGTGGTTCATGTTCGTAGGTAAGAACGGTTATATCTCCGAAAGCCCTAAGCCACGTAAAACTTGCAATTGATAAATTAGAGGCGTCTAGTTTAGATCGTTGCTGGGCTAGTGTATTGATATGGTATTGTTGTAAGTAGATGTATGATAGATACTCTTACAACACACTCAACATGTAAGTTCCATAGACCTTGGCCTTACACACAAAGGAATGATAGAGATCATACCACGATGCAAGTGATAGAGATCAAATGCATGGACCATATCATCTCACTTTACACATTAGATGTTAGCATCTTATACTGCTAGTTTGGCGCTTTCTGTAGCATTGTAAGATGATCCCTCATTTAGATATCAAGATAAAAATGTGTTCTTCCTTAAGTATGAACCGTTCTATGGATCGTGTTTCGAGACATCACATGATGATCGGGTGTACTCGACTCTACGCTTTCATACAACGGGTGTAAGACAGTTTTACACACGCGAGTACTAAGGTTCTTACTTGGAGAGCCTAGCATGTACAGACATGGCCTTGGAACACGGACCGAAAGGTTAAGCATGAGTCATATAGTTGATGTGATGACCATATTGATGCTCGCCTTTGAAGCTACACCGACTCACGTGATGATCGGACTTGGTGTAGTGGATTTGGTTCATGTAATCACCAAAAAGGCACGAGGGATGTCGTTTTTGAGTGGGAGTTCATTTCTAATTTGGATTAGTCGAACTCAATTTGTCATAAACTAAATCAAAGTGAATTTGCATAATTTGTTGTAGTCATTCGCATCTATTCACTACCTTATGCTTAGTTTTTATTTGAGATAATAGAACTACAGAATTCTGGATATTTACTTTATGAACTGGCGTATTGTTTTGAATGTCAATTTAAAGTTTATAAGTCCTATTGCAAACTTTCAGCAAACTCTATTTACTCCATGAAGTTTAATAAGTAGTATTAAATCAAGAGTAAGAATTCCAATGTTAGTATCTAAAGTATCATGTTTGCCTCCATGATTATTGATATTCAAAAGGTTGTTTTAATATCAAGATTATATTGGAGCTGGAAATTGTTTCAGAAACCATCATGTGTGAAAGATATTGTGATATCTGAAACAATGTTTTTGGTTGCATTATGATAGAGTATAATTTAGCAAAATACATGTTCTCATATTGTATGAGAATTTGTGAAGGTTGGAGAGGCTAGGCGTCCTAATCTACCAAAAAGGTTTTGGGAACTGATATTATACTCGCGATTCTTCCTTATAGGCTATAGTAGCTTGATCATGAAAGTTGTCATGATAAGGATGAATAGAAGATGTAAGTAAAATGTTTACTACACTAATAGATTACTAAAGAATGGATTTTTGAAAGAATGCCAAACATTTGATGATGGTGATCCACTTCAAAGTGCAAGTCCAAAGGTATTAGTATTTGACTATATACAAGCTTTGTACCATGTGTCATGTTGATGACACCACTATTGATGTTGATAGATTCTTTTAAAAGAAAAGGAATTGCTGAAAGAGAATCTATAAAATATTTGGCAGAAAATAAAAGGTTGGAGATGTCCAACTTAGGTATATAGAAGATATACATGTTATGGCTGTATTCCTTGCTTGTTAAACAATGTGGTTCTTAGGTATTGGATATCGGTATTGGATACCAAATTGGTTGGTATGAAGTGTCATACAGGACAACGCAATTCATGAACTACAATGGCCTAAGTAACTAGCAAGAGAATGAGTGATGATGTTCATCGAAAACAAATAAAGTGTTATTGTGTTTTTCGTTGTCGTCAAACCTAGCCTTCAAGATTTGTTTTAATAATTGTTATTTTGTTCCGGTATTACGAGAACAATGGTTGTTCAAATAATTACCATATTCCATAAAGGATGGATGAACTTTTACAAGTCTAGTGAGAGAAATCACATCCATAAACACTATTGCTAAAATGTCGCAAGACAAATGATTGAAAGATCACTTATGAAGTGACATCGCTGTTTAAATTATATTGGAAAGAAAACATGAAGAAACTCCATGTTGATGGATTTTTGGAGTCTTTTGATTTTGATCAATTGACGCATGTGAGACTTTGCTCGAGATAATTGAAACTCCGTCCATAGGCCAGAGAGGAACGGATGACTAGCTTATTGGAAATTGCGCATGCTGATGTGCATAGTCCATTATGTGTAGCCATATGCGATGGATCTTTTTGCTTCATATGCTTTCTCCAGAAATTTAAGTGAATATATCTATATATTTACTTAATAAGGAAGAAGTATGAAACATTTGAAAATTGTTCAAAGACTTTCAAGATGAAGTGGAAAATCATTGTAACAAGAAAATAAAGAGTTTATGATTTGATTATAAAGGAAGATATTTGAGTTACATGTTTAGCAAAAACACCTAAGACTTGAGGAATTGTTCCATGATTTGTGTTTCCTGATAAACCATAGGAGTATGGCATATTCGAGAGATGAAATCAAACCATGTTTGACATGGTAAGATCAAGGGTGTCATTTATAAAACTGCCATTATGTTTTAAGGATTGAAGCTTTAGAGACTACCGCTTTTACACTGAAAAGAGCACCATCGTGATCCGTTGAAATGACACCATATGAGTTATGATTTGGGATAAAACCCGAATTGTCTTTTCTTAAATTTTGGTATGTTATGCATAAGTAAAATGTTTACAACCAAAGTCGGATAAGCATGTCTTTATAGGTTATCCCAAAGAATTTATTGGGAATTTCTCCATAACACCGAGGACAAAAGAGTTTGTCGCTTGGAAGGTCAAGTTTCTTGAGAAGGAATTTTTCGCGAAAAGTTAAGTGGGAGGACAATAGAACTTTGATAAGGTTTTTGAACCTTAGCTATATGTGCTAAGTAGCGCAGTGCCGGAAAGTGTCCCGGTGGCGGACACAATACTCATGGCTCCCGTGATTACAAAAGGTGTGATCTCGGAGATTAGAGTTCCTATAGAACCGTCTGGGTCGGTAAGAATCAAATAGTAAGATTTGATAAGCAAGTCGTTATTGTTTTGACAATGATGAACCGACTACATGCAAATAAGCGATGATGGGCCCTGACTCCATAAAATGACTAGAAGTCATAGAATCCGTGATAGTATCCATAGACGAGAAATCAAGTTTCTGAACTTGGAAGACCCTCCGGAAAGGCGTGAAGCCTATCGGTCATGTTTGGATCTATAAAGAAATAAACATGGATGTTTAACATCTATGAAATAGTCGACATGTTGGAAAGAAGTTTACGACAATGTTCAAGGAGTTGACTATGACAAGATTTGATCTTTCATAGCGATATTTAGTCTTGATGGATTAATGTAGCAACCACTACATATAATTTGGTATATGGTAGTTGAATAAACAAAACAAGGTTCTTCTAAAAGAACGGTAACCTAGGACGTGTACAAGACATAGTACGAAGGGTTTTGTTAATTCAAAGGGTGCTAAAAGGGCATGCAAACTTCAATAGTTGAAGTAAGCATAGCGGAGTTGGAATCTTCACCATGATGAAACTGTTAAAAGAGTTTAAATTCATTGGAGATGATGAAGATGCTTGCATTTGCAAGAAATTAAGTGGGGACTGAGACATATTTCTAATACATTATGTAGAGGACATATTGTTGATTGGAAATGATGTATCTTGTATTGACACAAGTTAAGAATTTCATTAAAATAAGATTTCGATGAAAGACTTGGGCAAAGCTGGAATATTTGGCATCAATATCTATATGGATAGATTAAGGCACAAATATGGTTGTGCCAGACATACATATATGAGATATTGAAAGGGTTCAATATAGAAACAACAAGAAAGGTTCTTGCTGCATGGAAAGAATTGTATCAAGATTCAAGTGTTTCAACACTTGGTGAGTAAAATCACATGAAGATTTTGATTGATTATACCATGATATGTATATATCCAGAATGTCCTATGCTCTAAATGTTATGAGCATATACCAGAATGATTCATGAGATGATCATTGGACAATAGTAAAGATATTCTTATGAGCTTTGGAAGAACTAAGAATATATCATGTATAAGTGACAAATAGTTAAAGGTAGTTCATTGTAAAGTGTTACATTGATACTAATTTTGTCACAAGATACAAATTAAATTTATCTCAATTTAGACTATGGGTGGCACAATATAATGGAAAGGATGTTCCATGATGGATTTGGATGAGTTCCAAAGTTGAGATATTGTGACGGATACTACAACAAAAGGCTAAGTATATAACTGCTATAGTAGCAGCAAAGGAGGGCATTTGTGTTAAGTAGTTTGTTATCAAACTAGGTGTGGTTCAAAGTGGGCTAATACTATGAAGATATATTGTGTGACAATAATATCAACATATTTTGAGCCGAACGAACTAAAGGTCTCACAAAAGGACCAAATTTATACAATGCCATCTTATTTGAGAATGAGTGATATGTAGAGACGCAAAGACATGTAAATACACACGGACCTGAAATTGTCAGATCCGGAGATTATGTTAACCACTAGCAATAGCGTATATGCAACACCAGAAAGCCATAGGTGTTTAATACGCAAAGTTTTTCAAACTAGATTATTGACTCTAGTGCAAGTGGGAGACTAAAGGGAATATGCCCGAGAGGCAATAATAAAGTGGTTATTATCTTATTCCATGTTTATGATAAATGTTTATTTTGCATGCTATAATTGTATTGATCGGAAACGTCAAATACATGTGTGTTTAATAAACAAAAAGGGTTCCTAGTTATGCCTCTCTTATAGACTAGCTCGTTGATTAACAAGATGATCAAGGTTTCCTGATCATGGACATTGGATGTTGTTAATAACGAGGTCACAACATTGGTGGAATGATGTGATGAACATTCATCCGAAGTATAGCATTACGATCAAAGTCATTATGTTTATATTGCTATAACATCATACGAAGTAATCTTTATCCTTAGACCATGAGATCATGTTAATTGCTAACACCGGAAAAGTATCTTGATAACATCAAACGTCACACCGTAATAGGGTGACTATAAAGGTGGGTTCAGTGCTACAAAGGTGTTATGTTGAGGCTCATGGATCAAGAGTGGGATTTGTCCATCCCGATGACGGATAGATATACTCTGGGCCCTCTCGGTGATATCACATTGAAATAGCTTGCAAGCAAGTGATGTGATCACTAGAATGTTATATCACGGGAACGAGAAAAGAGTGCATGTCGGAAACGAGATCAAACTAGGTATGGAGATACCAATGATCGAATCTCGGACATGTAATATATCGCGAGACAAAGGGATTTAGTTACAAGCGTTAAAGGTTCTCACGATCACAGAAGTCATCATTGAATGTGTAGGAGTCGGTACGGATCTCCGGGTCCCGCTGCTGATTATTGATCGGAGAGGGGTCTCGATCATGTCTGCATTATTCGCGAACCGTAGGGTGACACACTTAAGGTATACCGACACCATTTGGAGCAAATATGTTTGAGATAAAGATTTAAGAAAGCGCTGCAATTATTTCAATAGACACCGAAACTGTTTCGGGTGAAATTGCTGAAATTGGTTCTGCATGTAATATTGAAATGTTGCAGGGGGTTTTATGTGAATGTTTGTTAATTAAAGTAATTAACAAAATTCTGAATAAAAATAATAAAAGAGTTTTATTAAATGAGAGAGCATTAAATTTAGAGAAATTTAATGCATTTAAAGTGGAGACTTTAAAAGAGAATGTGAAGGGGCATTTTAATGTGGAGGGGTTACCACCACATGAATGGAGGAGGTGAAGGGTCACCTCCCCATGCATGACCATGAAGGAGGTACCCTCCTCCTCCTATAAAAGGCCCTCTCCTCACTTCTCACACACCTCCTTGTGAAGGATCTGTCCCCTCTAGTATTATTTCTCCATGGTCTCGGATTAGCGAGATACATGTTCCAGTGGCTTTATCTAGAAAGGAGTTCTTGCTTCGCTGCTTTCTGGAGAGAGGACGGAGGTTGTCGGGGAACCGAACATGTGTGCGATCACGGATGCACCGCTGCTGCGGTGCTGGACTTGGTAGTCTGGAGCTGGATCTGAAGGGCGTCTTTGGGCGGACCTTTCCGGACTTCATCATGATCTTGAGATCGGCAAGTGTACGACTACATCAACCACGAGTTCCTACTCGTTAACAAAGCTCGTTGTCTACGAGGGTAAGTTCTCGTTGGATGTATGTCCACCTGTTGCTTTGTACCTAGTAGATAGATCTTGGCGTGTAGTTCACACCGTAGGAAAATTTTTGTTTTCTATGTTGCGGACCCAACATTACCTACCTGTTATGATGCACCTTCACCCGTCAAATCTTTCAAAACATTTTCTATGCATATGTTAAATGGAACACCCGAACTATGTGACTCATGGAATCTACTAGGCAAGTTAGTTAGTCGAGGGGTTCCCAAGCCCCGTGTGGTTGTATGCTCGTCTCGGTTCCAAAGGCAAGAACTCGGTTCGTAGTGGTGGCGAGCATGGGACTACAAAAACCACATCCCACCGTGGCCTCCCATACCAGCCTTAGCATGTTTAACCTTTACCACTGATCTCACCTTATCAGTATACCTTGTTCTCCTATCATACTAGATTCTCTGCATTGGTACATCATCTGGATGAACCAGCATTGACAGCTAAGCATGGCTAAGCAAGACACAGATATAAGCTCTAGCAGTGCACACAAGCCAAACCTAGTTATGCTAGGAGCAGTGGATCAGGTAATATAAGATCAAAGGGAGTAATTCAATAGATAGGATACTCTATCTATCGATAAAATACCATAGTAGAATCGTATGCAACATGGCAAGAATTGAAATGCTTTCGAAACCATAGGTTTGTATAATGGTGGGACTATGCTTTCCTTTGCCTGTTGATAACCAAAAAGTAGGTCTTTGGAAGCCTTGTGCTTAACTTGATTATAGTTGATCAAGTATTGTTCATCGATCTTCGATGGTGTTGATCTCGGTCTTCAATCTCGATCTCGATATCGTATTCTATCGGGAAGAACCAAACACTAGAAAGAAAGTAAAACAATCAAGACATGGTATCGATGCAATAATCAAGCAAGGATGATGATATGATGAGTTAAATATTATTGAAATGGAACCCTAAGGCATGCTTGGCAGTTTAAGCTGCGTCCGAGGGGTGCAAACCCTAAAACAGGGAAGACCACGAAATCACCTACGGGGGTTCACTTTGTTCTTCTAATTAAACTTGTAAATGAAGCTGCTGAATAATGCATGATTTTGATGCTATAATATATATCTCATTTTTATGAACATTTTGATATATTATTAATATTTTTCTGACTTATAAATAATTAGTTATTGAATTTCTAGTATTTGACCATTTTCTGAATTTAAAACAAAAAGGAAAACAACTTTTTACACCGGGGCATTACCTAGCCGTAGTGGCTGCTAAAAGGGCCAGTGCCACATCGGTAGCCACGTAGGCATGTGGAACTAGCGACCGGTTTGACCGGGGCTGACCACGCCCGCTGTGACGTCGGCGTCACGTCACCATGATGTCAGCCTGGCCGACCCTCTCAGATCAACGGCGAGGATGGCGTTTGGTGGCAAACTGGGACGCATGGGTAGGCAGCCTAGGCGCAACACGACGCGGCGAACCCTATAGCGGCAACACCACTGGAAAATGGTTGTCGGCGCACGACAGTGTGCATCTCCGTGTCGACGAGCGACGAAGTGGCGCCAGCGAGCTGCTTTGGTAATAGCTAGAGGTGGACGACGAGGATATCCTCGACAAAACGGTAAGTGGCTTGGGCATTTGTTGGGCTTCGGCTGACGGGAGAGCTTTTTCTATCTGCTGCGCGCGTGGAGGCAGGAAGGAGAGAAATAGATGGGTTGCGGCCTGCTAGGGTCAGAGCTCTGTTTTTATTTCTGAAAACACTTTTCTATTTTTATTTCTCTTTTCCACTTTGCACACCCATTTCAAAACTGTTTTAGACTATTCCAAAAATACCACAGAGTGTATAAAATATGTAAAACACTTAGGGCCCTTGTATTCAAATTGGGCTTCAAGTATCTTGTACTTTTCAAAATCCAAAACCATTTGAAATAATTACAAAGAGAGGGGGAAGGATTAGGGTTTTAGGGTTTCTCATTAATTTTTTCTTTGTATGCATTTTAAAATATGATGCTCATGAATGCACAAACAAACCTTAATTGCTATTTAGTAGAACTATCGTTGTTATAACTCTATCCCCTTATGAGAATCTCGACCCGAGATTCCAAGGTAGGAAGACGGAAGAGAAATAGGGTCACTCTAAGGATAAGAGGGAAACACACTAAACAACACACCGAGTATCATGAAGGAGTGTTCGAAAACAACTCTGAGATGACAGCCATGAAACACGTCAAGGTAACAGAGGAAACATGAGGAGAAGGTTTCAAATTTTTAGACAGCTAGTCTTCATAAGGATTAAGACCATGGAGCTTCAGAAGGTTTTAATCTTCTGAAGAGGAAAGCTTCCAACTGAAAGAACATAACCACATACGTCGAGAGAGAACCTCTTCTAAATGACTTAAGTAGAGATTTCGTGGATACAGAGATATGGATAAACAAGTTGTTGAACTACTTTTGAAATAGAAGGGTCACTCTTCGTTTAACAGAAGGTCAAGACATAAAGGTGTTTTGTGGCGAGGACTCATAAGAGTCACAAGGAACATATAGCAAGAGAAACTTTTGATTACCAAAATCATAGTCACATTGTGAACATGATCGAGAAACAAAGGAAACTCTTTATTCATCCAGGATTATCAAAATCTTTGCCAAAGATCGTGATATCACTTTACACCACCAGAATGATTAAGTAATAAGATTCCTGATGACACGAAAAAAAGAAAATTCATTCTCAGACTTCAATTACTTGGCACAGCAAAAGGCTTGCCAACATAAAGGGTTTGGAGGATCGACCGAGAGACGAGACAACAAGTAAAGGTCAGACTTAGGATACAAAGGAAACCATAAGCACAACTCCTATACTAAATCATAGAAGATGCCTCGGGAAGGGTGGTTGTTATTTGCTGATTCAAGAGAACATGGCAATAGGCCTTCCGACTAATTGTGTCAACCATTACATCAATCTTGCCGATTTTCAAAGAGACCGATGTTAAAACCTTGATGAACACCAACCATCATATCTGCTTGAGATTCAGATTTGGCTAGGTGGAATGATACTTTAGAATCATCATGTATGAATAGAAGGTGTGCAACATTTACCATAAAGATAAAGTCACTAGATTCTCAAGATATGGACTACGGTTTCAAGCTCCAAAAGACTGAGCTAGATTGCTAGACCCATGTATTAGCAACTTGTTAGAGGACAACTGCTCATGCATGAAGTACTTGCAACGAAATACACATGTGTCCTTGAGGGAACAAAGATAAGTCTACTCAAATCCACGACGAAATCTTTCAACGTTTGCACATGAATCAAAGTAGGTTACTTCTAACATCCAGAACACATACTTCGAGATGACACAAAGAAGGTTCTTAAGAATTTCCAACATTAATGCCAAATGTTCCATATGAATCTAGTCTGACATGGAGAAGATAAGGATATTGTCGATGGGCTCAACAACAAACTTACCGAGATACTCTAGGAAGATGAACTCATATGTCATGTGAACAAGGAAAATTATTAGTGAGACCAAAACACATGACGACGTACTGAAATGAAACATCACGAGTAGAAACATCATCAAGATAGCTAATGATAACCCAAATCAAATCAAAGGCAGGGGAAGATAATATATCCATGAAGGACATACTATCTTTCTTCAGCACGAACAAATCTAGGCATCCCTTTAAGAAGGAACTAAGTCATATAGAACTCTTGTCTTACAACTCTCTAAGTTGTCGTTTAATCTCAGCCAACTAGTTCAGGGGTATCAAGTATGGATCCTTGGAGGAAGGAGCAGTTCAGAGAACTTGCTTGCTCAATAACTTGACAACACGTTCATGTGGCAAAATGGCGATACTTCTAGAAAGACATCCAGAATATCACGAACCACCGATATGTCACTTAGTTCGAGAGGTAACTTGCTTGGTAAGGAAGGAAGACACAATCTCAGAGCTTCGGCACGAGCCTAACTCTTTGACCGAAGGGAAAGTACCAGAATAATGAACTTAGTAGCACAATCATCCTTTGCTTGGTGATAGGGTTAACCATCATGCTAAGAATGACACAAATGTCCTTAGGGTTCAAAGCAATAGGAGTTGCTAAGAATCTCAGATGACCACGTTATTACACACATGCATCATTCATGAACACGTAAGCTTGGAGGAAGGGTGGGTAATATGTGTAAAAACATCACTTCATTAAGAGGGTCGTGAAACTCAACACAACCTCTTAGTGTAAAAGGGTGTGATACTCGAAGGCAGAGCAGTCAGAAACCAATCAATGCCTCTAGATCCACGGATTACAAAACTTTGACCTGATCCTAGATATGACAAGGTACCGTAGTTTGTTTCTCCTGACATTCTGAAATGGTTTGTCATGATGGACCACAAGAGTATCTTTCATAGGAATCGACCAATGCACATTTACTACTTGGCTATCAACTGGTAGGTAAAGGTCAGAAATAATAAGGGAAAAGGAACATGCTTATGATGGAATCCTGAGATTTGGATGCATAGATTATCAAGCTCTCGAAAACCAATGCAGAAGAGGGAAGAGGTGTGGCAGAGTCATGGGTATAGATGCAAGACTCATGAGGAGTACTCTTGTCATGATCTATTTGGTTGCATTAAAGAACATCTGCCATAGCTAGTGGTAGAGGAAGTCCTTAGTTGTCGAGATTCAATCGCGACAACAACCAGAAGCTCGAAGGCTAGATTTGTAGTACCAGCCATCCTCGGGTAATGTGTGAACATTAACAACATGGGACAACAATAATGGATCTTAGGTGAAAGATCAGCTTCATGTACAAGATTTATAACACCAGAATCCACTACAATTCGGGACCTTAGATTCAAGTCCAAGGGTTAAAACCCGAGAGATGAGTAACTGCTACTTGAGTGACACAACGTACACTACGAGGTAGTAATCACAAGGTAGATTTCAAAAGAAGATACAACTTCTGAAACCCAACAAGTGAAAAGAAGGCACACGAGGCAAAAGGAAACCACGAAGCCTAGAGCATAACACTATGGCACATTATATTGTAGGTGCCAAAAAACAGAGAGATCATGATGGAAAGGAATCTCTCAACTGAAGCAACACACACTACACACAACTCTAGAGAACTCAATGCTAGGTCAACTGGTTGAGAAACGTCATGCTTGGAAGGTACCTAAGCTTTGAAAGACTAGAAGAGATATCAAAACTTGTTCAAATCAACACAATATAAGATGACCCAAAGTTAGAGCAATACCATATAAGGAGCAAAAGAAGCATACTAGAGTTTTCACAAACTTTTCATCTTTGAAATAGTTTTCACAAGCACTAGACTCAACATCGACTAATAGAAAGGTTTTCCTACAATCGGTACTGCTCTGATACCAAGAACTATGACACCCCCGGTATCAAGGTTAAACAAATCCCAGACCTTGGCCTGACATAAGCTTAACCTAGAGCTGGATTACATCTAGTGAAGAATCGGTAACACAATAGTAACCATGCGACACAAAATTATTACAGCAAGCTCATAGCTAACTAGAGAACCAAAATATTACAAGCAGAGGTCACTGACCACAAACATCAAACAACAAGGCAAATTATGCTATTAAGTATAGCAAAATTAACAAATGGCCTAAGAGGCCTGAAGCATAACGATGATGTCCCAACCCATAGATTCCAGGTTGTCGATCGGGAACCCCAAGCTACTCATCGATGTCGATAGTGTACCAAACTTGTCTTCAGGGAACACTTACTCTGCTACAAAAGTATCAACAAAGTAAGGGTGAGTATAAGGTGTACTCTGCAAGACTTATGGCTGGTGGGGTTATTTTTCATAAAGACATCTCTGTTTATAAAAAAGAGGGGGAAGAAGCTAGACTAATCAGAACATTTTAAAAGGGGATAAGAGAGCGACATATCCAAAGTATTGATCATCATCTTTGATATCCACCAAAACCTCATCATCACTTGTCAACTACAACCACCCCCTCGTATCTATGAGGAAGCATCCTTAAGCACACATTGAAACCTCCAAAATTTACGATTAGGTTAAAGTTCTCTATGATCTTAGAATTCGGTCACCAATCGTTCATAACCGTGAACACGTCTTTTAAAAGATTTAACCCTGCAGGGGTGTACAACTTTACCCACACGTACCAACTGACTCCTAATGCCAACGTTTTAGCCCTCTTCCTTGGAAGGCCGGTAGAGGGTGGTTGGCCACGACCTTTATCTTGCTTTCGCTGAGACCACGAGTCACGCCCTAAGGATGGTTCCGCCGTAACGGGTCAAGTCCCGAAGTCGGTCCCTAGAGATGTGAGGCAAGGTTGATTTATCAAGGGCTCTATCGATCCCAAGCAACCTCGGCCACGCTTACCTACCTGTTATGGTGCACCTTCACCCGCCAAATCTTTCAAAGCATTTTCTATGCATATGTCAAATGGAACACCCGAACTATGTGACTCATGGAATCTACTAGGCAAGTTAGTCAGTCGAGGGGTTCCCAAGCCTCGTGTGGTTATACGCTCGTCTCGATTCCAAAGGCAAGAAATCGGTTCCTAGTGGTGGCGAGCATGGGACTACAAAAACCACATCCCGCAGTGGCCTCCCATACAAGCCTTAGCATGTTTAACCTTTACCACTGATCTCACCTTATCAGTATACCTTATTCTCCTGTCATACTAGATTCTCGTCATTGGTACATCATCTGGATGAACCAACACTAACCGCTAAGCATGGCTAAGAAAGACACGGATATAAGCTCTAGCAGTGCACACAAGCCAAACCTAGTTATGCTAGGAGCACCAAACCTAGTTATGCTAGGAGAAGTGGATCAGGTAATATAAGCTCAAAGGGAGTAATGCAACAGATATGATACTCTATCTGTCGATAAAATACCACAGTAGAATCGTATGCAATATGTCAAGAATTGAAATGCTTTCGAAACCATAGGTTTATATAATGGTGGGGCTATGCTTGCCTTTGCCTGTTGATAAAAAATCAGATCTTTGGAAGCCTTGTGCTTGACTTGATTATAGTTGATCAAGTGATGTTCATCGATCTTCGATGGTGTTGATCTCAATCTTCATCCTCGATCTCGATATTGTATTCTATCGAGAAGAACCAAACACCGTAAAGAAAGGGAAACAATCAACACATGGCATCGATGCAATGCTCAAGCAAGGATGATGATATGACAAGTCAAATAGTATTGAAATGGAACCCTAAGGCATGCTTGGCAGTTTAAATGGCATCCGAGAGGTGCAAACCCTAATACAGGGAATACCCCGGAATCACCTACGGGGGTTCACTTTGTTGTTCTAATTAAACTTGCAATTGAAGTTGCTGAATAATGCATGATTTTAATGCTATAAGATAGATCTCATTTTTCTAAACATTTTGATATATTATTCATATTTTTCTGACTTATAAATAATTATTTATTAAATTTCTAGTATTTAACCATTTTCTGAATTTAAAACAAAAATGGAAATTACTTTTTACACTGGGGCATTACCTAGCCCTACTGGCTGACAGATGGGCCCAGTGCCACATCGGTAACCACATAGGCGTGTGAGACCAGCAACCGGTTTGACCGGGAATGACCGTGCCCGCCGTGACGTTGATGTGACGTCACCATTACATCAGCCTGGCCAGCCCTCTGATATCGATGGTGGGGACGGCGTTTGGTGGTGAACTAGGACGCGTGGGTAGGCGGGCTAGACGCAGCACGACGCGGCGAACCCTATAGCAATGGCGCCATCAGAAAATGGTCGCCGGAGCAACCTGCGCAACCACGGCGCACGACGGCGTGCATCTCCACACCGGCGAGCGACGTAGTGGCACTAGCGAGTTGCTTCGGTAGCAGACAAAGGTGGATGACGAGGATAGCCTCAACAAAACAGTAAGTGGCTTGGGCCTCTGTCAAAGGCGGCGGCAGGGGTATTCACCTGTATGTAAACGAATACCTATGATTCTTTGCAAAAAAAAGTTTATACTCTGCCCGTACAGCCTAAAGCCCACTAGCCCCACATGCCATAGGCAGAACTGCCCACGATTGCATAGCGGCATGATCCGTTTGGCTCTTTGAGTCTCGCACGGAGTCGCCTCTTGCCACGCGTAGCTCTCCTCTAGTCTCTCGCCCAAACGCACAGCCCGCGGCACTACAGGTGGAAGCCTAGCGAGCCACCGACGGTGAGGCGGTGATCGGCGGGCGATCGACGACGGTCTGATTAATCATCGCGGCGGCAGTCTGTGTTGCGTCCAGGTATTTATCTCATCTAGTCTTTTTTGAATAGCCGTAGTGCACAGGGATTAGGGATAGGGCATATACCTATAGTAGATTAGACCAGATTAGACCACTAGCCATTAGGGATTATTGGTATATAATTGTAGAAATTGCGAGAGAGATCTGCAGATACAATTTTATACATTGGGGAAGAGTAACATATTAGCATATTAGCTTCTATTTCAATCATAGATGCAAAAAGATTGCCAGATTACCTTGTAATTATTCTGAATTTCTCCCTTGTTTTTGTTGTAATGTAGATGAAAAATAAGAGTGCTACCGATAGTAGCATATTTGCATTGTGGGAAATAGCTTCAAATGCAAAGAAGGCAGATGAAACATCCACACCAAATCAAATTGTTGCTGCCACTAGTAGCACTCCTCTTCAGCTTCAGAATAATTTGCAATTTGTGGTAGCCCAAGCAGAGGATGTAGAACCTGAACCAGAAAGAAGAGGCGCGGACTCAACCCCAATTGTATAAGATGACAAAGCACTTGATGAAGAGGATGAACCAACACAAGCAGATTTGGGAGCACTCGAACATGATCTTGGGAAGCGGATTCCCATCTTAAGGTATGCTGTCAATGATCAAGATAGAGTAAGAAGGAGATACATTGAGATGGGTCCATGTCAACCAAAGAATCATACATTTCAGTTTACAAATAAAAGTGGAATTGACCGTCGCTTTTGTAGTGTTTGGTTTAAAGAATATCCATGGATTGAGTATAGTGTGGAAAAAGATGCCGCTTTCTGCTTTGTTTGCTATTTGTTCAAGGATAGAACAGAATGTCCAGGTGGAGATTCATTTGTGAAGAAATGGTTTAGGAACTGGAACCTAAAATCGAGATTGAAGAGACATGAAGGTGGTGTTAGTAGTGCTCATGCTGAAGCTCAAGAAAAATATGATATGTTTACTACACCATCAACATCTATCTGAGAGTCTCTTGCTTCAAACACCTCACAATACAAGGCTTTGTATAAGCTGCGTTTGACATGGACACTCAAGTGTTTGAGATTTCTATTGCGCCGAGGCTTGGCATTTAGAGCACATGATGAAAGTGAAGGCTCTCTAAACAAAGGAAATTTCCTTGAGCTTTTAAATTGGCTAGCGGGAAATTTTGAAGAGGTTGACAGGGTTGTTCTTAACAGTGCTCCACAGAACTGCAGGATGACTCACCATGATATACAACATGAGTTGATAAAATGTTGTGCGCATGAGACTACTAAACTAGTCATGGAAGAACTTGATGGTGGTCATTTTGCAATACTTGCAGATGAGTCTAGTGATGTGTACCAGAATGAACAGTTGGCTGTTTGCTTGCGTTATGTTGATAAGAAAGGAAGGGCAGTTGTAAGATTTCTTGGTCTTGCTCATGTTGAAGATACTACCTCTTTGACACTTAAAGCTGCAATTCAACAAATGCTTATGAAGTATAATTTGACCTTTGTGATGGTTCGTGGGCAAGGATATGATGGAGCTAGTAACATGAAAGGTAATGCTAATGGCCTGAAAAAACTAATTATGGATGACTCTCCTTCTGCCTATTATGTTCATTGTTTTGCCCATCAACTACAGTTAACTCTTGTTGCTGTTGCTAAGGAAAGTGGTGATTGTACTTGGTTCTTTCAGCAACTTGAATACTTATTAAATGCTCTTGGCATGTTTGGTAAAAAATGAGAATGCTTCAGATAGCTCAGGCCGAGGAACTAATTGATGCATTGGAGTTGGAAGAAGTAGAAACAGGGAGTGGGCTCAATCAGGAAATGGGTTTGGCAAGGCCATGTGATACACGTTGGGGCTCTCACTTCAGAACTGTGAGTCGTGTCATCTCTATGTATTCTGCAATACGACGAGTCCTCGTCAAAATTGGAAAAGAGTACCATGGTGCACAGGCCGTAGCGGCTCTAACTGTGTTGACATCATTTCGTTCATTTGAGTTTGTTTTCATGGCACACTTGTTGGAAGAAATATTGGGATACACAGATGATTTGAGCAGAGCTTTACAAAGGAAAGACCAAGAGATTGTTCATGCTATTGAGCTAGTTGATCTCACAAAGTATCACCTAGAAATCTTGAGGGCTGATCCTGGATGGGACGATTTTCTTACAAAGGTCACATCTTTTTGTACAAAGCATAAGATCAAATTTGTTGATATGAAGGGTCCTTACTTTCCTATTGGGTGACCTAAAAGGGGTTTCTATAATGGTGCAATGAATTTCCATCGCTTCCATGTTGATATGTTTGTGAGTGTCATTGATAGGCAAATCTGTGAGCTGAATAACATATTTGATGAGGTAAACACAGTTCTACTTTCTTGCATGGCAGCATTCAGTCTTCTTCATTCATTTGCTTGTTATGATCAAAAGAGTTTGGTTAGGCTTGCTACAAAGTTTTATGCTAATGATTTCACAAGTTATGAACTTCCAAGACTTCCATGGCAATTAGACATGTATATTAGTCATGTGTGTAGAGATGAAAGGTTTCAAAACTTGAAGAATCTAGTTCAGCTATCAGTTATGCTAGTAGAGACAAACAAGCATGCACAATATTTTGATGTCTACAAGCTTCTTAAGTTGGTATTGATTCTACCGGTAGCTACTGCCAGTGTTGAAAGGGTATTCTCCTCAATGAACTATGTGAAGAATAAGTTAAGGAACAAAATGGGTGATGAATACTTGAACAATTGTTTGGTCACATTTGTTGAGAGAGAATTCTTCAATCAAGTGAAGGATGAGGATGTCATCAATCTCTTCAATCAAGGCGATCGCAGAGTTGTCTTGTAATTTGTAGGATTGGGATGGGGATTTGATCATTTCTTTAATCAAGAGGTAATGCCTCTATTCTAAATTATTATTGTACTACTGCAGTATTTATAGTTATTATGCAACTATGGTATTATATTTTATAAACTGTTACTTGATTTAAAATTTGTTATTTTGGTACTATTTTTGTTAGTCTGGTATTATTTTGTGCGTGTGCTATCAATTTTTATAGTTTATATATTGCATTGAGAAAAATCTATAATGAATACCTAGTAACCAAAATCTGGAGCCGCCACTGGCCTCTGTTGGGCTTCGGCTGGCTGGCGGACTTCTGCTATTTGCTGCACACACGGAGGAAGGAGAGAAATAGAAGGGCTGCAGCCTACTAGGGTTCGATCTTTGTTTTTATTTCTGAAAACACTTTTCTATCTTTGTTTCTCTTTTCCACTTTGCAAACCCATTTGAAATCTGTTTTAGACTATTTCAAAATACCAACGAGTGTATAAAATTGATGACCCACAAGTATAGGGGGTATATCGCAGTATTTTCGAGGGAAGTGAAACCCAATTTATTGATTCGACACAAGGGGAGCCAAAGAATATTTATAAGCCTTAACAACTGAGTTGTCAATTCAACTACACCTGGAAACAATCTTGCTCACAGCAGTTTATCAGTAGCAACAGTTTTGTAGTAGGAATAGTAAAGTAATAGCAGTAGTAAAAGTAAAGACGATAGTAACAATTGCAGTAAACAGTAGGATTCGAGTGTGGTAGGCATAGGGATGGATGGACGGGCTTTGCATGGACAAGACAATTCATATAGCAATCAGAACATAGGGAAATTGCAGATAAATAAGATAAAGCATCCAAGTACTAAATAATCCTAGGCATGTGTTCCATATATAGTAATACGTGCTCGCAATGAGAACTTGCACAACATATTTTGTCCTGCCAGCCCGTTTGCAGTGGGGCCTCAAGGAAACTACTGGCAATTAAGGTGCTCCTTTTAATAGAACACCGGAGCAAAGCATTAACACTCCATGACCACATGTGATCCTCACATCAAAGCCATTCCCTCCAGTTATCCCGATTTCTGTCACTTCGGGGCCTTTGGTTCTGGACAACAATATGTGTATACAACTTGCAGGTAAGACCAAAAACAATACTATCATAATGAATCAATAACATGTTCAGATCTGAAATCATGGCACTCGGGCCCTAGTGACAAGCATTAAGCATAACAAGTCGCAACAAAGTCAAAAAGCACTAATAGAAGATACTAGGCACCATGCCTTAACAATCCGATGCCATTACATGAACGATCTCATCCAATCCCTACCATCCCCATAGCCTATAGCGAGGTATTACTCACTCATAGATGGGGGAAACATGGATGGTCGATGGAGAAGCGATGGTGATGATGATGGCGATGATCTCCTCCAATTCCTCATCCCGACAGGGTGCCAGAACGGAGTTTCTGGTTCTGAATCGTGGAATCTAGTGGTGGCGGCGGAGCGGAATTCTTTCTGGAAAAACATCGACCCCCCCCTGAGTTTTTAGGTCAGAAGGCAACTTATAGGCGAAGAGGGAGACCGAGGAGGTGTCTGGGCGGCCAGACCACCCCTGGCGGCCGGGCCAGCCTGCTTGGCCGGTGGTGTGGCTGGGCCCCAGCCCCACTCCGTCTCGTATTCTGGCTCCGGGAGTCTTCTGGTGAAATATGATTTTTGGCATATTTTCCGGGATTTTTCCTGATAGTTGATTTTCTGCACAAAAACTAGACACCAAAGTAATTCTGCTGAAAACAGTAGTTGCATCCAAATCACACAAGTTTAGAGGAAAAGCAATAGCAAAAGTGTTTGGGAAAGTAGATACGTTTTGGACGTATCAACTCCCCCAAGCTTAGCTTATTGCTTGTCCTCAAGCAATTCCGTTGAAAACTCAGTGCGATAAAAGAAACTTTCACGAACACATTTGCTTCATATGATGTATATATTCTTAGCATGTGATCAACTACTTAGACAATTCATAATAAGGAGTATGCAACTAAGTTTACTTAATAGGCATTGCAAGCTATGAAGAGATTCCAACTCAAAAATAATAAGTAGCATGAAACATAAACATAAGCAACATTACAATGCTCATAACAAGGTATGATAGAGTGGTATCTCGCTTGCCTTTGATTATGAATGCCAAGGCACCTCTGAAGTTCAGGTGCAGACTAGAAGTAAAGATATCAAAGATACAAGCATGAAAGTCATAACACAAATAATCAAGTTTTGAGACAAGCACATTACACTAAGAATGACAACTATGCTCTCAAGAAGGTGCTCATAGAATATGTGGAGACTCGACAAGGAAATGAAAAGGTTTTGAATAGTTTGAAAGGCTTCTAAATTCTGAAAGTATGGTACTCATTAGCTTTGAGCTCTCATTGCCCCTATCATAAGAATCTTTAATATGGTTAAGGTGAAAGTGAGGTCCAATCTAAGTTATATGCTTGACAGACTATAAACTGGAAATCCCATGTCCCTTGAGTACGAGGGTCGCTCGTCATGCTACTCAACTTTAGTTACCGGTAAGTTCTTGTCATCATAAATACGTGTGTATCATAGAGAACCGCCAACGGGGTACCCCTTGCCCGATGATACGGAAGAATCCCCATATCAAAATGACAAGGCAAGCAGACAATGAGTATCTCAGCAATCTTCTTATTTACCATGGGAAAATGGTGCCTTTTTCTCTCTTTCCTCTTTTCTCAAATCTCTTTTTTCTTTTTCTCAATAGCTATCTCTCTCTTTTTTATAAGAAGAATGCTTCATAGATACTTATTATGGTTACGCTGCAGGTTTCCACCATGACATCATGGATTAGACCGGCGGCCCATGCGTTTCTCTAACACACATACATAACTCCATGGACTTACAAGCTCCCCTTTTATTTCACACTGACGACATCCGCAAACAAAAGAGCATGGTATCAACTAGGTATATATTTACAGGTGTTGAAAGCGTTCCCCGTGACAACGCAGTTACGCTAATCTGCCTATAATTTGCAAGCATATAACTTTCATGGATAGTCACAATGGTTCAGGTTTATTAAGTGCGGGAAATAAAGTGTGCCATCAAGTTTGTGAGAGCTTTACTAACTAACTTTCTCATAACAAGCAAACATTTTATTCGGAAGAAAACAAGGCATATTGAATATGCACAGAAATAGCAAATGATGCTAATAGGTAGGTATGGTGGACACTTTTGGCAATATTTGGTTTTAGGGAGTTGGGAACATGAGTAAAACATACTCAGTGTAAGTGAAGGCTAGGAATAGTAAGGGAGCGACAAACGAGAGAGCAATAACTATCATAATCATGCTTGCAGCAAAACATGACTAATCATGGCATGAAAGTGATTCAAGACCCTCAAGGCAAAATAATTCATCGAGGCTTAACTGATTATTTCAGTCATATGCATGCGTCAGCATGTGCCAAGTCAATTCAAATGAAACATTCAGAGGAGGATACCATGGTGTCATACCAAGTTATGAATAGAGTAATGCAAGCAAACATTCATATGACATGCTACAAACTATTAGCAAGCTGGAACTAATCATATGAAAGCAAGAACTACTAAGCATCCATGAATAACATACACCCTACATGAACAGACTAAGCATGCCCACTATGATGATTATATGTACAAAAATGAAAACAAATAGAGTTTGTTACCAGCCTCTTACCACACCTCAAGTTGTCATTAATCCTCATTATTGCCCTTCACTTGTGTGGCTTGAATAATAATAATATGAAACCAAATTCCACTGAGAACTGCTGAACCCTACAACAAACTCACAAAACCAAAGAAGAAGAACAAATATTTTTGGTGTTTTCTATTTTAAAACAAGAACCAAAAAGGAAGAACAAGCAAAGCAAAATATTTTTGGGTTTTTCGAATAGTTCAAACAAAGCACAAAGGGAAAAGCAAACCAAGGCAAAAATAAGAAGAAGCAAACAAAGAGAAACAACAGAAATATTTTTGGTCTTTTTGTGTTTTAAGAAAGAAAAAAGAAAGAAAGAACAAAAACTAGAAAGAGAACAAAACATGAATATACAAAGTACCAACACAAAATGATATGGAGATGAGTGCGATGTCGGCGTACCACCCCCCAAGCTTAGGCTTTTGGCCTAAGTGGGTGTCAATACAGATACGAGTAAGGGTTCCAAGCAGGCGGGTCATTGTAAGCATGATTGTAGTTGGGCCCTTGGGAAGAAGAAGAAGCTCCCCAATCATAGGTAGGATGCTGATATGAAGACTCCCCCTCATTCGAGGGCTGGACCGAATCATCCGTGACCTCCCTTCTAGTATCCTGCTCCTGTTGAGAGAGCTCTCCCAAGTACGTATCAAACTCCTCCTCCATGAGGGACCATCCTACCCTATTATCAAGGTTAAACAAAACAGGTGCAGGCAAAAGAACAACACGCTCGTACTTGCTCCTTCTCCAACTAGCTTTGAGAAAGGTTATTTCATAAGACAACTCACTCAAACTAGCCCACGAAGAAACAAATTTATGCTGTATCATGGAATTAAGATCAAGCCTTTCTATGGGAAACTGTAGGTCTAGATGATGAGGCACTAAACCATGCAATGCTAGTAAACGAGAAGCAATGATACCCCCACAAATTCCACCTTTCTCGCGGTTAGCAGCAAGACGGAAAGCTATCAAAGCACCCAAGTTGTAAGACCTATCTCGTTTAAGAGTAGCAGAGATGAATGCTAGATCATATGAAGATAACTTATTGGCAGTTTTCCTATCAAGAACACACTTGGCAATAAAGTAGGCAAAGTAGCGAATGGAAGGGAGATGAATGTTACGGATTTTTCCGTTCTCCTTCGAGAAGCTGCTCCCTTGGTAAATTTCTGCGTACAAGTCCATGAGTGGTGCAGGTCGCTCTTTAATCCTTCCACGTGATCTCCACTGAGGTACCTTAATAGCTGCACAAAAGTCATCGAGAGAGAGGTCGACAACTATATTGTAAATTTTGTAATGGACCATAGGGTTAGGCAAAGAGTGACTAAATCGAAAGTCCTGCACCACAGACATAGTTAGTTTCACAAATTGACAGGGTTCATCCTCCACAAAGTGATCCAATCCTGCATTAGCAACCAAAGTATGGAAGTCCTGGGAAATTCCTGCAGCCCTCATGAATTCGGAGCATGGATAGATGGAAGGAAAGACTTCCTCTTATCGATGAACCTTCATAACCTCAAGCACCCTCAGTTAATGTTGGTTTAGTTGATGCTCATTCATCTTCTATTCTAAAATTTAAACATCTATTAAACAAGTGATTGCAAAGTGAATATAATAAAGGGCACTACTCATAGGGACTTGTATAAGGCCTACACATGCATCAAAACTATATCTCTAAGTATCAAACAAGCTTACAAGCTCTCATAACCTGTCACCTACAGCAGCAAAATACTCAAGATATAAACCACTAAACACAAATCTACTTGGACAAGCGGAGGAGTCACATACCGGAGAACAAATGCTCCAAATTTCAGCAGCAAAGATGGGCTGAGCAAGGAGATCGAAAAATCGAGGGCAAGCACAACAAGAACGCGATTTCGAGCAATGAACCGGTGTTTACTCGGGAGAGAGAAGAAAGTGGCAAGTGAGAGAGTGAGTAGAGGGCCAGGGGTGGCCCACACCATAGGCAGGCGCGCCCCTGGGCTGGCCGCACCACCAGGTGGTGTGCCTTCCTGGTGGCCCCCCGGTACCTTCCATGCACTCCTCTGCCCCTTTTTTCACGTAAAAATTTAATATGAATTTTCTGAAATTTTTCGAGACACTTTATTTTTGAGCAATTTTCAGGCATAGATGAATGATTTTCTGACAGAAAGATTTTTTTGGAATGATGCAATGACAAAACAAGGCTAGAACTACAGAAATTCTAAGACACCCTAACATGCAAGCAACTAGCAACAGAAAAGAAAACTAAACGAAAGCAAAAACTAAAATGGATAGAATAGAAGTAAGCGGAGATAATCATGGTGAAAACATTGTTTTGTTCAATGAAATCCTTTTGTTAACAAGGTTGACCAGGTCTTGTTACCAAAACAATTTTATATGAAACAAAACTTTGTATTCCACTAATGATTATGTTACCTCAACCTTGATAGCAATGGTCCCAATCATAATAGATTCCAATTTTTCTCTTGGTATGGGACAATATATTTGTCCAACTTGAATGCCCTCAACATGTTCAATTGAATTCAAACCATAATTCCTATCAATCTTCTTGGGTAAATAGACAGTATGTTCCTTGTCATTAACATTGAAAGTCACCTTTCCTTGGTTACAATTAATAACAGCTCCTGCAGTATTAAGAAAAGGTCTCCCAAGAATAATAGACATATTATCATCTTCAGGCATTTCAAGCACAACAAAATCAGTTAGTATCAAGCAATTATGAGCCACTTGAACAGGTACATCCTCACATATACCAACAGGAATAGTGGTAGATTTATCAGCCATTTGCAAAGATATACCAATTGGTATTAGTTTTTCCAGTTGAAGTCTCTTATAGAGAGAAAAAGGCATAACACTAACTCCAGCTCCCAAATCACACAAAGCAGTTCTAACATAAGTATTCTTAATAGAGCAAGGATAGTTGGAATCCCTGAGTCTCCAAGTTTCTTTGGAACCTTACCATTAAAGGAATAATTAGCAAGCAAAGTAGAGATTTCTTCATTAGGGATCTTCCTTTTATTCGAGACAATATCCTTCATATACTTTGAGTAAGGAGGCAATTTAATAGCATCAGTCAAAGAAATTTGCAAGAATAAAGGTTTCATCCACTCACAAAACTTATTATAGTGTTTATCTTCCTTTGACTTGTGTTTCTTATCGTGGAAAGGCATAGGTTTTTGGACCCAAGGCTCTCTTTCACTACCATGTTTCTTAGCTACAAAATCTTCTTTAGTGTATTTAGTATTCTTAGTATGCTTTTCAGGTTCTTCTTCAACTTTTTTCTTTATCAGGAACATCATTTTCTTCATTACCACTTTCAGTTTCAGCATCAGAGACAGATATACTATTAGGATCTTCAGCAGGTTCAGAGGGTTCTACAATAGTTTTATGTTTCTTTTTTATTTTCTTACGAGTAGTACCACTATTTTTAGCTTGTTGAGAATCCTGCTCAATTATTTTAGGACGCCCCTCAGGATATAGAGGATCCTGTGTAGCAGCACCACTTCTAATTCTAATTTCATAAGCACGCTTTTCTTTAGCAGCATTAACTAGCAAGTCTTTTTGCACTTTAATAAGTTGATCTATTTGAGTTTGAACCATTTGAAAATGTTTAACAAGCATTTTAACATCATTAGAGGTTCTTTCCACAATATCCTTCAACTCAACAATATCTCTAGAGTTTTCCATTAGATGATTTTGCACCCTTTTATTAAAATTATCTTGCTTAACAATAAAAATATCAAATTCTTCTAAGCATTGATCAGGAGGTTTAGAGTAAGGGATATCACCTTCATCAAAGTGTTGGAGAGAGTGTACCTCAATAGTGGATGAATGGGGAATTGGCTTACATAATTCTTCTATAGGAGGTAAATTCTTGACTTCTGCAGCTTTAATTCCCTTCTCCCTAAGGCATTTCTTAGCTTCCTTCATCACTTCATCATTTAATTCAATAACTCCCCTCTTCTTAGAAGATGGTATAGGCGCCGGTACAGCTGGTTCAGGTATAATTGTTTCAGGTATAGTTGGTTCAGGAGGAGTCCAATCTTCATAGTTCTTGCTTATTTTAGCCATTAATTCCTTAGCTTTCTTGGGAGTCCTATTCCTAAAAACACAATCAGCACAACTATCCAGGTATGTCCTAGATTCTTCAATTAGTCCATTATAAAATATATCAAGAAGCTCATTCTTAGGTAATGGACATCCAGCCTATGCATGAATCAAAGCACAAAACCTTGCCCATGATTTAGGCAATATCTCTTTTTCTCCCTGTTTAAAATCAAAAGGTTCCTGTAAAATACCATGTCTAGCACTAGGAGGAAAATATTTCTGCAGGAAAGTACTAATCAAGCAATCAGGGCTATCAATAGATCCAGGAGGTAAGTTATTAAACCAAGTTTTAGCTTCTCATTTCAGTGAAAAAGGGAAAATCTTAGCAACAAAGTAGGTGCGCATCTTAATATCATCAGAAAACATGCCACTCATGGTAGAAAACTCAGTCATATGTGCTACCGCACTTTCATTCTTAGTCCCACAAAAAGGTTCTTTCTCAACAATAGCTATGTAAGATAGATCAAGAGAGAAATCATAATCTTTATCTTTAATGTTTATGGGAGAAGCAGCAAACTTAGCATTAGGAGACAATTTGGGTCTAATAGTACGCCTCTCAAGGAGACTCTTAGCAGCACTCCTATCATGGGTGTTTTGACATTCTTTAATAAATTCATCGGTGATCTCAACATAACCGTCTTCAATATCATAGCTTCCTCTAGACTCAGGTGAACTAACAGGTGTAGTAGTGTCTTCATTAGGAGTTTCAGTATTTCCATCTATAGTTCTAGCAATCGTAGCATCTAGGAAAGGACCTAATGAATCACTCTTATCAAGCACAATAGAAGCAGCATTATAAGTATCAGAAGTTTCAGATTCAGCGGTAGTAGCAGTGTGTGTAGCATGTGTATGTGGTGGTGTAAGGAGCTTACTCATAACAAACGGTGAATCAAGAGCAATAGAGGTGTTCAGAACCCGTATCTCTTCTTGTAGTGTGTTCCTTGCCATCAAGAGACTTACCCATGATGGATGGATAGCAGCGAACAATAGTGATTCCAAGTGAACTTGATAAATAAAGCTATGCTCCCCGGCAATGGCGCTAGAAAATTGTCTTGATGACCCACAAGTATAGGGGGTGTATCGAAGTATTTTCGAGGGAAGTGAAACCCAATTTATTGATTCGACACAAGGGGAGCCAACGAATATTTATAAGCCTTAACAACTGAGTTGTCAATTCAGCTGCACCTGGAAACAATTTTGTAGAAGGAATAGTAAAGTAATAGCAATAGTAAAAGTAAAGACGATAGTAACAATTGCAGTAAACAGTAGGATTCGAGTGCGGTAGGCATAGGGATGGATGGACGGGCGTTGCATGGACAAGACAATTCATATAGCAATCAGAACATAGGGCAATTGCAGATAAATAAGATAAAGAATCCAAGTACTAAATAATCCTAGGCATGTGTTCCATATATAGTCATGCGTGCTCGCAATGAGAACTTGCACAACATCTTTTGTCAACGGGGCCTCAAGGGAACTACTGGCAATTAAGATGCTCATTTTAATAGAACACCGGAGCAAAGCATTAACACTCCATGAACACATGTGATCCTCACATCAAAGCCATTCCCTCCGGTTATCCCGATTTCTGTCACTTCGAGGCCTTTGGTTCCGGACAACAATATGTGTATACAACTTGCAGGTAAGACCAAAAACAATACTATTATAATTAATCAATAACATGTTCAGATCTAAAATCATGGCACTTGGTCCCTAGTGACAAGCATTAAGCATAACAAGTGGCAACAAAGTCAAAAAGCACTAATAGAAGATACTAGGCACCATGCCCTAACAATCCGATGCCATTACATGAACGATCTCATCCAATCCCTACCATCCCCATAGCCTACAACGGGGTATTACTCACTCATAGATGGGGGAAACATGGATGGTCGATGGAGAAGCGATGGTGATGATCTCCTCCAATTCCCCGTCCCGGCGGGGTGCCAGAACAGAGTTTCTGGTTCTGAATCGTGGAATATGGTGGTGGCGGTGTAGCGGAACTCTTTCTGAAAAAACATCGACCCCCCTGAGTTTTTAGGTCAGAAGGCAACTTATAGGCGAGAGGAGACGAGGGGTGTCTGGCGGCAGACCACCTGGCGCGGCTAGGCCCAGCGTGGCCAGGTGGTGTGGCTGGGCCCCAGCCCCTCGTCTCATATTGCCTCGGAGTCTTCTGGTGAAATAGGATTTTTGGCATATTTTCCGGGATTTTTCCCGATAGTTGATTTTCTGCACAAAAACTAGACACCAAAGTAATTCTGCTGAAAACAACGTCAGTTCGTGTTAGTTGCATCCAAATCACACAAGTTTAGAGGAAAAACAATAGCAAAAGTGTTCGGGAAAGTAGATACGTTTTGGACGTATCAACTCCCCCAAGCTTAGCTTATTGCTTGTCCTCAAGCAATTCAGTTGAAAATTGAGTGCGATAAAAGAAACTTTCACGAACACATTTGCTTCATATGATGTATATATTCTCAGCATGTGATCAACTACTTAGACAATTCATAATAAGGAGTATGCAACTAAGTTTACTTAATAGGCATTGCAAGCTATGAAGAGATTCCAACTCAAAAATAATAAGTAGCATGAAGCATAAACATAAGCAACATTACAATGCTCATAACAAGGTATGATAGAGTGGTATCTCGCTTGACTTTGATTATGAATGCCAAGGCACATCTGAAGTTCAGGTGAAGACTAGAAGTAAAGATATCAAAGATACAAGCATCAAAGTCATAACACAAATAATCAAGTTTTGAGACAAGCACATTACACTAAGAATGACAACTATGCTCTCAAGAAGGTGCTCATAGAATATGTGGAGACTCAACAAGGAAATGAAAAGGTTTTGAATATTTTGAAAGGCTTCCAAATGTTGAAAGTATGGTACTCATTAGCTTTGAGCTCTCATTGCCCCTATCATAAGAATCTTTAATATGGTTAAGGTGAAAGTGAGGTCCAATCTGAGTTATATGCTTGACAGACTATAAACTGGAAATCCCATGTCCCTTGAGTACGAGGGCCGCTCCTCATGCTACTCAACTTTAGCCACCAACTTCAATAGAAGTGGATCATACCACTTATCCATCTTAAACAACAACAAAGCTTAGTAGTAAAACCATTAGAATAGCAATCAACATTAATAGTACCCTCGAACGTGGATTCTATAGAAAAGCGATAACAAAGGCAAACGGAATTATAAATGAATATCTAATCACAACTAACATATTAATAGAACAATAGTGAAACCTAGGAAAAATTCCTAGAAATGAATCTGGCAAGGAAACAATGAAATTTGATAATCATATTATCCACTTGTCAAGTTCCAAAATAGTAGAAATGACCATTTTAACCCTTAACCGACATGCCACTTATGGCATATGACATAAGATGATTAGTACACAAAATCCAAGCTAGAGAGGCGGTTTGAAGCAGCTTAGTCACTGTTTGCATGCAAGGAGGTGTCACCACCATAGGAACTTTAGAACACTATAAATAGGACCCTAGACCCAACTCTCAAATCACAATCCTTAGAGACAAGCTTATAAGAACCACTCTCAGACCAGAGGTTGAGAGAGAGGAGAAACATCTTTACACACACACTAGTGTGAAAGAACGATCTAAAGGAGCATTTAAAGCAAGAACAGGAGTAAGAAGAAGGAAGAACTGCATCATATCTTTCTCAAACATATTTTGGAATCTCCAAAGGTTTATAACTTAACTTTAGAATAGAATTAGGTTGAGAGAGAGTTAATTTAGGTAGCACCTAGGCTAACCTAGGGCTAAATTCTTCGCATCCCATTAATGGAGAACACCACAGAAGCCATGCTACTATGATTAGCTAGCACTGATGGGTTTCGTTGCATAGAAAACAAAAAATCCTACGGTTGCACCTGCCAAGATCAAATCTAGGCGATACTTGTAACGGTTTCAGAAGGACTTACCCTTGAAGACCAAAAGCGGGATAACATTCCTGCAAACAAACATGGTTGATGTAGAATGTACTTGTCCGTCCTCAAGGACACGAAGACGACCAGTGCCACAAACGGGCATCGTCTTTGTAATCGGTCACACGTCCATCACGACGACGACGACCTCTGTCCCTTGCTCTAGTTGGGAAGCGGATCCTCAGGAACTCTAGCAGCACTACGACATGGTGGTGGTGGTGAAGAAGGTCTTGAGCAGGGCTTCACCTAAGCACCATACTCGTGATAGTGGATCAACTAGCAAGGGGGTGAAGATGCCAACCAAAGGGGATATGAGAGTGTGAGAGATGAGTGAGTGAGAGGGGTCTCCACCACCTTCTTATATAGGAAAGGAGGGGGGACACCCAAGGGGTGGACATCGCCCCATGGTGGTGCCCCCATCTCTCCCTCATTCATGTGGGTGGGCACTCCACTCACAAAAACAAAGGGTCACTTTTATTCTCATAATTCTCCACCCAAAAATCAAGAGTCCTTCCATTAAAACACTTTTAATTCACTTGGTTTAATGCCACTCAAATTAGTGAGCACTTAATTCGATGAGTATTTCATTTAATGAACACATTAATAATTTATTCCCTTGCAATATTTCGATACATCGAAACTCTTCTGGCAGTTTTATCAAAATAGTTTCTGTGTTGTCCAGTATTTTCTCATGCATTCCGTATCCACTCAAATGCATCAACGAGCCTTAAGTGTGTCACCCTACGGTTCATGAACTAAGTGGACATGATCGAGACTCTCTCCGATCAGTAATCATTACCAGGATCTCCATAACGACTCTCACTTACTCAATGATGAACTAGCGATCGCGTGAATGTTTTTCGTAGTAACCAATTCCTTTTCTCTCGCGATATTTTACTTGTCTGAGATCCGATTATTTGGTATCATCTATGCCTAGTTAAATCTCATTACTAACAAGTACTCTGTTACATGTTCTATGATATAACATTCTCATGAGCCAGTCACGTGCTTGCAAGCGATGTCAATGTGATATCACCGAGAGGGCCCATAGGATATGTCTCCGTCATCGGGATGGAAAAATCCCACTCTTGATCCATGAGCCTCAACTGACACTTTCTAAGTACCGAACGACATCTTTATAATCACCTTGTTACAGTGTGATGTTTGACGAACTCAAAGTACTCTTCCAGTCTTAGTGATTAACGTGATCTCATGGTCTAAGCATTAGTGTTACTTCATGTGAGATTGATGTAGCAATATAAACTTTGATGACATGATTGTATTGCTAAATTTACTGTGGGTGAATGTTCATCACATCATTCTACAATGACATGACCTTGTCATTAACAACATCCAATGTTCATGATCAGGAAGCCTTGATCATCTGTCAATCAAAAAGCTAGTGTAATGAGAGGCATTACTAGGAACATTTTCTTTGTTTATTAAACACACATGTATTAACGTTTCTGGTTAACACAATTATAGCATGAGAAATAAACATCTATTATAAATTTGGAATAGATAATAACCACTTAGTATTGCCACTCGAGCATATTCCTTTCAGGCACACCCTAGGCATATTAGTAATAAAATCATCTTAACGAAAACTTAAACTTTACATCTCCATTCACTTCCCTAGATACGGTCAATTGATCACCTAAGGAAGGGAACAAAGAAGCAAAGAAGAAGTTCTGGATATATTAAATCTACACAGAGTAAATCATAATAATTAAAAACATACTTACATTAACATTGAACCAAAGGTTCATATAAAATCAAGTGAACTAGATAATAAGCTATGACAAGATCATGCTTAAAACTACAAGCTAGAATTAACATAGCAGTAACTGAATCCTTAACTAACCAACTAACAAAAGTAGTTAAAGAAACATCTCTAAGCATAAGCAACATGTTTGAGTTGTGAAATTTTACCACATTGATCATAACAAAACACTATCTTACTAACTGCACAAGTCATTATCAATTAAACACTATTGACTGTCAAACAAACACAACACTGACAAATAACACCAAGCAAGGAATACAAAAGTAAATAGATTGCATTGTTCATAGAATTGTAGTGAGCAGTATACTAACACCCTAGTAGATAGTAATCAACAGATATTACTTAGCAAACATTAACCTGAACCTTACATAGTTAAACAAACATGTTTACTAAAGCTACTATTGACATAGTAAATAAATCCAAGTAGTAAACCAAACCTAGATCATTAGAGTGAGTAGTAACCTAGGATTAGCAAAGACGATACTAGAATATTCTAGAGAGGACTAGAAAGCCTATAAGCCATAGACACAGCTAGAGCAGAAACCCTAGAACTTAGTCGCAGTAGAATTAGTTGTAGAGGAAGAAGAGAGAGTAGAGGAATATGGGACCTACCTTTAACCCAAGCAGGAGTCGAGCTCGCAGGAGCCGGAGAAGAAGATGATGAGTACCACAGTGCGGTGACCCAGCATACCACTGCATGATGTAGTACACTATAGTCGTTGACATAACACCAATAAAACAACATTCACTAGTATTACATCCCTTAGAGTGGTACAACAGAAACACAACAGGTCAAGCCATGACTATAGAATTACAACTCGACTCTTTACAAAAGATCCCGAGAACAACTATGTTAAATAGAGAGGAAGAAACTCTTTACAAATAAGAACTAAGAACTATCCTACTAATAAGGATAACATCTAAAATATCTGGCCTGCATTTGCTACTAAAGCAATGCTCTATAGAAATAGGTTTTATGGCTAGTGAATCTATTCCTATCTACTCACGAGCTTTGTCTTCACTCTGGTTGATCTATATGCGGACTTCATTGACTTTATTGAAGAATTTGAGCTGCCGATGATGGTTTCTTGAGAAGAAATTGATGTTGATGTCATCATCAACATCTTAGAACCTAGTAAGGGTTAAGAAGGTACGGTTGAGTACGAGCGTACTCAGCAAGTTTACTAAAAAGGAGTGTATGATGCACTATCTTTATAGCGATAGACCAAAGGTCGTAGGCAATGCAGGTTTTCGTAAACATTTCTTCAAAGGTTGCTTTTATTCTAAAAACTATGTCTGACAGCCTTCACAGGTTGACCAGAACTTTCATGGAGTTCCTTTCCTACTGCGTTCGTAGCTCCTTCCTGGAACAGGGAGTAACATGTCATAGTTCTTACACTCTGCAGAGGTGTGTTGCTTTACCCATGAGAGATCTTAGCTTTGTTGCACATCCAAGTTATAGGCTCATTCACACTTCCTTGGTATGAGGCCCAGACTAAGATCCAAGCCAATGACTGCCCTTCTCCACGACCCCGCATGAAGACACGATCCCCCAAGCAGGTTTACCACGAGTACAGTTGGGGTAACCTCTTGAAGACTCTGTAAGCAGCTCTGTCTGGCAGCCACCATCAGCTATGGTGAACCTCCACCACGACATCTATGCACAGATAATCTAGACACCTAGATCGCGGGCGCTGAGGGGTCCCACCCATGTGCTGGATTCTCTGGATTCTCCACGAGAAATTTGCAGCTTCACAATAAGGTCATCTGTCCATGCGAAAGGAAGAAGATCCAGCTGACTTCTCCGTCCCATTTCAAATCTCATGGTTAACGCGTAATATACAACGCTAGAATCACTAGCGACATTGGTTGTTAAGTCCTAGATATTATGTTCCTTTACCACTGGAACTGTATCAGTAGATTATTACCATTTGGTAAATAATCCATAGTCATATTAAATAGTGTTTTTAGGACCTTTTGAAATGCATGTGATGACAACATTTGAGTTACAAGCAAGTGTGAACTTGCCTTTTGTGATTGCAAGATTATGCACTCACGGTCTTCGAGACAATAGAAGATCCAAATTCTGTAAACAACATCACTGGTCAGGTAAGGACGAATGTTTAAGAAGCAAGATGCAATTATGCATAAGTAATGTAATGCAGTTTGATAAACATGAATCCCCGGTCTAATCGTATTTGATCTAGGGTTTGAAGCTTGTGATGATTGCTTTGGAATGTGTTGCACTTTTATACTATTTCACACGTGTGCTTCTTATTAAGGCTTGTGAGAGTGTGCGTGAAACTATATGTAAAAGTAACAAGTAGTATTCAATACTAGAGCACTCACGTGTTGGTGAATGATTCAAAGTTTCTTCTATTCAAGCTTTTTGTTACAGTTTAGAGGGTTAAAGACAAATGATATAGTTCATTTGCATTTTCTTTAAAAGAACTACTTTTGAGGAAAAGGTTACTTTTCAAAGTGAAAGCATTTCAATATTGAAGTTATACTTTTAGGGTTTCTTATTAGATAAAAGTATTTAAAAAGAAAATAGTTAGCATCTTTGAATAGCTATTCTACTAGCAAGTGGAGACGTATATATTTTGAATATGGTATCATCCTATAGGTGGTTTACTTCTTAATGATTCATAACGAGGAAATATAAGTAGTATTGCTTTTTTACGGAATTGGTGTTTTCTTCAGATTATCCTTCATAAATACAAAATAGGTATTACTTTAATTACTTAAGAACTTTGTTTAGATTCTTAATTGGATTCGTAGACTGGTAAGATAATTAGTAGATATCATCTTGGTGATTTTGTAAATACATAAGATCCTTTTGCTAAACAATATACTATTTTAGGTGATTTTATAATTGATAAAATCTTTTGGGAGAGTAAGATTTACTTAAACTTTAAATGGTAGTTTTAGTAACTACAACTTAAAATGGTTAGACCTATCTTGATATCAATGGAACTAGTTATTGCACTTTTAGATTTTAAATAAATAATGATAAAGGCAATAGTAAAGCTTTATATATTTTTAATGAATTAAAATAAAATAAAAGGGTTTAAATAAAATTTATTAGACCTTTACATTTTATTTTACTTCAATTATGAAAATGATATTGTTAAAGTATAGATTTTATTTTTGTGATCATTTTGGTATATTATATGTATTTTATGTTTTAGTTAATAAGATATGATTTTTATAAGTTTTATCACTTTATAAATACTAAATAAATAACAAATACTTAGTTAAGTATCACAAAAATGTACAAAATAAGTTTATAAATGTATATTTTGTTTTTCTAAGAATTTTGATATATTATACTTACTTGTATGAATTTTAAATAATAGAATATATTTATTTAAGATTTATCCCTAATGGGTTATTTACTAATAATAATTATTATCTTATTTAAATTGGAAAATAAAATATGACAATAGGTTTATATTATAGAGTTTATTTTTCTGAACATTTTGATATATTATATAGATTTTTCTAAATTATAAAACAAAAGATATTAAATTTATAAGATTTATTCATTTTATTAAATTTCTAGAAATTATTTATATTTGGATTTATACAATTTTAACTATTTACTAAATGGGGACATACTTTTTATACCGGTTCAAAACCTACCCTAGGTCACTGACTAGTGGGATCAGTGGCCACATCGGCAGACCGTGCGACGTGGACCGGTCAAAACTTGGACTTGGTCAAGGATGACCTCATCCTGGCATTAGTCCACCGGCCCGATGCTGTCAGCACACCGGAGCTCGGCGGCGCCACCAATTTCTGGCATCAGGGGCGACACGGAGGGATGCATTCGACACTACGGAAGATGGTGAGTTAAACCAGATCATTGGCACAAGCTCTAGGGCACCAGAGCAGTGGCCACGACGAACACCCACGATAGTGCTCTCCGGCGACTCGATGAACCAAGAGCTACGGTCTATGGTGATGTGTAGTTAAGGCCGGAGAAGTGTATGCTCATCTTGAGTACGCCTGCGCGGTCTATGGTGATGGTGGTAGCCGGAGATGAGCACTCCGACGAGATTTCCAGCGAGTACCGACGGAAGGAAACTGCAAAATTCGCCCCTCTCCGAGATCCCCTTGATGTTATACTCCACCAGAGGTTCTACGAAGCACGATGCTTCTTCCCTTCCACTCCACGGTCTTCGAGGTGGGTTAATTCAGTGGCTAGCTGAAGCTCGTCGGCGGCAGCTTTGATGAATTAGAGGAGGATTGAGAGCGAGATAGAGGAATAGGGGGATAAGGATGAACCAGGAGAGCGATGCGGTTCTGGGCGGAGGTTTTATACGGCTTGGAAGGCATTGACACGGCGTCACGTCATCGATGATGGCTGAGATGTGACGGCGGCTAATGAGCTTCTCCGGGGCAGGAACCTTGACACCAAACTTGCCAGTAGGCACGGAGATGATAAGAGCGTCGATGTGGAGGTCAGCTGCGGCTATGGGTCAAGGAAGACGGCAGCTCGGGACGTGGCCTACTGTCGCGGTGGCGGCCATGCGCGGAGAGGAAGACGACGACGTCTCTCCTGCGTGGGCCCCGCTAGTCAGTCACTGCTCGAAATGGTATACAAGCTTGGGTTGTTGTTGGGCTACTGCCGGGCTGCGGCTGAGTGAGCGAGTTGTTATTGCTGCTGCTCATAGGCATTGGTTAAGCGAGGGATTTCTCTAGGCGATGGGCTATTTCTGCTAGCAGCTTCTTTTCTTTTATTTTTCTATTTATTTATTCTGTTTCTATTTTAATTCAAATTTTTACAATGATTCATATATTCAAAATTCAGTAAATCAATCAAGGGTTCTACATGGTTTAATGTGCCAATTGGTTTGGCATTCTCATATTAGTATTTACACTAATCATGATTATATATATAGGATTATTGTTAGAAACTATTAATTGAGGTTAGGGTTTTAGGGTGTTTTGGTTTACTATATATAAACCTTATAAAATGATTTTCTTTTCACCATAAAAATTGTGATGGTAAAGATTTAAGATAGTTAATGTTTTCCATGAAATATATTCATACTTAGCCTCACATAAAGGAACTATGCAAATATATTACAAGGTATTAAATCCTAGGGTTTAAAATGTAGTGATTTAAATTCCAAGGTTCTTTAAAGTTGGTGACTTTTCCTATTCAAATTCTACTTGGATTATAGTGTTTAGAATTACTATAGAGCAATGTTGGTTAAGTCATTAAGCATGAATAACACTCATTTATAAAGAAATGAAAATATACATTTACAAATAGCTATCTTTAATTTGTAGAAGGTTTAGTTTTATGGTTCTCAAAGTTTGGAATTTCCTCTATTCAAATTCCTCTAAAATTCTATCTATCACCATCCTACTTATTCCAAAGTAGGCATGTATCACTTTTTAAACTAATTGTTCATTACTTCCTTAAGTGTGGCTAGAGTTTTAATAGAAGTTTATCATATAATGGTGAACCACCATTATCATTCATGTGGCACAAGTGATCTCAATGCCTAGCAACATCTATTTAGGGTTTCTAATACCACACTTACTATGGACTCTAGAGGATACACTACCCTCAAGTTTCTTAGTGAATGTTGCTAGGGATCAAGATTCAAGGATTGATCCAGAATTTATAATCCTGAATGATATCTCAACTTAGAGTGAGCTATAAATATTACTTCTTAATGTGGTCTTGATAATCCTATGACACTAGGTCTTTATTAGGGTTTAATACAATTAGGTGGACAAGGCTTCCATCAATACACTCTCAACTGGTATTCTACTTATTGATACGTTGCTAACGTATCCATAATTTTTGATGTTCCATGCTTGGTTTTATCTACTTTCTTATGTTTTGTCCACACTTTGGAGTAATTTCTATAGACTTTCTTGGACTAACCTATTAAGGATAGCCACAGTGCCAGCTGCTAGTTTTATGCTGTTTTTGGTTCCAGGAAAGTCAGAAAATGAATATTCTCGGAATTGGACGGGACAAAAGCCAAAGTTAGTTTTTCACCGAGGGACACCCGAAGCCAGAATACGAGACGGAGAGGGGCCAGGGGCCGCCACACCACCTAGCCGCGTGGCCCACCTTGCCCGTGCCAAGGGGTGGTTAGCCACCCTAGGCACCCCATCAGCCTCCCCTTCTGCCTATAAGATGCCTCCAATACAGAAACCCTAAGCACCCGATCAAAATTTCACGAAAGAGTCTGTAGCCACCATCATATATATATCCCTAGATTGGTAGGGATCGGAAGCTCTTCCCGGCACCCTGTTGGAGAGGGGAATTCACCCTGGAGGCCTTCTTCATCACCATGCAAGCCTCCGGTGTGATGCGTGAGTAGTTCATCCCTGGACTACGGGTCCATGTAATAGCTAGATGGCTAGTTCTCCTCCTTTGTGTTATCATGTTTAGATCTTGTGAGCTCCTTTCATGATCAAGATCATCTATTTGTAATCGTACATGTTGTGTTTGTGGGGATCCTATGGATATTGAGATGCTATTTCAGATTGATTATTGATTCTATCATGTCTTTGTTATTTGTGATCTTGCATGCTATCCGTTGTTAGTAGCTATCTTGGCCAAGTAGATGCTAGCAACTCCAAGAGTTAGTATTTATGCTCGATGGTGGGTTCATGCCTCTAGTAATCTGGGGAAGTGACAGAAATCTCTAAGGTACTAGATGTGCTGTTGCTACTAGGGAGAAAACAACAATCATTTGTTCATAGAACAATTGTATTGTTTACTTTACACGCAATGCATAATGCAATTATCCGTTGCTTGCAAATTAATACTAGAGGGGGCTCAGATGATAACCTGAAGGTGGATTATTAGTCTTAGATGCAGTTGGATTACGGTCTATGTATAATGTTGTAATGCCCAATCAAGTCTCAAAGGAGTCAAGATGAGTAGTATATGCATATTGCTTTCTCGATGTTTGTCAATTGCCCTGCTGTAATTTGTTCACCCAACATGTCATCTATCTTAAGGAGAGCCACCACTAGTGCACTATGGACCCCGGTCCTTTCTTTTACTATCAATCTACAATCAACTGTTTACTATTTACTGTTTACTTTATGCAAACTATTACTTTCTTCCACTCGATACGTTTAATCCTTTGTTTTCAGCAAAACCAGTGAGATTAACAACCTCATCGCAAGTTGGGGGCAATGTTCTGTGGTTGTGTTGTGCAGGTCTCCACGTTGCTGCTGGCACCGATAGTACGCCTTGCCAAAGTTCAGCTAGCAACACCTTCAAGGTGTTTCCTTGCTCCTACTGGATTGATAACCTTGGTTTCATAACTGAGGGAAAACTTGCTGTTGTGCTCATCATACCTTCCTCTTGGGGTTCCCCAACGGGCTCGATATATTTTGGGATTAGCAACCGATTTTCTGGCACCGTTGCCGGGGAGTCAAGGACATCTTCACAAGGGGAGTCCCTCATAACCAATCTCTTTACTTTGTTGTTTTTGTTTTGCTTTGTTTGCTTGTTTCTTTATCAAAAACACACGAAAAAATAGTTTTACAAGTTTGCTTTCTTTATTAAAAACACAACAAAATGACTACTCTTTAAAACACTAAGTTGTGTGACTTCACTAGCACCAACAACAATGATTTTATGAGCACACCTATTGCTCCACCTGTTCCTGAAGCTACTTTCTTTGAAATAAAACCTGCTTTACTCAATCTTGTTATGAGAGAACAATTTTCTGGTATTGGTAATGAAGATGCTGCTGCTCATCTAAATAACTTTGTTGAACTTTGCGAGATGCAAAAGCATAGGGATATAGATGGAGATATTATTAAGCTTAAATTGTTTCCTTTCTCTTTGAGAGGAAAAGCTAAAGAATGGTTGAATTCCTTAACTAGGAATAGTATTAATTCTTGGACTAAATGAAAGGATGCTTTTATTGGAAAATACTATCCTCCTGCTAAGACTATATCTATGAGAAGTGAAATAATGAAATTTAAACAATCTGACAATGAACATGTTGCTCAAGCTTGGGAAAGAATGAAATCTTTGGTAAAGAATTGTCCCACTCATGGACTGACTACTTGGATGATTATCCAAACCTTTTATGTAGGATTGAACTATTCTTCAAGAAATCTATTGGATTCTGCTGCTGGAGGCACCTTTATGACCATTACTTTGGGTGCTGCAACAAAGCTTCTGGATAATATGATGGTTAACTACTCTGAATGGCATACTGAAAGAGCTCCACAAGGTAAGAAGGTAAATTCTGTTGAAGAAACCTCCTCCTTGAGTGATAAAATTGATGTTATTATGTCTATGCTTGTTAATGGGAAAGCCCATATTGATCCAAATAATGTTCCTTTAGCCTCTTTGGTTGCTCAAGAAGAGCAAATGATGTGAACTTTATAAGAAATAAAAATTTTAGCAACAATGCCTACATGAATAATTTTGGTAACAACAATTATAGGTCATATCCTCCCAACAATGGTAATGCTTATGGAAATTCCTACAACAATAATAGGAGTGCACCCTCTGAACTTGAAGTTATGCTTAAAGATTTTATTAGTAAACAAACTGCCTTCAATAAAACTATTGAGGAGAAACTCTCTAATGCTGAAAGAAATATAGCATCATTGGTTGAAGCTCAATCTTCTTTTAATAAAATGGCTGCTAAACCCGAAACTAATGAGAATCCCTTCGCAGATACTAATGCCATACAAGTTAGAATTGATGAAAATGTTAGACTATTAGCTGAATTGCATGCTAAGTGGGAACGAGAAGACGAAATTGCTAGAAACATTAGTGTTTCTACTATCACTACCACTAGTATTGAGGCTAGTAATAGCTCTACTACTTTAGATGATAATTATGATTTTGATCTTGATGGTTGCAATATCTCTGAAGTTGTTAAGTTCCTACAAAAGCTTGATAAAAAGTCCTAATGCTACTGCTATGAATATGGCCTTTACAAAACACATTACTGATGCTCTCGTAAAGATTAAAGAAGAAAAGATGAAACATAAAGCTTCTATTCCTATAAAACAAGAAGATGGTTGGGAACCCATCATTAATACGTAAGTGAATGATTTTGATTTCAAAGCTTTATGTGATCTTGATAGTAGTGTTCTATTATGCCTAGAAGTATTTATGATATGCTTGATTTGCCACCATTGGAAGATTGTTATTTGAATGTCCCACTTGATAATAATGCTAAAAAGAAACTCATGGGGAGTATTAATGATGTCCTTATTATGGTTAACAATGCCTATGTCCCCGTTGATTTCTATATTTTGGATGTTGAATGTAATGCTTCTTGTCCTATTACTTTGGGAAGACCTTTTCTTAGAACTGTTGGTACCATTATTGATATGAAAGAAGGCACCATTAAATATCAACTTCCACTCAAGAAAGGTATAGAACACTTCCCTAAGAAGAGAGAGAAGATTTCTTTTGCCTCTCCTATGAAAACAAAATTTGCTCTTAATGCTTCTTCATTTGAGAACACTTGATTCTTTTTCTTGCTTCTTATGCCTAACTTAAAGGCGTTAAAGAAAAGTACTTATTGGGAGATAACCCAAAAGTTTTAGATGAGTCTTGGAAGTTATTACTTCAGTAATAACCGCTCCTTATCTTTTTTATTTGCTTTTTGTCCCAAGAGTAACCTCTAATGAGAGAGAAGTAATGATTGGGAAAGTTGCTATCCCGAAATAGATTTTTGTGCTTCACCGTAAAAATGCATGTAAAATCTTTGTACGTCCTTTTGAGGTGTGAATTTTTGTGCTTCTTCCCCAGGTTGTTATCTAAATTTCGTTAGTTCAACACTTTTCGATTTGAGCAACAGAAGGTCTTCGAAAAATTCATCTTTACCTGCTGGTCTGTTTTGATAGATTTCTGCCATTATTTGCATTTGCTTCTTATTGGTTCCTTTTTGAGTTCTTTTGGGGAGTTGAGCTTTTTGAGGGAAGTGCTACAGTAGCTTGTGTTTTAATGAATGTTTTATTGGTGTTGGAACTGAACCTAAAGACTTATTATCTTGAGTGCACTAATGTTGCTAATAAAGATTATGTGAAGTTTTGTATGAAGGAAATATTTTAGGTGTATGGAAGAAATGAGTAATGAGATGAAGGATGGACTAAAGCTCAAGCTTGGGGATGCCACACGTGTCACCCCAAGAAATATCCAAGAAGTACAAGCATCAAAGCTTGGGAATGCCCAAGGCATCCCCTTCTTCATCAATAAAGATTCCAGGTTTCTTCCAAACACTTCATTTTTATTGTTTCATGCACAGTTGTGTTGTTCTTGGAGCGTATTCTTTTTTGTTTTCATTTTGGTTTTTCGTTTGCTTTGTTTTCTTAGTTTTCTGAATAAATTGTTTGGACCCCCTCTTTCATACATTAGTTTTCAAATAGTTTGGTTTGGGTTGGAAAAGAGTAGGAAAGTTCATGCTTAAGTGGTAAAGAGAGCTTGTTTTTGACTGTCGCCCATGCTTTGTCATGCCATGCTTGATATTGTTTTGGATTTATGCTTAGTATTCTTTGTTGTAGCATGACTTGTTATAAACAATTGAGATTGCTTAATGTGCCTTTGAAGAATCATGCGTTGTTTTAGCATATTAAAGCATAGTATTGTGGTATTCTCCTTTGATGCTTTATTTGGGTTGACTTGGCACATGCTCACACCATGTTATGACTATCCCAAGTCACCATAGCCTTTACGATCCTTTAGTTTTCAACTTTTAGTATCACTTTATGCTTTGATTAATGATGTTTTGTCGCTCTGCATGATTATGGCCATTATTGCTCTCATAGTTGGTCGCTCCCAGTCTTTTGCTAGCCTCCATAACCAAGTATGAGTTCCACTCATGCATCCAACTCCTAAAACCAAGTTATTCCAAAGAGTTCACCATACCTACCTATTAGCATATGCTATTCCAAGTATATTCATTTTTTTACCTACCTTCCGAATTAAACTTGTTATGAGAAAACTAGTGATTAAAGCTCTCACGAACTTGATGGCACACTTTACTTTTCTTGCCCTTAATAAACTTGAACCATTGTGTCGTCTATGTTGTATATGCTTGCACCTATATGTTGGGGATTAGAAGAACCATGCTGTCATGGGGAACGCTTTCAACATTGCACATGTACTTTGTACCTAGTTGATATCATGCTCTTTTGTCTATGGATGTCGTCCGTGTGAAATGAAAGGGAAGCTTGTAAGTCCATGGAGTTATGTATGTGTGTTAGAAGCGCTGGGCTGGTCTAATCCATCTTTGTCATGGTGGAAAGCTGCACAGTAACCATAATGAGCTGTCTATGAAGCATTCTTCTTATAAAAAAGAGGATATTGAGAAAAAGAAAAATAAAAAAAGAGATATGAGAAAAGAGGAAAGAGAGAAAAGCACCATTTTCCCATGGTAAATAAGAAGATTGCTGAGATGCTCATTATGCCTTGCCTTGTCATTTTGATATGGGGATTCTTCCGTATCATCGGGCAAGGGGTACCCCGTTGGCAGTTCTCTATGATACACATGTACTTACTATGACAAGAACTTACCGGTAACTAAACTTGAGTAGCATGAGGAGAGGCCCTCGTATTCAAGGGACATGAGATTTCCAACTTATACTTCATCAAGCATATACACCATAGTTTGTTCACTTTAACCTTAATCACTTCAAGATGCTTATGATAGGGGCAATGAGAGTTAAAAGCTAAAAAGTACCATAATTTTTGGAAGCTCTTTATTAGACTTGAATCCCTACTTCCTTCCATGAAGGCCTTTCTTTTACTTTTATGTTGAGTCTCCATCTTCTATCTTTATGCACCTACTTTGAAAGCATAGTGGCCATTCTTAGTTCTATGTGCATTGTCCCAAGACTTGTTGATTGATGCATAGCTTTGATATTGCTTGTTTTAAACTATTTGTATCTAGTCACTCTTATGAACTTTGAAGGTGTCCTATGCATTTATGTTTGCTACTCTATGAGGGACAAGCTGAATGCCACTATGCTATGTTTTGTTTATGTGAAACAAACAAACGTCTTGCAAAGCATTGTTATTCATGAATCTTTTGTTTGTGCCTTTTCACGTTGCAACATAGTTGCTTTGCCTTATTGTTAGAACTTTGTATTTCATGTTATGATTGAAGTACTATGATCCCAGCTATCATTGTTTACAAATACTTTGATCATGTTTATGATGGTGCATGTCACCTAAAAAATTATTCTTTCTTTTTATCACTTACCTACTCGAGGACGAGCAGGAGTTAAGCTTGGGGATGTTGATACGTTGCTAACGTATCCATAATTTTTGATGTTCCATGCTTGGTTTTATCTACTTTCTTGTGTTTTGTCCACACTTTGGAGTACTTTCTATACACTTTCTTGGACTAACCTATTAACAAGAGCCATAGTGCCAGCTGCCTGTTTTTTGCTGTTTTTAGTTCTAGGAAAGTCAGAAAATGAATATTCTCAGAATTGGATGGAACAAAGCCAAAGTCAGTTTTTCACCGAGGGACACCCGGAGCCAGAATACGAGACGGAGAGGGGCCAGGGGGCCGCTGTTGTAATTATGCCCTAGAGGCAATAATAAAGATGTTATTATTATAATTCTTGTTCATGATAAAGTTTATATTCCATGCTAGAATTGTATTAAGCGGAAACTTTAATACTTGTGTGGTTTGTGAACAACACCGTGTCCCTAGTACGCCTCTATGGACTAGCTCATTGATCAATGATGGTTAAGGTTTCCTAACCATAGACATGAGTTGTCAATTGATAATGAGATCATATCATTGGAGAATGATATGGTGGATAGACCCAAACTAAGCGAAGCAATTAGATCGTGTCATCGTGTTCGTCTTTGCGAAGTTTTTCTTATGTCAAATATTGTATTCCTTAGACCATGAGATAATACAACTCCCTGGTATCGGAAGAAAGCTTTGAGGTCATCAAACGTCATCCTATGAGAGGGTGATCATAAAGGTGTCTCTCAGGTAATCGGAAAGTATCTGTTGGGTTGTATGTATCGAGATGGGATTTGTCCCTCCCAAGTCGGAGAGATATACTTCGAGCCCACTCGGTAATCGATATCAACACCGCTTTTTCAAGCATGTGGTTAAGGAGTTAATCACAAAGTGATATCGGATTACGGAACGAGTAAAGTACTTGCTGTGAACGAGATTGAACTAGGTATGACGATACCGACGATCGAATCTCGGGCAAGTAAAATATCGCGAGACGAAGGGAATATATATATGGGATTGATTGAATCTCGGCATCGTGGTTCATCCGATATGATCATCGATGAATGTGGAGTCAATATGGGTGCCTGCACCGCGTTGATTATTGATAGAAGATCATGTCTGCATATTCTCGAACCCGCAGGGTCACACACTTAACGTGTCTCGACGCTAGGATAGATTGGATAATTGGTTTATGAATTTTTTGTTCAGAGTCTCGTATGGGTTCCGGGACATCACGAGAGGTTCCGGAATGGTCCGGAGAATAAGATTCATATAAGGCAGTGCAGTTTTTGGAGTTCGGAATTGTTAGGATTAATCGGTATTGTACGGAAGCTTTAGAACCTTCGGAAGGGGCCAACGTGGTCCCACCTTCCGGAGGGAGGGCATGGGCCTATGAGGGAGTGTCCTGGCCGCATTAAATAGGGGCACAAGGCCCCATAGGGCCCAGCCGATTCTAGAGAGATTTAACTTCTTAAATCTCGGGATAGAATTTCTAGATAAGGGAGAGTTTAAATCGTTTAAACTAGAGATAGGCTTGGAGGAGGGCTAGGGCTGGCCGCCTCCCCTCTATATATAGAGGGCTGCGCCTCCCCCCCACACATCCTCCAAGCCATAGTAGCCCTCCTGCCTTCCTCTCTCACTCCCGACTGTTTGCAGGCTAAGCCCTTCTGCAGAAATTCTCCACCAAATACACCACGCCGTCGTGTTGTAGATCCAATCTATCTCCACCCTACTTTCTGGTCCGAGGAAGGAGGAGGCGCCGAGGTGCTGCACGTGTGCATCTCACGGAGGCACCACCACTTGTGGTGCTAGATCGGATCGGATCGCGAGGAGGAGAAGCGAGTACGACTACATCACCCACGCCCGATTTAACGTTCACGCGAAGTAATCTTCAAGGGTATGAAGATCTAATCCAATCTCTCTCGTTGTTTGCATCTCCTAGATTAGATCTTGGCTTTCCTCTGTTCGCTTCTATAGAAAATTTTGATTTACTATGCCGAAACCCTTGGTGGTATCGAGCTAGATCTATGCGTAGATGTGATTCACGAGTAGAACGCAACATGGTTGTTGCGGCGTTGATGTTTTCTGTGCAAGCCTCTTTTTGTGTTCTTCTTATGACGGGATAGTGAGATTGAAGCGGTCCAGGCCAACCTTACGCGACGCCGTCATGAGACCGCTCCGCACTTGACGTGTGGCTTGTTCCACACATGCGGCTGGTGGATGTCGATTTCTCTCACTATAGTTGTCATGGGATTAACACCGGAGTTCGGCAACCATAATATCACCGTTGTGGCTTTCCGTAGGTAAGAATCGTTCTTAGCATCTACTCCCATAAGCCACGTAAAACATGCAACAACAAAGTAGAGGCGTCTAACTTGTTTTTGCAGGGAGTGTTTTCTGTGATATGGTATGGCCCAAGATGTGATGTGTATAATGTATGCGATGATCATGTTTTGTAATGTTTCACGACTTGCATGTCGATGAGTACACAACCGGCAGGAGCCATATGGTTGTCTTTATAATTGTGTATGACCTGCGAGTCAACTTCTTATACGCCATGTAATAGCTTTACTTTATCGCTAAGTAGTTAGCAATAGTTGTAGTTGCTATTCGTGGTGGAGGCAATCATGGTGAAGTGATGGAGATCATGCCGGAACGCACAAGATGGAGATCATTGCGCGAAGATTGGCTATACCATGTCACATAAAGTTATATGCATGTGATGTTTATCCTTTTATGTATCTTATTATGCTTAGATCGCGACGGTAGCATTATAAGATGATTCCTCACTTAAAGATCAAGATAAAAAACTGTGTTCTCCCCAAGTATGCACCGTTGCGAAAGTTCGTCGTGTCCAAGCATCACGTGATGATCGGGTGCTATAGACTCTACGCTCACATACAACGGGTGCAAGCCAGTTTTGCACACACGGAAATACTTGGGTCTAGCTTGACGAGCCTAGCATGTAGAGACATGGCCTCGGAACACAAGAACCGAAAGGTTAAGCATGAGTCATATGAATGATATGATCGACACTTTGTTGTCCACCATTGAAACCACATCTCTTCTCGTGAAGATCGGATTAGGTGTGGTGAATTTGGATCGTGTTCACTAAACAACTTGAGGGATGTTGAATTTAGTGGGAGTTCATCTAGTAATTTGATTAAAAGTTGAACTAGTTATCATGAACATAGTCTAATTTGTACTTGCAAATATTGTAGATCAAATGGCTAAGTCCAACTTCAACTTCAACGTTTTGCTGAGAAAGAAAAGCTTAAGAACAATGGGTCTAACTTCACCAATTGGTTCCGCAATCTGAGAATCATTCTGTCTGGAGGACAAAAGGACTATGTCCTTGAGAAAGCGTTAGGTAACCCCCCTGCTGCAACTGCGCCGGCTGATGAGAAAGCTGTCTATCAGTCGCGCAAAGATGATTATGGTGTGATTAAGAGCACCATGTTGTTTGCTATGGAACGGGAACTTCAAAATCATTTTGAAAACTATCCCGGGCCCTTTGAGATTCTCGAAGAGTTGAAAACCATGTTTTGAGACTCAGCCCGCTCGAGAGATATGAGATCTCCGAGAAGTTCTTTAACGCAAGATGGAGGAAGGGAGTTCGATAGTGAGCACGCCATTAAGATGACGGCTACACTCAACGCCTTTGAGCAATCGGATCGCAAAGATTCCGAGGAGCTCAAGATTGACAGGTTCTCGCAATCACTCCCTCCCAGCTACAAAAGTTTTGTAGTGACTCATAATCAGATTGGTTGCCTCGATACGATCACCGAGCTCTTCGCAAAGTCAAGGCTGCGGAGGTGGACATCAAGAAGGATAATCATGTGTTGATGGTCAACAAGCCCTCCTTTAAGAAAGGCAAGGGAGCAAAGAAGCCCTTCAAGAAGGGCGGCGGCAAGAAGCGCTTCTCGCGAGAAGAAGCTCAAGTCTGGTCCTAAGCCGGACATTGAGTGCTTCTATTGCAAGGACAAGGGTCACTGGAAGCGCAACTGTCCGAAGTACTTAGCGGACAAGAAGGCTGGCACCATCAAAGGTATATTTGATATACATGTTATTGATGTTTTCCTTACTAGCCCTCGTTGTAGTGCCTGGGTATTTGATCTGGTTCGTTGCTAATATTTGTAACTCAAACAGGAGCTACGGAATAGGCAATGACTATGAGGGATGAGGTGATGATGCTGCGCAACGGATCAAGAGTTGATGTGATGGCCGATGACGCTCTCCTTAGTTTTACCTTCGGGATTAGTTTTAAACCTTAATAAGTGTTATTATGTACTGCGTTGAGCATGAACATTATTTCTGGATCTTGTTTATTGCAAGACGGTTATTCATTTAAATCGGAGAATAATGGTTGTTCTATTTATATGAGTAACATCTTTTATGGTCATGCACCTATTGTGAATGGTTTATTTCTTCTAAATCTCGAAAGGGATGAAACACACATCCATAACATTGAGGCTAAGAGATGCAAAGTAGATAGTGATAATACTACTTATTTGTGGCACTGTCGTCTAGGTCATATTGGTGTAAAGCGCATGAAGAAACTCCATTCTGATGGACTTTTAGAGTCTCTTGATTTTGAATCATTTGACACATGCGAACCATGCCTCATGGGCAAGATGATCAAAACCCCGTTCTCCGGAATGATGGAGCGAGCAACGGACTTGTTGGAAATCATACATACCGATGTATGCGGACCGATGAGTGTTTCGACGCGCGGTGGATATCGCTATTTTCTCACTTTTACCGATGACTTAAGTAGATATGGGTATATCTATTTAATGAAACATAAATCTGAATTCTTTGAAAAGTTCAAAGAATTTCAGAATGAAGTGGAGAACCATCGTAACAGAAAGATTAAGTTTCTACGATCCGATCGTGGGGGCGAATATTTGAGTTATGATTTTCTCACGCATCTCAAAGCAAGTGGAATCGTTTCACAACTCACGCCACCCTAACACCACAGTATAATGGTGTGTCCGAACGGAATCGAACCCGATTAGATATGGTCCGATCGATGATGTCTCTTACTGATTTGCCGTTATCATTTTGGGGTTATGCATTAGAAACCGCTGCATTCACTTTAAATAGGGCTCCATCTAAATCCGTTGAGACGACACCGTATGAACTATGGTTTGGTGCTAAACCTAAGTTGTCGTTTCTTAAAGTTTGGGGATGCGCTTACGTCAAGAAGTTGATGCCGGACAAGCTCGAACCCAAAGCGAGAAATGCGTCTTCATAGGATACCCTAAGGAAACTATTGGGTATACCTTCTATCACGTAACCGAAGGCAAAGTGTAAGTCGCAAAGAACGGTTCCTTTCTTGAGAAGCAGTTTCTCTCGAAAGAAGTGAGTGAGAGGAAAGTAGAGCTAGACGAGGTTATTGAACCTTCTCTTGAATTGGATAGTAGCTCAACACCTGAAATTGTTCGATGCGTTGCACCAACAATAGAGGAAGCTAATGACAAGGATCATGAAGCTTGGACGATCTTTCTTGAGCGTATGGTCGACAAGGTCGCGTGCCTCTCCGAGTGGTACGGCAACCCTGTCTTGACTGTCTTGTTAGTAGAAGACAGTGAACCTACGAACTATGAGGAAGCGATGATGAGCCCAGACTCTGAGAAATGGCTAGAAGCCATGAAATCCGAATTGGGATCCATGAGCGAAAACCAAGTATGGACTTTGGTGGACCCTCCTAGCGACCGAAAGGCCGTTGAGTGCAAATGGATCTTCAAGAAGAAAACGGACGCGGATGGTAATGTTACCGTCTATAAAGCACGGCTTATTGCGAAAGGTTTCGACAAGTTCAAGGTGTTGACTACGATGAGACTTTCTCTCCCGTAGCGATGTTTAAGTCCATTCGGATTTTATTAGCAATTGTTGCGTTTCATGATTATGAAATATGGCAAATGGATGTCAAGACTGCTTTCCTCAATGGCAACATTGATGAAGAGTTGTATATGATGCAACCCGAAGGTTTTGTCGATCCTAAGGATGTTGATAAAGTATGCAAACTTCAGCGTTCCATTTATGGATCAAGCAAGCATCTCGGAGTTGGAACCTTCGTTTTGATCAAGTGATCAAGAGCTTTGGATTTGTTCCAAATTGCTATGAAGCTTGCATCTACAAGAAAGTGAGTGGGAGCTCGGTGACGTTTCTGGTACTATATGTGGATGACATATTGATTATTGGAAATGACATCAACATGCTTAACGATGTGAAGAGTTATTTGAACAAGTGTTTTCAATGAAAGACCTAGGTGAAGCTGCTTATATATTGGGCATCAAAATCTATAGAGATAGACAAAGACTGATAGCTTTAAGCCAAAGTACATACCTAGACAAAGTTCTGAAAAGGTTCAGAATGGATAAGGCATTGAAAGGTTCAAGGCCTATGTTGTCGAGTAAGATATTGAGCAAGGCTCGGTCCACTACGGTAAATGATAGGGAAGCTATGAGCAAAGTGCCTTATGCCTCGCCATAGGTTCCATCATGTATGCCATCTGTGTACTAGACCGGATGTGTCCAATGCTCTTAGTTTGACGGCAGATATCAAAGTGATCCAGGAGTGGAACACTGGACAGCCGTGAAGAACATCCTAAGGTACCTAAATAGGACTAAAGAAATGTTCTTAGTCTATGGGGGTGATGAACATCTCGTCATAAAAGGTTACGTCGATGCTAGTTTCCACACCGACAAGGATGATTGTAAATCTCGACGGGATCGTGTATATTTTGAATGGAGGAGCTGTGAGTGGAGAAGCTGCAAGCAAAGTGTGATCGGGATCTACTGAGAAGCGGAATACATGGCTGCCGCAAGCGTCAAGTGAAGGAGTTTGGATCAGAACTTCATCACTGAGCTTGGCGTGGTTCCAAGTGCATTGGACCCATGGGAGATATTGTGTGACAACACTAGCGCCATAGCACTCGCTAAGGAACCAAGATATCATCCAAAGACCAAGCATATCAACCGCAAGTTTCATATAATCCGAGATTATATAGCAGATGGAGATCTGAAGATTAGCAAAGTACATACAGATCTGAATGTCGTAGATCCATTGACTAAACCTCTTCCACGTAAAACATGATCACCTCGATGCCATGGGTGTGAGATTGTTGCCAGATGTAAACTAGATTATTGACTCTAGTGCAAGTGGGAGACTGTTGGAATTATGCCCTAGAGGCAATAATAAAGATGTTATTATTATAATTCTTGTTCATGATAAAGTTTATATTCCATGCTAGAATTGTATTAAGCGGAAACTTTAATACTTGTGTGGTTTGTGAACAACACCGTGTCCCTAGTACGCCTCTATGGACTAGCTCATTGATCAATGATGGTTAAGGTTTCCTAACCATAGACATGAGTTGTCAATTGATAATGAGATCATATCATTGGAGAATGATATGGTGGATAGACCCAAACTAAGCGAAGCAATTAGATCGTGGCATCGTGTTCGTCTTTACGAAGTTTTTCTTATGTCAAATATTATATTCCTTAGACCATGAGATAATACAACTCCCTGGTATCGGAAGAAAGCTTTGAGGTCATCAAACGTCATCCTATGAGAGGGTGATCATAAAGGTGTCTCTCGTAATCGGAAAGTATCTGTTGGGTTGTATGTATCGAGATGGGATTTGTCCTCCCAAGTCGGAGAGATATACTGGGCCCACTCGGTAATCGATATCAACACCGCTTGCAAGCATGTGGTTAAGGAGTTAATCACAAAGTGATATCGGATTACTGAACGAGTAAAGTACTTGCGTGAACGAGATTGAACTAGGTATGACGATACCGATCGAATCTCGCAAGTAAAATATCGCGAGACGAAGGGAATATATATATGGGATTGATTGAATCCTGGCATCGTGGTTCATCCGATATGATCATCGATGAATGTGGGAGTCAATATGGGTGCCTGACCCGCTGTTGATTATTGATAGAAGATCATGTGCATATTCTCGAACCCGCAGGTCACACACTTAACGTGTCTCGACGCTAGGATAGATTGGATAATTGGTTTATGAATTTTTGTTGAGTCTCGGATGGGATCCGGGACATCACGAGGTTCCGGAATGGTCCGGAGAATAAGATTCATATAAGGCGCAGTTTTTGGAGTTCGGAATTGTTCCGGATTAATCGGTATTATACCGAAGCTTCTAGAACCTTCCGGAAGGGGCCAACGTGGTCCCACCTTCGGGAGGGGCATGGGCCTATGAGGGAGTGTCCTGGCCGATTGGGCCAGGGGCACAAGGCCCCATAGGGCCCAGCCGATTCTAGAGAGATTTAACTGCTTAAATCTCGGGATAGAATTTCTAGATAAGGGGAGAGTTTAAATCGTTTAAACTAGAGATAGGCTTGGAGGAGGGGCTAGGGCTGGCCGCCCCCTCCCCCTCTATATATAGAGGGCTGGTGCGCCCCCTCCCCCCCACACATCTCCCTCCAAGCCCTAGTAGCCCTGCTGCCTTCCTCTCTCCCTTCCGATCGCTTGCAGCGAAGCCTCACGCAGAAATTCTCCACCATATACACCACGCCGTCGTGTTGTAGATCCAATCTATCTCTCCACCCTACTTGCTGGTCCGAGGAAGGAGGAGACGTCGAGGTGCTGCACGTGTGCATCTCACGGAGGCACCTCCACTTGTGGTGCTAGATCGGATCGGATCGCGAGGAGGAGAAGCGAGTACGACTACATCACCCACGTTCCGATTTAACGTTCATTGTCTTGAATCTTCAAGGGTATGAAGATCTAATCCAATCTCTCTTGTTGTTTGCATCTCCTAGATTAGATCTTGGCTTTCCCTCTGTTCGCTTCCGTAGAAAATTTTGATTTACTATGCCGCGAAACCCTTCAGCCGCCACACCACCTGGTCGCGTGGCCCGGCCTGGCCCGCGCCAGGGGGTGGTCTAGCCGCCCTAGACACCCCATCGGCCTCCACTTCCGCCTATAAGATTCCTCCGATACAGAAACCCTAAGCACCCGATCAAAATTCCACGAAAGAGTCTGTAGCTGCCGTCATCTCAATCCCTAGATTGGGAGGGATCTGAAGCTCTTCCCGGCACCCTGTCGGAGAGGGGAATTCACCCTGGAGGCCTTCTTCATCACTATGCAAGCCTCCGGTGTGATGCGTGAGTAGTTCATCCCTGGACTACGGGTCCATGTAGTAGCTAGATGGCTGGTTCTCCTCCTTTGTGCTATCATGTTTAGATCTTGTGAGCTTTGTTCATGATCAAGATCATCTATTTGTAATCCTACATGTTGTGTTTGTGGGGATCCAATGGATATTGAGATGCTATTTCAGATTGATTATTGATTCTATCATGTCTTTGTTATTTGTGATCTTGCATGCTTTCCGTTGTTAGTAGCTATATTGGCCAAGTAGATGCTAGCAACTCCAAGAGTTAGTATTTATGCTCGATAGTGGGTTCATGCCTCTAGTAATCTGGGGAAGTGACGGAAATCTCTAAGGTACTAGATGTGCTATTGCTATTAGGGAAAAAATAACAATCCTTTGTTCAAAGAACAATCGTATTGTTTACTTTACACGCAATGCGTAATGAAATTATCCGTTTCTTGCAACTTAATACTGGAGGGGGTTCGGATGATAACCTGAAGGTGGATTATTAGTCATAGATGCAGTTGGATTACGGTCTATGTATAATGTTGTAATGCCCAATCAAGTCTCAAAGGAGTCAAGATGAGTAGTATATGCATATTGCTTTCTCGATGTTTGTCAATTTCCCCGCTGTAATTTGTTCACCCAACATGTCATCTATCTTAAGGAGAGCCACCACTAGTAAACTATGGACCCTGGTACTTTCTTTTACTATCAATATACAATCAACTGTTTACTGTTTTCTGTTTACTTTCTGTAAACTATTACTTTCTTCCACTCGATACGTTTAGTCCTTTGTTTTCAGCAAAACCGGTGAGATTGACAACCTCATCGCAAGTTGGGGGCAATGTTCTGTGGTTGTGTTGTGCAGGTCTCCACGTTGCTGTTGGCACCGCTAGTGCGGACTGCCAAAGTTCAGCTAGCAACACCTTTGAGGTGTTTCCTTGCTCCTACTGGATTGATAACCTTGGTTTCATAAGTGAGGGAAAACTTGCTGCTGTGCTCATCATACCTTCCTCTTGGGGTTCCCCAACGGGCTCGATATATTTTGGGCTTAGCACTTATCTCTTAGACATTTCATTTGACTAAGAGATACTATCCATTAGCTGTCTAAAAATAGGAATTGGTCTAACTACCCTCTTTATTTTAGGATTTTAAACAAAGAGGTAGACATGGGTCTTGTCATGGTTTGATATGATCTTGGTTAAGGCTTCTAAATAATCCTAACCTTAATACCTCACTAAGGTTACCTTTTAGATAAGGAATTCCTTTCCTAAATATACTCTATAAATCTCTCTTATCTTATTCACAAAGATCACATCTTCCTGAATAATTCAATTATCTGACCCCACCATCTCCATCATAATATGGTGACATGGTCATGCCACATCAACATTACTCCTTCATTCTTCTCCTAGTGTATATGACTTCCATTTCTAAATTACCTGTGAGGAAGTCATTCATCTAATTAGTTCTAACTTCATTAATCCACCCTTGTAACATTCTTCCTTTGCTACACAACTTGCACTTATTAACTACCCTTGATAAATCCATCAATCTAGTTACTTCTAACTACCTCCATTGATTCCTTTGTATACATCTTGCAACTACTTCCAAGGTTTGGAAGATTACACTTCTCTCCATATCACATGTGATATCAAACCTCTGGAATGGGTATGGTACTACTCCCATAATACAAGTTTGTTCTTGTATTAGCTTGGTTAAACTGCTATGACTCCAACTACTCCATATACTCATGTTATATACTTCATCATACTCTAGCTTGACTTCTCATGATCAAGCTAGATGATTTAATTTACTAGGGTTTTGCCTTATTTTGTATTCTCACATCACTTCTTCATCATCTAGTCATCTAGTCTCAAATGACTTGAGAATAATGACCACCACCTTTGATCATACTAAGCTTAGGCTTCTAATTGACTAATCAAGATCTATTATCACTAAGTAATAGGTTGTTACTAGTCTCCTTATAGGACTTATCTTGTTAAGGAAGCTCACTCCATATTTATATCTACTTGGCTTAACATGATTATCATTGGATACTCTAATACTACTAGCTTTCTCATAGCTTCATGATCACTAGCTTAACTCTTGGGCTTAGGTGCTTCTTCTAGTTTACTCATGAGTGAGCTATCTCCTCCAACATCAGATGGTTTGATCCCACTAAGGATATCATTCCATTGATGATGGCACACTCTACCATATCTAGTTCATTCTCCTTATTAATTTACTTTATGTCTTTGGAAGGTCAATATAATAGGTCAAAGGCTAAGAGTCAATAAGTTCTAGGTCAGGAATTGATCACTCAACATTGATGATAAACTTGACACCAAGACTTGGTTAAATAGGAATATCATGTGTTAATATGACAACAAAGGTATGTGATGAATGGTCTTGGCTTGACTTATATTTTCTCTCTATTTGTGATAAGAGTTAATGTTTAAGAACTACCATGGTGCTCATGGTAGGAATAAGTATGACAATCAAGCGTATCAAGATTTAGTTATAGAGTTGCTTTACTTAAGTTATATATTTAACTTGGTATTCAGGGTTTGTGGTAGATAATACATTGATATCATCTTTGGAATATTAAGTATTCATCCTTGAGTTGTTGTATGAAATACTATGTAATGATCTCTAAAAGATCTAGTACTCCTTATTAAGTAGTGTGTTGTGACTTAGTTTTATTACATTTGATCTACCCTTAGATCAAATTATATTACCCAAAGATAAGGTTTTAGCAAATGTCACATTGAAACTTATCGCAATAAACTTGATGGTCTACTTTGGTTCCACCCAGTTAAGAGAAGCTTCAATCACTTTGACAAGTTTTATTTAAAAGCGCGAAAATTATCCAGATTTTCTATACATGAATGCAATGCACACACCTCATCTCAGCTTATTTCTATGCTCTAATGCTGAAATGTTACACACAGGAAGCACAGAGAGAACCCATGGTGGGGAACTCGATCTGCACAAGAAAGTAGCGCATAGGGGAGACACTAGGGAGTGCGTTGTTACCTTCTCAACACCGAGAAAACGTCAGAGCAGCACCAGAACACGATGATGCCATGTAACTGAAACCCTAGGGTTATGATTAGGGTAGCGCTAGTCCACGAGAGGGGAAGACAGATGAATATGCAAGGTAGAAAGGTGGGGGCGTCGAGGGCTAGGAACAACTGGAATCGAGCGTGACGACGACGGTGGGCGCAGTTGCTAGGGAGTTCGTGTGCGCGAGAGAGAACACGAGCACGAGTAAGGAAGAGATCGAGCAAGCGAGTGGGCCAGATCAGTTGGTACCGAACCATGTCAACTAGCTTTGACTAGTTAGGTATGACCAGTGGGCCCAAGGGGTATTTTGGTCTTTTCACCTTTTTCTTTAAGACGTCAATTGACAAAAACAAGCCTAGATATTTTCTAAAATAAAATAAAAATAGTTCCAAATAGGGAAAAATGTAAGGATTCTAAATCTTATTTTTCTAGAATTATTAAAAATAGTTTTAGTAGGATAAAAATTCTAAGCAAGGAAAATGACTTAATAAAATACTTTAGAAATGAGTAAAAAAATCGAAAATCCTTCTAAGACTAAATAATATTCTTTAAAAATAGAGGAATATTATTTCAAATATTTCACCAAATTGAATTTTAATAGAATTTATCTAATACAGATATATGAAAATTCTAAAGTGAAATCAAAAGAAACCCCTAAAAATAGGGAAAATTCATAAAGAATCACAGTAAATAAAATCAAAAGGGAATTAGAAGTCTTAAGAGAAAATCATTGCATAACATGTAGTTACATTAAAAGCATATTGTTTTTAAAGCATTGTCTTTATCAGACAATGATTGCTTCTTACAAAAACCGAAGTCAAGGGTTAACTCGAACCTTCGAATTGCATTATTTCGCAGTTACCAGGCAAGTTAAACCTCGCATAGGATTGGCCATCAAAACTTGCACAACTCTTTTAAATGGAAACCACAATTCGAAATATTGTGGAAACAAATTCCATTATACCAAGAACAAACCTAGGAGTAAACAACCACTATAGTTAGTTATTCCAAGGTGTCGTGTAAACCCCGTTGACCAAAAATCTTGTAACGGGCCGAGCAAGTTAGAAGTTGTGCTTTATTCCGTAGAACTACAGATGACTAAGTTGGGATGTATTCCCAGAGATGAATTGTAGTGGGTGGGATCCCGTAAGTTTCCCATCTTGTGCTGCAAGATTATGATTTTAGCATATCCAAAAGGATAGTATTTGAGCGGCGATCGTTGATCGAGTTTAGTGACAAGAAATGAATATGGGATAGAGTAGGGCTCAACATGACTTGGATAAACTTAGTAATAGGACACACACCTTAGGAAGTGTGTTGTGGCAAAAGTCTAGGGACGTTTGTGGGAAAAGTAGGACACCTCTCGAGAGTGTAAAAAACGTGTCATGACACTCCTTATCCGAGGAATGGATTGGGAACGCATCGTGGAAAGGAACTTAAGAAAGTGCTAACAATCCATGAAAACTGACGGACATAGTAGTTGACAAGAAAACTAGTTGAAAACCAAAATTGTAACATGGATGTCAATCCATTATTACAACTTATTATGACTTGCTGAGTACGCTCGTATTTAAAATATCTTCTTAATTCTTGCTAGACTGTGAGAATACCGAGATAGAAGAAACTAGTATAGATAGTGAAGACAGAGAGGTCTAGTACGAGAAGCCGGATCTCTTTGGAGGTATTGAAGGAGTAGACTATGGTATAGAATACAGAGCAGGACCAGAAGCCACGGAAACGGAAGAATAGACTGTAGGATAAAATAGATGAGCTGAGCAGCATAGAACTACCTAGAATAAGTTGTTGATCTGCAGTGGCATTTCATCTAGTTATGCCATTGATACTCAAATTAGTTAGTTTGAACTTCAACCTTCGAAGAAGTCCTCAATAGACCGATGTGGATTTTGGAACCTTGTACATTTGGTCCGAATAAATAAAAGTTATGGACCCGCAATGTTTTTGTTGTACCGCTCCGAGGGATGTGATAGTTGTGAACGGTACTTCGTAAATATTATATCAACGACTTGCGCACTACAAACTGTAAAGCTATGCTGGGTCACGCATCTGTCCGAACTTTTTATAATTCTACTTAAAATTCTATAACCAAGATAAACCTCAACTTTTTTATTCATCTTACCGTCATAGGCGTCCATTAGATCTATCGATGACAAGCAATCACAATATGTGATAATGATATTGAGATTTGTTAATATAGTTTGGCAAACTCGTCTACTATGTGGGTCATGACTACAGACGTTCCTCCCCTCTGACAGTGTAACACCGACCGCTCTAAGCACCAACACATACCACCGGCTCCCCTTGTGTTGCTATTAAGTGTGGCACCCCATATTATACAAGAGGCCTAGGCCACAAGTGTCTTAACTCCAATACTACTTGTATCCTATCCATATTACAATACAAGTCCAATTATGACCCAACTCGTACACAATATCCGAAACTAACACAACTAACTCCACCTTGGCTAATATTTTCCTCCACCTTTAATTCGTTATGCGTCAAACTTTCTCGTAATCCGGAATTGGTTAGCTTCAATGAGCTCTATTTCGTGTGACTCTGCATGCTACTACATTCTCTTCTTTTCGTTCAACACCATTACACACCGATCACTACTGATCTACGTGAAAGTGCTTCCAAGTTGAAAGAATGTCACCGTTATCCTTGGATCAATTTGAGTCAAGTTCACACTTGTCATCCTTTTCGGTAGTCTTGTACATGTCCCACAACAACACTCAGTCTCCTTCCGCATCCCGTCACCAACACTTCACCATGTACACCCAACATCACATAATATATGGCCATATACTTTCTAAGCTTTTGACATTCCAGATTTTCCAAATCACTTTCACAGATTTTTCATGACCGACTCTTATCCATCACTTGACATAGGCCCAATCACCAATTTGAACCTGCTACTCGTAAACACTGCTTCATAGCACTATGATATCAGAATTTACTTTATTATTCCATTTTCAAACTCTGAGGCTTCGTAGTATCCTGGCTCACGTTCAGGTGATGATTCCTTTACTGTGTTTTTTGCGAGGGATTTCTTTATTGTCACGTTTGGACCATTCAAAATGTTTAAAAGACAGAAGAATGTTGTTTTAAATCAGCGAGGAAGTTACTTATTCTGATTGACCGGGCTCCGGTCTCTGGGGTATAATTTGGACAACAGGAAAAACGCCGTCTTACGTTACTGAATTACTTACATACAAGCTCATCCCAGTACCCGAATTTAAACTTCCGAGATTCTCTAGTGTCCTGCTTTTGTGCCATGCGGCTATGCCACACATTTCACCGTGCGTTTTGTTACAATTGTGACAAGAAGATAATGAAGAACGAAAACAAAACACAGCAAGGGGGACACAGATTTAACGTGGAAAAACCTCTCCAACAAAGAGAGGAAAAAACCACGGGCGCCAGCCAGCGAAACTTCACTATATCGAGGAGTGTTTACAAACGCCGGGGATTTCACAGATGCAACTCACCCAACCAGCGGCTTACAAGGGGTTTATATATCGGTGGAAACCTAGGTCTTCGACGATCCGTACACTCGGCCCAAGCCTCCCGGCGACGGGCCTCGCTCCACTCGTCAGAAGTTGGCCTATACTTTATAGAATTTGGATCAACATATAACACGTTTTCAGGCTAGCATTGCCAACTCGCAACAAAAAGAAACTCCCACGTAGTTAGCAAACTAGCAACAACTATAAACAGCAACGCATCAGCCAACGCGCACGCTCTCCGTTCTCCAGACTCTGTTCATCCTCTGGATGAACTCCTCTGCTCTCATCATGAGTTCGTCATCGTCCTCCTCCTCCTCGTCCTCCCGGCATTTCTCCTCTGACGACGATGGATCAACAGCAATGGACACGTCGTCCTGTCCACCGAAATTTTCACCCCCCTGTGTCGGAAGGACGGCCGCGTCAACCTCGCCTGCTCCCATGGCGCACTCTTCTGCGCGGCAGTGAGCTTCGGGAGCACAGCTGCGGCCACCGATGTCGGTGGCAGCGGTGGCCGTAACGATGGCGGGCCCGTGGTCTCCTCCACCGTCCCTTCCACTTCCTTGTATTCGAGCATCAGTAGCATCCGGTGTTTCGGCGTCAGAACCTCCGCTGACATGATCGTCGGCGCGGCCATTGACGCCGGGTGCGCAGCCGCGGCTGCCGAGGAGGAGCACGGCGATGATGACATGGGAGAAGCAGAAGGCCACGAACGACGGGCTGGAGGACGCCCAGAGCGTCATCAGCTCGACCGTGGAGTTCACTACCAGCATTTTCAACGAGCGTCGGAAGGGGAAGAACGGGAGATCGGGTCGTGTCAGCAAAGGTTGGTCGCGAAACGAGAGCCTAGTCGAAGTTGGAATGACTGATGCTGAAGGAACTTAGCACTTTGGCCCTTATATCCCCCGACTGAATTGTGCAGGGGAAGATTGTGTTGGGAGTCAGCAGCACTCAACGGAGAGCGCACATGGGTGCGGATCGTGGAGACCCGGACCCAGCCGAAGGGCCTTCGTGGGGAAGAAAGCCTGGCTGAAGACTAGATATTTTTAAATCATGGATATAGGAAAGTGCTTATCCTATTGCCTCGTGGGCCATACGAGTAGTATTCAAAAACTCATAACATTGTGTCAAAATTATTCGTGCTGAAATTGGTGTCGACCAAGTCCATGTGCTAAAGCCTTAAGAGCATCTTCAGCCGTTGCCGTCCCCACAACGAGGTCTTTTCGAAGGGCCGACACGTCGCCCCTTGCCGCTTTCCTGGGACGCGCCGATCACTAGCCGTGCCCTCAATATCGTCTGTCGAAAAAATATAAACCATATTTGATCACATAGTTTGATATATAAATTTAACAAGTTTTAAAACACAATTTAAACAAACTAGGTGTTTGCTTTGAGCATCCACATGTGTTCTAACTGATCAACTTAGAGATGGCATGCATATATGGGTCTTGGATTTCTTCACGCATGACGAGGAAGGAAGCAAATGCGGCTCACGCCTGGTGATCAACATCTGCAAGATGAGCCTGCCTGAAATATGGTTCAGTGTCAAGCATTGATGCCTCTCGCTCGCTCTCAATGATCATGATATGCAAGATCACACATACGTCCATCACATTCCACATATAATCTTTCGACCAAGTCGGAGTCGGGTACCAAACAATAGCAAATCGAGATTGAAGCACATCAAATGCTCGCTTGACTTTCTTCCTGCAAGTTTCTTGTTCCTTGGCAAAATGAGATCTCTTGCCCATAATAGGGTTAGAGATTTTCTTCACAAATGTTGACCATCTCAAATAGATGTCATCCGCCAAGTAGTATCCCTTGGTGTACCCGTGGACATTGATCACAAAGTTCACCGAAAATGCATGACCTTCAACAAGCTTGGTGAAGACATTCGAGCACTCATGGCGTTGATGTCATTGTGTGATCCCGCCATCCCTAAGAAGGCATGCCAAATCCAGATATCCTAATAAGCCAGTGCCTCAGGTACCACTCTACAAGCTACTTTGTGGTATTTGTACATTCCCAGCCAAGAAAATGGACAGTTCTTCCATACCCAATGCATACAGTCGACACTTCCAAACATCCCAGGGAATCCTCTTCCTTAATTTGCTGCTAGCATCCGAGCAATGTCTTCAGCTAGGTGATCTTAAATATGTTGGTCCAAACAATGCCACCACTGCTCTGTAGAACTTGTACATGCACTTGACAGTAGTGGACTCGGCCATGCGTAGATAGTCATCATCTGTATCAGTAGGAGCTCCATATGAATGCATCCTCACAGCGGCAGTGTACTACTAGAGTGAGGAAAACCCTACCGTGCCAGTCGTCGAACTCTCGAACAACCATGGCAATATTTAGGAAGAGCTTCTGGTTCATCCTAAAACGACACCGAAATACCTAAGGGATGTGCAATGGATCATCGGTGAAGTAGTCGGCGTACAATATTCAGTGGCTCTCAATCCGCTACCTCGGATTGCTCCTGCAGCGCCCTAGTCTGGACCCTCCACGACGCAGATATGCGGCTCGGAAGTAGATTCCTCTTCCATCAGAGCGGCGAGCATGATCTCATCATCGGAGTCCATCTCCGTGCAACCAAAACCCCGAACACCTCGAGGGAATGGTGTCCGCGAGGTAGGCTAGAGATATGTCTGTGGCGGGCACGGTGGTCCCAGGCGGTGAAGCACGACCACAAGGTGAGGTGGATGATGGTGCGACGATGCTCGGAGTAGAAGCGTCAGAGGGACTATGAGTGGTGTCGGTGGCGCTCTAGTGGCATGGGGTGGAGACGGGCATGAGGTGTGAGAAAAAGGGCAAAATGGGAAGGGGGGTAGCTTCCGTGTTGTGTCACCGACAGCTCTAGCCCACACACCTTTTCCCTTCCTTCGGCATCCCCAACAACCCCTCCCGCACGCGTTAGGTTCAGCCCTGAGATCATGATACGCCCATTTTGCATCACTATTCTATGTCTTAATTCACTATTATTCGTTGATATATTTCGTATTGAGAGGTGATACTTATGTTATTTTATCTGTTTTTGCATGGTTGATGACTTTTGGAGCATGGACCACTGTAGTCAGGATTCTGATGGAAAAGGTGCTGTTTGGAGGCAAAATTCGCGAAGATTAGAAAATCCGGGAAAATATACGGAAAATCCTATTTTTCCAGAAGACTAAGGATGCCAGAAGACGGAGTGGAGATGGGCCACGGGGGCCCACACCACCCCCTGGCGCGGGCAGCCCTAGGCCGCGCCAGCAGGTGGTGTGTCCGCCCTGGACCACCTCTGGCTCTCCCCTCTAGCGTATATCATCCTCCCGAAACCCTAAGTCTCGGGGAGCAACCACAGAAAGATTCCGCCGCCTCTGCGGGGCGGAAAACACCGAGAGAGAAAGATCTCTCTGGCAGACAGATTTCTGCCGGGGGAACTCCTTCCCGGAGAGGGGAGATCGTCGCCATCAACACCACCATCAAGCTGGACCTCATCGGGATCATCATCATCATCATCATCACCACCATCATCACCATCAACACCCTCATCACCATCTCCATATTGCTGTAACAATTGGGTTGAATCTTGCATAGTTCATAGGGGAAACTTTCCCGGTGTTGATTACTCTTTGGTTGATGCTATTGAGTGAACCATTGAATTATTGTTTATGTTCAGATTGTTATACATCATTATTGCATCTCTGATCATAATCCATATGATGTCTTGTGAGTAGTTTGTTTTGTTCTTGAGGACATGGGAGAAGTCATGTTGTTAGTAGTGGAGTTGTGTTGAGAAAGATTCAATAGTTTGATATTTAAGTTGTGGTGTACTTCTTCTAGTGGTGTCATGTGAGCGTTGACTACATGAAACTTCACCTATATGGGCCTAGGGGAATGCATTGTGTATTTGGCTACTAATCGTAGGGGTTGCCGGAGTGACAGAAACCTAAACCCCCGTTAGGAAACCATTGCACAAGGGACGTAAGGGTCTTAAAGTTTAAAGCTATGGTTAGGTTTCTACCTTAATTACTTTCTTGTACTTACAGATGTTTGCAAGGGGTATAATCACAAGTATGTATTAGTCCTAGGAAGGTCGGTACATTAGCACAGGTTCACCCACACAACACTTAGCAAGCTAAAGAAGATTAATCAACTATATGAAGTGAAAGCACTTGACAGTCTTCCCATGTGTCCTCGAGAACGTTTGGTCATCTTAAGTAATACAACCGGCTTGTCCTTTGCTGCATAAAGGATTGGGCCACTTGCTGCATTTATTCCTACTGTTTTTTATTTACTCGTACTTTGTTTACTTGCTTTATCAAAAACCCCTAAAAATCCGTTTGCTAAGTATTTGCAGAGAATTCCTGATCCATACCACTAGCCAGCACCTTCTGCTCCTCGTTGGGTTCGACACTCTTACTTATCGAAAATACTGCGATACACCCCATATACTTGTGGGTCATCAAGACTATTTTCTGGCGCCGTTGCCAGGGAGTGAAGCGCTATTGGAGAGTGGAACTGGTAAAGGAAACTTCTACTGTGAGTATTGTTTACTTTTGCTAGTTGCTTTATTTTCGTTATGGATAATTCGCTGAGTTTCTTATTTGGTAATGCTACTACCACTGCTAAGGTAGTAGATAAGCCACCACCTGCTGAGAATGATGTTTTCAAAATACCTACAAGAATTATTGATCGTGTTATGGATAACTAATATGTTGGGGATGGAACTGTCCATCCCGGTGATCATTTACTCTTTATACACGAATTATGCGGGTTATTCAAGTGTGCAGGTATTATTACAGATCAAGTGAAGAAGAAGTTATTTTCATTATCGCTGAAAGGAAGAGCTGAGGAATGGTATAAGCTGCTAAAGAATGGTCAAGCTCTGGAATGGGAGGAAATAGTGCCTCTCTTTTATTCAAAGTTTTATCCTCCTAGTGAGATTCATAAAGATCGGAATCAAATATACAACTTTTGGCCTCTTGATGGAGAGAGTACAGCTCAAGCTTGGGGGAGATTGAAGTTACTAATGCTCAAATTTCCCATTCATGAGCTCCCCAACAATATTATTATCAATAACTTTTATGCAAGGCTTTCTCTACATGATAAGGATTTATTGGATGCTTCTTGTGCTGGATCATTCACTCGTATGGAAGAAGAAGCTAAATGGGATCTTCTGGACCGTATTCAAGACAATGCTGAAGCTTGGGAGAATGACAAAGATAGAAAGTCAGGTATAAATTATGATTATGAATGCATTGAATCTTTTTTGGGAACTGATGACTTTCAAAATATTAAAAATGCTTATGGTCTAGAGTCTCAAGCTATTGCTTCTTATTTTAAGGCTTTTGCTTCCTATATTGAAGTGCCTAAAAAGAAGTGGAATAAGTATCATGAACCTTATAAAGATATTGCTAAGAGTGTTCCTGCAAGAAATACTAAAGTTTATACTGCTAATCATGTCTTACCTGAACCTTATATTGAGAAAATGCCTTTCCCAGTTAAGATAAAGGAACATTCTATGATGGCTAGTATGGTAGATGAAAGTACAAATAAAGCTGTTGAACCTGATAAACAAATGGTTGATGAACCTATAATAGCAAATTTGAAAGACTTTGTTACTAAATATGAGAAAGAGGGACACCCTATCCTTTGTAAGGATACCTCTAATATTGTTTCACAAAGTAGTGTTATGAGAGCTAGTATTCTTGTGTTTTCTGTTAGAATAAGTGATCATTGCTATGATGAGCTATATTTTTAAGTTTATGCATGATACTGAAAGTTACTATGAGAGAGGGAAAAGTGTTCTTATGTATCTCAATAATATCAAGTTTCCTCGTTGTATGCTGAAAGTTTTTATGTTGCACTTGTTTTGCCTTCTTATGCAAGTAGCCTCTGGTTTCAACAACTTGTTTGTTTACAAAATTCCCTTGCATAGGAAGTGGGTTAGACTTAAATGTGTGTATTTTTTCTTCTCAATGCTCTCTTTCACTTTAATTCATATTCCTATGTGAGCATCATCAAAATTATCATGCCCATCTTAATGGCTATAAAGAAAGAGCTTTTTGGGAGACAACCCAATTTGTTTTTTCTTTCAGTTTGTTTTTGTTTCTTTGAGTCTTGGAAGTTATTACTTAGGTAATAACCGCTCCTTATACATTTTATTTGGTTTTTGTGTCAAGATCAACCTCTAATGAGAGAGAAGTAAGATTTGGGGAAGTTGCTATCCCGAAACAGATTTTTGTGCTTCACCGTAAAAAATCGTAAGAGATCTCTGTATGTTGGATTGAGTTGTAATTTTTTATGCTTCTGCCCCAGGTTGTTATTTAACTTTCGTTAGTTTTGCACTTTTTTATTTGAGCAACAGAAGATTTTCGAAAGAATTGATCTTTACCTGCTGGTCTGTTTTGACAGATTTAGCCAATCTTGCATTTGCTTCTTTATTCGATTTCCTTTTTGAATTCTTTTTGGGTTCTCGGAAGGAGTTGCTACAGTAGCTTATGTTTTGATGGTTTTCAGTTGAAGTTGGACTCAAAAGGTTTTATCACTTCATATATACTAATGTTGCTAATGAGAACTGTGTGAAGTTTTGTGTGAAAGAAATTTCCAGGTAGTGGAGTTAATTGTGTAATAAGGAAGATAAAGGTTTTATGACTCAAGTAATAAGTGTATGAAGATGAATATATCGATGATATTCAAGTGATGACTCTGGAAGAATCTACTACATACCAAATTCAGAGACCTGCAGAGTCCATTTTCAAATAGGTAACAGTTCTGGTAAGAAAAGTTCCGCGAAAATGCAATCCAACTATGTTTTTGCAGTTTTCAGTCAACAAGGGAAGCTATGAAGCGAAAAAGGGACGGAAACGGAGCCAGGGTGGCTCACACCACCCTGTGGCGCAGGCCCTCCCCTGGTCGCGCCACCAGGTGGTGAGTCCGCCCCGGACTCCGCCTCCGACTCGTTTTCTCCCAGTACCTTCTTTTTGTCATGAAACTTCATAATATATAACCCCCCCCCCCGGATCTTCCGAGGTTCGTATATCGTGTTCTTGTCGTGTTTTTGTTTCGATCTGTTTCTGCTAGGACATACTCTTTGAAAGTTTAGAAGCACAATGGTGTCCGCCAAGGATAAAGGGAAGGAGCCTATGGAGGAAGACCTCCAAGACCCCGGGCAGGAGAAGGAGATCAAGAGTGAAGGTGAAGAGGAGGCAAGGCACACCGGCACTACCATTGCAAGCATTGGAGTGGTGGCAAATCCAGCCATTGGAGGGAAGCCTCCTCATCACCGTTTAGATCCCTGGTCACTTCCTCCACACACCAAGAATCCCTTCCATACCTTTATCCATAACCATGCAGGAAAGGAAGACTCCAAGAGGGAAGAATGGAAAAAGAATCACGAGAGCTGGGATCCATAATCTGACATGATCATGCAGCGCATCAAGCACAACTCAGAGTTGATTCGTACCCTCACCTTCGAGATTGAGGACTTGGGGAAACTGATTAGAGAACTCATCGAGAGGATACCACCACCACAAAAGGAGTAATTCGTCATCAGGTTTGGCATCCCCTTGGTTTGTTCCAAGCTTGGGGGAGTGCCGCGGTATCACATCACTATCTTCTATCTTTTTACCTTTTTAGTAGAGTCATATCATGAATAGAGGAGTTATTATGTAGTATGGTTTGCATTATGGAAGTGTCCCCTCTCTAGTTAGATATGTATCCATTGGTGAGTTGCCGATATGGAATATTAATGAGAAGTTCTATCATTTACTCTTTTGCATAGCTTATATGATTGATCTTGTTGTTAGTATTAGTATCACTTTGGGATCATTGAGTTAATTTAGTTGGTTTTGGCAAACCTGGCTCGGTCAGTAGCAACACTATTTTTAGAGTTGAGTGAAAAAGTTAAAAGTACTCTAAAGAAAAATAATTTCATCATCTTTCTTTCTTGATTTGCTCATAAGTTTAGTATTCTCTAGTTAAGATCTTTTGTGCTTCCAAGGAAGATTGCATGTTTGTTTTTATCACTTGTATGTTTGGTTGTTTCCTTCAACTCTTATACTTGCTATCCAGCCTTGCTAGCTAAAAACCTGTACTGAGAGGGAATTCTTCTCGTGCATCCACCTCCTTTAAACCAAAACCTCTGCCATTTGTGTCCACCATACCTACCTAGTAGAATTATTGCTATTCCAAGTAAATTCTTGTTTTATCTACCTCCCAAATTAAACTTGTTATGTGAAAATTAGTGATTAAAGCTCTCACGAACTTGATGGCACACTTTATTTTCTTGCATTTAATAAACTTGAACCATTGGGTCCTTCTTTGTTGCGTATATGCTTGCGCTTTATAAGTTGAAGTTAGCAGAACCATGTATCATGGGGACCGCTTTCAACACTTCATTTGGTACTTTGTACCTAGTTGATATCATGTTCTTTTGCTTATGGATCCCGGCGGTGTGAAATAAAAGTGGAACTTGTAAGATCATGGAGTTTATATGTGTGTTAGAGAAACGCCTGGGCCGCTAGCCTAAGCCATGCCTAATCATGGTGGAAACTTGTAGCATAACTACAGTGAGCATTCTATGAAGCATCCTCAATAAAAACCTATGCAAATAGCAAATAAAAAGATCGCTGAGATGCTCACCGTCTGCTTGCCTTGTCATTTTGATTATGAGATAGCTCCTGTGTCATGTGCAAGGGGTACCCCGTTGGCGGTTCTCAATGATACGCATGTATTTACAATGACAAGAGCTTGCTCATGACTTAAGTTGAGTAGCATGAGGATCGGTACTCATAAGTAAGGGGCATGAGATTTCAACTTATAACTTGTCAAGCATATCCTCTTAGTTGTGTCATTTTAACCTTAACCACCAAAAGATGCCTATGATAGGGGCAATGAGAGCTGAAAGCTAGTAAGTATCATAATTTTTGGGAGCTCTTTATGAGACTTGCAATCCCTGCTTCCCTCTTTGAAGGGCCTTTCTTTTACTTTGTAGTTGAGTCAGTAAACCTATTCCTTTCTACCTCAGCAAGTATTTTGAGTTGTTGTGTTTCATTCATTCATATGATGATTTATTCAATCATGTTTCTTATGTTCCTTGTTTTGCACATTGCTCGTATCGTGATGTTTACTACTTTGAAAGGTATCATTGAAAACCAGCTATTTGTGAACTCCAGCAAATTATCAACTATTCTTCAACCAAGAGCTAAGTTTGCCATTACCAATTATGATTTACTTTATGTATCTTTATTGTGTTTCCTTTACTTATTGCAAGTTGAGTTATATAATAGTGAGTTGTCTTCTATTATGATCAATGTATTTGATGAATGTGATGCTTCTTGTCCGTATTATTTTATCGACTCTTCACTCCATAAACCCGAGGCCATGTTTATTGAGCTCAGTTTCGCTTGGGGACAAGCGAAGTCTAAGCTTGGGGGGAGTTGATACGTCCATTTTGCATCACTATTCTATGTCTTAATTCACTATTATTCATTGATATATTTCGTATTGAGAGGTGATACTTATGTTATTTCATCTGTTTTTGCATGGTTGATGACTTTTGGAGCATGGACCGCTGCAGTCAGGATTCTGATGGAAAAGGTGTTGTTTGGAGGCAAAATTCGCGAAGATCAGAAAATCCGGGAAAATATACGGAAAATCCTATTTTTTCAGAAGACTAAGGATGCCAGAAGACGGAGTGGAGATGGGCCACAGGGGGCCCACACCACCCCCTGGCGCGGGCAACCCTAGGCTGCGCCAGCAGGTGGTGTGGTCGCCCTGGCCCACCTCTGGCTCTCCCCTCTAGTGTATATCATACTCCTGAAACCCTAAGACTCGAGGAGCAACCACAGAAAGATTCCGCCGCCTCTGCGGGGTGGAAAACACCGAGAGAGAAAGATCTCTCCGACAGACAGATTTCTGCCAGGGGAATTCCTTCACGGAGAGGGGAGATCATCACCATCAACACCACCATCAAGCTGGACTTCATCGGGATCATCATCATCATCACCATCAGCACCCTCATCACCATCTCCATATTGCTGTAAATTGGGTTGAATCTTGCATAGTTCATAGGGGGAAACTTTCCCGGTGTTGATTAGTCTTTGTAGTTGATGCCATTGAGTGAACCATTGAATTATTGTTTATGTTCAGATTGTTATACATAATTATTCCATATCTGATCATGATCCATATGATGTCTTGTGAGTAGTTTGTTTTGTTCTTGAGGACATGGGAGAAGTCATGTTGTTAGTAGTGGAGTTGTGTTGAGAAAGATTCAATAGTTTGATATTTAAGTTGTGGTGTACTTCTTCTAGTGGTGTCATGTGAACGTCGACTACATGACACTTCACCTATATGGGCCTAGGGGAATGCATTGTGTATTTGGGTACTAATCATAGGGGTTGCTGGAGTGACAGAAACCTGAACCCCCGTTAGGAAACCATTGCACAAAGGACGTAAGGGTCTTAGAGTTTAAAGCTATGGTTAGGTTTCTAACTTAATTACTTTCTTGTACTTATGAATGTTTGCAAGGGGTATAATCACAAGTATGTATTAGTCCTAGGAAGGTCGGTACATTAGCACAGGTTCACCCACACAACACTTAGCAAGCTAAAGAAGATTAATCAACTATATGAAGCGAAAGCACTTGACAGTCTTCCCATGTGTCCTCGAGAACGTTTGGTCATCTTAAGTAATACAACCAGCTTATCCTTTGCTGCATAAAGGATTGGGCCACTTGCTGCATTTATTCCTACTGTCTTTTATTTACTCGTACTTTGTTTACTTGCTTTATCAAAAACCCCTAAAAATCCGTTTGCTAAGTATTTGCAGAGAATTCCTGATCCATACCACTAGCCAGCACATTGATGACCCACAAGTATAGGGGGTGTATCGCAGTATTTTCGAGGGAAGTGAAACCCAATTTATTGATTCGACACAAGGGGAGCCAAAGAATATTTATCAGCCTTAACAACTGAGTTGTAAATTCAGCTACACCTGGAGACAATCTTGCTCATAGCAGTTTATCAGTAGCAACAGTTTGGTAGTAGGAATAGTAAAGTAACAGCAGTAGTAAAGCAAAGACAGTAGTAACAAAAGCAGTAAACAGTGGGATTCGAGTGCGGTAGGCATAGGGATGGATGGATGGGCGTTGCATGGACAAGACAATTCACGTAGCAATCAGAACATAGGGCAATTGCAGATAAATAAGATAAAGCATCCAAGTACTAGACAATCCTAGGCATGTGTTCCATATATAGTCATACGTGCTCGCAATGAGAACTTGCACAACATCTTTTGTCCTGCCAGCCCGTTTGCAGCGGGGCCTCTAGGGAACTACTGGCAATTAAGGTGCTCCTTTTAATAGAGAACCGGAGCAAAGCATTAACACTCCGTGAACACATGTGATCCTCACATCAAAGCCATTCCCTTCCGGTTATCCCGATTTCTGTCACTTCGGGGCCATAGGTTCCGGACAACAACGTGTGTATACAACTTGCAGATAAGACCCAAAACAATACTATCATAATGAATCAATAACATGTTCAGATCTGAAATCATGGCACTCGGGCCCTAGTGACAAGCATTAAGCACAACAAGTCGCAACAAAGTCATAAAGCACTAATAAAAGATACTAGGCACCATGCCCTAACAATATGAAGCCATTACATGAACGATCTCATCCAATCCCTACCATCCCCATAGCCTATAGCGGGGGATTACTCACTCATAGATGGGGGAAACATGGATGGTCGATGGAGAAGCGATGGTGATGGTGATGGCGATGATCTCCTCCAATTCCCCATCCTGGTAGGGTGCCAGAACGGAGTTTCTGGTGCTGTTTCGTGGAATCTGGTGGTGGCGGCGGAGCGGAACTCCTTCTAGAAAAACGTCGACCCCCCGAAGTTTTTAGGTCAGAAGGCTTCTTATAGGTGAAGAGGGAGACCGAGGGGGTGCCTGGGGCCACCACACCATGCCCTGGCGCGGCCAGGCCTAGCCCGCGCCTGGGGGGTGTGGCCAGCCCCTGGCCCTCCTCCGTCTCGTATTCTGGCTCCTGGAGTCTTCTAGAAAAATAGGCACTTTGGCTTTTGTCCCGTCCAATTCCGAGAATATTCATTTTCAGACTTTCTTGGAACCAAAAACAGTAGAAAACAGGCAGCTGGCACTGTGGCTCTTGTTAATAGGTTAGTCCAAGAAATCATATGAAAAGTACTCCAAAGTGTGGACAAAACACAAGAAAGTGCATAAAACCAAGCATGGAACATCAAAAATTATAGATACATTTGCAATGTATCAACATCCCCAAGCTTAACTCCTGCTCGTCCTCGAGTAGGTAAGTGATAAAAAGAAAGAATAATTTTTGAGGTGACATGCACCATCATAAACATGATCAAAGTATTTGTAAACAATGATAGCTGGGATCATAGTACTTCAATCATAACATGAAAGACAAAGTTCTAGCAATAGGACAAAGAAACTATGATGCAACATGAAAAGGAACAAACAAGAGATTCATGAATAACAATGCTTTGCAAGACGTTTGTTTGTTTCACATAAAGAAAACATAGCATAGTAGCATTCATCTTGTCCCTCATAGAGTAGCAAACATAAATGCATAGGACACCTTCAAAGTTTACAAGAGTGACTAGATACAAATAGGTTAAAACAAGCAATATCAAGGTATGCATCAATCAACAAGTCTTGGGACAATGCACATAGAACTCAGAATGGCCACTATGCTCTCAAGAAGGTGCTTATAGAATGTGTGGAGACTCAACAAGGAAATGAACAGGTTTTGAAAATTTTGAAAGGCTTCCAAATGCTGAAAGTATGGTACTCATTAGCTTTGAGCTCTCATTGCCCCTGTCATAAGCATCTTTAATGTGGTTAAGGTGAAAGTGAGGTCCAATCTAAGTTATATGCTTGACAGACTATAAACTGAAAATCCCAAGTCCCTTGAGTACGAGGGCCGCTCCTCATGCTACTCAACTTTAGTTACCGGTAAGTTCTTGTCATCGTAAGTATGTGCGTATCATAGAGAACCGCCAACAGGGTACCCCTTGCCCGATGATACGAAAGAATCCCCATATCAAAATGACAAGGAAAAGCAGACAATGAGTATCTCATCAATCTTCTTATTTACCATGGGAAAATGGTGCTTTTTTCTCTCTTTCCTCTTTTCATAAATCTCTTTTTTTCTTTTTCTCAATAGTTATCTCTCTCTTTTTTTTATAAGAAGAATGCTTCATAGATATCATTATCGTTACGCTGCAGGTTTCCACCATGTCAGCATGGATTAGACCAGTGACCAAAGCGCTTTCTAACACACATACATAACTCCATGGACTTACAAGCTCCCCTTTTATTTCACACCGACATCCGCAAACAAAAGAGCAAGGTATCAACTGGGTATATATTTACAAGTGTTGAAAGTGTTCCCCATGACAGCACGGTTCTGCTAATCCCCAGCCTATAATTTGCAAGCATATAACTTTCATGGAGAGTTCACAATGGTTTAGGTTTATTAAGTGCAGGAAATAAAGTGTGCCATCAAGTTCGTGAGAGCTTTACTAACTAACTTTCTCATAACAAGCAAACATTTTTTTCGGAAGAAAACAAGGCATATTGAATATGCACGGAAGTAGCAAATGATGCTAATAGGTAGGTATGGTGGACACTTTGGAAATATTTGGTTTAGGGAGTTGGAAACTTGAGTAAAACATACTCAGTGGAAATGAAGGCTAGCAATAGTAAGGGAGCGACAAACGAGAGAGCAATAATGGCCATAATCATGCAGAGCGACAAAACATCATTGATCAAAGCATAAAGTGATACTACAAGTTGAAAACTAAAGGATCATAAAGGCTTATGGTGACTTGAGATAGTCATAACATGGTGTGAGCATGTGCCAAGTCAACCTAAATAAAGCATCAAAGGAGAATACCACTATACTATGCTTTAATATGCTAAAACAACGCATGATTCATCCAAGGCACATTAAGCAATCTCAATTGTTTATAACAAGTCATGCTACAGCAAAGAATACTAAGCATAAAGCCAAAAAAATATCAAGCATGGCATGACAAAGCATAGGCCACAGCCAAAAACAAGCTCTCTTTACCACTTAAGCATGAACTTTCCTACTCTTTTCCAAACCAAACCAAACTATTTGAAAACCAACACATGAAAGAGGAGGTCCAACCAATTTATTAAGCAAACTAAGCAAACCAAAGCAAACGAAAAACCAAAACAAAAACAAAAAGAAGACGCTCCAAGAACAACACAACTGTGCATGAAGCAATAAAAATGAAGTGGTTGAAAGAAACCTGAGATTTTTATTGATGAAGAAGGGGATGCCTTGGGCATCCCCAAGCTTTGACGCTTGTACTTCTTGGATATTTCTTGGGGTGACACGCGTGGCATCCCTAATCTTGAGCTTTAGTCCATCCTTCATCTCATTACTCATTCCTTCCATACACCTGAAATTTTTCCTTCACACAAAACTTCACACAATCTCATTAGAACCATTAGTGCAATTAAGATAAAAGGTCTTAAGGTTCAGTTCTAACACCAAATAAACTTCCATTAAAACACTAGATACTGTATCACTTCCCTCAAAAAGCTCAATTCCTCAAAAGAACTCAAGAAGGAACCAACAAGAAGCAAATGCAGAAAATGGCAGAAATCTGTCAAAACAGACCAGCAGGTAAAGACGAATTTTTTCGAAGACCCTCTGTTGCTCAAATCAAAAAGTATTGAACTAACTAAAGTTAGATAATAACCTGGGACAGAAGCACAAAAAATTACAGCTCAATCCGACATACAGAGCTCTCTCACGAATTTTTACGGTGAAGCACAGAAATCTGTTTCGGGACAGCAACTTTCCCAATCATTACTTCTCTCTCATTAGAGGTTACTCTTGGCACAAAAAGCAAATAAAAGGATAAAGAGCGGTTATTACTAAAGTATAACTTCCAAGACTCATCTAAAACTTTTGGGTTATCTCCCAATAAGTACTTTTCTTTAACACCTTTAAGTTAGGCATAAGGAAAAACTAAAATGGATAGAATAGAAGTAAGCGGAGATAATCATGGTGAAAATATTATTTTGTTCAATGAAATCCTTTTGTTAACAAGGTTGATCAGGTCTTGTTACCAAAACAATTCTATATGAGACAAAACTTTGTATTCCACTAATGATTATGTTACCTCAACCTTGATAGCAATAGTCCCAATCATAATAGTTTCAAATTTTTCTCTTGGTATGGGACAATATATTTCTCCAACTTGGATGCCTTCAACATGTTCAATTGAATTCAAACTATAAGTCCTTTCAATCTTCTTGGGGAAATAGACAGTATGTTCCTTGTCATTAACATTCAAGGTCACCTTTCCTTGATTACAATTAATAACAGCTCCTGCAGTATTAAGAAAAGGTCTCCTAAGAATAGTAGACATATTATCATCTTCAGGCATAAAAGTTTGAGAGGATGCTCTTATAAGAAATATGAGTTGAAGTAAAAGAGAGCATCAAGAAGCAAATCCAAAACACATTTAAGTCTAACCCACTTCCTATGCATAGGAATCGTGTATGCAAACAAATTCACAAAGAACAAAGTGATAGGCATAGGAAGATAAAACAAGAGTAACTTCAAAACTTTCAGCACATAGAGAGGTGTTTCAATACCATGAAAACTTCTACCACCATATTTTCCTCTCTTATAATAATTTTTAGTAGCCTCATGAATAAAATCAACAATATAACTATCACATAAAGCATGCTTTTCATGATCTACAAGCACTAGAGCTTTATCATAAACATTTTCAAGAGAATCCTCAGGAACATAACAATCATCCTCCTTTAGTAAGCATGGAGGACAATCAAATAACGTAAGGGATAAAGGGTTACTCTCATTAGAAGGTAGGCATGGGTAGCTAATCCATTCTTCCTCCTTTTGTTCATCACTCTCCTCCTCTTTTTCATCTAATGAGATTTCAGGTTCATCAATTTCTTCTTCCATAGGATCCTGCAAGGCATTAGTCTCTTCCATTTGTGGAGAGCATTTATTAAAATATTCAAGGATATAGCCATTTTCATCCTTGTAATTATCAAAGGAAAATTTAAGTATACCATAAACCTCATACTTATAAGGTGAATCATCAATATTTTCAAGCAAACTAGCAAGTTCAAAACCACCCTTCCAAGCAATAAATTCTTCAATTTGTTCCGCATCATAAAAGTCATAAATTCCTTTAGCATAAGAAGATGTGGTATCATTATCATTATACTCACACTGAAAAGGGAGGTGTTTATACCTTTTTCTGCAACGAGATTCGTCACAGCAATAAGTAACATTATAAGTAGAGCACACGTTTCTAGCAATGGTATACAATCTATCAATTTGTTCCCATAAGTGTTTCCCTTTTTGTGACAAGCGGTGTTCCTTATAATAATCTTTTTGAGCTTCCATGAACCCACCTTACCAATAAGCTTCAGTTTCAAAGAAACCAACCATTGACAACAAGCATGATAAAGCAAGACAATAACCGACCAACGAAAATAACAACTAGAGTAGGAACCAATTTTTTTTGTATTTTTGATAAAGAAAGAGGCAAACAAGGCACACATAAACTTAGCTTGAACAATAGTGATTCCAAGTGGACTTGATAAATAAAGCTATGCTCCCCGGCAACGGCGCCAGAAAATAGTCTTGATGACCCACAAGTATAGGGGGTGTATCGCAGTATTTTCGAGGGAAGTGAAACCCAATTTATTGATTCGACACAAGGGGAGCCAAAGAATATTTATAAGCCTTAACAACTGAGTTGTCAATTCAGCTGCACCTGGAAACAATCTTGCTCACAACAATTTATTAGTAGCAACAGTTTTGTAGTAGGAATAGTAAAGTAATAGCAGTAGTAAAAGTAAAGACGATAGTAACAATTGCAGTAAACAGTAGGATTCGAGTGCAGTAGGCATAGGGATGGATGGATGGGCGTTGCATGGACAAGACAATTCATATAGCAATCAGAGCATAGGGAAATTTGCAGATAAATAAGATAAAGTATCCAAGTACTAAATAATCCTAGGCATGTGTTCCATATATAGTCATACGTGCTCGCAATGAGAACTTGCACAACATCTTTTATCCTGCCAGCCCGTTTGCAGCGGGGCCTCAAGGAAACTACTGGTAATTAAGGTGCTCCTTTAATAGAACACCGGAGCAAAGCATTAACACTCCATGACCACATGTGATCCTCACATCAAAGCCATTCCTTCCGGTTATCCCGATTTCTGTCACTTCAGGGCCTTTGGTTCCGGACAACAATATGTGTATACAACTTGCAGGTAAGACCAAAAACAATACTATCATAATGAATCAATAACATGTTCAGATCTGAAATCATGGCACTCGGGCCCTAGTGACAAGCATTAAGCATAACAAGTCGCAACAAAGTCAAAAAGCACTAATAGAAGATACTAGGCACCATGCCCTAACAATCCGATGCCATTACATGAACGATCTCATCCAAGCCCTACCATCCCCATAGCCTACAGCGGGGGATTACTCACTCATAGATGGGGGAAACATGGATGGTCGATGGAGAAGCGATGGTGATGCTGATGGCGATGATCTCCTCCAATTCCCTGTCCCGGCAGGGTGCCAGAACGAAGTATTGTCTAGTGATTGTTGATGATTACTCAAGATACACTTGGGTTTATTTCTTCAAGTTGAAGAGTGAAACTCAACAAATAGTCATCGACTTCGCCAACGAGGTTCAACGTCAACACAACATCCCCATTCTGGCTATAAGAAGTGATAACGGCTCTGAATTCAAGAACTACACCTTAAATAAGTTCCTAAGTGAAGAGGGGATAGGACATCAATATTCTGCTGCGTACACCCCTCAACAAAATGGTGTAACTGAGAGGAAGAATCGAACTCTAATGGATATGGCAAGATCAATGTTAGCCGAATTTAAATCTCCATATAACTTCTGGGCTGAAGCAATCTCTACTGCTTGTCATTCATCCAACCGATTATACCTCCGCAAGATCTTGGACAAGACTCCGTATGATACTTACCAGTAACAAGCCAAACATCTCATACTTTCGGGTATTCGGGTGTAAGTGTTTCTTTCTTATCAAGGGAGTTCGTTTATCTAAGTTTGAATCTAAGGCTCTAAAAGGTATTTTTGTTGGTTATGGTGCTGAATCCCACACTTATAGAGTCTACAATAAGCTCTCCGGAACTGTTGTAGAGTCTTGTAGTGTGGTGTTCGAGGAAAATGACGGTTCCCGTGCGGAGCAAGTTGGTGTTTGTGATGCAGATGTTGAAATACCCCAAGATGCCATAAGAAGAATGGGCGTGGGATTTTTCTGCCCCATTGAGGAACCCCTTGTGGCGGATCGGGAAGGACAATGCTCTTCCCATGAAGAGCCCTCATCTATACATGCCCAACATGTTCCCACCACGGGAGCAAATTCGGCACCATCTCCATCAACTGCTGAAGGTCAAGCTGTTCCAGAAAACCCCAGGCCAGATTATCCGGTGGACACCGGATTATCCGGCCACCCCGCTCCAGCTGACCATAATGCTCCTGGTGGTGATGATATCAACGCAAGCTCTAGGCCGGATTTTCCGGCAAGCCCCGGATTATCCGGCCCCTCGCCAGTTCAAGCAAGCCCTAGGCTCCCTGATGAAGCTGCTACAAATACTCCCAGGCCGGATTATCCGGCCTCTCCATCGGCCGGATTATCCGGACCTGACTCACCGGTTCAGTAGCCTCCTGTTACGGCTACTGACTCACCTCAAGGGCACGCGTCATAAATTCCTTTAGCATAAGAAGATGTGGTATCATTATCATTATACTCACATTAAAAAGGGAGGTGTTTATACCTTTTTCTACAATGAGATTCATCACAACAATAAGTAACATTATAAGTAGAGCACACGTTTCTAGCAATGGTATACAATCTATCAATTTGTTCCCATAAGTGTTTCCCTTTTTGTGACAAGCGGTGTTCCTTATAATAATCTTTTTGATCTTCCGTGAACCCACCTTGCCAATAAGCTTCAGTTTCAAAGAAACCAACCATTGACAACAAGCATGATAAAGCAAGACAATAACCGACCAACGAAAATAACAACTAGAGTAGGAACCAATTTTTTGTATTTTTGATAAAGAAAGAGGCAAACAAGGCACAAATAAACTTAGCTTGAACAATAGTGATTCCAAGTGGACTTGATAAATAAAGCTATGCTCCCTGGCAACGGCGCCAGAAAATAGTCTTGATGACCCACAAGTATAGGGGGTGTATCGCAGTATTTTCGAGGGAAGTGAAACCCAATTTATTGATTTGACACAAGGGGAGCCAAAGAATATTTATCAGCCTTAACAACTGAGTTATCAATTCAGCTGCACCTGGAGACAATCTTGCTCACAGTAGTTTATCAGTAGCAACATTTTTGTAGTAGGAATAGTAAAGTAACAGCAGTAGTAAAGCAAAGACAGTAATAACAAAAGTAGTAAACAGTGGGATTCGAGTGCGGTAGGCATAGGGATGGATGGACGGGCGTTGCATGGACAAGACAATTCACGTAGCAATCAGAACATAGGACAATTGCAGATAAATAAGATAAAGCATCCAAGTACTAGATAATCCTAGGCATGTGTTCCATATATAGTCATACATGCTCGCAATGAGAACTTGTACAACATCTTTTGTCCTGCCAGCCCGTTTGCGGCGGGGCCTCTAGGGAACTACTGGCAATTAAGGTGCTCCTTTTAATAGAGCACCGGAGCAAAGCATTAACACTCCGTGAACACATGTGATCCTCACATCAAAGCCATTCCCTTCCAGTTATCCTGATTTCTGTCACTTTGGGGACATAGGTTCCGGACAACAACGTGTGTATACAACTTGCAGATAAGACCCAAAACAATACTATCATAATGAATCAATAACATGTTCAGATCTGAAATCATGGCACTCGGGCCCTAGTGACAAGCATTAAGCACAACAAGTCGCAACAAAGTCATAAAGCACTAATAAAAGATACTAGGCACCATGCCCTAACAATCTGTAGCCATTACATGAACGATCTCATCCAATCCCTACCATCCCCATAGCCTACAGCGGGTGATTACTCACTCATAGATGGGGGAAACATGGATGGTCGATGGAGAAGCGATGGTGATGGTGATGGCGATGATCTCCTCCAATTCCCTATCCCGGCAGGGTGCCAGAACAGAGTTTCGGGTGCTGTTTCGTGGAATCTGGTGGTGGTGGCGGAGCGGAACTCCTTCTGGAAAAACATCGAACCCCCCGAAGTTTTTAGGTCAGAAGGCTTCTTATAGGTGAAGAGGGAGACCGAGGGGGTGCCTGGGGCCACCACACCATGCCCTGGCGCGCTAGGCCCAGCCCGCGCCTAGGGGGTGTGTGTGGCCAGCCCCTGGCCCTCCTCCGTCTCGTATTCTGGCTCCTGGAGTCTTCTGGAAAATAGGCACTTTGGCTTTTGTCCTGTCTAATTCCGAGAATATTCATTTTCTGACTTTCCTGGAACCAAAAACAGCAGAAAACAGGCAGCTAGCACTGTGGCTCTTGTTAATAGCTTAGTCCAAAAAATCATATGAAAACTACTCCAAAGTGTGGACAAAACACAAGAAAGTGGATAAAACCAAGCATGGAACATCAAAAATTATAGATACATTTGCAATGTATCACACCTTCTGCTCCTCGTTGGGTTCGACACTCTTACTTATCAAAAATACTGCGATACACCCCCTATACTTGTGGGTCATCAGATCACCGGTGCCAAAATCGGCCCATGTCGGTGAAAAAAAGACTGCCGGGGTGCGACTGGACAAATTTTGTGCCACCAACATCGAAAAGGGATCCCGGGGGGAGCGTCTGGGAGGACGACTAGAGATGCTTTAAATACCTAGTGTGTGTTAGGTGTTGAACCCGAACACATGTACCTCTGGCAATACCTAAAATAGAGTATTCTAAAGACGACGACGAGAGGCAATAGTACCATAGTCCATGCAGCACCGGCCCGGACAAATCAGGGGCCCGATGCAAGACAAAAAAGGACCCCCTATATACAAATAATACAGATGTTTTTTCATATTTTAGTGGTTTAAATATTAATACAATTCTCCCTAAATTCTCAACAAAGACATTACATGTCAGCAGCTACTCATGATCTTATAGGTGATAATATTAAATTAAGAAAGTACATATATTTATCTCGGGAAATGATATCTCAACCAAAATAGCACTTCAACTCGAAGTCCACCTCGGTCTCCACATATTGCACTTCCGCTCGAACAACTCCAGCCCGCACTCCAACTCGCACTTAGATCTTGTATTTACTTCCAAAAGAAACAAGTACACTAGTTATGTAAATCATTTTCTTCTAGAATTTTTTGAGATAAAGTCATTGATAATATTATCGACATTAATCTGGTTGACTAGATCCTTCTCAATGCATATAGTAGCTAGACCATTTAATCTCTCTTATGGCATTGCTGACCTCAAGTAAATTTTTAACAATTTTAATTTTGAAAAACTTATCTCAGCTGAAGTTACTTTCATAGTTACAGTGCATAAAATTCTATAAGAAACAGAGATGTTTGGAAAATAATTTATATTTCTAACAAACTCAAACATCTCCGCAACACACATTGATTTATCTGGCAAGGACATTCGCGACATTCTTAATTCAGAAAAAAGATCATCGAAGTCAACATCACATCCATCTTTTTGAGTTTTTCATCTTTACTAGAGAAGGTTTCAGCAAACTTCTTACAGCACTTTCGTAGCTCAATGTCATCCAATGAATTCAGATTTGGTGAGCTAAGCAAAAATCCAAACATTCCTTTGAAAACTCCAAGTTCCTTAAATCTATTTTTCAATGAAGTATTTGTCATGTCCACCATAACATAAAAGAAATCAACTTCAAAAGCTTTTTTGTAGCTAGAATAGCTTCATTATTAGTATCATTATCATCACTTTCATCAAAATTCTTCTTCATAGTAACATGTTTCATTTTACTAGAAATGATGGATGTATTTTTATATTGTTTGCAAGGTTTTGTTAGTAATCAAACTAGCTGAAAACCCCTTCACTTCTATACTTATCAAAATAATTTATTATACCCTCAATCTGTTGCAAGGTTGTGTCAATGTACATAGATGGGGACTACAGCGTTTTGCTCACTATATTTACTGAAAACAAAATAACATACCAAATTACCATACTAAGTAAGAACTCAAAAGTACCAATCACATCATATAAAGTTTTCACATTGCTTCTCGCCATGGCATCATCACCAAAATTAGATAATTCAAGCAAAGCTGACCTTACTTAAGGAGTTCGAAATATAATAGACTTGCCACTTTTAATCCTACTCTCCCAATAAGTATTAGACAAAGATTTCAGAGTGAAACATGTAACATGATCAAGGAGAACTTTCCATCTTTTAGTTGAACTTGAGAACAATATATATATTTGCTGGACAATGCCAAAAAATGTAATAGCTTTACCACATGAATTGGCCATGTCACAAAGTGTGAGTTCAAGTCTATGGCAAGAACATGGCACATATAACGCTCTCATTTATATCAATTAGTCGTCTTTGTACCCCTTGATTTTTCCCTTCATGTTTGAACCATTATCATATCCTTGTCCTCTTACATCATCAACATTAAGACCAAAAGACTTAATCGCATCAAGTGATTAATTAAAAATACCTAAACCGCACATCTTGTGTGTAAATACACTCTGTGGCGAGCAATATTCATATATAGTGGGTGGCTATTATGCGCAAATCTCCAGAGAAAATGGTGAACTTTTGGAGGACATTGAACCTTCCAAATCTCTTGAAAACTTTGTTTTTCGGTGGCGTTCTAAACCATGCCCTTCTTGTTTGACATGCATTTGTCGCTCCATCTCCACGTGCACCTTATATGCAAATTTAATCCAAAAAGACCTTTGTTGTCAAAATGCCATGCAACAAAGTCTTCTGAATTCAATTTTAAAGGAATACTCAAAATCACTAGGATATCACATAGAAATGTTGCTCGATCACTTGTCGTTTTCATGAGTAGGATGTTTCATCAATCAGCTCAGAAACCCACTCAAGCTCACAGTCGCCCTTATGAGTAGAAGGTTGACGAGTAGAGTCATTCGGGAACCAAGGGTCTTCCCAAATGTGCACTTTCGAACCGTCCCCTATGTGCCAGATGGTGCCTTATTTTAGAACCTCAGTCTCTTTGAGAATACTACACCACACATAGCTCATTCCTGTTTGGGGTTTAGCCATTAGAAGGTTGCCTTCCGGAAAATATTTTGCACATAAGACACGAGCACATAGAGAGTTAAGGGATTGAATCAATCTCCATCCTTGTCGAGCTAACATGACTCTCGTTTGGCGAGCATCTCGTTTTCCATGTCGACCGAGCCCACACGGCCACATCGCACGTGCAGATGGCTGATCGTCTCCAATCCAGTGATGCAGCGACCGCTCACCGGCCCTACGAGGACGTCGACATGCACCAGTTGTGCGAGCACGCGAAGCGCGATAGGAAGCGGGGCATGCAGTTAGATGAGATTAAGGCTCAATACCGAGAATACCCCTAATGATGAAGGGTTGGATTTTCCCGGTACTCTAACTTTTCCTTTTTTAGATCAAGCGCCAAAACTAACTAAGAAAGTGAAACATACATTTTCGATAACTCCCAATGTTTGGGAAAATGTACTTCTTTGCATGTAGGCTTTTGTTGCATTATCCATTTATTAACCATATTCATGAACAAAGCCTCCCAAAAAATCAATTATGTAAGATGTCACAGAACTATAGGTCACCACATAGTAGCACCAAAATATTAAAATACGATCTTCCAATTTCATGATCTTTGGATCACATAAAGTATGGATAGATTCTGGTAATGTATATGACTTGATTTAAGGATATGATCCATGAAAATATGTTGTCTGACTATGGTTATGTGTTATTCATTTATTCGTTGGAACATATTTTTATAATTTTTGTACTTTAGGCTTCTCGGGTGTAGCACCCGCGTAAAACCACTACTAGAAAATTGCTTTGTGATTTTGTTTTGTGTATCATCATGTCCGCATGCTCATGTTATCATGCCATATTGCATTTGAGCATCGTCATGACATCATTTCCTACAACTATTTCTCTAAAAGTCTATCTTTGTTTTCTAAATATCCCCCACCTTTATTTCAAATCAAAACTCGGTCTCTTCCGAATCTTTTATTTGCCTAAATATTATTTATAAAAGTCTTTTAAAATTAAAATAAATAAATAAATAACAAATTTTTTTGTAACAGGGCCAGCCCAGATCGTAGTTCAGGAGAATATCATTTTGCGTCCCGAAAGTTGGGGTGTCCAGGCAACGCGGTACCCGAGTTCCCTGATATCATCCGCGATGACTATAGTTGGCGTGCCAAATACTCAGAGGGTCTTTTTCGGCACGAATTCAACTTTATGTTTCAATACAAAAAATCAGGCTAACGGTCGTCAAGTTGGGCCCCCCTGTCAGTTCTCGCTGTTATGTCGCTCATGTCGCTCCCGTCGCTTAGGTGTCAATTAAGCTTGCAGCGTTGGCGCCTGCATCCATTACGCGCCTTCTTCTTCCCCGGAGCGGCAATCTGTGGGGCATCGCAGCCATGGCACGGAGCTGGGACATGGACGAACCTGCTCGGCCCAGCTCTCCTCCCTGTAGGCTTGCAGCGTTGGCGCCTCCATTACTCGTATTCTTCCCCGGAGCGGCAATCTGTGGTCGCGGCCATGGCGCAGAGCTGGGAAGTGACGAAGCTGCTCGGCCCCGCTCTCCTCCACATCCCGAGTCGGAGCTCGCCCTCACCGTGGACACACCCATGGCATGGTCGAGGACGAGAATTGGTTCCCGGTGAGATCTATCACCTTGTCGACCATGCTTGGTTCTGTTTTCCTCCTCTAGAATCCGAGCTCGTCGTCACCGTGGTTGCACCCGCACCAATTCTGCCACCTCTGTCGAGGTCTCTGTGGTAGCTCAAGTTCTGAGGCTCTCCAAGTTCTGCCATGTTGGTCCTGTAAGTGTTGTTGTATGTTAAACTAGCAAATCTTGTTTGTTCAAATCTCTTGGGCTGTACCAACTTCATTGTGTTTAATTATGAAAGACAAAATATAAATGATTTCTCTCAATTTCTCGCATAGAAAAATACACAGCTAATTTCATATTCTCGCAGGAACTGGCCCCACTTGTTGAACCGGTGGCACTGCCACGATCTCCACGTAACCACGGTGAGTTCTCGAACCGAAAGTTGCAGTTACCACGTTTCGTCTGCAGTCATTCCTCTTCCTCAGTCATTCCTCTGCAGTTTTTCCTGGGTGCTTCTTCTTCCTCTGTTCTGGAACCGTCGGTTCATCTTCTTATTCCTCTCGAAGGCAGTTCCTTGTAGGCAGTTCCTTTCACCCATTTCCTTGCAGGCATGGACGATGGGAAACACACAACAAAGACCCACTTGGTCCCTGCCCATGGCACCACGACTTTGACAGTGGTGTACACAAATGATGAAGCGACCGTGGAGACAACTCTCGCCAGGTTTGAGAAATTGCTTGAGAAAGAGAAGCACAAGTTTGTGGGGCTAGACTTGGAGTACACCCGTGCAAATAAGCGAAAAAATCCTCCACAAGAGATCATTGTCGTGCAAATCGCCATACATGAGGAGGTCCTCGTTTACCACTTCTGCAGGTATGTGAAATTTAAATTTGAGATCACCACTTCTGCATCCCTTGTTCCCTTACATCCCTAGAACCATCTAAGTGTAGGAGTAAACCAACTGAGATCGTTGTCCGACTCTCGTCGAGTTCTTGTGTAGGAAAGGGATAACTTTCACTAGCGTGGATATCACAAATGACACAATTATGCTTTCTCGTGCGTTGATAAAAATCCTAGAGGGGCACCACATCGACATCTAAAATCTGTACAAGATCAAATCATACCCAGCGAAGGATGGCATGGGTGATCTGGCAGCGGAAATCATCGATAAATCCTATGAAAAACTGAAGAAATTGAAGCGACTCGATCACGACTACTGGGAGTGGAAGCCGATGAGCCAGGCGTGCCTCGAGTATGCAGCCAGAGACGCCTACATGGTGTATGAGTTGTACAGTAAGCTCATTACCATGAAAGATGGGATGGTTAAGGCGGGGTTTTTCGTGAGAGAGCAATGCCCTGGTTGCAAGCTAGCCCAGGAGAAAAAGCGCGAGGAGGACAGAAAGCGGTTTCAGGACGAGCAGGGATCTTGGGACGGTGGTGACATCAAGTGGCTGAAGGGGAAGCAAGTCAAGGACGATAACAAGTGGTGGTGATACATTATGTGTTTGAACTAGATTTTAGTTTCTAGTTTATTATGTGTGTGATACATTTAGTTACTTCAATACAAAATTTGAACCAATTTAACTTGTTGATGTATTTCGTGACAATTATAATATAATCGAGCACTAGAAATATTTTGTAGTGTGCATGAGCATGATCAATAAATATAATTTAACACTAGAAACTTTAAGGCACTCCATATAAAGGAGTATATTAATATATAAGGTTCACTAGAGACACCACGGATATATTGTCTTACATGCCACACACAGGTAATAATTAACTAGGACAAAATAAAAGCAGGGGCTACAGCAGGAGGCCGGGACACGAAGACGCCTAGCAGGGCAGGGGTTTATCAGCAGGAGGTAGCGACAGCCTAGTCGATGGGATACAGGCTAGTCCTGATATACTTCTGGAGGAATTTGCCGTAGGCTGCGTGCCGCGCCCAAGGTAATCGGCCTATGGCTTCGCCTCGCCGCCAACGCCCGCGTCTTTGGATCATGCTATTGAGGTCCACATTGATTGCTCTGCCACAGAATGGGCAAAACAGTCTCCCCCTATGGTGGAAACGGATTAGCCCACATCGTAACCGCCTCAACACGTAGTGGCTCTTGTTGTCCCTAGATTCCTTGCTAGTGTCCACTTCATCATTATCCTCCTGTTGATTTTTAAGAACATAACTTAGACTCATACATATGACTGAATTGTATTACAACTCAAGAATTGACAATGTGTATATGTAAGACAATATATCCGTGGATATCAAAGATAAAGCATCTTAGCAATAGTTTGATCGGTTCATATATCATTTCATCTCAACATAATGACAAATAATTGCATCAGATTGCGGCCTCATAAGTTTATTCAGGGATGGCGTGAGTGAACCAAGTAACAATTGCACAGCCTGTATTGTGGTTGTACATCGCCCCAGGTTCACTAACTCGTCCCTGAAAAAATCTGACACCAATGTATCTGCCTCTCTTTTGGGACAAATTTGAATCATTGGCCACAATAAGAAATTGAAATGTAATCGTACAAAACATTATTCAGGGATATACATAGTCAGATATAAAAACAAGCCAAAATATTGTAATTATAAATAAAAAACCAAACAATTAATCCTCAGGTGCATGTTAAAAATGTTGGAGATATGCCCTAGAGGCAATAATAAATATAGTTATTATTATATCTTTGTGTTTATGATAAATGTTTATATTCATGCTATAATAGTATTAACAAGGAAACATTAATACTTGTGTGAATTGTAAACTTAATTTGAAGTCCCTGGTAAAGCCTCTATATAATACTAGCTTGTTGGTTAATAGATGATTGTGGTTTCCCTATCATGAACATTGAGATGTTATTAACAACAAGATCATATCGTTAGGAGAATGATATGGTGGACATACTCCTATAGACAAGCGTAGCATAAAGATCAAGTCATTTCAATAGTTCAATTGCTATATGCTTTCTGATACATAGTAACCTAATTCCTTCGACCATGAGATCATGCATATCACCTTTACTGGATGGATGCTTTGATGTCATCAAACACCACACCGTAACAGGGTGGCTATAAAGGTGGCATTGAGTGTTCGGAAAGTATTGGTTGAAACACATGGATCAAGAGTGGGATTTGTCCATCCACATGACGGATAGATATTCTCTGGGCCCTCTCGGTGAAATGTCATCCAATTAGCTTGCAAGCATGTGACTGGGTCACAAGGGATCACATATCACGGGAACGAGAAAAGAGTACTTATCAGTAACGAGGATGAACTAGGTATGCAGAGATACCGACGATCATAACCTCGGATAAGTAACATATCGTGAGACAAAGGGAAATTGGTATCGTATGTAAGTGGTTCATTCGATCGCAAAGTAATCGTAGAAATATGTGGGAGCCATATGAATTTCCAGATTACTCTATTGGTTATTGTTCGGAGAAGTGTCTCGATCATGTCCGCATAATTCACGAACCGTAGGGAGACACACTTAAGGATTCGACGTTGTTTGAGTAGTTATGGTATTATGAGAAAGAGACCGAATGTTGTTGAGTCTCGGATGGGATCCGGTATATCACGAGGAGATCCGGAATGGTCCGGAGAATAAGATTCATATAAGGAAAGTCCCGTTTCGGAGTTGGGGAATGGTTCCGGTGTTTTCATCGGGAACATTCTAGAAGGTCCCGGAATGTCCGGCACTCCGGAGGGGGAAGGGTACATGAATGTGTCATTGTAAGTTGGAATGATTGCATCATGTACTACGTGTTCTCGCTGTCCAAAATAAAGGGTTTATTTAAATCCTAAATTGAAAAGTCAAACGGCTAGTTTGAAAGTCAAACGGCAAGTTTTGGAAAGTGGAAAGAGGAGGAGAAGTGGAAACCAAGTTGGGAGGATTCCTCCTCCCCAAGCCAGCCCACCTCAAGGCCGAGTTGGGGAGGGACTCCACTCCTCCCTTGGCCGCCCTCCCACCTATAAAGGAGGGCAGGGCTCCCCTCCTAGCACACACAAGTTCCTATCCTCTAAACTAAACCCTAGACCTAAACCCCGGTTTAGAGCTATTTCGGTTTAGAGCCTTCTAATTGGTTTAGAGCCTTCTAATTGGTGTGTCTAATTACTAGACCACTAATAGCCTCTCTCATAAGCTCCACCATACTCGCACCGGCTTAAGGCGAAGTCCTCATGATTTCCTCTACTTCGGTACCACGCCGTTGTCTGCGGAATCGCGAGGAGAGTGCTACAACCTCCGCTGCTGGAACAAGGAGAGGAAGGTCTTCGTCGAGTACCGAACGTGTGACCGATCATGGAGCGCTGTTTAACGTGGCGCCGAAGGATCGTCTACGCGATCTTGAGATCGGAAAGAGTACTACATCACCCACGAGAATCTGCTCGTTAACCACTTTGGAATCTTCGAGGGTGAGTTATTCCATCGACTCGTTGCTGCAATCTAGTAGATAGATCTTGGCTTGTTTGTTTGTATGCGATAGAAAAATTTTGTTTTCCATGCTACGAACCCCTACAGTGGTATCAGAGCCGTGTCTATATGTAGATATGTTGCAAGAGTAACACAATGGTCATTGTGGGCGTTGATGCTTTTATTGTAGATTGCTTTTTGTGTACTTTGCATCTTGCGGTATGTTGGGATGAAGCGGCCCGGGCTAACCTTACATGACATCGTTCATGAGACTTGCTCCACGCTTGACATGCAACTCGTATTGCATAAGTGGCTTTATGGTGCCTGCTTTCTCCTAGCATAGTAAAGATCCAATTTACAACGGGTGATCAACAATGCTAGTATCAATGTTGTGGTTCTTGTTCGTAAGTTAGAACGACACTTATTGAAAGCCCCAAACCACGTAAAATATGCAAAGAAAGTAGAGGCGTCTAACTTTGTTTTGCAGGGTGTCTGATGATGTGATATGGCCATGATTGTGATTATATTTGATGTATGCAATGTTCCTTATTGTAAGTTGGCAACCGCGGGAGCCATATGGTTGTCTTTAATTTCTGTTAAGACCTGCGTGTCTATTCAAAATAGTTGTAATAGTTGAAGCTGGTGGACGACAACCATGAAAAAGCATCATTGACCTTGATGCTATGTCGGTGATGATGGAGATCATGTTCGTGCTTGAAGATGGAGATCGGAAGCACAAAGAAGAAAGGCCATATCATATCACATATTATGAATTGCATGTGATGTTAATCCTTTATGCATCTTGTATTGCTTAGTAGACGACGGTAGCATTATAAGATGATCCCTCATGCACATAAATTTCAAGTTCTAAAGTGTTCACCCTTAGTATGCACCGTTGCCAAAGCTTGCTGCTTCGAAGCACCACGTGATGATCGGGTGTCTTTGATTTCGCGGGTGAATACAACGTAAGCAAGCCAGATTTGCTTATGCGGTAGCTAAGGTTTGATCTTGACGAGCCTAGCATGTACAGACATGGCCTCAGGAACACGGATCGCCGAAAGGTAAAGCATGAATCATATAGTAGATATGATGAACATGATGATTGTTCGCCATTGAAACTATATCAACTCTCGTGATGATCGGTGTTGATGTAATGGATTTGGTTCGTGTGATCACTAAAACAATGTGAGGGATGTTGTTTTGAGTGAGAGTTCACCTAGTTTAATTTCATTAATTAATTTGAACTCAATTTGTCATAAACTTAGTCTAAACTATTGCAAATATGTTGTAGATCAATGGCACCCTACCATCAATTTTAATGCTCCTAGAGAAAGAAAAGTTGAAAACAATGGAAGCAACTTCATGGATTGGTTTCTTAATTTGAGGATTGTCCTCACGTGGCAATTTGACCTATGTGCTGGATGCACCGCTAGGTGACCCACTGCACTGATGCTACCGATGAAGTAAAGAATGTTTACCTCGCTTCTAAGAATCAGTACTCCATAGTTCAGGTGCTATCTTGTATGGTTTAGAATCGGAGCTTGTAAAAGGTTTGAAGAGTCGACCCATATGATATTGTCGAGGATCTCAAATTAATTTTTGAGACTCATGCGGCAATTGAAAGTTATGAAGCTTCTAAAAAGTTCTTTAACTGCAAGATGGAAGAGGGCAGTCTGGCCGGTGAGCATGTGCTTAAAATGTGCAGGCACTTGAATAAACTTCAAAGCTTGGGTATAGTGATTCCTAATACTTTGGGGTTTACCGATCCTCCAATCACTACCACCAAGTTACAAGAACTTTGTGATGAACTACAACATGCGTAACATGAACAAAGAGTTGCAGTAACTGTTTGCTATGTTAAAATCTGCAGAAGTGGAGATCAAGAAAGAGCACCAAGTGTTGATGGTCAATAAGACCACCAAATTCAAGAAAGGCAAGTCTAAGCAAAAGGGACACTTCAAGAAGGGAGGTAAGAAAGCTGCCACGCCGATTTAAGAGGACCAAGGCTGGACAAGCCTCGATCTTGAGTTCTTTTTCTGCAAGGGAGAATGTCACTGGAAGCGGAATTGCCCAAAGTACTTGGCGGATTTGAAGAACAGCAACATCAATAAGATTGGTTTATCTGTTTTACATGTTATTGATGTGTATCTCACTAGTATTCGTAGTAGTGCTGGGTATTTGATACTCTGGTTGCTCATATTTGTAACTCAAACAGAGCTGCAGAATAAACGGAAGCTAGTGAAGAACGAGGTGACGATGCGCGTAGAGAACGGATCAAAGGTTGATGTGATCGCGGCACGCTACCTCTTCATCTACCATCGGGATTAGTTTTATACTTAAATAATTGTTATTTGGTGCATGCTTAAGCATGAACATTATATCGATCTTTTTATTGCAGACGGTTACTTGTTTAAATCGAGAATAATGGTTGTTCGATTTATATGAGTAATATGTTTTATGCACATGCACCTTTGATAGATGGTCTATTCTTGTTGAATCTCGATAGTGGAAATACATATATCAACAACATTGAGGCTAAACGATTGAAATCAGCGATAACTCGACCTATATGTGGCAATCGCTGCCTTGGTCACATTGGAGTGAAGCGATGAAGAAACTCCATTCGATGGACTTCTTGAATCACTTGATTTTGAATCACTTGAAAGATGCGAGGCATGTCCGATGGGTAAAATGACTAAGACTCCATTTTCGGAATAATGGAGCGAGCCATGATTTATTGGAAATCATACATACCGATGTGTGTGGTCCAATGAGTGTAGCATCGCAGATGGTTATCGTTATGTTCTTACCTTCACGGATGACTTGAGTAGATATGGGTATATCTATTTCATGAAACATAAGTCCAAACTTTCGAGAAGTTTAAGGAGTTTCAAAGTGAGGTAGAGAATCAACGTAACAAGAAGATTAAATTTCTACGCTCGATCGTGGAGGTGAATATCTAAGTTACGAGTTTGGCAGCATTTGAAGAAATGTGGAATACTTTCGATTGACACCGCCGGGAACACCACAACAGAATGGTGTGTCCGAACGTCAGAATCGAACTCTCTTAGATATGGTTCGCTCTATGATGTCACTTACAGATTTACCACTATCATTTTGGGGTTATGCGTTAGAAACAGCCGATTCACTTTAAATAGGGCAATCTAAATCCGCTGAAACGACACCGTATGAATTATGGTTTGGGAAGAAACCTAAATTGTCGCTCCTTAAAGTTTGGGGATGCGAAGCCTATGTAAAGAAGTTACAGCGGACAAGCTTGAACCCAAAGCGAAAAATGCGTCTTCATAGGATACCAAGGAAACTATTGGGTATACCTTCTATCATAGATCCGAAGGCAAAATCTTCGGTTAAGAATGGATCCTTTCTAGAGAAGGAATTTCTCTCGAAAGAAGTGACGGAAGGAAAGTAGAACTCGACGAGGTTGTCGAACCTTCTCTCGAATTGTAGTAGCGCAGACCGGAAGAAGTTCTGGTGCTCGCACCAATAAGAGAGGAAGCTAATGATGGTGATCATGAAACTTGGTTGAGGTTACTCAGAGCCTCGAGGTCAACGAGAAATCGTACCACTCCAGATTGGTATGATTCCATTATGAATGTCATGTTGGTGGACAACACCGATGACCCCGAGACATATGAGGAAGCGATGATGAGCCCAGATTCCAATAAATGGCAAGAAGCCATGAAATCCGAGATTGGATCCATGTATGAAAACCAAGTATGGACTTTGGTGGACTTACCAGATGGCCGAAAGGCTGTCGAGAACAAATGGATTTTCAAGAAGAAAACAGATGTTGATGGTAATGTTACTGTCTATAAAGCTCGACTTGTCGCAAAAGGGTTTCGACAAATTCAAGGAGTTGACTACTATGAGAATTTCTCACCGATGTAAGCTAAAGTCTGTGAGGATTATGTTAGCAATCGCTGCATATTACGATTATGAGATATGGCAGATGGATGTCAAAACAGCATTCCTCAATGGAGACATTGATGAAAAGTTGTATATGATGCAACCCAAAGGTTTTGTCGATCCTAAAGATGCTAACAAGGTATGCAAGCTTCAACGGTCCATCTATGGATTGAAGCAAGCATCCCGAAGTTGGAATCAACGTTTTGATAAGGTAATCAAAAGTTTTGGTTTTATACAAACTTATGGAGAAGCTTGTATTTACAAGAAAGTGAGTGGGAGCTCAGAGCATTCTTAATCTGTATGTGGATGACATATTGTTGATTGGGAATGATGTAGACCTTCTTAATAGTGTCAAAGAGTATTTGAATAATAGTTTTTCAATGAAGGATCTTGGCGAAGCAGCTTACATATTAGGCATAAAGATTTAAAGAGATAGATCGAAACGCCAAATATCATTGTCACAAAGTACATATTTGGACAAAGTTCTAAAGAGGTTTGGAATGGAAGATAGCAAGAAAGGGTTCTGCCCATGTTGCTCAATACGACCTTGAGTAAAACTCAAAGTCCGACATCGCGTAAGATAGAGAAAGGATGAGTAAGACTCATGCCTCAGCCATAGGATCTCTAATGTATGCCATGCTATGTACTAGACCCGACATCGCATATGTCGTTAGTTTAACTAGCAGATATCAAAGTGATCCAGAGTGGATCATTGGACAATGTCAAAAACATCCTTAAGTACTTGAGAAGAACTAAGGATATGGTTCTTTCTTATGGAGGTGATGAACAGCTCGTTGTTAATGGTTACACCGATGCTAGTTGGAACACCGATCCGGATGATTCTAAATCACAACTGGATAATATTTATTTTGAATGGTGCAGATTAGCTGGAGGAGTGCAAAGCAAAGCGTTGTGGCGAGATCTTCAACTGAATCGGAATACATGGTCGCTTCGGAGGCTTCACAAGAAGCGATATGGATGAAAGAGTTCATTACAGAGCTGGTGTGGTTCCAAGTGCGCTGACCCAATGTCTATCTACTGTGATAACATGGGCGCCATAGCCAATGCGCAAGAACCAAGGTCACACAAGAAGCTGAAGCATATCAAACTGCGATTCCACGCTATTCGAGAACATATCCAGGGTGGGGATATAAAGATTTGCAAAGTACACACAGATCTGAATGTGGCGGATCCGTTGACTAAACCTCTCCCGAGGGCAAAACATGACCAACACCAAACTGCCATGGGTGTTCGGTATATTACCATGTAATCTAGATTAGATGACTCTAGTGCAAGTGGGAGACTGTTGGAGATATGCCCTAGAGGCAATAATAAATATAGTTATTATTATATCTTTGTGTTTATGATAAATGTTTATATTCATGCTATAATAGTATTAACAAGGAAACATTAATACTTGTGTGAATTGTAAACTTAATTTGAAGTCCCTGGTAAAGCCTCTATATAATACTAGCTTGTTGGTTAATAGATGATTGTGGTTTCCCTATCATGAACATTGAGATGTTATTAACAACAAGATCATATCGTTAGGAGAATGATATGGTGGACATACTCCTATAGACAAGCGTAGCATAAAGATCAAGTCATTTCAATAGTTCAATTGCTATATGCTTTCTGATACATAGTAACCTAATTCCTTCGACCATGAGATCATGCATATCACCTTTATCGGATGGATGCTTTGATGTCATCAAACACCACACCGTAACAGGTGGCTATAAAGGTGGCATTGAGTGTTCGGAAAGTATTGGTTGAAACACATGGATCAAGAGGGATTTGTCCATCCACATGACGGATAGATATTCTCTGGCCCTCTCGGTGAAATGTCATCCAATTAGCTTGCAAGCATGTGACTGGGTCACAAGGATCACATATCACGGAACGAGAAAAGAGTACTTATCAAGAACGAGGATGAACTAGGTATGCGTAGATACCGACGATCATAACCTCGGATAAGTAACATATCGTGAGACAAAGGGAAATTGGTATCATATGTAAGTGGTTCATTCGATCGCAAAGTAATCAGAGAAATATGTGGAGCCATATGAATTTCCATATTCCTCTATTGGTTATTGTTCGGAGAAGTGTCTCGATCATGTCCGCATAATTCACGAACCGTAGGGAGACACACTTAAGGATTCGACGTTGTTTGAGTAGTTATGGTATTATGAGAAAGAGACCGAATGTTGTTCGGATTCTGATGGGATCCGGATATCACGAGGAGATCCGGAATGGTCCGGAGAATAAGATTCATATAAGGAAAGTCCTGCTTCGAGTTGGGGAATGGTTCCGTGTTTTCATCGAACATTCTAGAAGGTCCTGAATGTCCCAAGACCGGAGGGGGAAGGGTACATGAATGTGTCATTGTAAGTTGGAATGATTGCATCATGTACTACGTGTTCTCGCTGTCCAAAATAAAGGGTTTATTTAAATCCTAAATTGAAAAGTCAAACGGCTAGTTTGAAAGTCAAACGGCAAGTTTTGGAAAGTGGAAAGAGGAGGAGAAGTGGAAACCGAGTTGGGGAGGGATTCCTCCTCCCCCCGGCCGCCCACCTCAAGGCCGAGTTGGGGAGGGACTCCACTCCCTCCCCTTGGCCGCCGGCCCTCCCACCTATAAAGGGAGGGGCAGGGCTGCCCCTCCTAGCACACACAAGTTCCTATCCTCTAAACTAAACCCTAGACCTAAACCCCGGTTTAGAGCTATTTCGGTTTAGAGCCTTCTAATTGGTTTAGAGCCTTCTAATTGGTGTGTCTAATTACTAGACCACTAATAGCCTCTCTCATAAGCTCCACCATACTCGCACCGGCTTAAGGCGAAGCCTGGATTTCCCTCTACTTCCAGGTACCACGCCGTTGCCGGAATCGCGAGGAGAGTGCTACAACCTCCGCTGCTGGAACAAGGAGAGGAAGGTCTTCGTCGAGTAATCGAACGTGTGACCGATCATGGAGCGCTGCCGAACGTGGCGCGGAAGGATCGCTCACGATCTTGAGATCGGAAAGAGTACGACTACATCACCCACGAGAATCTGCTCTCGTTAAACACTTTGGAATCTTCGAGGGTGAGTTATTCCATCGACTCGTTGCTGCAATCTAGTAGATAGATCTTGGCTTGTTTGTTTGTATGCGATAGAAAATTTTTGTTTTCCATGCTACGAACCCCTACAAAAAATACTTATGATCAAAACCATTCATATACATATGCATCATACCAATCATTAAAAGATCAGAAACAATTCAAGGATCATATATGTAGTTCCACATGAGAATAAATCTAGGGCCTCATAATTTGTTTTAGAGATGGAGTAGGCGAACCAAAGTACCAACAGCACAACCTATATTGTTTGTGTGCATTGCTGCCTCAGGTTTACCAACCCATCCCTTAAACACGACACCATCATACGTGTCTCCCCTTGAACTCTTTTGGGGCAAATTTCAATCATCGGCCTCGGTGACAAACTAAAATGTAATTCTTATACACTATGAATGCATGGAATAGATAATTCAAATATCATAGTTCTATGAATATAGAATAAAGATTACAGCCTCATAAGTTTATTCAGGGACGGCGTGAGTGAACCAAGTAACAATTGCACAGCCTATATTGTTCTTGTACATCGCCTCAGGTTCACTAACTCGTCCCTGAAAAAATCTGACACCGATGTGTCTGTTGGAGATATGCCCAAGAGGCAATAATAAAGTGGTTATTATCATATCTTCATACTTATGATAAATGTTTACATACCATGCTATAATTGTATTAACCGGAAACATTAATACTTGTGTGATTTGTAAACTAAAATAAGAGTCCCTAGTAAAGCCTCTTGTTAAACTAGCTTGTTGGTTAATATATGATCATTGTTTCCTGATCATGAACATAGAGATGTTATTAACAACAGGGTCATATCATTAGGAGAATGATGTGATGGACATACTCCTATAGATAAGCGTAGCATAAAGATCAAGTCATTTCAATAGTTCAATTGCTATATGCTTTCTGATGCATAGTAACCTAATTCCTTCGACCATGAGATCATGCATATCACCTTTACTGGATGGATGCTTTGATGTCATCAAACACCACACCGTAACAGGGTGGCTATAAAGGTGGCATTGAGTGTTCGGAAAGTATTGGTTGAAACACATGGATCAAGAGTGGGATTTGTCCATCCACATGACGGATAGATATTCTCTGGCTCTCGTGAAATGTCATCCAATTAGCTTGCAAGCATGTGACTTGGTCACAAGGGATCACATATCATGGAACGAGAAAAGAGTACTTATCAAGAACGAGGTTGAACTAGGTATGCGAGAGATACCGACGATCATAACCTCGGATAAGTAACATATCGTGAGACAAAGGGAAATTGGTATCGTATGTAAGTGGTTCATTCGATCGCAAAGTAATCGAGAAATATGTGGGAGCCATGAATTTCCAGATTCCTCTATTGGTTATTGTTCGGAGAAGTGTCTCGATCATGTCCGCATAATTCACGAACCGTAGGGAGACACACTTAAGGATTCGACGTTGTTTGAGTAGTAGTTATGGTATTATGAGAAAGAGACCGAATGTTGTTCGAGTCTCGATGGGATCCGGATATCACGAGGAGATCCGGAATGGTCCGGAGAATAAGATTCATATAAGGAAAGTCCCTTTGGAGTTGGGGAATGGTTCCGTGTTTTCATCGGAACATTCTAGAAGGTCCCTAATGTCCCAAGACTGAGGGGAAGGGTACATGAATGTGTCATTACATATTGGAATGATTGCATCATGTACTAGGTGTTCTTGCTGTCCAAAATAAAGGGTTTATTTAAATCCTAAATTGAAAAGTCAAACGGCTAGTTTGAAAGTCAAACGGCAATTTTGGGAAGTGGGAAGAGGAGGAGGTGAAGCCGAGTTGGGGAGGAGTCCTCCTGCCGGGCGCCCCACCAAGCCGAGTTGGGGAGGGACTCCACTCCTCCCTTGGCCGGCCAGCCCTCCCACCTATATAAGGAGGGGCAGGGCTCCCCTCCTTATACACACAAGTTCCTATCCTCTAAACTAAACCCTAGACCTAAACCCCGGTTTAGAGCTATTTCGGTTTAGAGCCTTCTAATTGGTGTGTCTAATTACTAGACCACTAATAGCCTCTCTCATAAGCTCCACCATACTGCACCGCTTAAGGCAAGCCTCATGGGATCTCCCTCTACTTCGCACCACGCCACAGCTGCCGGAATCGCGAGGAAAGTGCTACAACCTCCGCTGACTGCTGGAACAAGGGAGAGGAAGGTCTTCACGAAAACCGAACGTGACCGATCAAGGGAGCGCTGCCGAACGTATACGCTGGAAGGATCGCTCACGATCTTGAGATCGGAAAGAGTACTACATCACCCACGAGAATCGCTCGTTAACCGCTGGAATCTTCGAGGGTGAGTTCCTCTATCGACTGCTGCTACAATCTAGTAGATAGATCTTGGCTTGTTTGTTTGTATGCGATAGAAAATTTTTGTTTTCCATGCTACGAACCCTCAAAGGGTATCAGAGCCGTGTCTATATGTAGATCTCACAGACGAGTAGAACACAATGGTCATTGTGGGCATTGATGCTTTTATTGTAGATTGCTTTTGTGTACTTTGCATCTTGCGGTATGTTGGGATGAAGCGCCGGCTAACCTTACATGACATCGCTCATGAGACTTGCTCCACGCTTGACATGCAACTTGTATTGCATAAGTGGCTCTGGGTGCCTGCTTCTCCTAGCATAGTTAAGATCCAATTTACAACGGGTAATCAACAATGCTAGTATCAATGTTGTGGTTCTTGTTCGTAAGTTAGAACGACACTTATTGAAAGCCCCAAACCACGTAAAATATGCAAAGAAAGTAGAGGCGCCTAACTTTGTTTTGCAGGTGTGCAAAGTGATGTGATATGGCCATGATTGTGATTATATTTGATGTATGCAATGATCCTTATTGTAAGTTGGCAACCGCAGGAGCCATATGGTTGTCTTTAATTTCTTAAGACCTGCGGTTCTATTCAAAATAGTTGTAATAGTTGAAGCTGGTGGACTACAACCATGAAGAAGCGCCATTGACCTTGATGCTATGCCGGTGATGATGGAGATCATGTTCGGTTGAAGATGGAGATCGGAAGCACAAAGAAGAAAGGCCATATCATATCACATATTATGAATTGCATGTGATGTTAATCCTTTATGCATCTTGTATTGCTTAGTAGACACGGTAGCATTATAAGATGATCCCTCATGCACATAAATTTCAAGTTCTAAATTGTTCACCCTTAGTATGCACCGTTGCCAAAGCTTGCTGCTCAAGCACCACGTGATGATCGGGTGTCTTTGATTCCGGGTGAATACAACGTAAGCAAGCCAGATTTGCTTATGCGGTAGCTAAGGTTTGATCTTGACGCCTAGCATGTATGCACATGGCCTCAGAACACGGATTACCGAAAGGTAGAGCATGAGTCATATAGTAGATATGATGAACATGTTGATTGTTCGCCATTGAAGCTATATCAACTCTCGTGATGATCGGTTTTGATGTGGTGGATTTGGTTCGTGTGATCACTAAAACAATGTGAGGGATATTGTTTTGAGTGGAGTTCACCTAGATTAATTTAATTATTAATTAGAACTCAATTTATCATAAACTAAATCAAAGTGAATTTGCATAGTTGTTGTAGTCATTGGCATCCGCTTACCACCTTGCGCTTAGTTATAATTGAGATGATAGAACTATAGAATTCTGTTAGTTACTTTATTTAACTGGTATCGTATTGTATTGAAGTGTTAATCTAAAGTTTAAAAGTCCTATTGCAAACTTTCAAGAAGTTCCGTTACTCCATGAAGTTTAATAATTAGTATTAAATCAAGAGTAACAATTCCAAATGTTAGTATATAAGTATCATGTTTGTCTCCATGATTCTTGATATTCAAAGATTGTCTTAATATCAAGGTTATCTAGGATCTGAAAGAGTTGTTTCAAACCATGATGTGTGGAAGATATTGTGATATCTCAAACAAAGTTTTGGTTACAACATGATAGAGTATAATATGGCAAAGTTAATGTTCTCATAATTTGATGATAATTAGCAAAATGTATGAGACAATATTTGTCCTAATCATCAAAAAGGTTTAGTATAGCAAAATAATACTCATAATTCATCTGTATAAGCTAAAAGTATCTTTATAATGGACGATTCCATGATAAGGTGAATATTTGATGTAGGTAAAATGTTTACTACACCAAGAGATTACTAAAGAAAGGAATTTGGAAGAACACCAAACATTTGATGATGGTGATCTACTTCAAAGTGCAAGTCCAAAGACATTTGTATTTAATTATACACGCTTTGGATTATGTGTCATATGTATGACTCCACTATTGATGTTGATAGATTCTTTCAAATGTAAAAGGAAATACCGAAAGAGAATCTCATAAGTATATGGCAGAAAAGAAAAGACTAGAATTGTTCAGTTTAAGTATATAGATGATATACGTGTTATGGCTATATTCTTTGCTTATTAAACAATGTGGTTCTTAAGTATTTGATACTGAATTTGTTGGTGTGAATCGTCATACGAAACAACACAATTCATGAACTACAATGGCCTAAGTAACTAGCAAAGAATATGTGATGATGTTCATCGAAAACAAATAAAGGGTTATTGTGTTGCTCGTTAAACATCAAAGCTTGCCTTCAGGATTTGTTTTATCAGGTATTATGAGAACAAAAGGGTTGTTCAAATAATTGCCGTAATCCATAAAAGATGGATGATTCACAAAACTCGTTGGAGACATCACATCCATAAAACTAGTGCTAAAAATGTCGAAAGACAAATTGATTGAAAGATCACTTAGGAAGTGACATCGCCGTTTAAATTATATTGGAAAGAAAACATGAAGAAACTCCATATGGATGGAATTTTGGAGTCTATTTGATTTTGATCAAATGACGTTTGTGAAACTTTCCTAGAGATAATTAAAACTTCGTTCATAGGCCAAAAGGGAACGATGGACTAGCTTATTGGAACTTGTACATATTGTTGTACAAATCCATTATGTGTAGTCAAGAGCGATGGATTTCAACTTCATATGCTTTCTCCGAAAATTTGAGTGAATATATGAATATTTACTTAATAAGGATGAAGTGTGAAATATTTGAAAAGTTCAAAGAATTTTAAGATGAAGTGCAAAATCATTGTAACAAGAATATAAATAGTTTATGATAAGATCATAAAGGAAGATATTTGAGTTACAAGTTTAGCATAATACCTAAGATTTAAGGAATCGTGCGGATTTGCATTTCAAACACCATAAGAGTATGGAGCGTCGAGATATGTAATTAAACCTTGTTTGACATGGTAAGATCAAAGGTATAATTCATAGAACTGCCATTATATTTTAAAGATTAAAAGCTTTAGAGACTACCGCTTTTCCACTAAAAGAGCTCCATCATAATCCGCTGAAATGACACCATATAAGGTTATGGTTTGGGATAAAACCCAAGTAGTCCTTTCTTAAACATTGGTATGCTATGCATAAGAAAGATGTTTGCAACCAAAGTCGGATAAACCTGTCTTTGTATTACTGTTAAGTATTCCTCCATAAACACCGGAGACAAAAGTGTTTGTCGCTTAGAACGCCAAGTTTCTTTGAGAAGGAATTTTCGTGAAAAGTTAAGTGGGAGGACAATAGAACTTTGATAAGGTTAAAAGAACCTTAGCTATATGTTACGCAAAGCACCGAAAAGTGTTCCGGAGGCAAAGAATAATGCTCATGGCTCACGTGCCTCAAAGGTTGTGGTCACGAGGTCTAAGTTTCTATTGAAACAAGTAGGTCGATGAACAATCAAATACCAAGATTTGAGAGTTAAATCATTATTTGACAATAATGATCCGACTAAATGCAAAGAAGCGATGATGGGCCCTGACTCAGTCAAATGGCTTGAAGCCATAAAATCCGTGATAGTTCCATACACGAGAAATCAAGTTTTGAACTTGAAGGACCCTCGAGAAAGGTGTAAGACCTTACAGCTTGTGTTTGGATCTATAAAGAAGTAGACATGGATGTTTCACATCTATGAAATAGTCGACATGTTGGGAAAAGTTCACAGCAATGTTCAAAGGTTGACTATGACAAGATTTGATCTTTCATAGTGATATTTAGTCTAGACGGATTAATGTAGCAACCACTACATATAAATTTGTTATATGGTAGTTGAATAAACAAAACAAGTTCTTCTAATAGAATCGTTACCTAGGACATGTGCATAACACGGTCCATAGGGTTTTGTTAATTCAAAGGATGCTAAAAGCATATGCAAACTTCAATGGTTGAAGTAAGCATAGCGGAGTTGGAATCTTCACTATGATGAAACTGTTAAAAGAGTTTAATTTCATCGGAGACAATGAAGATGCTTGCATTTGCAAGAAATTAAGTGGGAGCGCTTAAGACATGTTTCTAATACATTATGTGGAAGACATATTGTTGATTGGAAATAATGTATCTTTTATTAACGATATTAAAGAATTTCATCCCGATGAAAGACTTAGGCAAACCCAAATATTTGGCATCAATAGACGCTAATATGGTTGTGCGGAAGTACATAGACGAGATATTGAATGAATTCAATATAGAAACTACAAGAAAGGTTCTTGTTGCACGTAAAGGATTGAAAGAGTTCAATGTTGATGATATATTCAAGTGTATTGACATTTGGTAAGTGAAACAAAGATTCAAGTATAGATTGATACTTGATGTATGAAATCACAAAGAGTATTTATATCAATCATCTTTGTGATATGTACAAATCCAGATATGTCCTATGCTCTAAATGTTGTGAGCATATACCAGAATGATTTGTAAGATGATCATTGGACAATAGTAAGGATATTCTTATGATCTTTTGGAAGAACTAAGAGTATATTATTTGTAGAAGTGACAAATAGATGGTTAGTTCATTGTAAAAGTACTACATTGATACTAGCTTTGTCACAAAGTACAAATTTAGTTTATCTCAATCTAAACTAAGGGTGGCACAATATAATGGAAAATGAGTTCCATAATGGATTTGGATGAGTTCCAAAGTTAAGACATTGTGATGATACTACAACAAAAGGCTAAATATATGACTGCTATTATAGCAGCAAAAGAGGGCATTTGTGTCAAGTAGTTTGTTATCAAACTAGGTGTAGTTCACAGCGGGATAATACTATGAAGATATATTGTACGACAATATTGTCAACATGTTTTAACCCCAAAGAACTAAAGGTCACACCGAAAGACCAAATTTATACAAAGCCATCTCATTAGAGAATGAGTGATGCGTAGAGACGCAAAGACATGCAATTACACACGGACCTGGAAGTGTCAGATCCGGAGATCAGTTAACCACTAGCAATCGTGTACATACAACACCGGAAAGCCATAGGTGTTGAATACACAAAGGTTTGAAACTAGATTATTGACTCTAGTGCAAGTGGGAGACTGTTGGAGATATGCCCAAGAGGCAATAATAAAGTGGTTATTATCATATCTTCATACTTATGATAAATGTTTACATACCATGCTATAATTGTATTAACCGGAAACATTAATACTTGTGTGATTTGTAAACTAAAATAAGAGTCCCTAGTAAAGCCTCTTGTTAAACTAGCTTGTTGGTTAATATATGATCATTGTTTCCTGATCATGAACATAGAGATGTTATTAACAATGTGGTCATATCATTAGGAGAATGATGTGATGGACATACTCCTATAGATAAGCGTAGCATAAAGATCAAGTCATTTCAATAGTTCAATTGCTATATGCTTTCTGATGCATAGTAACCTAATTCCTTCGACCATGAGATCATGCATATCACCTTTACTGGATGGATGCTTTGATGTCATCAAACACCACACCGTAATGGGTGGCTATAAAGGTGGCATTGAGTGTTCGGAAAGTATTGGTTGAAACACATGGATCAAGAGTGGGATTTGTCCATCCACATGACGGATAGATATTCTCTGGGCCCTCTCGGTGAAATGTCATCCAATTAGCTTGCAAGCATGTGACTTGGTCACAAGGGATCACATATCATGGGAACGAGAAAAGAGTACTTATCAGTAACGAGGTTGAACTAGGTATGCAGAGATACCGACGATCATAACCTCGGATAAGTAACATATCGTGAGACAAAGGGAAATTGGTATCGTATGTAAGTGGTTCATTCGATCGCAAAGTAATCGTAGAAATATGTGGGAGCCATATGAATTTCCAGATTCCTCTATTGGTTATTGTTCGGAGAAGTGTCTCGATCATGTCCGCATAATTCACGAACCGTAGGGAGACACACTTAAGGATTCGACGTTGTTTGAGTAGTTATGGTATTATGAGAAAGAGACCGAATGTTGTTCGGAGTCTCGGATGGGATCCGGGATATCACGAGGAAATCCGGAATGGTCCGGAGAATAAGATTCATATAAGGAAAGTCCCGTTTTGGAGTTGGGGAATGGTTCCGTGTTTTCATCGAACATTCTAGAAGGTCCCGAATGTCCAAGACTGAGGGGGAAGGGTACATGAATGTGTCATTACATATTGGAATGATTGCATCATGTACTAGGTGTTCTTGCTGTCCAAAATAAAGGGTTTATTTAAATCCTAAATTGAAAAGTCAAACGGCTAGTTTGAAAGTCAAACGGCAATTTTGGGAAGTGGAAAGAGGAGGAGGTGAAGCCGAGTTGGGAGGGAGTCCTCCCAAGCCGGCTCCCCACCCAAGCCGAGTTGGGGAGGGACTCCACTCCCTCCCCTTGGCCGCCGGCCCTCCCACCTATATAAGGAGGGGCAGGGCTCCCCTCCTAGGACACACAAGTTCCTATCCTCTAAACTAAACCCTAGACCTAAACCCCGGTTTAGAGCTATTTCGGTTTAGAGCCTTCTAATTGGTGTGTCTAATTACTAGACCACTAATAGCCTCTCTCATAAGCTCCACCATACTCGCACCGGCTTAAGGCGAAGCCTCATGGGATCTCCCTCTACTTCCGGTACCACGCCAGGCCGGGAATCGCGAGGAAAGTGCTACAACCTCCGCTGCCTTTGGAACAAGGGAGAGGAAGGTCTTCGTCGAGTACCGAACGTGTGACCGATCAAGGAGCTGCCGAACGTGGCGCTGAAGGATCGTCTCACGATCTTGAGATCGGAAAGAGTACGACTACATCACCCACGAGAATCGCTCGTTAACCGCTTTGGAATCTTCGAGGGTGAGTTCCTCTATCGACTCGTTGCTACAATCTAGTAGATAGATCTTGGCTTGTTTGTTTGTATGCGATAGAAAATTTTTGTTTTCCATGCTACGAACCCCTACAGTGTCTGCCTCTCTTTTGGGGCAAATTTGAATCATTGGCCACAATAAGAAATTGAAATGAAATCGTACAAAACATTATTCGGGGATATACATAGTCAGGTACAAAAACAAGCCTAAATATTGTAATTATAAATAAAAAACCAAACAATTAATCCTCAGGTGCATGTTAAAAATACTTATGATCAAAACCATTCATATACATATGCATCATACCAATCATTAAAAGATCAGAAACAATTCAAGGATCATATATGTAGTTCCACATGAAAATAAATCTAGGGCCTCATAATTTGTTTTAGAGATGGAGTAGGCGAACCAAAGTACCAACAACACAACCTATATTGTTTGTGTGCATTGCTGCCTCAGGTTCACCAACACATCCCTAAAAGACGACACCATCATACGTGTCTCCCTTTGAACTCTTTTGGGGCAAATTTCAATCATCGGCGTCGGTGACAAACTAAAATATAATTCTTATACACTATGAATGCATGGAATAGATAATTCAAATATCATAGTTCTATGAATGTAGAATAAAGATTGCAACCTCATAAGTTTATTCAGGGACAGAGTGAGTGAACCAAGTAACAATTGCATGGCCTATATTGTTCTTGTACATCGCCCCAGGTTCACTAACTTGTCCTTGAAAAAATCTAACACCGATGTGTCTGCCTCTCTTTTGGGGCAAATTTGAATCATTGGCCACAATAAGAAATTGAAATGAAATTGTATAAAACATTATTTAAGGATATACATAGTCAGGTACAAAAACAAGCCTAAATATTATAATATAAATAAAAAACCAAACAATTAATCTTCAGGTACATGTTAAAAATACTTATGATCAAAACCATTCATATACATATGCATCATACCAATCATTAAAAGATCAGAAACAATTCAAGGATCATATATGTAGTTCCATATAAGAATAAATCAAGGGCCTCATAATTTGTTTCAGAGATAGAGTTGGAGAACCAAAGTACCAACAGCACAACCTATATTGTTTGCGTGCATTGCTGCCTCAGGTTCACCAACCCATCCCTAAAACACGACACCGTCATACGTGTCTTCCCTTGAACTCTTTTGGAGCAAATTTCGATCATCGACCTCGGTGACAAACTAAAATGTAATTCTTATACACTATGAATACATGGAATAGATAATTCAAATATCATAGTTCTATGAATGTAGAATAAAGATTGCAGCCTCATAAGTTTCTACAGAGATGGCGTAAGCGAACCAAGTAACAATTGCACAGCTTATATTGATCGTGTACATGGCCCCAGGTTCGCTCACTCATCCCTGTAAAAATTTGACACCGATGTGTCTGCCTCTCTTTGGGGCAAATTTAAATCATTGGCCACAATAAGAAATTGAAATGTAATCGTACCAAACAATATTCAGGGATATACAAATGCATCATACAACGCATTCATAGATCAGAAACAATACAAATATTATATATTTAGGTTCCATATGAGAGAAAAAATTAGGGCCTCATTTTTTTCAGCGATGGAGTCGGAGAACCAAAATACCAACATCATAACCTATATTGTTTATGTGCATTGCTGCCTCAGTGCCACTAACCATCCCTAAGAAAACAAGACCATCAGATGCCCTTGCACTATTTTGGGGCAAAATTGAATCATTGGGCTCAGTAAGGAATAGAAATGTAATGTTATAGGCCTGTTGTGTATCGAAATCAACACTCAACTAGCAAACTCAACTAGATGGCAGATGAGCAGATTGGGGTTTTGTGACTAGACGGATTGGGGTTTTGTGACTATATGGCAGATACATCAATCAATCGATCGAATCATATATATACTACCCTACTTCAAGAGCAAAAGAATCTGTACACGATTGCGCAAATCCTATGTATGAACAAAGGAAAACATGCGTCGCGACTAGAGAAGCTAGCAATGTAGTACCTCGGACTCATCATCAGGGACCTCCTCCTCGAACTCATCATTCTCCGCGATTGCATCGAAGATTTCTTGAACGGTGATGGGGTCGTCGATGTAGATCACCGGATTGCCTCCGCCTACCACCTTCCCCCCATCCAGATTTGTCGCTGGCACCACGATGTTGTCGGCCACCTGCTTCTCAGCGGCGACGGCTACTACCGGCTGCTCGGCGGAGATGGCTACCACCTGCTGCTCGGCGGCGATGGCTACCACCTGCTGCTCAGCGGCGACGACTACTGGCTGGACGGATGAGTTCGCACCCTCGACGGCGCGGCGATGAGCGGCGTCAGGTTCGGAGAAGACGCCCGTCGCTTGGCGGCATCGAGCCATCTGCTGCTTCGCCTTCAACTGGCTTCACCTCCAGATCTTCTCCACGCGTACGCTTCATGGCGCACCAAGGGAAGGAGGTAGTGCAAACGAGGGAGATTCGGCGCGCGCGGTAGGTGTAGATTGGGGTCTTGGGACTAGATAGACTGGGGGGAAATGACACGAGCTCATGGAAGAAGAAGGTCGAGGGGGGTTATAAACACCAGACCGTTCGTAGTCCTCGAGTGGACACGTGTGGTGGGCGGCGGGGTGGGGATGGGGGTGGGGGCGGGGGGCTACCGCGATCTCCACCCTTTTTTTGATTCCCTTTTTTTTTAAATATCCACGATCTCCACTTTAGAGCTGCATTGAAAACATGCTCATGGCAGACCTCGATTCCACTGCATGCAAGTGGCGCGGAACTAATTTCTAGCAACGTTAGATCTACTCGAGGGGGGCCCTTGACTCATAGAATTTACTAGCGGTAGGGCCCAGTTGGAAGTGAGATTGAGAGCGCTGCGTATAAATGGGATATGTCTGATTAAAATCAAGTGGTAATAAATTGCAGCGTCTCGTCGACAACCGTGCACTCGATGACCCCGTTGCCCTGTGCATGAGTTGTAGTAGCAGTTGTAGGCTTTTCAGACTTGATTAAACTTGACATGACCGCTCGACGACTTTTTCGATGGACGGCATCGTGTTCCTTCCTGTAGAAGTCTCGCGGAGGGAGACATCCGTGCTGTCTCACGCTGTATTGTGAAGGGCACGAGGTGTGCAACGATCATCATTGGATCGCACATAATCAATGGTTGGTGCGCACGATCCGCGTGACAACTGTGACAACCAATCAGGGAGTAGCAGACAGGGTGAGCACAATTTTGGGCTTCTACGAAAGATAGAGAGGGGGGTGGGAAAAACTAAGTAGTACCGCATAAAACCAAGGGCAAAACTGAGTGGTATAAAAATGGAAAGTGTCTTTTACAATGAAATACATCATGGAATACATCAAATTATGCCAAGATAGATCCACTAGAGTTCATTGGATGTGTGTTCTTCTCATAAACCACACCCAGTGTCATTGCATGTGTGTTCTTCTAAACAAACCATATAAGGATCCACCAGTGTCATTGCATGTCTGTTATTTTCATGAACCACATAAGGATGGGCCCACCAGTGTTAATGCATGTCTGTTCTTTTCATGAACCACACCCAGTGTCATTGCGTGTCTGTTCTATTCACAAACCACACCCAGTGTTAGTGCATGTCTGTTCTATTCATGAACCACATAAGGATCTACCAGTGTCATTGCATGTCTTTTACTTCCATAAACCACATGTGGATCCACCGGTGTCATTGCATGTATGTTCCTCTAAACAAACCACATAAGGATCCACCAGTGTCATTGCGTGTCTGTTCTTCATATGAACCACATAAGGATCTACCAGTGTTATTGCATGTCTGTTCTTTTCATGAAACACACCAGTGTCATTGCATGTGTGTTACTTCCATAAACCACATGTGGATCCACCGGTGTGATTGCATGTTTGTTCCTTCCATAAACCACATAAGGATCCACCAGTGTCATTGCCTGTCAGTTCTTTTCATGAACCACTCCTAGTGTCAGTGCATGTTTGTTCTTTTCATGAACCACATAAGGATCTACAAGAGTCATTGGATGTGTGTTCTTCTTATGAACCACACGTGGATCCACCGGTGTCATTGCATGTCTGTTCCTCTAAACAAACCACATGTGGATCCATCGGTGTCATTGCGTGTGTGTTCTTTTCATGAATCACACCCAGTGTCATTGCATGTGTGTTCTTCTAAAAAAAACACATAAGGATCCACCAGTGTCATTGCATGTCTGTTCTTTTCATGAACCACATAAGGATGGTCCCACCGGTGTCATTGCATGTCTGTTCTTTTCATGAACCACACCCAGTGTCAGTGCATGTCTGTTCTATTCATGAACCACACCCAGTTTCACTGCATGTCTGTTCTTTTCATGAACCACATAAGGATCTACCAGTGTCATTGCATGTCTTTTACTTCCATAAACCACATGTGGATCCACCGGTGTCATTGCATGTGTGTTCTTCTAAAAAACCACATAAGGATCCACCAGTGTCATTGCATGTCTATTATTTTCATGAACCACATAAGGATGGGCCCACCAGTGTCATTGCATGTATATTCTTTTCATGAACCACACCCAGTGTCATTGCGTGTCTGTTCTTTTCATGAACCACACCCAGTGTCAGTGCATGTCTGTTCTATTCATGAAACACATAAGGATCTACCAGTGTCATTGCATGTCTTTTACTTCCATAAACCACATGTGGATCCACCGGTGTCATTGCATGTCTGTTCCTCTAAACAAACCACATAAGGATCCACCAGTGTCATTGCGTGTCTGTTCTTCTCATGAACCACATAAGGATCTACCAGTGTCATTGCATGTCTGTTCTTTTCATGAACCACACCCAGTGTCATTGCATGTGTGTTACTTCCATAAACCACATATGGATCCACCGGTGTGATTACATGTTTATTCCTTCCATTAACCACATAAGGATCCACCAGTGTCATTGCCTGTCAGTTCTTTTCATGAACCACTACTAGTGTCATTGCTTGTCAGTTCTTTTCATGAACCACTCCTAGTGTCACTGCATGTTAGTTCTTTTCATGAACCACATAAGGATCTACCAGAGTCAGTGGATGTGTGTTCTTCTCATGAACCACACGTGAATCCACCGGTGTCATTGCATGTCTGTTCCTCTAAACAAACCACATGTGGATCCACCGGTGTCATTGCGTGTGTGTTCTTTTCATGAACCACACCCAGTGTCATTGCATGTGTGTTCTTCTAAACAAACCACATAAGGATCCACCAGTGTCATTGCATGTCTGTTCTTTTCATGAACCACATAAGGATGGGCCCACCGGTGTCATTGCATGTCTGTTCTTTTCATGAACCACACCCAGTGTTAGTGCATGTCTATTCTATTCATGAACCACACCCAGTTTTACTACATGTCTGTTCTTTTCATGAACCACATAAGGATCTACCAGTGTCATTGCATGTCATTTACTTCCATAAACTACATGTGGATCCACCGGTGTCATTGCATGTGTGTTCTTCTAAACAAACCACATAAGGATCCACCAGTGTCATTGCTTGTCTCTTCTTTTCATGAACCACATAAGGATGGGCCCACCAGTGTCATTACATGTCTGTTCTTTTCATGAACCACACCTAGTGTCATTGCGTGTCTGTTCTTTTCATGAACCACACCCAGTGTCAGTGCATGTCTGTTCTATTCATGAACCACATAAGGATCTACCAGTGTCATTGCATGTCTTTTACTTCCATAAACCACATGTGGATCCACCGGTGTCATTGCATGTATGTTCCTCTAAACAAACCACATAAGGATCCACCAGTGTCATTGCGTGTCTGTTCTTCTCATGAACCACATAAGGATCTACCAGTGTCATTGCATGTCTGTTCTTTTCATGAACCACACCCAGTGTCATTGCATGTGTGTTATTTCCATAAACCACATGTGGATCCACCGGTGTGATTACATGTCTATTCCTTCCATAAACCACATAAGGATCCACCAGTGTCATTGCCTGTCAGTTCTTTTCATGAACCACTACTAGTGTCATTGCCTGTCAGTTCTTTTCATGAACCACTCCTAGTGTCACTACATGTTAGTTCTTTTCATGAACCACATAAGGATCTACCAGAGTCAGTGGATGTGTGTTCTTCTCATGAACCACACGTGAATCCACCGGTGTCATTGCATGTCTGTTCCTCTAAACAAACCACATGTGGATCCACCGGTGTCATTGCGTGTGTGTTCTTTTCATGAACCACACCCAGTGTCATTGCATGTGTGTTCTTCTAAACAAACCACATAAGGATCCACCAGTGTCATTGCATGTATGTTCTTTTCATGAACCACATAAGGATGGGCCCACGGTGTCATTGCATGTCTGTTCTTTTCATGAACCACACCCAGTGTCAGTGCATGTCTATTCTATTCATGAACCACACCCAGTTTCACTACATGTCTGTTCTTTTCATGAACCACATAAGGATCTACCAGTGTCATTGCATGTCATTTACTTCCATAAACTACATGTGGATCCACCGGTGTCATTGCATGTGTGTTCTTCTAAACAAACCACATAAGGATCCACCAGTGTCATTGCTTGTCTCTTCTTTTCATGAACCACATAAGGATGGTCCCACCAGTGTCATTACATGTCTGTTCTTTTCATGAACCACACCTAGTGTCATTGCGTGTCTGTTCTTTTCATGAACCACACCCAGTGTCAGTGCATGTCCGTTCTATTCATGAACCACATAAGGATCTACCAGTGTCATTGCATGTCTTTTACTTCCATAAACCACATGTGGATCCACCGGTGTCATTGCATGTATGTTCCTCTAAACAAACCACATAAGGATCCACCAGTGTCATTGCGTGTCTGTTCTTCTCATGAACCACATAAGGATCTACCAGTGTCATTGCATGTGTGTTCTTCTAAACAAACCACATAAGGATCCACCAGTGTCATTGCATGTCTGTTCTTTTCATGAATCACAGCCAGTGTCATTGCATGTCTGTTCTTTTCATGAACCACACCTAGTGTCATTGCATGGGTAGCCGTTAGACCAAGTCTTCTAGAAGGCACGCCCTAACACAGTTGTTCTGCTTGACGATTGTTACATACCGTTCGATTGGGGCGCTTGGACGATTGGGATGGTCTTCGTGAGAGCGATCCACGAGTAGGCTGTTCTGCGACATGATTGGCCATGCTTGCTTTGGACAAACTGGCAACATCGGGCGCTCCCCTGTTTCGAGTGTCACGTCTCACGAGTTCAGTGGGCCACATCCCAGTGTCACGTCCCCATTACTTCTCTTCCTCCCCGTACTTCTCTTCCTTACCCTCGAAGCCACTTTCCCCACTTCACTCCCATCCTGCCGTAGCTGCTAGTCGACGGTGCCTCCATCCCAATCCCCTCTCCGGCAGCCACCCCCCACCGCTCTCACCATGGGTTCAAGGGGAGACGGCAAGGAAACGCGTCGTGACGACAGGTACGGTGATTTCGATGTGAGTCGTCTCATCTCTATTTCTATCATCTGTGGCCAGTTATCTATTTTTTGAGCTAGATCTAATATGTTTACTCATGCGCGTATGATGTGTTAGGACAACTAGACGATGTATGACTCTGACTATCACGGTTTAGAGGATGAAGACAGTCCTCTGGTATGTAAACATGGATATGTGCCCGCTAAATTTGTAGCCTTCGAAGGACGAAACGCAGGCAGGAGGTTTCTACGGTGTCAAGGACATCGTGCAATGATGCAAGGCGGAAGTTGCGGTGTTGTCAAATGGGTAGATCCAGAGTGGCCCAAATCAATGCAGAAAACGCTGGACAAACTATGGGAAATGACTGTCGAGTTGAAAGAATCCGTATTCAGCTCACTTCTTGACAGTGTTGAGATGAATCTATGGGAACCAGTTGACACGACCAAGCATAAGCGAGATCTCAGGTGGGTTCAAGACAAGGTTATCAAAGTCGAGAAGGAGAGGGACGCGGCGTTGGCCCTGAAGGCTAAAGCAGAGCAAGAACTGACTCAAGCAAGGAACGATCTCCACCAGGCCAAAGTCCTGCAGTACACAACTACGAGTATTGGCAAGTGCATGAGGAAAAATGCAGAGAAACAATTGAAGCTGTGTAAGGAAGATGATAAAAGGAAGGAGCAGACAATTCGATCCTTGCTCTCGTAGGAAGATGCGCATCGGGCCAAGATTAGGAAGATCAAGAAGATGTGTGATAACTAGTTCTATTTAGCTTAAGCTCCGTACCTTTTTAAGTTGTAATATTTGTACTTGTTGACCTAGCGGTCTGAACTATTGGTCCCGGATTCCAGGGAGGAAAAAAATTGCTCTGACCCCGCATTAATTTATGGAAGAATTTGTGATTTAGATCAATTTCTGCCTTGATTTAGATCTCTGTCCTGGATTGGGAACGTAACCGTGGACCAAAGACACCTTTTCTACTAGTATATTCTGACACTGGTGGTTTGTTTAAACGTAATCTACGTGGATTGTGTCGTATGCAAATGGCACAACCACAATTTATAAAGTGGAAGCACGTACACCTTCATCGGAGATCCGGGAGCTTCGCCAGATGCAGGGGATGCAGGAGCAGAGAGGCGGTGAGATAGACGGGCTCAAGATTAGGCCAGAAAGTGGTACCCATTTCCTCCTCATCTGGGTATTATCGGTGAGAACATTGTTGTTTATGTTGCCACGTCGTTGTGCAGCATCTGAAATAAGTTGCTGCTTCGTGGAGTGAGGCAGCTTAAATAATTTATTTATATGCCACTTACATTTAGTCGTATTTGGAGACCTCCTGCCCCTCAGCAATCGTGGAACCGGTGGATCATTGTTTTCAAATAGCGGTGGCACAATCACAATTTCGGATTCAACTACTGACTCGGGCGTTTCCAAACTCTAAGTCGCGGTACATTTTACTCAGAGAACGTGGGTAGATTGTTTTACCAAAGAACGTGCCACACACACAGAGCGATCAGAATTTAATGTAATTACATATATAGGTTCAAGTTCAACATATTACTATGCATCTTCATTGCCTTCTTCTTCCGCAGCTGGTACCAAGCCTTCACGCCCAATCGGCTTCTTCATTTCCTGCCTTCTTCCTCTTCCTCGGCCAATTTTCTTAGCTTCACGTACTCGCATCGCCGGACAATGGGCACCGTAATCGTGTCCAACATCATCTTTCCACTGCTTTTAATTTCTTTGGGCAACAAAATCACCGACCGGCGGTCATGATTCTAACTCTTGCGCTCATCAAAGAAACAAGACTGTTGCATAACTGCCTAATATCTATAGAGTAAATAAAACAAAAATTACAATTCAGCACAAACATGCGAACCCCAAGCGACCTTTGCTTACCAGGAGCTAATTGGGTTCGAGCAACCACCCTGTCCAAGAATAGAAGGGCGACTCCCAGTTGCAGCAGCTTCCACATCCAGTACATGACATTTTAGGTCAAACATGGCAGCCGAAGCATACCTTTTCATTAACCCAATTAGCTGACTGCCACACGTTATAGGAACCATGATGCCACGTTCATCCATGAAGCTGAACTTTGATGTCTGCTTTGGCCATAATTCAACATGATTACGCAGAGCAGAAACCATACTAGATATAGTGCAGATCTGTGCAGGCACTTCTTCCATCGTGAAACAATGGCTTCCATACCACTTGTCATTAGAGTCGTACCTGTAGAGGACTACCGTAACCAGGTAAGGGGAGTCCGCGCAGATCCCACTTGACAGAAAACTGTGGACAAAATATGTTTGTCAGCGTTGGGCTAATAAACAATTTGAGGTTTAGTAGCCAGCTAGCAGTTGTAATTAGTGCGAATAGCAAAGAGAAGGGTATCTCACCCGCTTGTAGACAGAACTTCTTCTTTCTTGATAGTAGGATCTGCCATCCTCCGAGCTGCTCGGCTCGTCGGCGGCGGAGGCGGGCTAGAGCCTCGCAACGGCGGCTACGGCATGCGCCATTGGAGCTCAGTATCAGCGACTGGGCGCAGCAACTTGGCCCCGGAAGTCAAATGTCTGAAGGGATCGTCCTGCCTGGAGGGTGGATTCCGACGCCGCCGGTGCTAGGGGAAAGCTAGGAATGGATTTGTGAAATTGGTCAACGCATCTGATCCACTTAGCTGCTCGATTTGCCTAAGAGGTGCCGCGTTGGCGCCCGCGTCATGGACAGATAACCGACATGTGGGTCCCGACCGTCTACCTCACGGGGCAGTTTAACGGAATGTTTGTATTTGGCGTGGTGAGATGAGTTTGCCTCAAAATGGCTCCTCTCAGTAGTTGGCGGCCCAACTTTTCAAAACGCGGTGATTTCAGGCAACTTAGGTACCGCCATGCGCTGGCCTGCCAACTTTGGTACCGCAGATAAACAAGCCCGTAGTCCAGGCCACCTACCACCCTGGCTGGCCCAACCCGTTTGACCAAACCATGAACCTAGATCTAACCCTAACCAAACCCACCACCCAGCCGCCACCGGCGCGCACACACTGATACGTCCATAATGTATCTATAATTTTTGATGGTTTTATGCTAATAATATGCTTTTGACACTCTTTTTTGTATAAAGTTTATGATTTATTTGGACTAACCTACTAATAGTTGCAAAAGTGCACAATGTTCTTATTTTACACTTTGATGTGTACGAATTACCAAGAATACAAGTGGAAACCTTGTTGGAGTCAAATTGGGATTTTTCCAGAAATCTATCTCAGAACTCTTTTTGAAGATGGTCGGGTCGAAGATGGCGTCAAACGGAAAACTCTTCAACTACAAAGTTGTTAGAAATTTCGCGAGAAACGTTCTGGACATAAAATTTAGCTGATTTCGAGTCCGTACGGGCCTGCTAGGCCCGATTTACTGCATCCCAAAATGGGGTGACGGGAATCCGAGAAGCTATATAAAGGGAGGAAACCTAATTCGCCCAAGACACCTCCACCCACGAATTTGCAGCCGCCAAAGCCACGTTTTTGCCTCTCCCATGGATCCCATCTCCATGGGGAGGGCTCCCAATAAGCCATGAAGGAAGGGGGCTAAGGGGCGGTGCTCCCCCATGATACCGGCGGCGGGAAGGAGTCCCCGCGCAGGCGCCGGCGCCAACGCCGCCCTCTTCACCATCTTCACCGCCATATCCATCACCTAATCCTCCTAGTATGCAGTGGTTCATCCTCCCACACACCTCTGTACCGTCCTATGTAAACATGGTATTTGATGCTATAAGTTATAATCCTATGATCTATGTCATGTTTGTGTAGTTTCTTTGTTCTTAGATTGAATGGTGAACGTTTTTGGTTCATTAGAGTTGTATGTTGATATGGTACAGTCCTTTGGTGTCCATTATATTTGTGCGCGCATGGATTAAACATTATAGGGTTTGTAGTATGTGTAAAAGGAAGGGGAGTTACGCGGAGTGATGAAAACCTGAGGACGCGAACCGGAACGTTGCACGTATGGGAGTAAGAGGACCATTAAACTTAAGGCTATGGTTGGGTAAACCTTAATGCATTGTTAGTAGTTACGGATGTTTGCTAACAATCCAATCATTGAGTACATGTAATTCCAAGTAGTGAAGCGCGTGTATATTTAGATTCTCCCACATAGAAAACTGCATCGAAGACAATAAACCCGATCTATTTGCTATTTAAACATGGACAAAGCCACCACAATTAGTACCACTATTCCACACTCATGCTTCTGTTAGTTTAGTGTATTTTATTGCTGCAACAACTAGCTTTACTTTCTTATCATGCAAAGCTATCTCTAGTACTCGTATTGTTGCTCTAGTTTTATTATCTAGATAATGCAAACGTTTAGTGTGCGTAGAGTTGTATCAGTGGTTGATAGAACTTGAGAGAACATTTATCCTACCTTTAGCTTCTCGTTGGGTTCGACACTCTTATTTATCGAAAAGGCTAAACACGATCCCCTATACGTGTGGGTTATCACACGCCACCCACCCGGTCGCACACACCTACACGTTGCAACGCATCATGCAACCCGACCTGACCGGAAACCAACCGCACTCACGCGCACGTACGCGCAGTGCATCACACCGACGCGACCCACCACACGCACGCAACGCCCACTCGAGCCCGACCCCGTTGCCGACAACTGCTCGCCTTGGGATCTCCGCCCGCGACCCGGCCCCACCTTCGTCATCCCCCGCTCCCTCCTCTCGTCTCAATTCCCCCGTCCCGCGTTGCTCTCCTCTGCTTGCCTCGTGCACCGCCACACGTGTGGCCCCTCGCCCTGCTCCCGACGTCTCCCCTCGCACCCTCCTCTCTGCAACCGAGCTCCACGCCAGGTCGCGCGTCCCCGCTGCGTCATCTCGTCGCCGTTCTCGACGTCTGCGCTGCTGGCCCTCGTCTTCAACATCTGCGATCGCGAGCGCCGATGGGTGCTCCTCACCAACCTTCGTCGGCCGCCACCCCGTCGCCAGCGAGCCGCCGACCTTGCTACCCGCGTGCCCTCTGCCTCCCTGCCCTGCAGCGACCCAGGAACCGCCGCATCTGGCCGCCTCTGCGAGCTCCTCTTCCCCGCGCCGCCCCGTGTTCTCCTCCCGCGGCCCACCTCGACACCGACCCCACGCGGCCGCGACGACGTCTCCTCGTCGCCAAGCTCTGGCCGCTGGCTCCTCTGCTCTGTCGTGCCGAGCGCCGCCACCTGTGAAGCCCGCCGGCGTTCCTCCTCAGCGGTCCACTCCTCCGCGTTCTTCTCCAACCTCGGTCGCACCGTCGTCGTCCCTGCCCTGCTTCTGACTGCGTCCCCACAGGTCTCGACCGCCCCTGATGCTTGAGTTCCCCTTCCCACTGTCGGTTGTCCTCGCGAGCACCTCCGCCCCATTTTCTCTGCAGATCCTCGAGTGGTGTTGTGCGATGGACGCGCTCCTTCTTCCGCAAGTGCGACCCCTGCCGTTCATGCATAGTGGTTCTCCTAGTGTGGTACCGATGCGTTCATGTTGATTTTCTGGGAAGACCTCGTGAGATGGAGTGGTGGTGTTGCGGCTCGGCTACAACTGCTTCGTTCTCGACAACGCCAGATGAAGATATTGTTCAAGATCGTCCTCGCGAACAAGACTTGCAAGTTGGACAAGTTCTTCTCTCGGTATGACGCGATAATGCTGGCGCCCCGAGAACCATCGATGCAAGTTCTACTTCTGGTTCCACCAAGATCTACCGAACACTCGCAGCGGCACGAAACCCGAAGGTCACAGTCACGGACGCCAAGATCTCGGTCCCGGAGTCCGAGACCAAACCCTCGGAACGACAAGTTCTCCATCCCGATACACCATGACCTCCTTCATGGATCCGAAGGCCGGACCCGAAGACCCCGCCCCCGGATTTAGAAGACCGATCTCGTCGGCCCCCGAGACCCCCGAATCCGAAACCCCCAATGTGTGACCCCTTTTCCGAACCCTATTTTATAAACTGTCATCCATATATCGATGCATATTAAATTGTTCATGATTGCATACATATTGTGGTTGTTTGGGGATATTTGGATGATTCACCTAAATTAAATATGGAGGCCATATGCGGGCTTTTCTAGTCTTATATTGGCTCCATTTAAATTTGTATAGCGAACTGATGCCATGTTTTGCCTTGTTAATACAATATTTAAATTGTGGGGTATCTAAATAACATGAACCTTCTAATTAATTATCGAGATCCCGGTTCTGCTTAATATTGCCTAACTGCATTGCCTCTTTGCCATGTCAAACATCATACGTGCATCATGCCCGATCTTCTGCCGTAGTATTAAATAGTGCATCCGGTGTTTTTTTAGTGTTTGCTTCTTCACGGATTAGACCGTTGACTCGATACGAGTATCGACAAGTTCTTTGGATAATATATCTTCATCAATGTTTTCCAGACGAGAAATCTCCCCCTTTCTATCTATTTTGCATTTATAGTCTTTATTTCCTCCTATTGATCTATTGCTATCTGTGTTGCGGTGCTTTAGTTTTCATGCACCATTATATTCCTTGTAGTCTCTATATTGCCTTGGACACATCCTATTGCCTGTTGTTTGATAGATAGTCGGCCTTGCAAGTCGTAGTTGCTTGCTCAGGTGCAGCTTCACGTCGTTGTCATTCCACCGTTGTTGGAAGGTTGGCACATGTTTAATGGTGGAGATGATCATGGCTTTAATTACAACTTGTTAAATAAAATGTTGGGAATAGATATAGCTAATGCAGAGGCACCGGTGGGCAATAGATGTTATTTGGTTCTTCCACACTCACTTGTGTCCCGTAAGCCTCAAGTACTTGATACCTGTTCCTTGACTATTCGCACTATCCATATACGGGAGACCCTATGGATCTCCCTTTGCCTGAGCTTGATTCACACTTTATTTTTTAGGGCCACAAAGTAGTTTGGGGCTTTATTACTATCCTGTACTTATGCCATGCTTTACTGCTTTATTTACGATTGCGCATGGAGCGCCTGTACTGTTTTGAAATACGGAGTGTTTTCGCGGTATCGACAAGCCCAGTCACACTTTCAGGTTCCCAGTCGTTTACAGCCATTGACGCAAACCCTGGGTCCGTCTCGGATCCGGCCAACTTCGTTGCGGGTAGCTTAGTGGGGTGTCCCCTGAAATGATTTATGAATCCTGTGAATGCTTTGTCCTGGGGCCTTGTTGCTTTTTATTTGGTTCTTCCCGAGGTTGATCGTGTGTGTGTTGCTATTTGTGCATCCCTGCAGGGTAAATCTTTCTAAAATCCGTGTCCGCGTTATGGACGACTTGGAGCACAGTATCTCGATCATAGACAACTATAAGTAAAGTAGTGCTATAAATTTGACTTTGACATGTCTAGTAATCAATTTCACTGCAACGGAATAAGTAAATAAAAGTGCCAACAACTGCTGGATTTGGGATATCTCTGGCTAATTTTATCTGACTAGTAAGTATTGCAACTATAATGGAATGATAACTAAAACTACCCACTGCTTATGATATCAGGATGACTCATGCTATCTATATCTGACTAGTAAGTGCTGCAACTATAATAGAATGAATAAAACTGCCAACTGTGTGAGTTCCTCGGTTTGACTTTCTTGTTTGGTCTCGAGGGGGAAACACCTGGATGGGTATGTTTGGTGTTAGTATCAGGTCAGTCCTCGTTCGTATCCCTCTCTAATAGCCGACAGTTGTATCGATTCTCTATAGGTTGTTTAGTGCATGCTTCACTGCCGCTTCAGTCCATCATACCTATGTAGACGAGAGTCGCCGAATTCTAGACTCGCCGTGTAGTGGCATCGGTACTGACCGCTCCCTCTTTTTCTTTGTCCTTTGTCGACATCCCTTTTGTTTGACAGGTATAAGTTCGACGTCGTTAGCAGGGCTACCCTTCCGGCTTGGCCTGGGCAGGGTTATGGACTCCATTGGTTATTCTTCAGGGTTCTCAGCCCTATTTGCATCTTATCCGTACTCGGATGTTGTATCGTTTTCAGGGTGATTTGGATCTTTGTATTGTATATCTGTATTCTTGACTCATGGAGTCGTTGTTGTATCTATATGTTTCTGTGGATTCCATCGTGAACTATTGTGTAATGATATTACTTCGTTTTCTACCCGCACGCAAGTGCCTGGTGGATCGTTTCTATGCGGATTTGACGGGAATCGCTAAAACTTGCATAGGACCGATTCGAGGATGTTACACGGGGTTCACAATTTTCTAACTATTATTAGTCTAGAATTTTTGGATGGACTAGGCTTTGTGCAGATTATGTACTTAAGACATGCAACCTGCATAAATCTATTTACAAATTGTATATAATGCGAAAACCCTTTTCTACACACGGGTGCATATGCACCTGATATGAAAAAACATTTTTTAAAAATTTGAAAATTTTGAAAAAAAATATGATCATGTGTAGCTTCATGTTTGAGGTGCACACGAAGTCGTTCCACCGAAAACCGATATGTTTTGTGTGCTATGTAAAAAAGACAATTTTTGCGTCGTGGAGCACGTTACTTTAGCACCAAACTTTGTCTTTTTTGTACAAGCCATCCAAAATGTTCATTTTTCGTGAAACAACTTTGCGCGGACCTAAAACTTGAAGTTTTACGTGCACATATTTTTTTGAATTTTTTTGGCATTTCAAATTTTGACAAAAATCAAATTTAAATAAAGGGTGCATATGCACCCCGGAGCAAAAAAGCCACGTCCTAATGATGCTTGAACTTCCATATCATTTTGTTCAGCTAAACTTGATATACTTTGTTGTTATTAAGTGTTATTCATTTAGTTTTGGTTAGTGTATTGGAACCTTTTCAAGCATTAGGTTCTCTGTGGTGCTTATCCAGCAGCGTTTTCTCATCATATATGTTGCATGGGTTATTTCTCTGTTTTCTTAGCCGACGGTCATCCACATAGTGCTATCTCCGTTCATGGTAGGTAAATATCAGGTATATATTTCAATATTGATGTCTTGGCTTGTGCCAATTGATTTCAACAAAGATGAAAAAGAAGAACGACGTTTATAGCTTTCAAGTACTGTCTCTGGAACTGTTTTTTTTTTTTTTGAGAAACACAGTACAAACGCAGACGCTCATAATACGTACATACACTCACCCCTATGAACACACGCACGCACACCCTACCCCTATGAGCACCTCCGATAGACTGCGCCGACAGGTCTTGAGATTGACGAAGTCACCACAGGCGCCTCGCTATCGACGGAAACATCGCCTCTCACTGAAAGAATATTTCGCCTTTACGAGAAACAAAGCGTCAAACCTGGGGTTTGAACTCTGGTGGGCTGAGGTACCACTGTCCTCCTAACCATCCAACCACGGGTTGGTTCTCTCTCTGAAACTGTTTATGGAACATCATCGATGTGATCTTATTTCTTCCATGGCCAAGAAAGCATATTACTTGAGGATTTGTTCCGCTACCTGAAGCTGACACCGCAAGTGAAATTGGTCGCTGTTCGATGCATAAAACCCGATCCATCAACGTCCGACGATGCAATAGGCAGTCAAGGTGTCCTCTATAACTGAAGGCCCTGCTGATCAACTTGATTATCTGCGCACTGACATTGCCATCCCTCCTCGCTGTTCGTGAATGTAAATTTAGCACATTTTCTCTGCTTTCTCTAATTGGAGACCGTTTGTGATACATTACTCTCATACCTTGCACTGGTACTTTATGCCACTCATAGCTGGTTGGCTTGGCTATTAGCTACATATGGATGTATGGATCTTTTTATAGCAGAGCTTCTGCTGTTGCTCAAGGCTTGAGCTTTTGCCGTTAATTGGGGCTACAACAATATCCACCAGTAGCTTTTCAACAGAGCACCACTTCTCGTGGTTTTGGAAAGAACAAAACTGCAAATGATGTATATTTCGTCCTCTGTAAGGAACATAAGATTCTTAAAATGTCCGTGCAGATTATTTGTTTTACTAGTAGCACAATTTTGGGTTTCGGCCCAGAAAGAGTAACAGAGATAGAGGTCTCCATGTTTTATTTTTGGTCTGCCAATGATATGAATCATATAAAACCATAAAGATAAGCAATTTTTAACTGCAGACTTAATCGTACTAGCGCAGCATGTCGCCACACCATTGTTTCAACGTGTAGTCTTACTTTGACTTCCCAACATAAGTTGACTTAAATTCTCAAGTGTCTCCTATACAATTATTAATGCGATTGACTGCACAAAACATTACTAGCTCACTCAACATTCTTCAGCTGCCATGGGAGAACTTGCAGTTTTCCTGATAGGGGCACCACAATCCTTGTTGATAGTAGCGGCATGGCTTCAGTAGTGGAAACTGCTGGGCGCACGGTTTCAGTGGCGGAAACTGCTGGGCATACCGGTAATCTTGAGGATGGTTCTCTTGGGAATGATACTGGTTGTGGTTCATTCTCCAGTTATCGTGCTGATTCTGATGGTGGAACTTTTGGGGCTGATGATACCGGTCTTGAGTTGTTTGCCTGCCACCATAGGGTTTCTGATAACGTATCTCTTGAGAATGATACTGCTCTCCATTCATTTGCCCATGATCATAGTAATCATCTACTTGATTTCTTGAACAGAAATCCTTATTGATAGGCTTGAGTGGATGATGCCATTGGTGATCAACGCGAGCAAGTGGATGACCATTGGAGCCATGCTGGAGTGTATTGCCATGCTGAGCCCCACGATGCTGGAATGCTGATTCACCATATTCTGTGCTATGGTAAGAGTTTTTGATCTGCGGCGGAAGTGCTGGCTTTGATGATATGTGCTGCTGCCTGGCGTTCACTGCTCCCACATGTTGAATGCAAGGGGGCTTACCAGATTCTGTGCTATGGTAACGGCGACCAGCAATGGAATCTACTCTGCAAGTTTCCTTCTTTGCGCCCTGCTGTAGGAGCACTGCATTGTGATGCTGATCTTTGAGTGGCTGTGGCTGGTTTCTGATCAATATTTTCTCCTGTGGCATTGCATTCCCAGGTTGACCAAGTATGCTGAAAGTTCCTGTTGTACCCCCCTGCGGAAGCACTTTATTGTGCCGGTGCTGATTATTGTGTTTCTCCACATGCTTGAATGTTTGCTGTGCAGGAGTAGGCCTCTGATCATTGTGCTGTGTTGGGTTCTTGAAAATTTTCTGTGCAGGAGTAGGCCTTGACAGTATTTGCTGCTGACTTGTTTTTTCTGGTTTGACATATTGGACAGAGAGAACCTGATGGTCAATGAACTCTGGCCTAGAAGTTCTCGTTGCACTCTCCTGTTGAAGCACTTCGTTGCAGTGCTGGTGATAGGGTTGTTGCTGATAGAGCAAATGAGTTGCAGGATTTTGCTTTGAAGAAATCTGCTGTTGCTGTCTCGCATTCCAAGGTTGACCATGCTGGAGGGAAGGAGTCATCTTTTCATCGAACCTAATAGATTACAATAAAGCAAAAACATATTTATATGTCCAAGAATTCCCAGCATCTGATTGTAAGGGATTATTTCCTTAGCTGAATGTAACCACATTAAGCGATAAAGCAAGATCCAACATCTGATGTAATAGGATAGAATGATAGGATTCAGAAATACCTTTGATCAACAATATTCGTGGACATAACCTTTTGTTGTGGAACCTTCTGATTCGCGTTCTCTTGCCTTTTGCTCGTGTTATCTTTAATCCTGTTCACCAAAATATTATTTGAAAATCATAACACTAAATCACCAATGCTATGTGTGCCCACATTAAGCGATAAAGCAAGATCCAACATCTGATGTAATAGGATATAATGATAGGATTCAGAAATACCTTTGATCAACAATATTCGTGGACATAACGTTTTGTTGTGGAACCTTTTGAGATGATATCTGATTCACGTTCTCTTTCCTTTTGCTCGTGTTATCTTCAATCCTGTTCACCAAAATATTATTTGAAAATCATAACAACTAAATCACTAATGCTATGTGTGCCCAGATACATAAGCTTCATGGTGTCTTCTCTTGTTTTCTTTAATCCTGTTCACTAAAACATCATTTGAAAATTGTACATAATGCTATGTGTGGCCACTAGCCAGACACATAAGCGTCGCAGCGGCTGGTCGCTAGCTGCAGCCAAAACCATGAGATGCGACGGTGCTTTTCTTACTAGCGACCCCTGTCCTTCTCCTTTTTCTTTTTCTAAAGACGCAGCAGAATCAGGAGGAAGCCGAAGGTGCTTAGGGTCAAAGCAGAGGCAAGCCCCCGGTTTGAGTGGTAATTCCAATTGATGGGGATGTTATAACTATACTGGTATATTCGGTTAAAGTGTCACAGTACATCTCACTTTTGAGTCTAACCTGTATGTAAGGCAGATTTTTTTTGAAGGTGCACCTGGGAGACCGTGTTCCCGGTGAAAAACTACTTTTCTGTAGGAGGAAAAATTCCAACAAAACTGCACATTTAAATATCCAAGCACTTTCTATCTTGCAAAATTTCATGAAAAGTATCATGTTCACCGTCGTTTTTTCACAGGGCGTGAAGATGATCTTCTTTTCCAATGAAAACCTACAACCATATAAAAGGACTCGAATATTTGCATAGGTGATTTACGAAGTAACATTTTCTCATTTTCCAGTATTTTGCTCGTATACTTCAGCGTCCTAGTTAACTTCATTTAAGAAAACCATAGTTTCATTTTCCCTAAGAAAAAGTTGAACAATATGGACTGCATTAGTCATGATCGATAGCTGAGAGTCGATAAATTCAACAAGCTTGCCTTCCAAATTATTCATATGTACCGACATCACGGACTTGGACTTCTAGAGTAGAAGCTCAAAACTGTGTCATTTGTTTGCTTGTTTAAAATCAGAAGCTGAATCCACTGTTCAAATGCTTTATGTAAAGCAGGTCTTGGATTACTATAAATTCCAAACTCAGGATAAGATGATCTGAAAGCAGCACACATTTTTCCCTAGTTAAAAAATATTTTTGTTTTACCATTTTAGACATTAGTTGGGTGATATGCTACTACATGGCCTCTCGTTTGTACATATTTTCTCTTTAGGGGGGCCTCCCCTACAGTTTTCAGTTAGAAAAAACATGGTACTACATGTATTTCAGACACTGCTACTAGCTAAGATGCAATCAAACAACACAAGTTACATTATTTCCCTAAACACCAAAAAGTTACATTAGATTACAATATCATATTGATGCCACAGTATTATAGGCGTACCTATTAAATCTCCTCATCTTATTAATCTCTTTCTCATGAATCCTGACATCCCTTGACTTGCGTGCCAGGAATCCTCTTGCATGTTTTTCTTGTAGGACTCTGCTTCTCTCCTGTTCATCAGGCCATGGCTATGAAGATAGAAAACGTATCAGTACCAGCTAAATTGTAAGGCTCTCTTTCCCACTAAAAATGAAACTTTATTACAGAACAAACCTGTCTCATGGTCTTATCCTTGTATAGATTTCTGCCCTTTATGAGAAGAGGATGAAGAGCAGGCCATGGTTTGTACCCTTTACTCCAGAAAATCTCGACCTATGTTGCAGATTTGTTTGATGGTTAAAAACAGTATGTGAAGATGACTACCTTACAATACTGTTACTCAAGGAAGGAACTAACAGTGAATGTATGCTGTTGCTTCGCAGTGCCATAGCTTTCTTTGATGATTCGACCTGCATTTGTCCTCTGACCACATTGACGACCTTTGACTCCACGAGGTTCTCCTTTTTTCCTACAGCAATTATCAAACATGACGCCCATTGCTAGAGCAGATCCAAAACATCTACTTGATGTGTATTACCTTCTGTAAATATTTTGCTCAAACATCACAACATCACCTTTGCATGCATCCCCTAAAATAAAATAAAAATGCTACATAAGAGTGACAAAAGTAGCACTTAAATGGGGCAAAGCCAGAGAAAAAAGATCTGTTAAAACTGCAAGCATTATTGATTTTAGTTCCAAAGTTAACAGCATAGAGTAATGTAACAGCATACGATCTCTTCTAGAGCTAAGAAGCTCATCTTCCAAGTTAACAAGACTACTCATTTACTAAGATAAGCAAATTGATTAGTTGAAATTAATTCTCATCAATGCACCATGTAATGTGCTAAGGTAGAAAGAGCCTTTTCACCTTTACAGTTCAGAACAAAGGTAGAAACTGGATACTTCACATCACCCAAAGTTTTGACCCTGCATGTTTGGGAATCACAAGAAAGTGTAACTACATCAATGGGCAAGGGAATATCCAAACAAAGCCATAGCTCAGTTATTTAATGAAATATCAATACAAAAGGTGTTTAAATATCAATACACAAGTGATGTAGTTCATACTCAATATGCTCTCTGATTCGATTTAGAAGCTCTTGTTTCCTGCCTGACAATCTCAACTTGTGCATCCTCAAATATACTTTGCATTCATCAACCTTTAATTTCTCTAACTGACCATCTGCATTTCGCAACAGTACCCATATCAACAACTATACGAGGACCAGCAAGACAAATATTTACATCTTTAAATTTCAATCCAGGAAATTTTTGGCTAATATTCCTAAGATATGTTCCTGCAAGTGAGTTCTTGCTTCTAGTTCAGATTGAAATGAGAGCTGAAGGTACATCTGAAACTCAGTGTTGTCATTGTTTTCCTAAAGCGGCTGTTCTATAAGTAGTTTTTGTAAGTTTGTTCATACGGACAGAATTGAGCAGTGAAATTCATTATCTCCATATTTGTGTTGTGTCAGTGTAATGTGCATCTCAATTTCCTGACAAGCTCATGTCTTTGCAAATTTATTTACAAGGCCGTTTAATTTCCAATTTGTACACGTCACTTGTAAGGGTACATGATGTGGCAGAAGATAAGATTCCGGAGCTCACCGCGCATCAACTTGTCCACCATCGCCAAAAGATCATTGTCCTCCTTTCCCATCTTCGGCGCCACAGATCCTTTCCTGAAATTTGGGAAATTCATACAGAATTCTAATCTCCAAGGGATGTAAAATTTCACAGCAGAGAATGGGACTCCACGATGCGAGCAGAGCAAACAAACATGGAAAAGACCGCAGAGACATATAATATACTCCGTATGTGATCAGAGAAATTGAACGAAATTACCCAGTTAGAGAAGAGAAGGGAACCGGTGTCTAGTACTGAAGTACTAACCTGCCCTTGCGCGCGGAGATGGACAGTCGGGCCATCCCGGACCATAGCGCGGCCTCCCCCTCCGGGCCGCTGTCGGCGGCGGGGTCGAAAGAGGGGTCCTCGTCGGAGCCCGCGTCGAGTTCGCAGTCTGCAAGGTTCGCATCCTCCAACCCATCATCGCCTCCCTCTTCGTCGCTCTCCACCTCCTCTTCCTCCGATTCTCCCCTCTCGAGCGGACCATCCTCCGCCGGTGGGAGGCCGATGCGGGCGGCGGCGGCCATGACGGGTTATTGGGTCGACCGTTGGGGATGGAACGGGAAGGGACGAGGGATTTCCTTTCCGGGTCTGAGTATTTGTTGGCCAATGGCGTTTTTGGTTTGAATATGTTGTCGTTTTTTTTTTGAATGAATATGTTGTCGTTGGTGAGTAGCGAGGCGTTTTTACAGATAACACGACGCGGCCTCTGTCGAAAATATGAGCAATTTACCATAAAATTTAATCAAAATAATGTAATCTATAAGATAAATAGTAAACAACAGTTCTAATAGATTGCTATGAACAATATGATAGATATTATTTTAAAATATGAAACATGATCTGGAAAGGATGGACGAAGACACCATTCCAGCAGAGGAACCGGTGTTGATGTTGCTATTGTGTTGGAGTTGTCGTCGGCCATGTTATCGAAGAGGTTGTTAACGTGGGGAAAGTAGTCGTTGTTGGGGAAGAAATCGTTAGTGTCATGTATGAGTCCGTGATAAAACCAGTAGTCGCACGAAACGTTTTCCAAAAACCTTATCACCCTTTCTCTCGTATCAGACTCAAATCAACGGGGTTTCGGAGGCTTACTGTCCCAACTCGCGGTGCAAGCCACAAGCCAGGATAGAGAAGACTTGCGCACCGCTCTGGAACTGAAGGTAGTAGTGGTTGGTGTGCTATGCCGAAAGGAGAGACCTCTCGCTTATATAGGCATAAAAGAGGGAGACGAACAATGATGCGCCAGGAGATGAATGGTGTGGCGTGGCGTGGCGAGCGAGGAGGAGGTGAAGGAGTACGTGTATATGTCTTCTCTTCTTAAGCTCGTACAAGTGCTGGAAGAACTCACCTTATAAGTTGATCTAACTTTCACTCAACTAATAATATGGACTAAATTTTTTGTATTAGTCTCCGTCCACTAGGCCCCGGGGGTGTCACTCCTGGCAGCTTAATAGGATATTAGACTGGCCTCACACATCAACACTAGTCTTTTTTGCGTATTTTTTCCTCACTCGTGCGTACCCAGTATTCACTTCCCGGTCGGTCACCCATCCTAGAATTGCTCCAGCCCAAGCACGTTTAACCTTAGAGTTCTTTTCGAATGAGCTTTCGGAAAAAAAGTTATAACTTGTTAATATGAGTATCCTATCAATCCTATTGAGTCATGTGCCTGGATCTCACATACACCCACCCATTAGAAGATCGATGCCCTCATCGATCAAGCACAACCTAGGAACGTCCTCTGTTGGCACGCGTCTGTGCGTTCAGTGCCGGCACATGTGCCATGCCGTGTCCACTCCAGGCCACACACGCCATGCTCCACATGTTCCTCCACTAACCCGCACACACCCGTTTAATCGCGAGGATCGGCTCTGATACCACTTGTAACATCCCATCCACTGAGCCCCGAGGATGTCACTCCTGGCAGCTTAATAGGATATCTAGACTGGCCCACACACCAACACTAGTCTTTTCTGCACACTTTGTTCTCACTCGTGCGCACCCGGTACCCACATCTCGGTCGGTCACCCATCCTAGAATTTTTCTAGGCCAAGCACGCTTAACCTTAGAGTTATTTTCGAATGAGCTTCCGAAAAAAAAGTTGCAACTTGTTGATATGAGTATCTATTGATCATATTAAGCCATGTGCCTGGATCTCACATCGGCCTTCTTCTTCTACAAGCTCGTGTCATTTTCTCCTATCTGTCTAGTCACAAAACCCCAATCTGCACCTTTCGCGCGCGCCGAAGCTCCTTCGCTTGCACCATCGCCTTCCCTAGCTGCGCCATGAAGCATATGCGTGAAGACGAGCCAGAGGTGAAGCCAGTTGGAGACGCAACAGCAAATGACTCGGTTGTCGCCGAGCAGGCGGAGACGGCTTCTCTGGGAATGCACGCTGCTCGTCGCCGCGTCGTCGAGGCTTTGGCTTCCATCTAGCCAGTCGTCACCGTCGAGCAGCAGGTGGCCGACAATGTCGTGGTGCCAGCGGCAGATTTGGATGAGGGGCATGCGGTAGGAGGAGGAAACCCGGTGCTCTACATCAATGACCCCATCCTCCATGAACAAATCCTCGACGCAATCGCGGAGAATGACGAGTTTGAGGAGGAGGTCTCCAATGAGGCATCCGGGGTACTACTTTGCTATCTTCTCTAGTCGCAGCCACAAATTTCACTGTTCATACGTAGGATTTGCTCAATCATCTATAGATTCTTTTGCTCTTGATGTAGGGAATATATATGGTTTGAACGGTCGATTATTTTGGAGATTTGATTAGATCTGCTCATCTGTCATCTAGTAAATTTATATTTGCTTAACTTGTTGATGTTCATACGGTTCTTCTTGTGCTGTAAATTTAATCGATCTATAACATTTGATTTTGGGGGTTTTAGGAATTGCTAGCTGAGTGTTGATTTCGATACATAACATGCATATATCATTATATTTCTATTCCTTACTGAGGCTAATGATTCAATTTTTCCCTAAAAGAGTGCAAGGAGAGACACATATGATGGTGTCAGATTTTTTTAGGGATGGTTAGTGAACCTGAGGCAATATACAACAATATAAATTGTGCAATTGGTACTTTGTTTCACTAACGCCATCTCTAAACAATTTACGAGTCTCCAGATTTATTCTACGCATATGAACTATGATCTTTGAACTGTTTCTCACTAAGGCCAATGATTGAAATTTGCGTCCAAAAGATTGCAGGGGTGATACACAAACAATATATGTTGTGCTGTTGGTACTTTGGTTCACTTAGTCCATCTCTAAAAACCTTATGAGGCCCCCAGATTTATTCTACATTTATAGAACTATGATCTCTAAATTGTTATTGCATGCAATCATAGCGTATACAAATTACATTTCAGTTTCTCACTGAGGTCGATGATTAAAATTTCCCAAAAGAGTGCATTGGTGACACATTTGTTAGTGTCGTTTGTTTAGGGATGGGTTAGTAAACCTGAGACAGCAATGTACACAAATAATATAGGTGTCCAATTGGTACTTTGGTTTGTCAACTCCATCTCTGGAAAAAATTATGAGGCCCTTGATTTATTCTTATATGGAACTATATGATCTTTGAATGATTCGTATGATGCATATATATGTATGGTTTTGATCATAAGTTGTTTCTACATGTATCTGAAGATTGTTTGATGTTTTGTTATTTATAATTATAATATTTAGGATTATTTTTGTACCTAAATATGTATATCCATGAATATTATTTTGTATGATTACATTTTAATTTCTTATTATGGTCAATAATTTAAATTTGCTCCAAAAGAGAGGCAGACATATTGGTGTCAGATTTTTTCAGGGATGAGTTAGCGAAGGTATGGCAATGTACAAAAACAATAGGTTGTGTAATTGATACTTGGTTCGCTTACGTCATCCCTGAAGAAACTTATGAGACCGTAATCTTTGTTCTACATATATTCTGATCCAATTAATTATTATTTTGTTGAGATGAAATGATATATAAACTGATCAAACTATTACTGAGATGCATTCTTTTTTATATCAATTTAATATTATCTTACATATGTTATCAATTCTTGAGTTATAATACAATTTAGTCATATATATGAGTTCTAAGTTATGTTCTTAAAAATTAACAGGAGAATTCTGATGACATGGACTCTAGCAAGTACTATAGGGACAACAAGAGCCGCTATGTACTGAGGCGGTTACAGTATGGAAAAATTCCTTTCTACCATAGGGGAGACTGTTTTTCTCATTTTATGGCAGAGACATCGATACGGACCTCAACAACATGATTCAGCACGTGGTGGACGTTGGCAAAAGGTAATGCTGAAAAGCACTGGCCGAAGACCTTGGCGTAGCACCTAGTCTACGGCAAATTCCTTCGAGAATATGTCAGAACTGACATGTTTTCTCTTGAGTAGGCTGATGCATGCTCTTGTTGCTGCCCCTGCTAGGCGTCTCCGTGTCCCTCCTATTGATGCCCCTGTTTATATTTTGTCTAAGTTAATTATTACCTGGTTGCATGTAAGACAACATCCACGGGTGCTTGTTGAACTATTAATTATAAGAACCTCGTCTATATATATAGAGAGGCGATTTTCTATGCATGATGGTAGCTACACACTCTTACATTTTATCTTGTATACATGATTTCTAAGTCATTTATTCTCATTTTATCATGTTTTCTTAGTAAAACACATATTTTTGGTGTTTAAAAGTGGTTTTAGAATTTTGGTTTGAATTTATTTTTGTAAAAGTCAACTCGTGCGTTGACTTTTGGTTTGCCGAGTTGACTTTTGGTCTTGGACGACCAAAATTATTCAAACCAGATAATTGAAACCACTTTTATATACTAGAAATGTGTGTTCTACAACAAAAAATAGGCTAAAACAGGTTCATTTCGCTTGGATTGATAAGATGTGCAATTGTGTGTATCTACCACCCATGACACTAAGTTATTTTCGTATATATATATATATATATATATTAATCTACTCCTTTATATGAAGTTTCTTAAAATTTCTACTATTCAATTATATTACTCATCATGCTCATGTACACTATCAAATATTTCTAGTGCTCGATTATATTATAATTGTAAAGGAATACATCAACAAGATTTTAAATTGATGAAAATATTGTATTGAAGTACCGAAATGATCTCACATCAGCATTAAACATTTGAATTAGTCAAATTCAAAATATTTGCACCTTATTGCTCTGCAGAATGTATGAACCTCATTTACTCTTAGGACTTAGTTTCACTCTTCAATGTATATATATATATATATATATACTACACCATATATTTTCTTCAATGTATGAACTTCATTTATTCTTAGGACTCAATTTCACTCTAGCAAGCATGTGTAAACACCTTCTTTTATCTTTAAATTATAAAATATTCTCAAAATTTAGAATTAATAAAATTCGAAGTTCTGAATATATCTGGATGTCTGAATATTCACTCAACGAGATTTTCTTTAAAGAATACATGAAAAAAAGTTATATTGGTGAAAAATTCATAATTAAGTAACCGAATGCTCTCACTTCGTGATTAAACATTTGAATTAGTCAAATTCAAAATACTTACACATTATTTATCTGCAGCAAAGCGTATGAACATTAGTCGTCATGCCTTTCAAGATAAATATCCAAGGTTTGTACTACGTCAATTATTTTCTTCAATTTATGAACCTCATTTAGTCTTAGGAGACTAGGTTTCACTCTAGGAAGCATGTATACACATCTTTATTTGCCTTTAAAATTATGAATAATTCTCAAATTTTAGGATAATTAAATGCCGGAGTTCCGAAAATATCCGAAGTTCCAAATATTAGCTCTTTTCAAATTACTAGTCATCTAGTACTTGGCGGAAAAATGTGAAATATTCGGAGAACGAATGTTCTTAGAGATTGAGGCTAGTACATGGTGACAAATATCTGAAAATATTTTGATAAATATTTAAGATCTGTGCCACTTTTGTTGTTTGCCGCCCGCCCAGACCATTGTCCACCGTCGCCGCCCTCCACCACCACCGCCTCTGGTCCCCTGCCTCTCCACCACGGCTGCCTTCGGTCTCCTGCGGTGCGGACGCTCTCGCTCTCCTCCGAGGACCCCTTCGTCGTCCAGGTAGGTATGCATGAAAACCAAATCCCCCAAACCCTAAATCAGCATCTTCGATTTAGGAATTTTGTCATGGAATTTGCCATTTTGCTTCTCGAATTTAAGGTGCAAGGTTACAGAGATGCAAAGACCCGACAACATCGTTGGGAGAGCCTCCCCAAGCCGGCATGCATCTATTCCAGCTCTTTTCCCTTGTATAAATCTTAAAATCAGCAATTGTCACTTCTAGCAATAGAGATTTAATTGTCACTTTCAGCAATAGAGATTTATTGTCACTTCATTGGTCTCTATATCTATTTTAATTTTCACTTCATTAGTTAGCTTTCATCTTGATTATATTAAGATGCTTTCTGTCTGTATTTGTTTAACATATGGGAACCTGCACTGACGATGCAGTGACGATGCAGTAACGCTCTGTAGCGATGATAATTTTCGCATTAACTTTGGTAGTTTTGAATTCCAGTCAACATATGAAGAGTCCACTGAGAGTATTGAGTTTAGATGTATCAGAAAAATCAAAATTGCAGTCATATGTTTTGTATGCGTTTAGACGGTAAATATTAATATTCCACCGTATTGAAATTTTTATGTGTTATTGCATTAGGATCTCAACACAAGGGAGACATTGATTTTGATAAGCAGAGCCTTTTTGAAAACAACATGTATCTGAAAGAAGTTTATGTAGACTTCCTCTTAGACTGGTGTGAACCTGATTTTACACCAAAAATCAAATACTACGTCTACAAGCTGCCCTATTCATCTGTCATAAAAAAGTGCAAGCTGGTAAGATGATATATTCGTGATCATGTTATCAACAAGCTACTCCATGATCTTTAAATACTTCCAGTAATCACAAGCATGCTAATTCTCCAATTCTCTGTACTTTCCCAGACATTTGGAGCCGAGTCACAAGAAAATACCTAAATAATCACCTTGATGAACCTCTTGATGTCCATGTTTGGCAAATAAAGAGCAAAAAGCCAAAGATGGTTAGGATGAACATGGGAGTTGGGTCAAATGCAATCTTGATGACTAGATAGGAGAAGGTTGTGAGAAGCTTCAACCTAAAGCATGATATCATTGTCCTTTTTTCTTTGATGAAAAAGATAATGGAGAGGTACATATTCTGATTAAGCAACATTCACCGGGTGATTATAAATGCAATGCTGGTTTGTTAGAGAGTACTAATTATGCTAGCTGATTGATTTATGGACTGCACTATATACTACCATAACGTGTAATGGTTAAATTTGTATGAATTTTCCCAACTATCTAGCTAATGTTACCATGATCGAGCTGCTATAAGTTCTTTAGTTAATGTGTCTACCTGTTTGCTGAATCATGATTATGTGTCATATTGGCTATGATCGAGTTCGGATTAGCATGTTATTATTTAAAATGGTTTATACACACTAGAGACGGTCACTTTAAAAGCCGCTTCGAGGCACACTAGTTCTGGAGATGGTCTTTGTTAGAATCCAACTTAGGTTGTCTGACTATTGGAGACGGTCCCTAGAATAGGCCGTCTGAGGTTGAGGAGATTTTGCAAGCGGTCGAAATATTAGTCGTCTCCAGTTCGTACATGTTAGAGGCATTTTACTTTTTACACCGTCTGAGGTGGCGTATCTTAGAGCCGCAGAGAAAAACCGGCTCAGGTGGTGTGCTCTTAAAAGCTATGCGCTTGAGACGGAACGAGAAACCGGCTAAGGCCTATGGGCAATTGACGTCTCTAAGTAACGCGTTTGTACTAGTGGTTGCCCCACCTTCTTCATTCTCCTTCCCTCCTTCCCCACCACCGCTAGCGCGCGCCACCGACAAAGTCCGTGCGGTGTCGATGGCGGCGGACCCTCTTCTACCCGGCGCCGGCGCCTCAACACGGGGGAGCGCGGCTGGTGGTGGTGCGCTTCAGAGACGTCGACAAGCTCGACCAGCGGCACGGATGTGGGGCCTCCCGGTGGTGGCTCGCAGGCCTTGGTCGGCACCTGCCTCGGGGAGATACTGTAGCAGAGACACGGTTAAGGTCTGCCGGCGGCGGGGCATGGAGGCACGGCTTGCGCGACGATGACGGTGGTAGGGCAGCTCAGGAAGTAGGGTGTCGGTGGTGTGGAGGCCTGGCTGAAGCAGTACGGTGGTGGAGCTGCTTGGGCCTGATCTGGGTCCATTCTAGGCCTGGTCGGGCCTGATCTGGACCTGATCTAGGCCTAAGTGGCACTGCTTCTACACCTGGATGGCACTCACCATAGGTGATGGAGGGCGGTTCCCCTTCCCTAGGTTGCCGCCTCGATACATGTAAGCCCGTGCTTGACCTACCTCGTCGTACTTAGCGACTGTGCGATGTGGTATTGGCCGGAGCCTTGGCTCGAGTTCATGGATGCCGGGGCGGTGGCCCCAGAAGGTGGACTGCACGGACGGCTCTTCGACGGGCGATGTGGTGGCAGTGGTGGTTCTTCTCCTCGGTCATGTGGATGGCGAGGAGCATACGTTGGGAGACCTTGGTGTTGACGGCGTTTCGGTTCCGACAGCCCCAGATTGTGTGACGGAGGCCTCGCCTGGGGACAGCGGACACAGGCGGGAGACTGGGAGCGACACGAAGGTTTTTTCGAGCGAAAGCTCAGTGCTTTGGCATCTACGGCGATGGTGTCTGCGGGTATCGTTACCCTCTTGGGGGCGCCGTTGCGGATACCTTCTCCGTGACAGGACTCTGGGTGAAAACCATTGACCTTCGGTCTCGGCGGAGGCAGTGCGGCGTGTCGTTACCCTCTTGGGGGACGTCGTTGTGGAGTCCCGGTTCTCCCGGGTCTCTGCTCGTTATCTTCGGTGGCAAGTGTTGGTCTTCTTGTTTATTTTTATTTATTGTAAGGGGTCTTCTCACCACCTTGTATCTTGTTTGGTCGACGTGGCTTTATATATAAAGCGGGACGAAAGTCTATTTCGAGAAAAATCTAAGAGGTCGTTTGGTATCCATCGTTTGGGCCTAGAATCCTTGAATTTATTTTGCAATTTCATCCCTATGCTGTTTGGTTGGTACGGAATTGAACTGTCATTTTATTTGGTAAATCCATCGAAATATCCCATGTGTAAACCTGATTCCTATCCCAGACCCGTCATTTACAAATTTCGGTGGCAACCAAATATACGAGTGTTTTCGAAATCATAATATAAATAAAATGAATCCATGTACTAAATAGTACACAAGGTAGGACGTCGTAGTGGCATGTATTACGTTTGGTTGGACACACTGTTAGTGTTTATCGCTTCTTCGGTAGAAGACGAACCTAATTATTTTTAGCGCTGGGAGGGTAAGGATAGCTCTGGTGATGAAAATGGCAACAATTGCTTTACTTAGAAACGAATTAATTAGAAAAAATATGAGAAGGGAACAGTTTAAAGCCTTGTCCAGCTAGTAAATCTGATGATTTTCGGTCATTTAACTGTTGGGCCGATTTAAACTAGGTAGGGAATTATACTTGCACGGGGAACCGGTATGGGTGAGGCTGAGAGAGAGAGAGGGGTTCTCCAAGACGGCTGCTAAAACACATCTAGGGATCCCTTCCTCCGCCGCGACGTCATTGGTCTGTCCCGCCTCCAGCAGCTTTAGGGTCTTGGCGGCGTGGCAGATCACGGCCCCTTGCCAGCGGAAGGTCTTCGTGTTTTCTTAGACTGTTTTCAGTGTCTTTTTCAGGATGTTGTACGTCCTGAAATTAGAATAAGGTCCTCCCATCCTATCCTCACTTCGTTGGTATGTCTAGCATCGATAGGGGACGCGTGGAGTCGTGTGTCGGACGGATCTTTTGAAATCCGGCCGTCTTTCATATTCGTTGGCATGATTTGAGGTCAGTCTTTTCCGATTTACGTTTGTCATCTTCGGCGATGGTTGTTCCTCTAGTGCGCTGGTCTTTTGGGACCTTAGCACGACGACTTTCCGTCCGTCTACTACAACAAGTTTTACTACGACAAGTTTTATCCGGCTCCGGTGATGGAGGACGAGGACTGCGGCGCGCCTTCGATTCGTGCTAGTGTATGTAGTCATCGCTAGGTGGTCCAATGACCCACTTATAATTTTTATTACTTTTAAGACTTTTTGTTACTGTTGTTGATGATTATTAATAGATCGATGTAATTTCGAAAGAAAACTGTTGAGCCGATTCAAATGAAATATTTGTGAGGGTCTGAATGTCTCATTAAGGTATTGTTTAACACGCTGCATTAATAACTATGGTCCATATGTATTTGATCGGTGAGTTAGCCCAACAACCTCTGTAAGTGTTGGACCCAGTTCGTTTGCTGGGTTTTATAGATGGGCTATGTTAATAAATTTGGTCCATGTATGAGTCGTCAGCTTCAGGAGCTTTATTTTTTCATGTTTCTATTTTCTTATAGCACTCTCGGCCATTTCTTTATCTTCTTATAACCTGGTAAAAACGAAAAGAACAGGGAGAACCAAGGGGATAGAGCAGAGTGAGGTGAGCGACCCAGAGCGGCGTAGTATCCACGTCTACCAAAGACGGAGCGAAGAAGCGGAGCGGGATTAAATGATGCAGCCGAAAACTGTTCCTTTTTAGAAGGAAGGTTACAGTAGAGCCCGACTTTAAATGGCAGTGCTCGGAGATATTTGCCCCGGATCTTCCGGGTCCAAGTGCGTCACGTGGCTCCCGAAATAGACTGTAATCCTGTTTTTCTGCAAACTGACCTAAAAATAGAAAAAAAGACGGTCTCGTCGGAGCTTTCATCAGAGACCTCGTCGGAGACTCTGTAGCAAAAAGTTGTGCTAATGTAGTAGATCCGACCTCGCCGGAGACTTTCGCTAGTAGACATTGCCGGAGACCGTGCAGCAAAAATTTTGTGCTACTGTAGCAAAACTACTAAACAGTTGTAGCAAAAAAATCGTAATGTAGCAAATCCGATTTCGTCGGAGAAATCGTAACAAAAGTTTTACGCTATTGTAGCAAAACCAGAGAACAGTGGTAGCAGAAAAAAATAGGCTAATGTAGCAAAAACCCGACATCGCCATAAACTTTCGCCAGGGACCTCGCCGGAGAACTCGCGGGGCATGTGGTAGCACAAAAATTGTGCTGTTGTGGCAACACCATACAACAGTTGTAGCAAAAACATTACATCATTGTAGCATCATTCAAGTATTTTTTTTCATTGTAAGAAAATACAACGTAGGACTCAAAAAATAGCAAAGTAGCAATACAAACACGATTGTGTAGCTAAAAAAAATGAATACAGCAAAAATAAAGACTAAAAATCTATAGCCCTGGCATAAGCTTGACGGCCTTGGCCGCGGGCCACCTATCTCCCCTCGACAGAAGCGTTTGCTTCTGGGGCACGGAGAAGCAACAGGGGCGAAGGCCGACACAGGGGCAGTGGAGACCTCGCCAGAGGCGGCGTTGGCTAAAACCACCATGTGAGCGCGGTGGGGAGGGCGTCACGGAGGAGGCACAGTAGATGCTCGCGGCGGCACCGATGATAGCCACCATGGGAGGAGGAGGGAGCCGGACGCAAAGGCTGGCGCGGGGGACGGAGGCCGACACGACGGAGGAGGGGGAGGCGGAGGAGGAGGGAAAACCACCATGGGAGGAGGAGGGCGGAGGCCACCATGGAAGGAGGAGGAGCCAGGCGTGGAGGCCGCACGTGGGGGGCGGCGCGGTAGAGGAGACGCGCAACGGGGGAGGCACACGACGACGTGCTGGCTATTTTCGGATCTAAGTTGGGAGAGAACCGGGGTGGAGAAAGGTAGGGGAAAAGTGGGACCCACCCATGAGGCCAGGCACGTCAATTGCTCCACGACTACACGCGACCTGGGGATAGGAACACGTGATCCCCGAGGTCATGGTATCGTTTTCCTTAAATTAATAAAGCCACAACCAGCAACGTACAAACAACCACACACAATCCAGGGATACCACCCTAACAACAAACGAACAACAAACCATACCATCGCTACCTTATCCCCAACCGCCCTCCACCAGCTCTCGTTCCACCGCTCGCATCCCTCTCCCTCTCCCTCTCCTCTGATGGTCTCGCTGGCTGGAGTGACTGGGAGAGGGATGCCGGCCTCCTTGTCTATACTATAGTTTTAGTTTAGTTTGTCTTCCCCTAGTGGAGTTTGGCCTAGTGCCGAAGGGATTCAGGCTGTTAGCGCATCCGAGATGCGTCGGCCAGTCGGCTGTTTTGCTTCTCCAGTCCATGGAGCTTCGGTGGTCGGAGCCAGAGGTAGATAGGAGTGGGGCTGCGATATCCTTGTCCAATAAGCTCAATGGGTGGCCTCCCGATCTAGAGGTCAGCGTTGGAGAACCTCCCTATTTTCTATTTGATTTGATTTCTCACCATGGTTGTGGGATATGGAGGATGGAGGTGGAGGAGGATGCTCTGGGGGTGCATTAGATCGATGGCGGTGTTGCTGCGACGCTTCTCCTGGCCGGCTATGGCACCCAAGAGGAGTGGCGGTGTGGCGTCTTGGTGGTTCTTGCTGCTCTCCCCTTGGCCGGCCATGGAGGCGAGGCGGAGCGGCAAAGCATCTTCTTCTACTTCGATATGGTGGGTTGATGGGTGGCCCGCCTTGGCGTGGACTTAGGTGGCTGCGTGCTTTTTTGGTGTTCTTCCGTAGTGGTCCGATGGCAGCGGTGCATCCGCTGGGCTACTGCCCTTTCTGGTCGAATGACGTCCTATTGGTTTAACCTCCTTCGAAGGCCCTCAGCGAATCATGTGCCGCGCCGAAGCTTGTCGCCCCTTTGCCGCCAAGTGGTTTGTCCCATGAGGCATCGAGGTGGCCGGTGGCAGCGATTCTTCGTCAGAAGTGAGAGTGCGGGCAACTTCCTCCTAGACCTCGGCATCATTGCCTTGAGGTCGCCGACAACTAGTGGTGGAGAAGAACTAGGACTTCGTTGCTTTTGTAGGTTTTGTTCTAGGGTCTTTTTTATAGTGTTTGTGGCCTCTTCTTCAAATTCTAGGTTTGTCTGGGCAATAGTTGCAAGGGGCCTCGATGTATTTTGTACCCACCTGATAAAGTGATGTGCAGCTCTCGGTCCTTCCGGACCCTTACCCTTCAAAAAAATGAGCAACAAAGTAAAGTACATAACCCACTACGTACCCCCCGTTGCAATCGGAGATACAATTGGGCCATAAGTAGGCACTAAGCTCCGACACATACCTACACACCCAAGGAACTGGCGAGGAACGGATCCCCATCAAACCTGGCTATCACACACAATGGTGTAGAGCTGGCAGATCCTCCCTATCGCCAGCTCCCCGCCTCCTTTACTGTCTTCTATCCACTGGCTTTCACACCTGCAAGTCCATAGACATTTTATAAAGGCAATCGGCTAGTTGTGGAGGAAAAACCCCCTCAACGGTAATGTTCCATAAGATCTAGCAAAGAGCTACGTAACTAGTCCAAAACACTCTTTTGGTCTGACCCTAATAATAACACAAGAGTCTAAACACATCGGCGAAACATGAGGGGTTCTAGGAGCAGAAGAGCAGTTCTCTAAGTGCACTCCACATGAATTTATCAGGGTACACGAGAATAAAATATGCTTTGTGTCCTCAAAATCTCCACAAATGGTGCATCTGCCGATGGAAGGACCCCTATGCTTTCGGATATTGTCGTTCAAATGGTGCATCTACCAATGGTTCTTTTTAAGTATTTTTTCAGGAACTTTTAAAACTGGCATGTGCATGTTTCTCGTTCGCTTCCTTCAGAACAAACTTATCAAATTCTTGCATACTACCGTTATTGGATTCTTTTCCGGCAATAAAACTTTGTGTTTTCACCATACAACACATACCGATTGAATTCTGCCACACATCCATCATTACTCCTACTCATTTGCATACCGTGCTTTCCACAGTGCACAATTATTTTGAGCATAAGTACATTTTTCAAAACAAAACTCCATTTTTATACTAAAACATGTACATACTATGGCAGCAAAACTATTTACCAAGGAAATTGGAGCATTTAAATCTTCACACATATGTCTACCCTAGTATTTCAAGGAGGTTTCCCGATGTGCTGCACTATCTTCTTCTATTTTTTTAAGGAAAAATTAGCTTGTTACTCTTCTTTTTTAATAGATACAATTAAATAATCAACCCAATGGTTTCTTACTTGCTTAGATACATTTTCTCGGATATTTTCTTCTGCATCCATTCTTTTATTTTTCCTAGAACTTTTTATAGCTTCTTGAAGATTCCCAATAGTACCCATTAGTCTTTTTAACTGCAAGCAAATAAGTTTTTGCAAGAAACATAATTAACAAATGTTTGATACAATTCTCTTCTCTAATTGTTTACTCAAGTTCTTCACAACAATGAATTTTCATCAAAACTAGAGCTTCAATGACATTTTGCTTCACACAACTAGATTCTCCTAGTAGTAAGAACAATAGATGACAATAAAAAGAGCAATAATATCATATTTTATTTTTCACAAATCACAATGGTCGACTACAAAGGAACATGAATAGACTATAAAAATACCAAGTACATCATCTAGATCAACTCAGAGAAGGATGATCCTAGCCTAAGATTAAGAGTTCAGGGAATATGCGGATACTAGGGTTTCAGGTAGAAGGGAAGGGGTGGTGGAATTCAACATACATAGCTAAATCCGGCAGATCTGATCACACACTAGGTGCATATCCAACGTCTCAGTGAAATCCTCACCGCCCGCCCAATCCAGAGTCTTTTGGTATTTGTTTGCGGTCCAAGTTGATCGGTTGGTCTTTTCACAAAAAAGTCCAGTTTTGTGTACGCCCCTACCACCGTCAATATTTTTCTAGAAATATCCAGTGGACATAGATCTTTTTCTTAGCCTGAGTGACTTACATGTGGGGACCAGTCCTCACCATAAATTGCTTTCCCTATCCCATTCCTTTGATGCTTTGTTTCACGGCATCGAGCTACCAACTCCCCCAAGGGGGATTTCTCACCACATGATTCCTCGCTTCGGTCCTTCCCCTGGAGATCACATCCAAACCTATTGATTCCTTGGTTCGGTCCTTCCCCTAGAGATACCATCCAAACCTATTGATTCATGTATCTTCTTTAATGCAACATCTAGTAAGATTTTCTGAGCTTAGGTTTTACTCAATTTTTAAACCATAAACAAGCCAAAGTTCACAAGAATCAATCCGAGTAGGGTCAAATACCTCACAAAATTAGCGTCGACTTAGTTATAATAACAGATCTTCAGGTTGTGGTGTCCTCTTTTATTTTTAGTTCTTGCTCCACGCGCTGATAAGTAGACTACATATGTTTTTCCTCCATTACGAATTTTATGTGTTCTTTTATTCCAGTCTCTCTTTGGGAAGGAATTTTATGTCCTCTTCTATTATAGTTTTTAACTGAGTAATTCGATCCAACAGTGCCCTAACTTTTTTGGAACTGGAATAGAAGAAAATGAAGCATACTATCCCTTATGTTATAGCTTTCCTAGTTCAATCCGACTATGTGCTGATCTTTTTGCAAGTGGAATAGAAGAAATGAAGGAGGAAATAGTTTGTGTTATAGTGTTCAATTGCCTAACCAATTTCATATTCCATAGATGGACACGTCTATTTAAAAAAAGGGAAGGCCGACATGTGCTCTGCAAGGATATGGCAACAAAACAGAATAAAGGACTTAAGGTTCATCCTACAGATCACTCTTTTCTCTTTTTTCATGTACTATTTTTAGATTTTTTAATTCATGCACTCTTTCTTATTCCACAATTTCTATTTTCAGAGAAGAATGCAGACTTCATCTACATGTTTCTGAAAGTTATATCAGAACTATCTGAAGTGAAGAAAAATATTATTAGGTAGCTTGGATTTGGTTCGATTCTAAACTTATCATGCTCTAGTGATGTGAATGAAATTTATGGGTGACTTGTTAAACAATTAGGTACAAACTCAGCAACTGTCATACTAGAAAATGCCTTCAGTTTCTCTATGTATCCTGATTTCGTCAACAAGATTCTAGGATTACCTTTTGGGCCAAAGCCTGTCGAGACACAACCAACTAAACAAGCTAGAGATTTCATTCACAATATTGTTCAGATAGATTTACCTACTTTTGAACATTTATGGTCTTTTTTAAGTAACGATATGGATGAGGCAACTTTGTTAAAAAATGCATCTTTACAAACTTGTTATGCATCAGATCATCGTGGTGTAGGGACTCTAGCATTGTAGTTAGCTGAGAATCAAACTAGTCGACATGCTCCTTCTTGGGGACCATCTCTTAACAAGCTAACTTCTTGGTAAAATAATATGTAGACCTTTTACCCAGGAGAACCAGCGAGAATTTCCTTCTTTTGAATTCTTAGAAAATACATTCCTAAGAATACTGAGTTCAATGATTCGGTTGTAAGTACAATCCTTTTTCTCTTAAGAAAAAATTAACCAACAATGTTATTTTATTGCACAACAATCACTTGGAAGATAAATAGTTGTACATTTCTGCTATTTCCTTTTCAGGCCATAGAAAAGTTGGAAGTAGTTGATCCACTATTGAATATGGCACTTCAGCAATTTGAAAATGAAATCTTGAGGGGCGAGAAGATAATAGTGTTAACTAATAATTCCAAAATAGGTACTCCCTTCGATCCATAATAAGTGTCACTCATTTAGTACAAAGTTTGTAATAAATGAGTGACACTTATTATGGATCAGAGGGAGCAGTTCATTCGAAATGGTTGAGGAACAAGTTCTACTAGAACAAGCAATTTTTTGCTAATGCACTCGAACATGATTTTTACACCAATTTGACAAACAACAAACAAGATTTCAGGTTCTACAATATTTATTTCTCTTACTAGTAATTTTATCCTTTTTACGCATTTTCTTCCATGTTTTACATTTGTTCGTTTAAAATTATCCCTCATTTTACTAATGTACTAGTCCAAGGATTTTCGAAATCAATAGAGTGTGGGTTAACTAGAGAACCTTAGAACTATCAATGGGTCCAGGGGTGGATTCACCCAAATGTCATGGATTGTTTCGGGATGCTAACAACAACTGACCAACTCCATCACTACAGAGAAGGGAAAACAAGGAAGAGTGATGTATTGATACACATAGTAATTAAAGATGCTACTGTCCATATCGTCTCTTCTGCCCTTTTGTTCAAACACCAAAACTTAGTTTTTTCCAAATTTTAAAGCTAACAATTGATTATTTTCTAATCCAATGTGCAGAAAATTTTCTTATGGATTCTTGGCTGAACTGTTCTGATCATAAATATAGAACTTTGTTTGAAATAAATAATGTTGGGTTTCGACTCGAAAATACACCGGTCCTACTCTTTCTTCAAAAAAACTATCTTTTGGCCGAATTATAGTTTCTAGCTTCTATTTGTTAAAATGAACATGCGATTTCATTTTTTTTGTCTTCTCCCCAGTTTTACATTCCTTTGCCCAAAGATAAGCAGTGGGTTTCTTGTTGTCGCAAATTTTATAGAAGAATCATTTGATGTGCTCAATTTAGATACTTCAAATGAAAAATTCTCATCAATTGTTAGCATAGTCATATTCAACTTCAAAGAATTATTTTTCAGTAATTATCCTGGTTGTCGTCAATTTAATATAAAAGATTTTGGTGTGCAATATGTACAAGTTCCAAAACACAATTTCAGATTAAGTTTATACTAATCGCTTCTTTTAAAATTCATTTTCCCTAAGTGGACATAATTCAGATTTTTTGCATTTCTTAATTTGATTTCTTGTTCTTTCCCGTAGATATGTTTCTGGTATTTCGTGATGCAATATATTAGATGGTACAATAGAGTCAAAGTAAAATCCTTTTCCAATGTAAGTTTATCTAACAACTATTTTTTGAACATTTTCTTCCCAAAGTAAAATATTTTTCCTAACATAAGTTTTCTCTAACAAGCTGATGTGCAAGCAATACGCAGAAAGGATACTGTGCCAATTGGTTATTAACCAGCGCAGTGAACATCGGGTTCCATTAGCAAAACAGTTCCTAGCTAAGCATTTAAGATTTTTAAGTTTTTCTTTTTAACCGAAATCTTAGTATTCTTATACTTTTTTGCCAAAGTAACATCGATTTTAATATTACATTTCCAATTTAAGCTTACTTTTCTTTTTTATGTTACTTTTTGTACTGTTAATCTTTTCGGCTCCAGAGCTTCTATGCTGATTGATTTTTCCATAAATTCAAAATGCGAAGAATGGAATCAGTACGGTTAGTAATACATAGATTTCTTTATATATTTGTTTACTTCTTTGTTTCCATTTATTTGCCTGAATAAGTGGGTGTTCTTTCTTCTTTCAACATAGTCAATCAACAAACAAACATGGTCAGAGTGGATTGAAATGAAGAAAATTGTTCATTTTCCAAGATTATTTTTAAATATTCTTGATATGTATTGAAACAATTCATTCACATACGAGTGGTACTTTTTTTATTCTCTGCGAGAATATTTTTTTTTATACGGCTCCAAAATTCTTCAGTGGAAAACATTATCAAATCCCAAGCTTTTTTTCACTGTAATACATCGAATTAAATTCAATAATGAACGAGTTTCATATTTTTATATTCTAGCTAAAAATCAGGCCAACTACCAATTAGGGAATAGAAACATAAGGTGAAAGAAACATAACGTTAGCAGTATATATATAACGTTCAGAAACGTAACATGAAGAAACAAAACGTTTATATGGGCCGAGCCCAAAGCGCACACCGGGATGTGCGGTGCCTCTACGACACACCGCTTAAACCGGTGTATAGGCCGAGCCGGACCAGAAAACAAAAGGCAACGGGCTGTAAAGTAGAGTCCTCTTGATCCCGAGCACCGTCAGTGTATACATTTATACAACGGGCTGCTTGCTTTTGTGACAGTCTGTTTGGATCCGGTCCAACGGGTTTGAACTCTCAGCTTGCTGTAAGTCTAGCACTTGTGCTGCCGCTGAATCTTGGCAAAACGGACCAGAACAAAGCAGACCTTTTCTCACGAAACAAAAATAGAGAAGTTAGAACATCTCTAACCCATCTCTAATTGGCTATTAGAGGACCATATTTTCAGCTTTAACGGCTGAAACCGCAACTAACCGAACCCGCTAACGGCTTAGAGGAGAAAATAATTTAGGAATTAGTCTCCGCGGATCGCAAATATATGAGCCCGCAACCTCGACTTGCATATTTTTCCTCCTCCTCGCCACTCGCACAGCCTGGTCGCTCTGCCGCCATATTCCCGCCGGCATTGACACCGCCGACCACCTGCCACCTCCGTCGATAGACCAAAACATCGGCTGGCCTATTCCCCCTCCGCCTCACTCGCTTGTGTCAGCCGTCGCCGAAATCGCTCCCAAGAGCCGCCACATCAAGCTCGAGCCCGCCACCAATAGAAAGGTCGTTTCCTGCCGTGGCGAGGTCGATTCATTCGGGGAAAAGACATTAGAGCATGGGATGGTGTAGATGGACCGCCACCAACCAGTTCGTGGCCAGAACTGAGAGGCGTAACCCTCATCCCAAATGAGATGTTCCCAGCGGCAGATTCACCGCTTCGTCGACGGCCGGTCATCGCGCTGCCGAATCGAGGGCATCCCACAACCACGACCTTGTCGTCCGGTCATCGCACAGCCCCTGTGGTCGTTGCGCAACCTTTTGGTTGGCTCTACTACGCCGGCTGCGGACTACACCTCCACCGCGCGCAAGGTACTCGACGAAATTTCTATGCGAGTTTTTTAGAGTTTTTGGTTTGCTTCGTTCGCAACCAAGCTTGACCGAGAGCACCTTTGGTTGTAGATGAAGATGTTGAGAGATATGATCTTCGACGAACCTTCGTCCGAGGAGGAAGACGAAAAAGATGAAGATTTAGAAATGTCTATGATCATGATTTTGAACGAAGATTTTTGGGCGCTCGAGGTAAGGATCTCAATTCGTCTGTGCTTGGATCAACCAAAGTAGAGCTGAGGATCGTGCCAAGAATCCAAGATCATGAGAAATTATTTCAACCCTGATGTAACCTATACTAACAAGCACTTCCGGTGGCGGTTCCAGATGCAAAGACTTGTTCCTCACAATTACAAGAGCCATGGAGGACTACAATGATTGGTTCAAGCTTCGTAGGAGTGCGACGGGAGAGATCAGTGCAAGCTCGATGATGAAATGTGTGGCGAGCGTGAGGGTACTTGCATATGGTTGTTCGGCCGACGCCATTGATGACTATGTTCACATTCCATTGATGACTATGTTCTGATTGGGGAGGGTACAGTTTTGGAGGCCATGAGGCAGTTTACAAAAGTTGTCATTGATATATCTTTGGTCTAGAATATTTGAGGGCATCCAATGAAGAAGACACAGAGAGCCTTCTTGCTAATCTTGGCGTGTCCACGGCAATTAGTTATGTTTGTTTCCATTTATTTGATTTTGAACAATTTGATTTATAAAATTTATTAATTTACTTTTACATTAGTTCGGTTTGTAATATTCATACTTTGGTTGAAATGGTTTCATTTGCAAAAAACAAAATTTTAGTCATGTAAATTATCGGTGATCGATTCTGCGTCGCAAAACTTAGAGAAGCAAATATATAAAGTTAAGTTATAGGGAGTCTTTTTAGTCCTCTAAGTTTTTTGGGATAGATTAGAGATGCTCTTAGGTTACGAAGATACCATAGTAAAGCTTGCAGGGTTATCTCCGAGTTCAAGCAGCGTTAAATTTCCTTTTCATCGATCATATTTTAGAAATAAATCTCAGATTGTGATAGGGAGGCCTGGATGTTGGATCTGAAGTTTGAACATAGGGTGCCTATCCTCTTTTCATGTATACTCCTTCCGTTTAGAAATAACCGACCTGAGTTTATCTAGATGTGAATGTATCTATACACTAAAACATGTCTAGATACATTCGAATCTAGAAAATCTAAGTCACGAACCTATACACTAAAAGACGTTCAGATATATTCGATTCACTAATACATCTTATATTTCTAAACGGAGGGACTACAAGTGAAGCAACTATGTTTATACCACCAACCAAGTATTAAGACACCGCAGGTTGTCACAACCCTGAATTTGTATGGATTTGTATCCTGCATCCTCAACGAGGCCAAACCAGCTAGCTAGGACCCGTCTACGTCTATCTACCACCCTCACATATTTGTCGGTGCGATGCCAGACATACCAGCAGCTGGAAACAGAAAAGCAAAACATGCCAGAAACAAAGCAGCAGATTGGATTGGAAGAAAAATCAGTAGTGGGCCATCTATCATATCACCAAAAAAGACGAACACAGAGACCACTCCGATCTCCAAGGATCACGTTGACCCAACTAGACAAGATTCCAGCAACCACCCTGCGTGTTTGTTTCCCTGTTATATTAATCAACATCGCTTGTGCGTAGAAAGAGAGGGGAAAAAGAACTGTGCAATTAAGCACCGGAAATAGTACAATGACAGATAGTTGAAGAATAGTTGGTCCTAATTTATTTTGCTCCTGATCCACATGCTCAGCATATACTACTACTACCTGTACTTCCTAGTGTATAATAAAGCAACCTACTACTCCTTCCGTTTCAAAATATAAGATGTTTTAGATTTGTGAAAGAAATGTATCTAGATTCCTTTTAGTGTGTAGGTTCATTTAGGTTTGAATGAACCTACACATTAAAAAGAGCTAGATACACTTCTTTCACAAAGTTAAAACATCTTATATTTTAAAACGAAAAGAGTACTATTTAATGCTAATATTATTATACCAAAAGTGGATACAGAAATCTTCCTGGCCGATTGCCAACATGCCCTGCCTCTCCTGTCCAGGCACCAACCTGTTTACGGCCCAGCAACTACCCATCCCAATGCATCGTCCTCGCATGATGCAACGGCTGCAATCTTCATGACTCATAAGTTGCCACCGTAGGGGACCGATCGAGCAGTCCTGTAGTAGTAACATTTTGACAACTGAGATCTACTTCTCCTGCTAACATTACAAACATACAAAAGGTAATTGAGCGATGCATGGAATGGACGCTAAGATCAGATAAAATGCGTCGGTGCTGATAGAGGTTATAAGAAAGAAAAGGTTGTCCCTAATAGTTGACGATCTTACCTGAGCAAGAGATTGAGGTTAAGATCGAATCAATCTAGTGCATAAATAGCAAGGATACTTCATGAGGAAGAGCTGAAGTGGTCAAAGATCAAAGGATCACTTTATTATGGCAGGGAACATCAATACGAGATACTTTTGTATACTCACAAAGTCACAATCAGGAAATGGAGAAAGAAACATATCCGCATGCTCGATCAAGATGAAGGTACAATTAAATGGCTGGAAACTAATTAACTACAAGAACATTTTTGGATCTAAGGATGAGAGTGTGCCCTCCCTTGATGGATCTCATATTGGTGACACTCCACAAGTTACAGACGAAGAAAATGTGATCCTCTAAGCTCCTTTCAGGGAGGATGAAGTGAAAGCCTCGATAGCTCTTCGGCAAAATTTTATGAACATTGTTGGGATATAATTAAGGACGACTTGCTATGGTGATTCAATAAATTTCATTATGGTGATCTAGAACTTTTCAATCAAACCTAACGAGATTATTCTTTTACTGGATATTATGGCGAAGATTGTCGTATTTAGCAATACATGCCCAAATGATTGCTGTATGCCATCTTCAAGATGTTCAATGAGCTAGAAAATATCGGTTCGATGACATAGCCGAGAAGGTGGTACACCCTTCTAAATCGGCATTCATGCAGGGCACACACATTCTTGATGGTGTTGTTATCCTACATGAATGGTTCATGAAATGTGGCAAATAATTATGTATATGGAGGTAGTGTGTCTATTAAGGTAAACCACGACAATGGTTGTTGCTTCCAATAAAAAAGGATCCGTCAAGGTGATCCACTCTAGCCAATGTTGTTCAATAATTGTTGTGGATATGCTTGATATCCTTATTGAACGGGCGAAAGAGTGAATAGTCAAATATCTGGTGTTGTGTTGCACCTTGTTGAAGGTTGTTTATCCAGTCTACCATATGCAAATTATATCATTATATCCATGGATCATGATTTGGAAAAGGACAAGAAGCTCAATTTGATACTTTGTGCTTTCGACAAGCTTAATGGTCTAAAAATCAACTTCCACAAGAGTGATATTCTGCTTTGGTGAGGTCTAGGAGGTTGAGGTTGAATATGCTACTCTTTTCGATGGTGAGAAAGGTTAGTTTTATATCGTTAACTAGGGATACCGGTTCATTATCATAAACACTCGATAGTGGAATGGAAGCATCTTGAGGAAAAGATGCAAAAAAAGCTCAATGGTTCAAAAGGAAAATACATGTTCATTGGTGGAGTTCTGGTATTATTCAACTCGTGGTTACCAATTTGGTATTATAAATATTTTCAAACCTTCCTCCTTGTACCAAAATGACTTTTCCAAACTTAGTCTATTGTTCAATAAGCAAAACGACTAGGAAAAGAAGTACTGCCTAGCAAAGTGAAGTATCATTGTATGACGTCCAAAGGATAAAAGGTGGATTAGGAATCCATGATTTGGAGGCTAAGAACATTTCCTTACTAAATGGTTATTTAAACTTCACACAGAGGGGACAAAGTGTAGCAAAATGTGTTGTGGAATAATCATATTGGTTCAGAAGGCTATATCTCAAGTTTGGTGTAAACTATGTGACTCCCATATCTGGCCTATTTAGTAAAGTGAATCAATCTTTTTTTATTGAGACCTTCATCATTAGAGATACCTCTTAATTATTTTTGTTCAAGAATAATTAGTTGGGAAAATACTGCATTGAGTTCTCAATACCCATGACAACATATTTTCATCAGACATTAATTTTTCACAATTAAGGAGGTTTTGCCTTAAGGCGTGACTATCTAGCCTGGAATGAATTCATCATCTTCGTGATGTGGCTATGCAGCCTAGACATGATTATTTCCAATGAAGTCTGGATGAAAAATGCATTACTCGATCTGGTCAAATCTATGTACCAGGCGTTAGTCTGGTAGTTGAACCAGATAGCAAATAAGAAAAGTTGGAAAAGGAAGGTATTTTTTTAATAGTAAATGAAGGTCTTATCAAATATTAATAGAGTCTTTGGTATCTAATACAGGGTGTGTTTTGAACAAAGGGTAATATTGCTAAGCCTAGTTGCCATGGTAGTAACCAATGTTGCTTTTGTCATCATGACTACACAATTTTTCAAAAAAAAAATTGAGTGCAAATATGTTGGCGGTGCAGATTGCCTATCATGCAGGTTGCATCAAATTTTTATCAAATGTTGTTCCAAAATATGTTTAGAAATTGGGTAATGGGAATCCCATCAAAAAAATTAAAAGTATATCAAAATTTAGAGAGTATATCCTTGCTGGTGTGATAGCCTTAAATTGGATACTGTGTCTTTGTCGAAAAGTTGTTGTGTTTGATAAAACCAATTCTACTTCTACACCGCCACATGTGATCTACTCATGTACGCATTGGCTACACACCTAATGCCAGTTTAACGACCGGAACATAAGCAGATTTTTATAGCAACAAGTATCCAAGTGGAGTGCATAGTCAAAGAGGTCGTTCTTTCCCAATACAGATGACGATGTGATCTAGAATTAGCCCTCAGCCATCTTAAGCTACTTTCTTCTCTTTGTTGCCTGCTTAAGAGACTGTGTCGAACTTTTTATTGGTTTTATGGCCAGTGTGGATTTTGTTATGCATGAGCAGTGTGTAACTCTTTTGCTTGTATTGGTTTCATGTGACTCTTTAGGTAGGGAGGGCTACAAAAACAATATGTAAACAAACAAATATGGACTATGTGCTAGCATTACATTTCTTTTAGTAATTTTTTAATATTTCTAATGTTTTTTGTTAGAAAAAAAAGCATTTTATTTAAAACACAATACACCACAGAAACTTACATACACGCACGTGCACTCACCCCTATGAACACCCACACACCCTATTTCTATGAGCACCTCCGAGAAACCGTGCCGAAAGATTTTGAGGTTGACGAAGCCACCACATGATACCCACAAGTGTACCGTATCATTGAAAACTTCGATGTGTAAGTATTAATATCAATCCCACGAGGATCAGAAGTATAAGTATTTATTCTTTCAAATTAGAGTGATTTTAATTATCTATGCACTAAACAAACTAAATAAACTTGGAGAGTTTAAAGTGAAAGTAAAGCTACAAGAAAGTAAAGCCTTGTAAATTGCTGAAATTAAAGAGAATTTTGCTGTTGAGGACAAGTAGTGGACCGAAACATAGAAATGCAGTGACCAATGGGATGTTGCATGGATAAGATTATTGATATAATAATAGTCATTACTATCGTGCCTTGCTCTAGAAAGGTTGAAAGTAGGCATAGTTGTACGTACTAACCAAGAAAATTTGCACAATATCTATTATGTCTTACCCACCCATTTTACGGGGGCCAACTTGAAACTATGGGTAATTAAGGTGTACCTTTTCATGTAGCTCAGAACAATGCATTAATACTTCATGAGCACATGAACTACTCAAATTATAACATCTCCCTCTTGTTTTCCCTAAATATCACACTAGGGTTCACAGGTTCAACACTATAAAAGGTGATACACTATGCAGACCAAACCCAACCTTTCATATATGATAGAGCAATGAAAGTTTAGAGATAATATTATGATATTCGGGCCGTGATAACAAGAATTAAGTATATCATAATTGCATAAAAAAACTTACACAAACATCACCAAGATAGGCACCTCAAATTATAATAGATATTCATCATTACATAAGAGATCTCATCCAATTCCCTTATAAGTTATACCGCACACATACAGAAGGGATTACTCACACATAGTCATGGGGACCAGAGACTTGATGAAGTGGTTGATAAAAAGAGCGGTTGTGGATGTCATTTTGCCTCTTCTCAAACCAACTACTTTGAGCCAGATCCAAGATGGTCAAGTCCATCATCATGGGCTTAGTCTCCTCGGCCATGATCTTGGCCTCGGCCTCCTTGGCCCTTGATCGGGCGTTGGCCTCTTCCACATCAAGATCTCTCTTTGTGAGGTCAGCGAAACAACCAATGGTAGCCTCTTTCTCTAGGTGGCATCTCTCCTCCCTCTCGACATTTGCCTTCTTCTTCTCCACAAGCAACCATTTCAAGGTCTCTTGCTATGCAAGTGTGGTGGCTTGGCATTGGAGATCTTGCCTGCTGGCCTTATGGCCTCTTAGCCGAAGGGCACGCCCAATGTGTAGGGTGCCTATGCTTGGTTCATCATCGTCAAGCTCGGTGACATATGACTCAATTCCACCCTTCCTAGAGCCTTCAATTATCTTTTTGTACTTGTTTCCCACTTTGGGCATTTCTTGATCTTCATCTAACAATGGGGCAAGGTGAATAGCTTGTTGTCGTACTTCTCTTTGAAGTACTCCATGGCTTGGGTCACCTACGCAAAATGAGGAGATCCCACAATATATGCAACAATTTCAAATGGGACATATGTATGATGTAGAAGCAAGAATGGTCTAGCCATTACCGAGTCTCGAACGCCGGTGCCGCTCATGGGGCAGACTACCACATGCTGGTATCCACCACAAAACTTGTTGTACTCCACATTGATGAAACCTACATCTCCTGAAGAGAGGTGACGTTTTGGTCGCTATGGATGCGGTAGGGCTTGAACTTCTTGCTCTCGTGGTAAAACTTGAAGATGTGCTACCAATATGTCGATCACTTTTGCTCAGCGCCGACAATTGGATCTTTCCCAATTGCCATCATCCACGCCTCAAAATGGACCTTGTCCCCATTGACGGTGTACCCACCGTTCTTTTGGCTCTTATTTTTGAGGTTACCTCCATCGATATGCTCGATACTATCATCGTATTCGTCCACATCCGTGACATCATCGCCAAAGACATTCGGCTCTGGCCCGGGCCCGAAAAATAGCTCTGCCCCAATGTTGAAGGCGGTCATGGGGACTTCCTCATCATTGGGGTCGTCATCCATGGCTATGGCCTTGTAGATCATTTCCCGCAGCATGACCTCATCGTCCTCCTCCCTAGCCAAAAACCGATGCGGCAATTCATCGAATAGTTGGCGAGGCACGGGCATGTTCTCCATGGGGATCCTGCGGGGCCCCTTGTTGTGCTGCTGCGTGAGGTTGCCAGAGCCTAGGGTGCGGTTCAGGTCAATGGATGTGGCCGCCTATTGCAAGCTCATCTGACGGTGTCGATCTTGATTCGCCCAGCCGAAAACGCGATTGGTCATGCGTGACAACAACAGTTGTTGGCGAGCTTGGACGTAGTGGCAGCCACATGATGGGCACGGTCACCGAGATCATGGACGATGCACCTGCCGCGACGCTCGCCCCAGCCATTTCCAAGACTTCTAGCGCATCAGAGTTGTGGAGGAGAAGAAGGGTCTAGTAGGCTATAATAGAGGTGGAGAGCTTGGAAGCGGCTTCGGCGTTGGCTTTGGCCCGCATGGCGGCGATGACCTCAGCTTGCTTAGCTCTCATGAGGGTGGCTTCCGCTTCTTCCTTCCTTTCCCTCACTGTAGCATGGTGAGTGACATGCTTCCTACTCTGCTCCATCCTCCCCTCGGCCGTTTGTTCCTTCTTGATGGTCGGTGCACCCTCGGGCTTGGGAAACCTCTTCGGATTGGCTAGACGTTTGGTGGTTGTGGCTAGGTCTAGGTCGGCAACGACGGCAGTGAGGGCATCCTACATCATAGGGTAGGAGGTTTTGGCGCCTGCCACTGTGGATTTTGTTGGGAAGTAGGATGGGTGGAGGTTGATTTTGGGGGGAATGAGGGTCTCACCCACTAACTGGCGTGCTAGGGGAGGACAAGGAGATGACGCGTGAGGACGAGTGTGTTGTCCAAACCGACGCAAAAACGAGTGCAAATTTAGGCTAGGAATAGGATGGTCCAATGGATCGCCCCATTGGGCTGACCCCTCTGTCCACGTGGATAGGTTCGGACACTGATTGGTCGAATAGGTTGGACCCGGTGGAGATGTCCTTATGATGTCCGCTATGCTAGAGTACTAGAGATGCTCTCACAACATTGTATACTATGGATCTGAATGGATTGTAGGTGGCTTGGATATTCCACCATTGAATTATGGCACACGAGAAAGAGAGGAATTCAACTGCTGAGCACAACACGCATGCTGAGCACGGAGCACGCCATGACACGGGAGGGTGCGGGTCCTGCAGGCTAAGGGCATCTCCACTGGCATGACTGATGACCCACAAGTATAGGGGGTGTATCGCAGTATTTTCGATAAGTAAGAGTGTCGAACCCAACGAGGAGCAGAAGGTGTTGATGAGTGGCTTGTAGGGGTTCGTAGCATGGAAAACAAAAATTTTCTATCGCATACAAACAAACAAGCCAAGATCTATCTACTAGATTGTAGCAACGAGTCGATGGAATAACTCACCCTCGAAGATTCCAAAGTGTTTAACGAGAGCAGATTCTCGTGGGTGATGTAGTCGTACTCTTTCCGATCTCAAGATCAAGACGATCCTTCCGGCTGCGTTCAAGAGCGCTCCGCAGTCGGTCACACGCTCGGTACTGACGAAGACCTTCCTCTCCTTGTTCCAGCAGAAAATGGAGGTTGTAGCACTCTCCTCATGGCAAAGACAACGTGGCGTGGTACCGAGGTAGAGGGAGATCCGCAGGCTTCGCCTTAAGCCGGTGCAGTATGGTGGAGCTTATGAGAGAGGCTATTAGTGGTCTAGTAATTAGACACACCAATTAGAGGGCTCTAAACCATTAGAAGGCTCTAAACCAAACAGCTCTAAACCGGGGTCTAGGTCTAGTTTCTAGTTTAGAGGATAGGAACTTGTGTCTCTAGAGGGAGGCCCTGCCTCCCTTTATAGGTGGGAGGGCTGGCCAGGGAGGGAGGAGTCCTCCCCAACTCGGCCTAGGGCTGGTCAGCCGGCTTGGGAGGAGGACTCTCCCCAAGTCGGTTTCCCACGTCTCCTCCTTCCGAAAACGGGCAGTTTGACCGAAAACTGGCAGATTGACTTTTCCAATTTAGGAATTAAATAAACCCTTGATTTTGGACAGCGAGAACACTTAGTACATGATGCAATCATTCCATCTTGCAATGACACATTCATGTACCCTTCCCCGGAGTGCCGGACATTGGGACCTTCTAGAATGTTCGATGAAAACACCGAACCATTCCCCAACTCAAATGGGACTTTCCTTATATGAATCTTATTCTCCGACCATTCCGGATCACCTCGTGATATCCCGGATCCCATCCGAGACCAACAACATTCGGTCTCTTTCTCATAATACCATAACTACTCAAACAACGTCAATCCTTATGTGTCTCCCTACGGTTCGTGAATTATGCGGACATGATCGAGACACTTCTAACAATAACCAATAGAGGAATCTGAAATTCATATGGCTCCACATATTTCACGACATTACTGCGATCGAATGAACCACTTACATACGATACCAATTTCCCTTTGTCTCACGATATGTTACTTATCCGAGGTCATGATCGTCGGTATCTCGCATACCTAGTTCAACCTCACATCGATAAGTACTCTTTTCTCGCTCCTGATATGTGATCCCTTGTGACCAAGTCACATGCTTGCAAGCTAATTGGATGACATTTCACCGAGAGGGCCCAGAGAATATCTATCCGTCATGTGGATGGACAAATCCCACTCTTGATCCATGTGTTTCAACCAATACTTTCCTAACACCCAATGCCACTTTTATAGCCACCTGTTACGGTGTGGTGTTTGATGACATCAAAGCATCCATCCAGAAAGGCAATATGCATGATCTCATGGTCGAAGGAATTAGGTTACTATGTATCGAAAGCATATAGCAATTGAACTATTGAAATGACTTGATCTTTATGCTACGCTTGTCTATAGGAGTATGTCCACCATATCATTCTCCTAACGATATGATCTTGTTGTTGATAACATCTCAATGTTCATGACAAAGAAACCACATCATCAATCAACCAACAAGCTAGTGAAGTATAGAGGCCATACTAGGGACTTCAAATTAAGTTTACAAATCACACAAGTATTAATGGTTTCCTTGTTAATACTATTATAGCATGAATGTAAACATTTATCATAAACACAAAGATATATAATAATAACTACATTTATTATCACCTCTAGGGCATATCTCCAATGGGTCTCCCACTTGCACTAGAGTCATCTAATCTAGATTACATGGTAATATACCGAACACCCATGGCAGTTTGGTGTTGGTCATGTTTTGCCCTTGGGAGAGGTTTAGTCAATGGATCCGCCACATTCAGATCTGTGTACTTTGCAAATCTTTATATCCCCATCCTGGATATGTTCTCGAATAGCGTGAAAACGCAGCTTGATATGCTTCAGCTTCTTGTGTGACCTTGGTTCTTGCGCATTGGCTATGGCGCCCATGTTATCACAGTAGATAGACATTGGGTCCAGCGACTAGGAACCACACCCAGCTCAGAATGAACTCTTTCATCCATATCGCTTCTTGTGAAGCCTCCGGCAGCCATGTATTCGATTCAGTTGAAGATCTCGCCACAACGCTTTGCTTTGCACCTCCAGCTAATCGCTGCACCATTCAAAATAAATACGTATCCAGATTGTGATTTAGAATCATCCGGATCGGTGTTCCAACTAGCATCGGTGTAACCATTAACAACGAGCTGTTCATCACCTCCATAAGAAAGAACCATATCCTTAGTTCTTCTCAAGTACTTAAGGATGTTTTTGATCATTGTCCAATGATCCACTCGATCACTTTGATATCTGCTAGTTAGACTAACAAGATATGCGATGTCGGGTCTAGTACATAGCATGGCATACATTAGAGATCCTATGGCTGAGGCATAGAGTCTTACTCATCTTTTCTCTATCTTCCGCCGATGTCGGACTTTGAGTTTTACTCAAGGTCATATTAGCAACATGGGCAAGAACCCTTTCTTGCTATCTTCCATTCCAAACCTCTTTAGAACTTTGTCCAAATATGTACTTTGTGACAATGATATTTGGCTTCGATCTATCTCTATAAATCTTTATGCCTAATATGTAAGGCTTCGCCAAGATCCTTCATTGAAAACTATTATTCAAATACTCTTTGACACTATTAAGAAGGTCTACATCATTCCCAATCAACAATATGTCATCCACATACGATTAAGAATGCTACTGAGCTCCCACTCACTTTCTTGTAAATACAAGCTTCTCCATAAGTTTGTATAAAACCAAAACTTTTGATTACCTTATCAAACGTTGATTCCAACTTCGGATGCTTGCTTCAATCCATAGATGGACCGTTGAAGTTTGCATACCTTGTTAGCATCTTTAGGATCGACAAACCTTTGGGTTGCATCATATACAACTCTTCATCAATGTCTCCATTGAGGAATGCTGTTTTGACATCCATCCGCCATATCTCATAATCATAATATGCAGCGATTGCTAACATAATCCTCACAGACTTTAGCTTCGCTACCGTGAGAAAGTCTCATCGTAGTCAACTCCTTGAATTTGTCGAAACCCTTTTGCGACAAGTCGAGCTTTATAGACAGAACATTACCATCAAGATCTGCTTTCTTCTTGAAAATCCATTTGTTCTCGACAGCCTTCCGCCATCCGGTAAGTCCACCAAAGTCCATACTTGGTTTTCGTACATGGATCCAATCTCGGATTTCATGGCTTCTTGCCATTTATTGGAACTGGGCTCATCATTGCTTCCTCATATGTCTCGGGGTCATCGGTGTTGTCCACCAACATGACATTCATAACGGAATCATACCAACTGGAGTGGTACGATTTCGTTGACCTCCGAGGCTCAGAGCAACTTCAACCAAGTTTCATGATCACCATCACTAGCTTCCTCTCTTATTGGTGCAGCACCACAGAACTTCTTCCGTGCTGCGCTACTCGCAATTTCGAGAGAAGGTTCGACAACCTCGTCGAGTTCTACTTTCCTTCCAAATCACTTCTTCGAGAGAAATTCCTTCTAGAAAGGATCCATTCTTGGCAACAAAGATTTTGCCTTCGGATCTATGATAGAAGGTATACCCAATAGTTTCCTTCGTATCCTATGAAGACGATTTTTCCGCTTTGGGTTCAAGCTTGTCAGTAACTTCTTTACATAGGCTTTGATCCCCAAACTTTAAGGAACGACAATTTAGGTTTCTTCCCAAACCATAATTCATACGTGTCGTTTCAACGGATTTAGACGGTGCCCTATTTAAAGTGAATGCGGTGTTTCTAATGCATAACCCCAAAATGATAGTGGCAAATCTGTAAGTGACATCATAGAACTAACCATATCTAAGAGAGTTCGATTACGACGCTCGGACACACCATTACTGTTGTGGTGTTCGGCGTGTCAATCGCGAAAGTATTCCACATTTCTTCAAATGCTCGCCAAACTCGTAACTTAGATATTCACCTCCACGATCGTAACGTAGAAATTTAATCTTCTTGTTACGTTGATTCTCTACCTCACTTTGAAACTCCTTAAACTTCTCGAAAGTTTCGGACTTATGTTTCATGAAATAGATATACCCATATCTACTCAAGTCATCCGTGAAGGTAAGAACATAACGATAACCATCACATGATGCTACACTCATTGGACCACACACATCGGTATGTATGATTTCCAATAAGTCGTAGCTTCGCTCCATCATACCGTAAAATGGAGTCTTAGTCATTTTACCCATCGACATGCTTCAGATCTTTCAAGTGATTCAAAATCAAGTGATTCAAGAAGTCCATCGGAATGGAGTTTCTTCATACGCTTCACTCCAATGTGACCAAGACGAAGGCCACATATAGGTCAAATTATCGCTTGATTTCAAACGTTTAGCCTCAATGTTATTAATATGTGTATTTCTACTATCGAGATTCAATATGAATAGACCATCTATCAAAGGTGCATGTGCATAAAACACATTACTCATATAAATCGAACAACCATTATTCTCGGATTTAAACAAGTAACCGTCTCGCAATAAACAAGATCCCGATATAATGTTCATGCTCAACGCAGCACCAAATAACAATTATTTAAGTATAAAACTAATCCCGATGGTAGATGAAGAGGTAGTGTGCCGACCGCGATCACATCAACCTTTGATCCGCTTCCCACGCGCATCGTCACCTCGTTCTTTACTAGCTTCCGCTTATTCGTAGCTCTGCTTCGAGTTACAAATATGAGCAACCAACCAAAGATATCAAATACCCAGGCACTACTACGAATACTAGTGAGATACACATCAATAACATGTATATCGATATACCTTTCTTCTTGATGTTGCCGTTCTTCAAATCTGCCAAGTACTTTGGGCAATTCCGCTTCCATGACCTTCTCCTTGCGGTAAAAGCACTCGGTTTCAGGCTTGGGTCCAGCCTTGGTCCTCTTCGTCGGTATGGTAACTTTCTTACCACCCTTCTTGAAGTGTCCTTCCGCTTAGACTTGCCTTTCTTGAATTTGGTGGTCTTATTGACCATCAACACTTGGTGCTCTTTCTTGATCTCCACTGCAGATTTTAACATAGCAAATAGTTCGCAACTCTTTGTTCATGTTCGCATGTTGTAGTTCATCACAAAGTTCTTGTAACTTGGTGGTAGTGATTGGAGGATGCGGTAAACCCCAAAGTATTAGGAATCACTATACCCAAACTTTGAAGTTTATTTGCGTGCCTGCACATCTTAAGCACATGCTCACCGACGAGCTACCCTCTTCCATCTTGCAGTTAAAGAACTTTTGAAGCTTCATAACTTTCAATTGCCGCATGAGTCTCAAAGATTAATTTGAGATCCTCGACAATATCATATGGGTCGACTCTTCAAACCTTTTCTCAAGTCTGATTCTAAACCATACAAGATAGCACACTGAACTATGGAGTACTGATTCTTCCGAGCGAGGTAAACATTCTTTACTTCATCGGTAGCATCACTGCAGTGGGTCACCTAGCGGTGCATCCAAAGACATAGGTCAAATTACCATTTGTGAGGACAATCCTCAAATTGCGGAACCAATCCGAAGTTGCTTCCATTGTTTTTCAACTTTTCTTTCTAGGAACGCATTAAAATTGATGGTAGGGCTGCCATTGATCTACAACATATTTGCAATAGTTTAGACTAAGTTTATGACAAATTGAGTTCAAATTAATTAATGAAATTAAACTAGGTGAACTCCCACTCAAAACAACATCCCTCATTGTTTTAGTGATCACACGAACCAAATCCACTACATCAACACCGATCATCACGAGAGTTGATATAGTTTCAATGGCGAACAATCATCATGTTCATCATATCTACTATATGATTCATGCTTTGCCTTTCGTGTTCCCGAGGCCATGTTCCAGTACATGCTAGGCTCGTCAAGACAAACCTTAGCTTCCGTGATAAGCAAATCTGGCTTGCTTACGTTGTAGTCACCATGGAATCAAAGACACCCGATCATCACGTGGTGCTTCAAGACAAGCTTTGGCAACGGTGCATACTAAGGGTGAACACTTTAGAACTTGAAATTTATGTGCATGAGGGATCATCTTATAATGCTACCGCTGTCTACTAAGCAATACAAGATGCATAAAGGATTAACATCACATGCAATTCATAATATGTGATATGATATGGCCTTTCTTCTTTGTGCTTCCGATCTCCATCTTCAAGCACTAACATGATCTCCATCATCTCCGCATAGCATCAAGGTCAATGACGCTTCTTCATGGTTGTCGCCCACCAGCTTCAACTATTACAACTATTTTGAATAGACACGCAGGTCTTAACAGAAATTAAAGACAACCATATGGCTCGCCGGTTGCCAACTTACAATAAGGAACATTGCATACATCAAATATAATCACAATCATGGCCATATCACATCATCGACACCCTCGCAAAACAAAGTTAGACGCTTCTACTTTCTTTGCATTTTTACGTGGTTTGGGGCTTTCCATAAGTGTCGTTCTAACTTACGAACAAGAACCACAACATTGATACTAGCATTGTTGATTACCCGTTGTAAATTGGATCTTAACTATGCTAGGAGAAACAGGCACCCATAAAAGCCACTTATGCAATACAAGTTGCATGTTGCGTGGAGCAAGTCTCATGAACGATGTCATGTAAGGTTAGCGGGCCGCTTCATCCCAACATACCGCAAGATGCAAAGTACACAAAAAGCAATCTACAATAAAAGCATCAACGCCCACAATGACCATTGTGTTCTACTCAGGCAACAGATCTACATATAGACACGGCTCGATACCCTGTAGGGGTTCGTAGCATGGCCAACAAAATTTTCTATCGCATACAAACAAACAAGCCAAGATCTATCTACTAGATTGTAGCAACGTCGATGGAATAACTCACCTCGAAGATTCCAAAGTGTTTAACGAGAGCAGATTCTCGTGGGTGATGTAGTCGATTTCTTTCCGATCTCAAGATCGCGAGACGATCCTTCCGCGCCAAGGTTTCAAGAGCGCTCCGCAATCGGTCACACGCTCGATTGATTAAGACCTTCCTCTCCCTTGTTCCAAAGGCGGAGGTTGTAGCACTCTCTCGCGATTCCGAAGACAACTGGGCGTGGTACCGGAGGTAGAGGGGAGATCCCGCAGGGCTTCGCCTTAAGCCGGTGCGAGTATGGTGGAGCTTATGAGAGAGGCTATTAGTGGTCTAGTAATTAGACACACCAATTAGAGGGCTCTAAACCAATTAGAAGGCTCTAAACCAAACAGCTCTAAACCGGGTCTAGGTCTAGTTTCTAGTTTAGAGGATAGGAACTTGTGTGTCTCTAGAGGGGAGGCCCTGCCTCCCTTTATAGGTGGGAGGGCTGGCGGCCAGGAGGGAGGAGGAGTCCCTCCCAACTCGCCTAGGGCTGGCCGGCTTGGGGAGGAGGACTCTCCCCAAGTCGGTTTCAACTTCTCTTTCCAAAATCGGCGGTTGACCAAATGGCAGCTTGACTTTTCCAATTTAGGAATTAAATAAACCCTTTATTTTGGACAGCGAGAACACTTAGTACATGATGCAATCATTCCATCTTGCAATGACACATTCATGTACCTTCCCCCGAGTGGGACATTCCGGGACCTTCTAGAATGTTCCATGAAAACACCGAACCATTCCCCAACTCCGAAATGGGACTTTCCTTATATGAATCTTATTCTCCGGACCATTCCGGATCACCTCGTGATATCCCGGATCCCATCCGAGACCAACAACATTCGGTCTCTTTCTCATAATACCATAACTACTCAAACAACGTCGAATCCTTAAGTGTGTCTCCCTACGGTTCGTGAATTATGCGGACATGATCGAGACACTTCTCAACAATAACCAATAGAGGAATCTGGAAATTCATATGGCTCCACATATTTCTACGATTACTTTGATCGAATGAACCACTTACATACGATACCAATTTCCCTTTGTCTCACGATATGTTACTTATCCGAGGTCATGATCGTCGGTATCTCTGCATACCTAGTTCAACCTCATTACTGATAAGTACTCTTTTCTCGTTCCCGTGATATGTGATCCCTTGTGACCAAGTCACATGCTTGCAAGCTAATTGGATGACATTTCACCGAGAGGGCCCAGAGAATATCTATCCGTCATGTGGATGGACAAATCCCACTCTTGATCCATGTGTTTCAACCAATACTTTCCGAACACCCAATGCCACTTTTATAGCCACCCTGTTACGGTGTGGTGTTTGATGACATCAAAGCATCCATCCAGTAAAGGCAATATGCATGATCTCATGGTCGAAGGAATTAGGTTACTATGTATCAGAAAGCATATAGCAATTGAACTATTGAAATGACTTGATCTTTATGCTACGCTTGTCTATAGGAGTATGTCCACCATATCATTCTCCTAACGATATGATCTTGTTGTTGATAACATCTCAATGTTCATGACAAAGAAACCACATCATCAATCAACCAACAAGCTAGTGAAGTATAGAGGCCATACTAGGGACTTCAAATTAAGTTTACAAATCACACAAGTATTAATGGTTTCCTTGTTAATACTATTATAGCATGAATGTAAACATTTATCATAAACACAAAGATATATAATAATAACTACATTTATTATCACCTCTAGGGCATATCTCCAACATGGCTTGGATCAGAAATTCTCTGTAAATACTTAGCAAATGGATTTTTAGGGGTTTTTGATAATGCAGATAAATAAAGTGCGAGTAAATAAAAAACAATAATAATAATTGCAGCAAGTGGCCCAATCCTTTCTTTAGCAAAGGACAAGCCGGTTGTATTACTTAAGATAACGAAACTTTCTCGAGGACACATGGGAATACTGTCAAGTGCTTTCGCTTCATACAGTTGATTAATCTTCTTTGGTTGGATAAGTGTTGTGTGGGTGAACCTATGCTTATGTACTGACCTTCCTAGGACTAATACATACTTGTGATTATACCCCTTGCAAACATTCGCAACTACAAGAAAGCAATTAAGATAGAAACCTAACCATAGCCTTAAACTCTGAGATCCTACACTCCCTTGTGCAAAGGTTTCCTAACGGGGGTTCAGGTTTCTGTCACTCCGGCAACCCCTACGATTAGTAGCCAAATACACAATGCATTCCCCTAGGCCCATAAAGGTGAAGTATCATATAGTCGATGTTCACATGACACCACTAGAAGAATAACACCACAACTTAATTATCAAACCATTGAATCTTTCTCAACACAATTCCACTACTAACAACATGACTTCTCCTATGTCCTCAAGAACTAAACGAACTACTCACGAGACATCATATGGATCAAGATCAGAGATGAAATAATGATAAGTAATGATCTGAACATAACAATAACTCAATGGTTCCACTCAATAGCATCAACTACAATAAGTAATCAACACCAGGAAAGTTTCCCCTAAGAACTATGCAAGATTCAACCCAATTCTTACAACGGTACAGAGTGGTGATGATGGTGCTAGTGGAGATGATGGTGAATATGATGATGATGATCCCGATGAAGTCCAGCTTTATGATGGTGTTGATGGCAATGATCTCCCCTCTTTGGGAAGGAATTTCCCCGGCAGATTTCTGTCTGCTAGAGAGCTCTTTCTCTCTCTACAGTTTTCTGCCCCGCAGAGGCGGTGGAATCTTTCTGTGGTTGCTCTCCGAGTCTTAGGGTATCGAGGGTCTTATATGCGTCAGAGGGCGATGCCAGAGGTGGGCCAGGGTGGCCACACCACCTGGTGGCGCGGCCAGAGCTGGCCCGCGCCAGGGGGTGGTGTGGGCCCCCTGTGTCCCATCTCCACTTTCCCTTATGGCTTCCTTCGTCTTCTGGAAAAATAGTAATTTCCGTATATTTTCTGGGATTTTCTAATATTCGCCAATTTTGCCTCCAAACGGTGCTTTTTTCCATCAGAATCCTGGCTTCGGTGGTTCATCCTCCCAAAATCATCAATCATGCACAAATACATGAAATAACATAAGTAGCATCTCTTAATATGAAATATATCAATGAATAACAGTGAATTATGATATAGAATGGTGATGCAAAATGGACGTATCAACTCCCCCCAAGTTTAGACTTCGCTTGTCCCCAAGCGAAAACTGAGCTCGATAAACATGTCCACAGGTTTATGGAGTGAAGTGTCGATAAAGAGAATACAAACAAGAAGCATCACATTCATCAAAACACAAATCATAATAGAAAACAACTCACTATTATATAACCTAACTTGCAATGAGTAAACGAAACACAATAAAGATGCATAAAGTAAATCATAATTGATAATGGCAAACTTTGTTCTTGGTCATAGAATGGTTAACAAATTGCAGGAGTCAAACATAATGGGTTTTCAATGATAGCTTTCAAAGAAATATCCACTAAGATAAAAGCAATGTGCAAAACAAGGAACATAAGAAACATGATTGAATATCATCATATGGGTGATTGAATCACAACAACTCAAATGCTTGCTTAAGATAGAAAGGAATATGTTTACTGACTCAACTAAAAAGTAAAAGATAGGCCCTTTGCAGAGGGAAGCAGGGATTTCAAGTCTCATAAAGAGCTTCCCAAAATTATGTTACTTACTAGCTTTGAGCTCTCATTGCCCCTATCATAAGCATCTTTTTGGTGATTAAGGTTAAAGTGAACAAATATGAGGATATGCTTGACAAGTTATAAGCCGAAAATCTCATGCCCCTTGCCTACGAGTCCTGGACCTCATGCTACTCAACTTTAGTCACAAGTAAGTTCTTGTCATTGTAAGTACATGTGTATCATGGAGAACCTCCAACGGGGTACCCCTTGCCCCATGATACAGGAGCTATCCCATATCAAAATGACAAGGTAACAGACAATGAGCATCTCAACAATCTTTTTATTTGCTATTTTCATAGGTTTTTATTGAGGATGCTTCACAGAATGCTCACTATGGTTATGCTGCAAGTTTCCACCATGATTAGGCATGGCTTAGGCTAGCTGCCCAGGCGTTTCTCTAACACATATACAAACTCCATGAGCTTACAAGCTCCCCTTTTATTTCACACCGCCGGGATCCATAAACAAAAGAACATGATACCAACTGAATAATAAGTGCAATGTTGAAAACGTTCCCCATGACATCATGGTTCTGCTAATTATCAACTTATAAAGTGCAAGAATATACGCAACATAGATGGACGCAATGGTTCAAGTTTATTAAGTGCACGAAAGTAAAGTGTGCCATCAAGTTTGTGAGAGCTTTAATCACTAGTTTTCACATAACAAGTTTAATTTGGAAGGTAGATAAAAAACATGAATATACTTGGAATAGCAATAATGCTAATAGGTAGATATGGTGGACGCAAATGGCATAGGTTTTAGTTTTAGGATTGGATGCACGAGAAGCATTCCCTCTCAATACATGTTTTTGGCTAGCAAGGCTGAGTAGCAAGCATAGGAATGGAAGGAAACAAACAAACATACAAGTTATAGAAACAATCATGCAATCTTCCTTGGAAACACAAAAGATCTTAACTATAGAATACTAAGCTTATGATCTAGACAAGAAAGAAAGATGATGAAATTATATTTCTAAAAGTACTTTTCTCTTTTCCATTCAATCCTCAAATAGTGCTACTACTGACCAGAGCTAGGTTTGCCAAAACCAATCTAAATTTACTTAATGATCCCAAAGTGATACCAATACTATCAATAAGATCAATCATATAACAGAAATTGCAAACTAAAATAAGATGTGCAAAAAGTAATGATAGAACTTCTCATTAATATTCCATAACAACAACTCATACCAAGGGATACATAGACATCTAACTAGAGGGGAGATACTTCCATAATGCAAACCATCCTATATGATAACTTCTCTATTCATGATATGACTCTACTAAAAAGGTAAAAAGATGAAAGATAATGATGTGATGCCGCGGCCCTCCCCCAAGCTTGGAACAAACCAAGGGGATGCTAAAACCTGATGACGAATTACTCCTTCGGTGGTGGTGGTGTTGCGCCCATGATCGGAGTGAGAAGATCTTCCAGGATCTTGCGAAGCCTGTTATTCTCCTCTTGAAGTATATCCACCTTTCTCCTCGGGACTCGGTACTTGTCGCAAAACTCATCAGTGACTCGTAGAGCTTCCACCGCTGCAGGGCAAGAACTGAGGTCTAGCGCTGGAGGTATCAGCCCCTGTCCTTTCATGCCTGCTGACATGCCCTTCACTTCCTCCTTGATGCTCCGATCCAGGTTTTCACGCCTATCTGTGATCCTTTCTTCTTCCACCCATCCTATGAAGGTCCTCTGCTCAAGATTGTGATGGAGATCGCGTCGGCATCGCATCTCATAGTCCTCCGAAGACGAATCCTGGAACGACATCTGAATAAAACAGATTGAAACGAAAACACGACGAGAACATGATATACGGACCTCGAAGGATCCAGGGGATTATATATTATGAAGTTTAACAACAAAAGGAAAGTACTGGGAGAAAACGGGTTGGAGACGGGCTCCCGGGTGGCCACACCACCTGGTGGCGTGGCCAGGTGGGCCCGTGCCACGGGGTGGTGTGAGCCACCCGGGCTCCGTTTCCGTCCCTTTTTGACTCATTAATTTCCATGTTAGATAAAAACTGCAAAACTATAACTTGAAAAGTTTTATGCGGACCTTTCTTACTATAATTGCAAATGTATCTATAATTTTTGATGTTCCATGCTTGGTTTTATCTACTTTCTTGTGTTTTGTCCACACTTTGGAGTACTTTTCATATGATTTCTTGGACTAACCTATTAACAAGAGCCACAGTGCCAGCTGCCTGTTTTCTGCTGTTTTTGGTTCCAGGAAAGTCAGAAAATGAATATTCTCAGAATTGGACGGGACAAAAGCCAAAGTCGCTATTTTCGGAAGACATCTGGAGCCAGAATACGAGACGGAGAGGGGCTGGGGCCTGGCCACACCACCTGGCCACGTGGTCAGGCTTGGCCCGCGCCAGGGGGTGGTCTAGCTGACCCCAGCACCCCCTCGACCTCTCCTTCGCCTATAAGATGCCTCCGATACCAAAACCCTAAGTACCCGATCAAAAATCCATGAAAGAGTCTGTAGCCGCCATCATCTCCATCCCTAGATCAGGAGGGATCTGAAGCTCTTCCCGGCACCCTGTCGGAGAGGGGAATTCACCCTGGAGGCCTTCTTCATCATCATGCAAGCCTCCGGTGTGATGCGTGAGTAGTTCATCTCTGGACTACGGGTCCATGTAGTATCTAGATGGCTGGTTCTCCTCCTTTGTGCTATCATGTTTAGATCTTGTGAGCTCCATTCATGATCAGGATCATCTATTTGTAATTCTGCATGTTGTGTTTGCGGGGATCCGATGGATATTGAGATGCTATTTCAGATTGATTATTGATTCTATCATGTAGCATCCCAATTGTCTAACAATTGCAATGCTACTAGCCTAGTCTATATATATGCTACTTCCTACATATAATTGTTGCATCATAATTATATCATGCTCATGTCATCATGCCACCTTGCATTTGAGCATCATATAAAACCCCTTTTTCTTTTGGTTCTTATCTCATATGCATTATTAATTGTATTTGCCTCTTGATATTGTATTTGGTTATTGATATATTGTTTAATGCCCAAGTTGAGTTGGGGGCATATCTTTTATTCAACTCCATCACCTTCTCTGTCACCACCTTATAATTCCACCATTCCCCTATATGTGAGCTTTGCATTTATTTGGGTTTACCTCTAGCTCATGTGGGTTGGGATGGCTCCACTTACAATTCCACATGCTCCCATATATGCACCATGTTGTTTTCACATTATTGGTATATGAGAGCCACATGGCCACCTTTCCATGCTATGTGAGTGGAACCCCTTGTCAAGCTTTCATATGGTTTAAATATGAAGATAAGCTCATGTAGGAATACCATTGTGGTTCATGTTGGCTAGTGGCACGTACACACAAGCTTGGCCACCTTATATTCATGCATGATCTTTTATTTAATCCATGTGGTAAACAAGCTCTCTTTTCTTTTGTTGGGCCTTATTCCAATTTGGGAAGCTTGCTTATACAAATGCCATGAGATAATCTAGTGGTTTTCACTACTAGAGGGGGCATTTACTATTTATGCATGGCCCATGCAAGTACCACCTCATTCTAGTCTTTGGTTTTTCTTTGCATCTTGGAGTGGATCATCATCTCTCCATCTCTACCACTCTTTGGCTTGATCTAGTTGGTCTTGCTAAAATCCACCACCACACCTCTATCCCTATCTTCCACCCCTTTTTGTTGATCTTGCTTGAGTTTGCTAAACCCTACACCTCTTGCACCTCTCTTGCATGAGCTAGCTAGATGCATGCAAGTATATAAACCCTAAGCCCCCTCCCTCATCTCTCCTCTCTCTAACCTAGCTACCTACACATCTCTCACTCCCTCATCTAACCCTAGTACACCCTACCTCACATCCCCTCTCACCATGCCGAGCCTCCCTTGATGGCCCCACCTGGTTCCTCTCCCTGGTCCCACACCCATCTACCCCAACCCTAGAACCAGCCCTAACCCGAGCCTTCCCCCCTAGCCAACCCTAGCTCATAACCAAGCTACACCCGAGCCTCCTCTCTCCCTACCCTCTCTCTTCTCTACCGCCTTAGCCCACCCCGGACCTACCTCTCCTCTTCCTGGCCACCTGCCCTACCCTGGACCAGCCCCAGGCCGAGCCTGCCCAACCACGTGAGGAGGAGGGAAAGGTGGCACCCAAGACCACCTTTTCCATCTACCCGCGCCCCCACGGCACCTCCCTCTCCCTCTCTGTTTTCCTCCTCCCACACTTCTCCTCGACCTCTCCCAGATCTCCCCAGACCGCCCCCTTCCTCTCCGTCTACCCCTACCACCGTCTACCCCATCGCCGGCCACCGTCGGTCTCCACCTCCCCTTCTCTTACCAGCCGGTGGCGTGGCGATCACTGGTGTCGAGGAAGACCACGTGGCACCCCTGCATCGCCCTATAACCGCCAGCGAGGAGGAAGAGCCCAGGAGCGCCGGTACACCGCTGCACGCCGCGACACCGAGCCAAAACCCTAACTCCGGTCCGTCTGCGTCCTCGCCTCTCCGTCGCCTCCCAGCCCGATCCGACCGCACCGAGCTCTCCGCGGTGAGCCTCTCTTCCTCCTCGACATGGTCCGTCTCGCTGTCGCCGCCTAGTGCCGCCGTTCATATCGTCGAAGGCATGGTGCCGTCGGCTCTACCGCCTGCTAAGCTCGCGTCATGAGAACCTCACCTAGGCCACGCCTACCTCCCTGACACCAACCCTAGCCCACCGCAGTGGCTGCCGCCTCCGCGCGCGCACGCCAGGTCCAGGGATCGATCCCCCGCTCCGCGCAGGCGGGCACCGATCTGTCGCTTGATGCAGATCGCCCCCTTTTTGTTTTCTGCTCCACCCGCGGTACCTTGTGGCCCACCAGTCAGCCACGCCAGCGTTCTGAAAACCCCGGCTTTTCCGTTCTGCCCACGCTCTAGCTCGGCCCTTTGCAGTCCCTGGCTCGTTCAGCGTGGGCTGTGGTCACGGCCCCATCTGTCATTCGCAAGGGCTAGGTAACGCCGAGGTGAAGAAACCTTTTCCGCGCGCGTGTCGCCCAGTCAGCACCTGGCCCACTTGTCTGTGTCTTTGGCTAGGATGGTCTGGGTAACAAAAGTTTCTGTCCTTTTCTGCTTTAATTCAAACATTTCCAAATTAATTCAAATTCAAATTTAAATCTGTTTTCAAATAACTATTAAAATACAATTCCAAATTAAACATGTAATATATGTTTTGAAATCAGAAAAATGTGAGGAATTCAAATCTTCCATTCAAAATATATTTTTAACACTTAAAAGTTCAAGTTGATTAAAATTACAATAAAATGCCCTTTTCCTTATTTAATTAATAACTTTTGTTTTATAACTCCGAATTTAACAAATAATATGTCTAAATCGATCAGCGCGATGAGACCTTTCTGTTTATGCATTCCATGTTCTGAATTGAAGCATGCATCATATAAATATAAAGGATACAACAACTTATTTGAGTATAAAATATGATTAAAACTCCATAAAATGCTTTATTTCTTGTATGCCACACCTCACCCATGCCATGCTACATTATTGCCATGCAATTGTGCATCATTCATCATGGCATGATTGTTTGCTTGTCGCATTTATTCATATGCTTGTGCACTTTATTTATGTTGGCCCTTGTTTGTTTGGTTCTTCTTCGAATAGACGCTGAGCAGGGGATATATCAGGAAACCCAGGAGCACTACCCAGATCCACCTCTCGCTTCAACTGAGCTGCCAGGCAAGCACTACCACATGCTTGCATACATATAGTACCTATTGCCTCTATCTTATTCTTGCATCATTGAGTCGCGATTGCATTAAACTGAATCCCAAGTATTGCATAGCCTTTACTTTTAAACCCCACCGAAGCTTGTTCCTCCATCCCATGAGCCATTACTACAGGAGTTGTTTGAGCCATGCGGGTCGTAGAACAGCATGTGTAGGGTATGTGAGTGTCTGGTGGATAACGAGGTACCTAAACCACTTAACCTGAGTAGTAATGGGACAACTAATGAAAGTGGCATCGGTGAGCAATATCGCTATTTGGTTTTCATGCTCACTTGTGTCCGTGAGGACCCGAGTACTTGATTCCTGTTCCTTGAATATTCGCTATATCCACATCAGGAGGCTTATGAACCCCCGAGCGAGCTTGATTCATTCTTATTTCTTGGGGCCACAAAGTAGTTTGGGGCTTTATTACTATTCTATACTTATGCCATGCTTTCTTGTTTTATTTAAGATTGTGCGAGGATGCACTGTCTTGTTTAGGTAAGCGGAGTGTTTTATGTATCGACAAGCCAGTCCACACTTTCGGGTTCCCATCGTTACTGCCATTGACGCATAAACCTTGAGTCCGTCTCGGAGCCGGCCAACTTTGTTGCGGGTAGCTTAATGGGGTGGCCCCCTGAAATATTTCTGAATCCTGTGATCGCTTTGTCGTGAATGCCTCGTTGGGTTTTGATTTGGTTTTTCCGAGGTTGATCGAGTGTGTGTTGCTATTTGTGCACCCCTGCGGGTAAAACTTTCTGAAAGCCGTGTCCGCGGTTATGGACGACTTGGAGCAGTTTCTCGATCATAGACAAGTATAACTAAAGTACCGCTTTTAACTTGACTAAGTATCTGACTAGTAACTAGTGCAACACTCATGGAATGGATAATAAAACTGCCAACGGATGGGGGGTTGTTCGTCCGCTTCCTCGTCGGTAAGCGAGGAGGATGGATCTGTTGATATTACCGTTATAACTGTTGTTATTAATTCACGGACATCCGTCTATCTCTGGTTAGGCGGATGGTTAGCGAGTATCTATAGAATTGTTAGGGTTTATCTTTGCTGCAATTGCGTCACCCCAGGTTGTGTCCCCTTTAGAGGCATAAAGACTTGCTGAGTACCCCTAGGGTCTCACACGATAAATTGTTTGATTCAGATGAGCAGTAAACTCGCAAGATGGATCTTTGGGTGGAGGAGACGGATGATGTGGGCAACGATCATTCGTGTAGAGATTCGGGAACGGGATCCGTGAGATCTGTATGGATGTGTTTATTTATGGGGCATCTTATGCCGATTTGCTTCTTATCCGTACTCGGATCTTGTTTTCCGCTTCCGCCTGATACTCTGATGTTTGATGTATGAGGAGATATCCTAAACTATTATATCTATCTAGGAAATTTGGATCTTGCCGTATGGCGTTGCAATATTTCTATTTCTTTTAGATGGAATGGCTCTGAGGATTGTTGTATGGTGGCTTGCATACATACTCATTTGTGTATGTAGTTGATCCCTTCATCACGCCGCCCGTTCTTGTCCCGATGTTTGGAAATGGTTAGGACGGCCGAAAGGTCTACCTGTGAGTGGCATTTGGGCCCCACCGTACTATTTTAACTATTTCCGTTCATCCAGGCTTGTAACTAGGAGCGTAATTCACCGAGGTAGTTACAATTGGTATTAGAGCCATCCCGACCTTCAGGGTCTCAGCCAAATGGTCGTTGTCAGTCTAGCAAGTATTTTTGGTAGCTATGTATACTAGGGAAAAACAAAACGCGAGAGTAGGACTGCTTCCACTTTTCTTCTTACCCACCCACACACCCTTTTTCTAGTAAGGAAGTGTAACGTTTTCAATCCTCTTCTTTAAAATTCAAATTAGGATTCACGTGTTCTGGGTTTCCGTAGTACCATAGAAAGTGTGTGTGTGTGTGTGTAATTCCTTGTCTATCTGTTGCATCCAATTTGTTATCATAATCTGCCTTTGGTTATCAACTGTTGGTACATTCCATCTTGTGCTTTTGGAACCGCGCGATCTATCTGACTCCTCGTTAACCGGTGCCATCTTCTTAAGGGTGTCCTTCCTTCTAGCAACTCCACGTTCTGTGTAACCATCAGTTGCTAATCTCTACCTGATAAGTGATTTTGCGCATCTATTGGTATTTTAATGCCAAAAAATGCGGAATTTTTTTCTTTGATACATCTGTGTTTCCACACTCCTTTCCAGTCGTGTGTGAAACATTATCTATCTCCCTTTTATCAGCATGTCCATGCTAACTCATTCTTTTGTCACCGGCGCTTAATCCTGGAGTTTTATTTCATCTCCAATTCTCTTGGGCTAATTACATAACATGTGTCGATCCGATGCTGGTAATTGTAATTTGGTTCTCGGCATAGCTATATGACACTTATCATGAGTGGAATATGGAAAATGCTATCAACTCTATCCTCCAAACGGTGACGGTTATCTCCTGTGATTTTGAGTACACCGTGATCATATCTATGCATATTCAAGCATCTGTGGCAATCTGGAGTTTCTCAAAGCACTACGGCGGTCTATCATCTGTTCATCATTCTGCACATCTTTTTGAACTCCATATCTGCAAAATTCTCTTTGAGACGAGGGAATTGCATCTTTTCGCTTCTGATAGCTTTGCTTAAGGTATGAGCTATCATCGGTTCGTATCCAAGATCTCTTTATCTTTGTAACCGGTTATCCGATCGACAATGTGAACCAGGTGACATCTCTTTGTCGTCCGAAGGACCAGATAATCTATTCTTCCAGTGCATCTTCTTCAACACGAACCCGTGCTCTTAATATTGATCTTTCTAAGAGCGTTGAACTCAGGAAGTGTTCGAGCATTTGTTCGTTTCTCCCGCCTCTTGAACTTGATATTCTGGGAATATCTTGTTAATCCATGGTGGTATATGTTGATAATATGCTTGCCTATTCTATATCAATGGAAGGACATGGAAGATCATCTGTGTCTCTTTCTCTCAAGCTTCGTGAGCACTGCCTGTGTGCAAAGTCTCTAAGTGAGAATTCTGACTTCTTGAAGTCACCTATCTCGGCCATGTCCTTCTGCTAAATAGATCGCTTCAATTCTGGAATCAGCAAGTTCATTGTTAATTCTAGCTTCCATCTTCAACCAATCCGGAGTTGTTCCTTGTTGGCAAGTTATCATCGTCGTTCCGCTAAAGATTTTCCTCAAGACCGCTAAACCTCTATCTATCATTTCAATAAGAACATGGAGTTCTTTCACCTCAGTCTCGTCAAGTAATCTCTTGAAACCCTCTCGCTCTATCGTCTATGCTCAATCCACCGGAGGCCATGAAGACCTTCCAGATCTTGTATACCTTCTGTTCAAGTGGTGCTATCTTTTTCTTTGTCTGTGGAATCTTGCAGTTGTCTCCGTAACCTTCCTTCATATCTTTCCGGTGGCTGGTTACTTACGATATGACGACAACATAATCACCCTTATCTATCTTGAATCCGGCGAATCGTTTGCATCTATCCTTGTTTTCTAACGAAGTTCCATGAGTTATTGTCAATACCTTCAGTCTGTTTCGGTAGTTGGGTTGCATGGTTTTCTTATTCATGTGCGGAGTAATGCTTTGAGTGCGGGATGGAGTAGCTACCATACCACTACTCTTATCATTCGCTCTTGTACATTGAATTGGTGAATTAATGTGATTTCACTCATTCCACGGGAGTTAGAAGTGGCCTTTATCCCTCGATGCTTTTACTTCCGTCCTTGTTTTTCCGGAGTGCTCTCTCGAAGAAAGTAATCAATAATCTCTTGTTGGTGGTCTGTCTATTCTAGATGGAGCAAAAATCTACAATTATCTGGTGGAAACAAACGCAAATTCTTTTCTGTCCTCGTCTTTCTACCGGTGCTAGACATCCCCAAACAAGATGAAAGGAAACTATCTCTCTCTTTGTTTCATCAATTCTTTTTCTGTGGTAAAGCCAATTATGGTTGAGGCCATCAGCCGCAAATCTATTGCGTTAGCCTCAAGGCTAAAGAAAGCAATAAGTATCTCTACCATAAACTCCAGATCCTCCATATTCTTTGCTTCTCGGGATTCCACCATGATCTAGCTTTACATCCATCTCTGGAAGTTATATCCGCGCACCTCAATTGCGTGATCCTTGGTTTTACCGGCGCAAGAAGAATATAATCAGACGATGTCTAACTAAATCTTTCTATTGATAGCAAGGGACTCTATTGTTTGAAGGCAATATTGTTTCCGTACTTCATTTCTCAAATCCGAGAGAAGATACGATGCTATTGTCTTAGTGGTTCAAAACCTCTCCAACCTAGTCTTCCGGCGACATAAAGATTCATCCTCTCTCGTATCAGTAAGTCTTTAATCTTAATGATGTGTCTTTCTTTATCCATGATACATCATCTTGTCCTTTCTTTCACAAGTGGTTCTATTCTTTTATCATGTTCCTTGAGAAAACCGGAGCTATGTCCATCCTATCCTTCTTGTCTCACGACAATACTTCAATTCTTCTAAACCTTTGTGTCTCAAGCAAAACGCAAGACTCGCAACAAGTCTAGCAAGTTTGCAAGGTGTAGTGGTCGCACCACTCCGTTGTTCATCAGCTTGGAAACGCAAGGATCGCCTTCGTTCCGAACACCCGACTCTCCGTGTGTTGTTTTCTTTTTCCTAGGAATCTCGGGGTGAGATTCTTGTTTAGTGGGGGAGAGTTGTAGCATCCCAATTGTCTAACAATTGCAATGCTACTAGCCTAGTCTATATATATGCTACTTCCTACATATAATTGTTGCATCATAATTATATCATGCTCATGTCATCATGCCACCTTGCATTTAAGCATCATATGAAACCCCTTTTTCTTTTGGTTCTTATCTCATATGCATTATTAATTGTATTTGCCTCTTGATATTGTATTTGGTTATTGATATATTGTTTAATGCCCAAGTTGAGTTGGGGGCATATCTTTTATTCAACTCCATCACCTTCTCTGTCACCACCTTATAATTCCACCATTCCCCTATATGTGAGCTTTGCATTTATTTGGGTTTACCTCTAGCTCATGTGGGTTGGGATGGCTCCACTTACAATTCCACATGCTCCCATATATGCACCATGTTGTTTTCACATTATTGGTATATGAGAGCCACATGGCCACCTTTCCATGCTATGTGAGTGGAACCCCTTGTCAAGCTTTCATATGGTTTAAATATGAAGATAAGCTCATGTAGGAATACCATTGTGGTTCATGTTGGCTAGTGGCACATACACACAAGCTTGGCCACCTTATATTCATGCATGATCTTTTATTTAATCCATGTGGTAAACAAGCTCTCTTTTCTTTTGTTGGGCCTTATTCCAATTTGGGAAGCTTGCTTATACAAATGCCATGAGATAATCTAGTGGTTTTCACTACTAGAGGGGGCATTTACTATTTATGCATGGCCCATGCAAGTACCACCTCATTCTAGTCTTTGGTTTTTCTTTGCATCTTGGAGTGGATCATCATCTCTCCATCTCTACCACTCTTTGGCTTGATCTAGTTGGTCTTGCTAAAATCCACCACCACACCTCTATCCCTATCTTCCACCCCTTTTTGTTGATCTTGCTTGAGTTTGCTAAACCCTACACCTCTTGCACCTCTCTTGCATGAGCTAGCTAGATGCATGCAAGTATATAAACCCTAAGCCCCGTCCCTCATCTCTCCTCTCTCTAACCTAGCTACCTACACATCTCTCACTCCCTCATCTAACCCTAGTACACCCTACCTCACATCCCCTCTCACCATGCCGAGCCTCCCTTGATGGCCCCACCTGGTTCCTCTCCCTGGTCCCACACCCATCTACCCCAACCCTAGCACCAGCCCTAACCCGAGCCTTCCCCCCTAGCCAACCCTAGCTCATAACCGAGCTACACCCGAGCCTCCTCTCTCCCTACCCTCTCTCTTCTCTACCTGCCAGCTAGCCCCACCCCGGACCTACCTCTCCTCTTCCTGGCCACCTGCCCTACCCTGGACCAGCCCCAGGCCGAGCCTGCCCAACCACGTGAGGAGGAGGAGGGAAAGGTGGCACCCACGACCACCTTTTCCATCTACCCCATGCCCCCACGGCACCTCTCTCTCCCTCTCTGTTTTCCTCCTCCCACACGTCTCCTCGACCTCTCCCAGATCTCCCCAGACCGCCCCCTTCCTCTCCGTCTACCCCTACCACCGTCTACCCCATCGCCGGCCACCGTCGGTCTCCACCTCCCCTTCTCTTACCAACCGGTGGCGTGGCGATCACTGGTGTCGAGGAAGACCACGCGGCACCCCTGCATCGCCCTGTAACCTCCAGCGAGGAGGAAGAGCCCAGGAGCGCCGGTACACCGCTGCACGCTGCGACACCGAGCCAAAACCCTAACTCCGGTCCGTCTGCGTCTTCGCCTCTCCGTCGCCTCCCAGCCCGATCCGACCGCACCGAGCTCTCCGCGGTGAGCCTCTCTTCCTCCCCGACATGGTCCGTCTCACTGTCGCCGCCTAGTGCCGCTGCTTTCGCTCAGCGTCGCGCAGAACCTCACCTAGGCCACGCCTACCTCCCTGACACCAACCCTAGCCCACCGCAGTGGCTGCCGCCTCCAGCAGCGGCGACGTTAGGTCGAGGATCGATCCCCGCTCACAGCGGCACCGATCTGTCGCTCGATGCAGAGAAAGAAGAGGAACAGTACGGGCCGTGGTAGTTTTATAGATCGCCCCCTTTTTGTTTTCTGCTCCACCCGCGGTACCTCGTGGCCCACCAGTCAGCCACGCCAGCGCGTTACAGAAAACCCCCCGGCTTTTCCCGTTCGCAACCCGTGCTCCAGCTCGGCCCGCTGGCGATCCTACTTGGCTCGTTCGGCTTGCGTGGCTGTGGCAGCGGCCCCTTGTCATTCGCAAGGGCTAGGTAACGCCGAGGTGAAGAAACCTTTTCATGTGTTGATCAACACCTGGCCCACTTATGCGTGTCTTTGGCTAGGATGGTCTGGGTAACAAAAGTTTCTGTCCTTTTCTGCTTTAATTCAAACATTTCCAAATTAATTCAAATTCAAATTTAAATCTGTTTTCAAATAACTTTTAAAATACAATTCCAAATTAAACATGTAATATATGTTTTGAAATCAGAAAAATGTGAGGAATTCAAATCTTCCATTCAAAATATATTTTTAACACTTAAAAGTTCAAGTTGATTAAAATTACAATAAAATGCCCTTTTCCTTATTTAATTAATAACTTTTGTTTTATAACTCCGAATTTAACAAATAATATGTCTAAATCGATCAGCGCGACGAGACCTTTCTGTTTATGCATTCCATGTTCTGAATTGCAGCATGCATCATATAAATATAAAGGATACAGCAACTTATTTGAGTATAAAATATGATTAAAACTCCATAAAATGCTTTATTTCTTGTATGCCACACCTCACCCATGCCATGCTACATTATTGCCATGCAATTGTGCATCATTCATCATGGCATGATTGTTTGCTTGTCGCATTTATTCATATGCTTGTGAACTTTATTTATGTTGGCCCTTGTTTGTTTGGTTCTTCTTCGAATAGACGCTGAGCAGGGGATATATCAAGAAACCCAGGAGCACTACCCAGATCCTCCTCTCGCTTCAACTGAGCTGCCAGGCAAGCACTACCACATGCTTGCATACATATAGTACCTATTGCCTCTATCTTATTCTTGCATCATTGAGTCGCGATTGCATTAAACTGAATCCCAAGTATTGCACAGCCTTTACTTTTAAACCCCACCGAAGCTTGTTCCTCCATCCCATGAGCCATTACTACAGGAGTTGTTTGAGCCATGCGGGTCGTAGAACAGCATGTGTAGGGTATGTGAGTGTCTGATGGATAACGAGGTACCTAAACAACTTAACCTGAGTAGTAATGGGATAACTAATGAAAGTGGCATCGGTGAGCAATATCTGCTATTTGGTTTTTCATGCTCACTTGTGTCCCGTAGGACCCCGAGTACTTGATTCCTGTTCCTTGAATATTCGTGCTATCCACATCCGGGAGGCTTATGAACCCCCCTGAGCCAGAGCTTGATTCATTCTTATTTCTTGGGGCCACAAAGTAGTTTGGGGCTTTATTACTATTCTATACTTATGCCATGCTTTACTGTTTTCTTTAAGATTGTGCGAGGATGCACTTGTACTGTTTAGGTAAGCGGAGTGTTTTTGCGGTATCGACAAGCCCAGTCACACTTTCGGGTTCCCAGTCGTTTACAGCCATTGACGCAAACCTTGAGTCCGTCTCGAGCCGCCAACCGTTGCGGGTAGCTTAATGGGGTGGCCCCTGAAATATTTCTGAATCCTGTGATCGCTTTGTCGTGAATGCCTCGTTGGGTTTTGATTTGGTTTTTCCGAGGTTGATCAGTGTGTGTTGTTATTTGTGCACCCTCAGGTAAAACTTTCAAAGCCGTGTCGGTTATGGACGACTTGGAGCACGATTTCTCGATCATAGACAAGTATAACTAAAGTACCGCTTTTAATTTGACTAAGTACCGACTAGTAAATAGTGCAACACTCATGGAATGGATAATAAAACTGCCAGCGGATGGGGGTTGTTATCCGCTTCCTCGTTGGTAGCGAGGAGGAGGATGGATCTGTTGATATTACCGTTATAAGCTTGTTATTAATTCACGGACATCCGTCTATCTTTGGTTAGGCGGATGGTTAGCAATATCTATAGAATTGTTAGGGTTTATCTTTGCTGCAATTCGTCACCCGGTGTTGTGTCCCTTTAGAGGCATAAAGACTTGCTGAGTACCCTAGGGTCTCACACGATAAATTGTTTGATTCGGATGAGCATGGTAAACTCGCAAGATGGATCTTTGGGTGGAGGAGCGGATGATGTGGGCAACGATCATTCGGTGTAGAGATTCCGGAACGGATCCGTGAGATCTGTATGGATGTGTTTATTTATGGGGCATCTTATGCCGATTTGCTTCTTATCCGTACTCGGATCTTGTTTTCCGCTTCCGCCTGATACTCTGATGTTTGATGTATGAGGAGATATCCTAAACTATTATATCTATCTAGGAAATTTGGATCTTGCCGTATGGCGTTGCAATATTTCTATTTCTTTTAGATGGAATGGCTCTGAGGACTGTTGTATGGTGGCTTGCATACATACTCATTTGTGTATGTAGTTGATCCCTTCGCCTGCCGATTACGCCGCCCGTTCTTGTCCCGATGTTTGGAAATGGTTAGGACGGCCGAAAGGTCTACCTGTGAGTGGCATTTGGGCCCCACCGTACTATTTTAACCATTTCCGTTCATCCAGGCTTGTAACTAGGAGCGTAATTCACCGAGGTAGTTACATATCATGTCTTTGTTATTTTTGATCTTGCATGCTTTCCGTTGTTAGTAGCTATCTTGGCCAAGTAGATGCTAGCAACTCCAAGAGTTAGTATTTATGCTCGATAGTGGGTTCATGCCTCCGTAACTGGGAAGTGACAGAAATCTCTAAGGTACTAGATGTGTTGTTGCTACTAGGGAGAAAACAACAACCCTTTGTTCATAGAACAATCGTATTGTTTACTTTACACGCAATTCGTAAAGCAATAATCTGTTGCTTGCAACTTAATACTGGAGGGGGTTCGGATGATAACCTGAAGGTGGATTATTAGTCATAGATGCTGTTGGATGGCGGTCTATGTATAATGTTGTAATGCCCAATCGAATCTCAAAGGAGTCAAGATGATTAGTATATGCATGTATTGCTTTCTCGATGTTTGTCAATTGCCCCGCTGTAATTTGTTCACCCAGGATGTTATCTATCTTAAGGAGAGCCACCTCTAGTGAACTATGGACCCCGGTCCTTTCTTTTACATTCAATCTACAAACTGTTTACTGCTTTGTGTTTACTTTCTGCAAACTATTACTTTCTTCTATTCGATACGTTTAATCCTTTGTTTTCAGCAAAACCGGTGAGATTGACAACCTCATCGCAAGTTGGGGGCAAAGTTATGTGGTTGTGTTGTGCAGGTCTCCATGTTGCTGCTGGCACCGACAATGCACCCTGCCAACGTTCAGCTAGCTACACCTTTGGGGTGTTTCCTTGCTCCTACTGGTTCGATTAAACCTTGGTTTCGTACTGAGGGAAAACTTGTTGCTGTGATCATCATACCTTCCTCTTGGGGTTCCCCAACGAGCTCGATATATTTTGGGCCATTAAGCTATTTTTCTGGCACCGTTGTCGGGGAGTCAAGGACATCTTCACAAGGGGAGTCCCTCATAACCAATCTCTTTACTTTGTTATTTTTGTTTTGCTTAGTTTACTTTTGTTTTGTTTGCTTGTTTCTTTATCAAAAACACAAAAAAATTAGTTTTACAAGTTTGCTTTCTTTATCAAAAACACAAAAAAAATGACTACTCTGGAAAACACTAAGTTGTGTGACTTCACTAGCACCAACAACAATGATTTTATGAGCACACCTATTGCTCCACCTGTTCCTGAAGCTACTTTCTTTGAGATAAAACCTGCTTTACTCAAACTTGTTATGAGAGAACAATTTTCTGGTATTGGTAATGAAGATGCTGCTGCCCATCTAAATAACTTTGTTGAACTTTGTGAGATGCAAAAGCATAGGGATATACATGGTGATATTATTAAGCTTAAATTGTTTCCTTTCTCCTTGAGAGGAAAAGCTAAAGAGTGGTTGAATTCCTTAACTAGGAATAGTATTGATTCTTGGACTAAATGCAAAGATACTTTCATTGGAAAATACTATCCTCCTGCTAAGATTATATCTATGAGAAGTGAAATAATGAAGTTTAAACAATCTGATAATGAACATGTTGCTCAAGCTTGGGAAGGAATGAAATCTTTGGTTAAGAATTGTCCCACTCATGGACTGACTGCTTGGATGATCATCCAAACTTTTTATGCAGGATTGAACTATTCTTCAAGGAACCTATTGGATTCTGCTGCTAAAGGTACCTTTATGACCATTACTTTGGGTGCTGCAACAAAGCTTCTGGATAATATGATGGTTAACTATTCTGAATGGCATACTGAAAGAGCTCCACAAGGTAAGAAGGTAAATTCTGTTGAGGAAACCTCCTCCTTGAGTGATAAGATTGATGTTATTATGTATATGCTTGTTAATGGGAAAGCCCATATTGATCCAAATAATGTTCCTTTAGCCTCTTTGGTTGCTCAAGAAGAGCAAGTTGATGTGAACTTTATAAGAAATAACAATTTTAGCAACAATGCCTACAGGAATAATTTTGGTAACAACAATTATAAGCCATGTCCTCCCAACAATGGTAATGCTTATGGAAATTCCTACAACAACAATAGGAGTTCTCCCCCTGAACTTGAAGTTATGCTTAAGGACTTTATTAGTAAACAAACTGCTTTCAATAAAACTATTGAGGAAAAACTCTCTAATGCTGAAAGAAATATAGCATCACTTGCTGAAACTCAAACTTCTTTGAATAAAATGGCTGCTAAACCTGAAACTAATGATAATCCCTTTGCAGCTACTAATGCTATACAAGTAAGAACTGATGAAAATGTTAGACTATTAGCTGAATTACATGCTAAGTGGGAAAGAGAAGATGAGATTGCTAGAAACATTAGTGTTTCTACTATCACCACCACTAGTGTTGAGGCAAGTAATAGTTCTACTACTTTAGATGATAATTTTGATTTTGATCTTGATGGTTGCAATATCTCTGAAGTTATTAAGTTCCTACAAAAGCTTGCAAAAAGTCCTAATGCTAGTGCTATGAATATGGCCTTCACAAAACACATTACTGATGCTCTCGTAAATATTAAAGAAGAAAAGATGAAACATAAAGCTTCTATTCCTATAAAACAAGAATATGGTTGGTAACCCCTCATTAATATGAAAGTGAATGATTTTGATTTCAAAGCTTTATGTGATCTTGATAGTAGTGTTTATATCATGCCTAGAAAGATTTATGATATGCTTGATTTGCCACCACTAGAAGATTGTTATTTGCATGTCCCACTTGATGATAATGCTAAAAAGAAACTCATGGGGAGTATTAATGATGTTCTTATTATGGTTAACAATGCCTATATCCCTGTTGATTTCTATGTTTTGGATGTTTAATACAATGGTTCTTGTCCTATTACTTTGGGAAGACCTTTTCTTAGAACTGTTGGTGCCATTATTGATATGAAAGAAGGCACCATTAAATATCAACTCCCACTCAATAAAGGTTTAGAACACTTCCCTAAGAAGATAGAGAAGATTTATTTTTCCTCTCCTATGAAAACAAAATTTGCTCTTAATGCTTCTTCATTTGAGAACACTTGATTCTTTTTCTTGCTTCTTATGCCTAACTTAAAGACGTTAAAGAAAAATACTTATTGGGAGATAACCCAAAAGTTTTAGATGAGTCTTGGAAGTTATTACTTCCGTAATAACCATTTCTTATCCTTTTTATTTGCTTTTTGTGCCAAGAGTAACCTCTAATGAGAGAGAAGTAATGATTGGGAAAGTTGCTGTCCCGAAACAGATTTCTGTGCTTCACCGTAAAAATTCGTGTACAATCTCTGTACGTCCTTTCGAGGCGTGAAGTTTTGTGCTTCTGCCCCAGGTTGTTATCTAACTTCAGTTAGTTCAACACTTTTGTATTTGAGCAACAGAAGGTCTTCGAAAAAAATCGTCTTTACCTGCTGGTCTGTTTTGACAGATTTCTGTCATTATTTGCATTTGCTTCTTGTTGGTTCCTTTTTTAGTTCTTTTGGGGAATTGAGCTTTTTGAGGGAAGTTATACAGTAGCTAGTGTATTAATGGAAGTTTATTGGTGTTAGAACTGAACCTAAAAGACTTATTATCTTGAATGCACTAATGTTGCTAATAAAGATTGTGTGAAGTTTTGTATGAAGGAAAAATTTCAGGTGTATGGAAGGAATGAGTAATGAGATGAAGGATGGACTAAAGCTCAAGCTTGGGGATGCCACGCGTGTCACCCCAAGAAATATCCAAGAAATACAAGCTTCAAAGCTTGGGGATGCCCAAGGCATCCCCCTCTTCATCAATTAAAATCCCAGGTTTCTTCCAAACGCTTCATTTTTATTGTTTCATGCACAGTTGTGTTGTTCTTGGAGCATCTTCTTTTTCGTTTTCGTTTTGGTTTTTCATTTGCTTTGTTTGATGCATAAATTGGTTGGACCCCCTCTTTCATACATTGGTTTTCAAATAGTTTGGTTTGGTTTGGAAAAGAGTAGGAAAGCTCATGCTTAAGTGGTAAAGAGAGCTTGTTTTTGATTGTGGCCTATGCTTTGTCATGCCATGCTTGATATTGTTTTGGCTTTATGCTTAGTATTCTTTGCTGTAGCATGACTTTTTATAAACAATTGAGATTGCTTAATGTGCCTTGGAAGGATCATGCGTTATTTTAGCATATTAAAGCATAGTATTGTGGTATTCTCCTTTGATGTTTTATTTGGGTTGACTTGGCGCATGCTCACACCATGTTATGACTATCCCAAGTCACCATAGCCTTGATGATCCTTTAGTTTTCAACTTGTAGTATCACTTTATGCTTTGATCAATGATGTTTTGTCGCTCTGCATGATTATGGCCATTATTGCTCTCTTAGTTTGTCGCTCCCAGTCTTTTGCTAGCCTCCACAACCAAGTATGAGTTCCACTCATGCATCCAAATCCCTAAACCAAGTTATTCCAAAGATTCCACCATACCTACCTACTAGCATATGCTATTCCAAGTATATTCATGTTTTTGTTTACCTTCCAAATTAAACTTGTTATGAGAAAACTAGTGATTAAAGCTCTCACGAACTTGATGGCACACTTTACTTTTTTTGCCCTTAATAAACTTGAACCATTGTGTCGTCTATGTTATATATGCTTGCACTTATTTGTTGGGGATTAGCAGAACCATGTTGTCATGGGGAACGCTTTCAACATCGCACTGGTACTTTGTACCTAGTTGATATCATGCTCTTTTGTCTATGGATGTCGTCGGTGTGAAATGAAAGGGGAACTTGTAAGTCCATGGAGTTATGTATATTTGTTAGAGAAACGCCTGGGCCGCTGGTCTAATCCATGCTGACTTGGTGGAAACCTGCAGCGTAACCATAATGAGCTGTCTATGAAGCATTCTTCTTATCCTATATTGAGAAAAAGAGAAAAAGAGAAAAAATGAGATTATGAAAAGAGGAAAGAGAGAAAGAGAGAAAAAAGCACCATATTCCCATGGTAAATAAGAAGATTGCTGAGATGCTTGTTGTTTGCTTGCCTTGTCATTTTGATATGGGGATTCTTCTGTATCATCGGGCAAGGGGTACCCCATTGGCGGTTCTCTATGCTACACATGTACTTACGATGACAAGAACTTACCAGTGACTAAACTTGAGTAGCATGAGGAGCGGCCCTCGTATTCAAGGGACATGATATTTCTAACTTATACTTCATCAAGCATATACACCATAGTTTGTTCACTTTAACCTTCATCACTTCAAGATGCTTATGATAGGGGCAATGAGAGCTGAAAGCTAACAAGTACCATAATTTTTGGAAGCTCTTTATGAAACTTGAATCTCTGCTTCCTTCTATGAAGGCCTTTCTTCCACTTATATATTGAGTCTCCACCTTCTACCTTTATGCACCTACTTTGAGAGCATAGTGGCCATTCTTAGTTCTATGTGCATTGTCCCAAGACTAGTTGATTGATGCATAACTTGATATTGCTTGTTTTAAACTATTTGTATCTAGTCACTCTTATGAACTTTGAAGGTGTCCTATGCATTTATATTTGCTACTCTATGAGGGACAAGCTGAATACTATTATGCTATGTTTTCTTTATGTGAAACAAACAAACGTCTTGCAAAGCATTGTTATTCATGAATCTTTTGTTTGTGCCTCTTCATGTTGCATCATAGTTTCTTTGCTTATTGCTAGAACTTTGTCTTTCATGTTATGATTGAAGTACTATGATCCCAGCTTTGAATGTTTTACAAATACTTTGATCAAGTTTATGATGGTGCATGTCACCTCAAAAATTATTCTTTCTTTTTATCACTTATCTACTCGAGGACGAGCAGGAGTTAAGCTTGGGGATGTTGATACATTGCAAATGTATCTATAATTTTTGATGTTCCATGCTTGGTTTTATCTCCTTTCTTGTGTTTTGTCCACACTTTGGAGTACTTTTCATATGATTTCTTGGACTAACCTATTAACAAGAGCCACAGTGCCAACTGCCTGTTTTCTGCTGTTTTTGGTTCCAGGAAAGTCAGAAAATGAATATTCTTGGAATTGGACGAGACAAAAGCCAAAGTCGCTATTTTTCTGGAAGACATCTAGAGCCAGAATACGAGACGGAGAGGGGCTGGGGCCTGGCCACACCACCTGGCCGCGTGGCCAGGCTTGGCTCGCTCCAGGGGGTGGTGTGGCCGACCCCAGGACCCCCTCGGCCTCTCCTTCCGCCTATAAGATGCCTCCGATACCAAAACCCTAAGTACCCAATCAAAAATCCACGAAAGAGTCTGTAGCCGCCGTCATCTCCATCCCTAGATCGGGAGGGATCTGAAGCTCTTTCCGGCACCCTGCCAGAGAGGGGAATTCACCCTGGAGGCCTTCTTCATCATCATGCAAGCCTCCGGTGTGATGTGTGAGTAGTTCATCTCTAGACTACGGGTCCATGTAGTAGCTAGATGGTTGGTTCTCCTCCTTTGTGCTATCATGTTTAGATCTTGTGAGCTCCGTTCATGATCAAGATCATCTATTTGTAATTCTGCATGTTGTGTTTGCGGGGATTCGATGGATATTGAGATGCTATTTCAGATTGATTATTGATTCTATCATGCCTTTGTTATTTGTGATCTTGCATGCTTTCCGTTGTTAGTAGCTATCTTGGCCAAGTAGATGCTAGCAACTCCAGGAGTTAGTATTTATGCTCGATAGTGGGTTCATGCCTCTGGTAATCTGGGGAAGTGACAAAAATCTCTAAGGTACTAGATGTGCTGTTGCTACTAGGGAGAAAACAATAATCCTTTGTTCATAGAACAATCGTATTGTTTACTTTACATAATTGTAGCAATAATCTGTTGCTTGCAACTTAATACTGGAGGGGGTTCGGATGATAACCTGAAGGTGGATTATTAGTCATAGATGCACTTGGATGGCGGTCTATGTATAATGTTGTAATGCCCAATCGAATCTCAAAGGAGTCAAGATGATTAGTATATGCATGTATTGCTTTCTTGATGTTTTTCAATTGCCCATTGTAATTTGTTCACCCAAAGATGTTATCTATCTTAAGGAGAGCCACCTCTAGTGAACTATGGACCCCGGTCCTTTCTTTTACATTCAATCTACAAACTGTTTACTGCTTTGTGTTTACTTTCTGCAAACTATTACTTTCTTCCATTCAATACGTTTAATCCTTTGTTTTCAGCAAAACTGGTGAGATTGACAACCTCATTGCATGTTGGGGGAAAAGTTATGTGGTTGTGTTGTGCAGGTCTCCATGTTGCTGCTGGCACCGACAGTGCACCCTGCCAACGTTCAGCTAGCTACACCTTTGGGGTGTTTCCTTGCTCCTACTGGTTCGATTAAACCTTGGTTTCGTACTGAGGGAAAACTTGCTGCTGTGCTCATTATACCTTCCTCTTGGGGTTCCCCAACGAGCTCGATATATTTTGGGTCATTAGGAACACAATTAACAATATCTTTATATGTCTTAGGATAGTTGGTCCATTTCTTTTTAGGAATTTCAATATAAGAGGCAAAAGCCTTAAAATAATTTGCAATACTTTGAGAATCAAGACCATAAGCATTACTAATATTATGAAAGTCATCAGTTCCCATAAAAGATTTAATGCATTCATAATCATAATTTATACTTGACTTTCTTCCTTTGTCATTCTCCCATGCTTCAGCATTGTCTTGAATATGGTCTAGAAGATCCCATTTAGCTTCTTCTTCCATACGTGTAAATGATCCAGAGCAAGAAAAAAAGCATCCAATAGACCCTTATGATGAAGAGAAAGCCTTGCATAAAAGTTATCGATAATAATATTATTAGGGAGCTCATGAGTAGGACATTTGAGCATTAGTGACTTCAATATCCCCCAAGCTTGACTTGTACTCTCTCCATCACGAGGCCAAAAGTTATATATTTGATTCCGATCTTTATGAATCTCACTAGGAGGATAAAATTTGGAATAAAAGAGAGGTACAATTTCCTCCCATTCAAGAGTCTGGCCATTCTTTAGCAGCTTATACCATTCCTCAGCTCTTCCTTTCAGTGATACAGAGAATAGCTTTTTCTTAACTTGATCTGTTGTAATATCTGCACACTTAAACAACACGCATAATTCATGTATAAAAAGCAAATGATCACTGGGATGGACAGTTCCATCTCCAAAATAGTAGTTATCCATAACATGATCATCAATTCTTGTAGGCATCTTAAAAGTATCATTTTCAGCAGGTGGAGGTTCATCTACTACCTTAGCAGTGGTAGCAACATTACGAAATAAGAAACTAAGTGAATTATCCATATTGAGAATAAAGTAACAAGCAGAAATAAACAATACTCATAGCAGAAGTTTCCTTCACCAGTTCCACTCTCCAATAGCGCTTCACTCCCTGGCAACGGCACCAGAAAATAGTCTTGATGACCCAAAAGTATAGGGGGTGTATCATAGTATTTTCGATAAGTAAGAGTGTCGAACCAACGAGGAGCAGAAGGTGTTGACAAGTGGCTTGGATAAGGAATTCTCTGTAAATACTTAGCAAACGGATTTTTAGGGTTTTTTGATAATGCAGATAAATAAAGTACGAGTAAATAAAATACAATAATAATAATTGCAGCAAGTGGCCTAATCCTTTCTTTAGCAAAGGACAAACAAGTTGTATTACTTAAGATAACCAAACATTCTCGAGGACACATGGGAATACTGTCAAGTGCTTTCGCTTCATACAATTGATTAATCTTCTTTGATTCGATAAGTGTTGTGTGGGTGAACCTGTGCTAATATACTGACCTTCCTAGGACTAATACATACTTGTGATTATACCCCTTGCAAGCATCCACAACTACAAGAATGTAATTAAGATAGAAACTTAACCACAACCTTAAACTCTGAGATCCTACACTCCCTTGTGCAAAGGTTTCCTAATGGGGTTCAGGTTTCTGTCACTCCGACAACCCCTACGATTAGTAGCCAAATACACAATGCATTCCCCTAGGCCCATAAAGGTGAAGTATTATGTAGTCGACGTTCATATGACACCACTAGAAGAATAACACCATAACTTAATTATCAAACCATTGAATCTTTCTCAACACAATTCCACTACTAACAACATGACTTATCCCATGTCCTCAAGAACTAAACGAACTACTCACGAGACATCATATGGATCAAGATCAGAGATGAAATAATGATAAGTAACAATTTGAACATAACAATAATTCAATGGTTCCACTCAATAACATCAAGTACAACAAGTAATCAACACTGGGAAAGTTTCCCCTAAGAACTATGCAAGATTCAACCCAATTGTTATAGCGGTACGGAGTGGTGATGATGGTGCTGGTGGAGATGATGGTGAAGATGATGATGATGATCCTGATGAAGTCTAGCTTGATGATGGTGTTGATGGCGACGATCTCACCTCTTCGGGAAGGAATTTCTCCTGCAGATTTCTGCCTACTGGAGAGCTCTTTCTCTCTCTACAGTTTTCCGCCCCGCAGAGGCGGTGGAATCTTTCTGTGGTTGCTCCCTGAGTCTTAGGGTTTCGAGGGGCTTATATGCGTTAGAGGGCGATGCCAGAGGTGGGCCAGGGTGGACACACCACCTGGTGGCGCGGCCAGGGCTGGCCCACGCCAGGGGGTGGTGTGGGCCCCCTGTGGCCCATCTCCACTCCTCCTTCTGGCTTCCTTCGTCTTCTGGAAAAATAGGAATTTCCGTATATTTTCTGGGATTTTCTTATCTTCGCCAATTTTGCCTCCAAACGACGCTTTTTCCATCAGAATCCTGGCTCTGGTGGTTCATCCTCCCACAATCATCAATCATGCAAAAATAGATGAAATAACAGAAGTACCATCTCTTAATATGAAATATATCAATGAATAACAGTGAATTAGGATATAGAATGGTGATGCAAAATGGACATATCAACGACCCAAACGGTCTGAAAGCATGTGAACTGATCTGCACGCATCAGTATCGCTCCGCGTGGACTGGCGGACAGATGCTCGCTAGCCCAGTGGGGCGATCCATCCAGACTGACTCGCACGGACCTACCCAACCATGCACCAGATTTAGGCCATGGTTGCGTTGGCCCGGACAGCGCGCTTGTCCTCCCACACCCTCCCTTCACCTTGGTGCTCCCTCCCGCTAGTGGCACACAAACCACTCCACTCACTCCTCCAAAAACCCTCTCCCAAATTTCCACTAGTGGGAGCAGGAGTAGAGGCGATGAATCCCACTGCCACGACCGATGTTGCACCCTCCGATGGTCCCGTCGCCAAGAAGCACGACCGGCCGAAGAAGCCATCCAAGGATATGACGGTGTACAAGTGGAAAGTTGAGTCAGAGAAGCACGCTAGCCGGCGGGGAGCCATGAAAACTTCAGTCATCGCTGCCAAGCTCGACATGGAGCACAGGGAGGAGAACGAGCGCATACTCGCCACACAGGACAGTGCCAATGCTGACGAGCTGGCAGGAAAAGACGCCAAGTAGGTCGCCATCCTCATGAAGCAGGCGACACTAACCATTGCTTTTGATGGCATTGTCGTTGTTCCGGCCTGGCCATGGCCGACGCATCCACTACCAGCTCTGTCATTTCCACGCTGAGGGGCCGGCAACCAGTTCAGAGCTAGGATGCCAGGCCCACACACACTGTCGCTTGACGTCTAAAGGAGGAATGTGGTCGCAGACTCCCGGTTCATCTGTCCCTACATGACATCGTCGGAGATGGAAGAGCTTGCCATCAACCTCAACTGCACTCCCACAGTCGCCCGACACAACCCCGGAGGCGTCGAAGAAGCGGCTGGCCATCTCCGCCGCGGACATGCTGGTGCCAGTCAACCTGTTCGATGGAATGGCCAACCAATAGCCATTCGCCAATGACGCGATATGGTTGCGACATTTCTTCGTCAGTGCTAGTAGCATGCGCCCACCACTTTATCATGGCCAATTTGTGTGTAGGATTTCATGGCCAACAATGGCGAGGACGTCATGCACGACATGATCAATGAGGGTGGCAATAACTATGGCGAGGATGAAGAGACCCAACAAGAGACTCAACAAGATTCCTACAATATTGAGGATATGGCATTATTTGGAAATGATGGAACTCCCATGAGTGAGGGGGTCACGTCCACGTCGTTGGCCGCTACACTTGCAGTGTTACTTGCTGACGGCAAGAAGTTGAGCCAACAAACCGCGAGCTACACCACCGATGAGGACAAGATCCTATGCCAGGCTTGGATGGAGATTTCACAAGATGCACTATGTGGCGCTGAGCAAAAGGGCTTTGCCTATTGGAAAAGGGTGGGCAAGTTCTTCCATGAGCATAGGAAGTTCGAGAAAAACGCCTTCTATAGCGATTGAAATGATCTCTCCCTCTCCAAGCGATGGGGAACCATCCATGCCGAGTGTAGCAAGTTCCAAGTCTCGTACGAGATGGTGACGAAAAGGCCAATAAACGGCATGTTGTCGGTTGACATGGTAAAACCTCTTCCTCTCTTTGTCGATGTGTTGCATATGCATTGAGCCATTGTTGGCATCCATATGTGTAGGTCATGAAAGTAATGGAGCACTTCAAGAAGGTGAATGACAACAAGGCCTTCATGTTGACCCATTGTTGGGGGTTGATCAAGGACACCAAAAAATGGGAGCTTACCTATGGCCTTTGGAAAGAACTTGATGCGAAGAAGAAGGGCAAGGGCAATGCTTCGACGGGTGGCATCGTTGACCTAGAAGACGACAATGATGAATGTGTTGGCAACCCTTTAGGCGATAGGACTGCCGCCCGTGCCCGCCGGCCTAGAGGCCACAAGGCTATGAAGGCCGACATCGCCCGCCAGACTGGGTCCTTTGCCTTCTAGAAGGCCTTGAGGAAGCTCCTAGGGACGAAGGAAGATGCCATCACCGAGAGGTAAGAGAGGCAGCTCAAAGAGAAAGAGGCCACCACCAAGACCTTTTTCGAGCTCTAGACGAGGTATATTGAGGTGGAGGAGGCCAACGCCAAGGCTAGGCTAATGGAGATTGAGACCAAGGCAAAGGCCATGGAGGATGAAGCCAAGGCCAAGGAGGCCGAGGCTAGGTCTAGGGTGTTAGAGGTAGAGGCTAAGGCCAAGGAGGCCTAAGCCAAGATCATGGCCGGAGGGAATGCCATGCTCACCGACCCGATCGCAGGGCTTGGGGAGAGGAAGCAGAACATCATCCGAGATCGTGATGCTTGAATGGGAATGGCGACGGTGAATGCCACTTTTGGGGACTTGCCACTTTTTGAACATAGTGTATGATATTGCCCTTGTACATTCCATTCAACTGGCCACTTGTTTGGCGATGCCCAAAGTCAATGGCATACGCCTGCCATATTATTTGCTTGTCAATTTGTCTATTTATATACATATTTGAGCTAATTGGCAAAGGATTGGCCATCGATGGTGTTAACAACTAGATGGGTCGCGTTGTTGGACGCGGCTAGCCGGATAGGCCAGCCATGACCTAAGGCCAACTCCAACGTCCCCCCACAAACGGACCCCGCGAGTCTGACCCTGTCCTCCCGGACCGAGGCCACAGCCCAATGCGCACCCGTAAAGCGAGAGACATCCCCAAACCCGTCCGTTTCGGCACAAACCGGGCCGAAAGTTGAGCCCGGTTTGTGGGGGCTCGGACTGCCCGCGCGTCTGGGTGGTGTCCTGCACTTCCACACCCCTGGCCTTCTCGTCAGGCACACACTCACGTCCCACCCCCTGTTTCCCCACCTTCCCTTCTCCCACCCCCGCCTCCACTGTGACACCCTCCCTTCTGGAAGGCCGCCGCCGGAGTCTGTTGCCTCCTCCTGAAGGCCACCTTCCCTCCTCGCGGCCGTTGAATCCTCTTTGCCATTGAGAAGCCTCCAGTACTCGAAGATCTTGCTATCCTTGGGCGTCAAGCTCGACCTTCTCCTAGGCCGCACTCCACCTGTTCGAGCATTTGCCTCGGCGTGCAGGTTCTATATTCTACCACCTTCGCCTCGTCCTTGTCCTAGTCCTACTAGTCCTAGAGCTCATTCGTATCACCATGCAGACCATGGACGATAGTAGGGACGAGTTCTTCAAGAAATATGTCATGTCGTCCTCCGAAGAGTCCGACGATGACAATGAACTTTTGCTCGCCACGGCCATGCTCCCCCATAAGCACAATGAGGGGACGAAGCGAACATGCTGTGTCTCGATCAAGGGCCGATCGGCATCGCTGGAACATGGCCAAGTCGCCAGCCACAAGATGATGTCGAGTAAGGTGTTTATGCGTATTCTTCACTCCTCCGAAGAGTCCGACGATTACTTCCACCGCACTAGGCCTTTGTACCCTCCTAAACTTTTTCGGCGGCGCTTTCGGATGTCGAGTAAGGTGTTCATGCGTATTCTTCACGAAGTGAGGGATCATGACGATTACTTCTCTTTGAAGAAAGATGCGACCGGTAAGCTCGGCTTTACCTCCTACCAAAAACGCACCGCAGCTATTCGCATGCTTGCTTATGGAGTAGCCGCTGATTGTGTTGATGAGTACTTGCGCATGAGCAAATCTAGTTGTCTGGAAGCAATGTATAAGTTCTACAAAGCTGCGGTGACCGTTTTTGGTGAAGAATTCCTGAGGCCACCCAATGCAGAGAACCCTCGCCGGCTCTTGGCCTTCAATGCAACTAGAGGGTTTCCAGGAATGATTAGAAGCATAGATTGTATGCACTGGGAGAGGAAGAACTGTCTGTTTGCCTGGCAGGGCAATATAAAGGACATGCGAAGGGGTGCACAATTATACTTGAGGCCATTGCATCTCATGATCTTTGAATTTGGCACTCTTTCTTTGGTATGACTCGTTTCCACAATGACATCTGTGTTGTTTAGAGGTCCAGTGTGTTTTCTAGACTTACAAAAGGCACCGCTCCCCGTGTGAATTATCAGGTGCGAGGCCACACCTACAACAAGGCATATTACCTGGCAGATGGTATCTATCCTGCTTGGTCTACCTTGGTGAAGACCATACGCAACCCCACCGAAGAGAAGCATAAGAGGTTTGCCAAGGAGCAGGAAGCCGCAAGAAAGGATGTGGAGTAAGCCTTTGGTGTGCTCCGATCCCGTTGGGCTATAGTGCGGCACCCTGCTAGAACTTGGAGCAAAGACACAATGTGGGAAGTGATGACGGCTTGTGTGGTCATGCACAATATGATCGTCGAAGATGAGCGTGATAAAAGCATCTATGACCAAGACTGGAAATTCAAGGAGAATTGGTTAAACCTGCACCAGATCCGCCACCTAGTTTTGAGAAATTCTTGCAGGTGCATCATGAGATTCGAGATCAGGCTACTCACAACCAACTCCAGAATGATTTGGTTAATCATATATGGGAATTTGCTAGAAACCAACCGATAGAACAGCCGAATAACTAGCTTCTGCCTCCTGTTTATTGAATTTTAATTTTATTTATTTTGATACTATAAACTTGATTTGGACCATGTACTCTATTTGTTGTAAACTATCTATTTTAATTTAAATTGCAGACCTATTTTGGTTTATATAAATTTATGTATCTCTAAAAACATTTCTAGAAAAAAATGGGGGAGGGACACCGTTGGGTGCACCGGCCATGGCAGACCGGACATGGCCCTGAGGCCTATCCACCCCGCCACGCAAAGGACCGAAACGGTCAGAAAGTCTGTCCATTTTGCGAGGGCATTAGAGTTGGCCTAAATCCCCAGTGGTCTGACCCAAACGGACTGAAAATTACGTTTTGGGTCGGCCCAGGCAGATACCTAAGGTTGGTCCTAGTGGAAGTATCATAGCTAGTATCATGCATGCCATATTGGCTAAAATCTGATATGGCACAACAATAATGAAGAAATATATGATTAGAGTATCATAGGTAAATACCGTATCATAGCATATAAAATTAGAAAATCCTTATGCAAATAAATCTTGTACACAATTTTGCATTGAGATTCTATAAATTATCAAATATAATACTAGTACATAGTATCATATGATATAATACACTATCAAGATAGTATCATATATTAGTACTCCCTCCGACCCATATTAATTGACTCGAATTTGTCTAGATCCGAATATAGATAAATCTAAGTTATGGGTAGAAGGGAATATCATATTCACGATACTACTAGCATGACCAGACTAATGGAACGCGGCGGGAACAGAGTTTGACTTGGCCCGGTGATCCATCGGTAGCACGCCGCTCCACGGCCAGCCTACACGCGTCCGCTACTTTCTGTACTAGCGAAAAGGTGTTCACACACCAGGGTCGGACCCGTTTCACATCAATCTTCCCCAGCACTCCAAGAGCATGTTGACACACGATAAATTGAGAAGCAGGTTTCCATTATCTTTTTCTTACGATAAAGATGAGATGAGGGTCTATGTACAGATGAAACCCAGAAGGATAAAAGAACAAAGGGTAAAAAATCTACTACAGTAGTCGAAAATCTGCTATCCTAGCCGGCTAATCCATTTGTACAGAGGCGTGCCAGAAGTCAACAGCCTGTTACCACCAAACACCAACGGCACGGGGAACGAACGAAGGAAGCAAAGCAACCAGGCAAAAACAGGGGACGGACTACTCTTCGATTCCAATCTAGCTACGACGACCAATCGAGCCCGGCGGCCGGCGTTGCGTCGTCGTCGATCGGCCGGTCGGCGCCCAGTCAGTAGGAGTAGGCGGTCCTGTGCACGGAGCGGTCGCGGAGCATGCCGCGGTACAGCGCCTCCCGGTTCGCCGGCATCCGGTGGTCCGTGGTCTCCACGGCGCTTCCCCTGCACGTCGGCTCGGGCGCCGGCGAGAGCGTCGATGAAGACGACGACGACGACGACCTGGTCGCGGGGGCGGCGCCCTCATTGTCCACGACGCCCTCCGCGAAGCGCACCCGCTTCTCCCCCTTCCGCCCCGGCTTCTTCCCCACGCGCGGCCGCTTCTCTGTCCACCCCCAAGAATCCAAGAAAAAGCTCCGTCAGGAATCCCGTGCAGAAACAAGGAGGAGAAGAATCGTGCGCATCAAGAACCGTCACGCTCACGCCGCGCGATCAACAGGAAGCGACAACGTACCCGAGGAGGAGAGGCACGGGCGAAGCGACGCGGGCTCGTCCGAAGCAGCGGCGTCGTCGTCGCCGTCGAGGGCGGGCTTGGCGAAGCGGCGGAGGGAGAAGAGGACGAGGGAGCCGGAGAGCGCCATGGCGGTGGCCGCGGCGAGCGCGCCCATCGAGGCCGCCGACGACGAGGAGGAGGACATGGTGGTGGTGGGTGGGCGCTGTGGGAGGCTGGCTGGCAGGTGGCTGACTTGACTCCTTTGAGAGAGTCCTCGTTGGCTTCGGGTTCGGTGATGGTCTGGTTGGAGCGCCGGGGGCGGCAGCGCTGCTATATAGGGGGAGGAGAGGGACTTGTGCGGCGGATGGGTCGCGCGGTGTCTGGACTCAATGCAACAGCCTACTCCGTTTCGAATTCGCACGCCTGCTGCTGCGTTTCTTTTCCTCTTCGGCACGATTTGTGTGGACGCGGTACGGTACAATGGAATACTACGTGTCCTTCCAGATAACAAACGGAACCGAGTACAGTCAAACGTAGAAGTAGCAAACTTTTAACTACGCATGGATATTACTTAAATTCAGTTAACATGGATTGACAGGGTTCAAATGATACAACGAGATTTTGTCACCGCATTATTTTCGTAATATAAAAGTGTAGGTGGTTCAACTTGTGTGACGTGCACGATGCAAATTAAAAGAAGCTTTCGCTGAACTTTCCTTGAAAATGTACACGACCTTCTGGGTTTTGAAGAGAGGTTGGCCAGGTTGAATAGGTGATAAATCACTACATGACCTTACTCCTGGCTTTCATGTTTCTCCTCGAAACAGGCATACGCCCAGCTATATAAATATAGCAACCATAGGTGAGATCGCTGCTGGTCCAGACAGCACAATGCCCAAAGACAAAACAACACAAAAGAAGAAGAACAAAAAAAAGCCGACAATAGTGGCTCGACAAAAACGAGGACGACCCGCGACCGTTGCGCCCCCAGCTAAGTACTACCACAAGCCTAGCACTCCGAAGCGCCGCGCACCAAGCAACACCTCCAAGAAGGGGACGACGATGGCGACGTTGTTGCCCGGACTAGTCCTAGGGTTTCCCCCGGTGCGCTGCGAGAGGTGGGGAAGAGGTACACCCGACGCCCTTCAGGAAGGACGATGGCACCCGTAGGTGTCACCGCGTCGGTGTCACGAAGACAGGGATTTCTCCCGACCCCTCAAAAAAAAACACTCTCGAACGCTGCGAAGTGCTCCACCATGCTCGCCGCCCGCCAACGCACGCCACCACGCTCCGAGAGGCTTTCATGTTTCTCCTCTCGCTTATTCTCATGTTTCTCCTCTCGCTTATTCTTTCATGAGGGGGTCCTCGAGGCGTGCGGAAGAGAGGGGTGTGAGACATACGGTGTTCCGGGACGGTGAGCACACAAGTTTACCCAGGTTCAAATCCGCCGGCTTTGGACGGATTCTACTCCTGCTAGCAATCCAGTAATACGGCATAGCCGTAATATGGGTTACAAGGGTTTTGCCTGTGCGAGTTGAGATTGTAGACTATTGAGGTGTGCCCTAAAGGCTCTCCCTAGGATGGCTTATATAGATATCCGGCCTAGGGTTTATAGGAGAGATCTATCCGGCTACGACTAAGAGTCGGTTACAGAGTACATCTTGAACTACAAGTAACACTATAGGCCTAAGTCGGTAAGTCTTCTGGGCCTTCCCGTAGCCGGATTGGACTCCGTCTTTTCTCCCTGACTGGGCCGCCCGTGAAGCAAAGCTCTAATCCGAAGTGGGCCACCCTAGTCAGCGAGGAATTGTGAGGATACCCGGAAAGTATATCCCCAACACTTTGAACTCCTCTCTTCCAAGCGGGTCGCCGGTTCCGCCTCTCATTCCCTTCTCCATTGGCTCCATAGGCCAGAGTGGAGAGGGGGGCTCGACCTCCCTTCCCCTATGTGTATAACCAAATAATCTCTAGGATCTCACTGAATCGGTCTAGTACGTGTGTCTCAGCTTTCCCTTTCCAGTAAATCAATGCTTCTCTCATTTCAGTTCGTCGGGTTCACTCATCCAAATCGTCCAATTTCGGCATTGGTTTCATAGAGGTTCACTTGTACTCCCCCGCTTGTTTTGAGGGAGAGGATTTGGGGAAGGAGCATGTGTTCTTGTTATTCTTGCCTCCTCTTTGTTTATATTTGGCCAATGTTGTCACTGCTACATCTATGAGTTAGAGGAAGAACCTTGTCCACTAGATGCATTTGGAGGGGGGAGTTCTGGCCCAGGTTTGGGCCTTTGTGAGTTGCATTTTGCCGGTGGGTGTGTGATCCCCAGTCTTCTTCTTCTCCAGCATCAGGGTAGATACTAGGAAAATCGAGAGTAGGTGATGTGTGTCTTTTTTTTCGTTGCTATTTCAAGAAACCAAAACATGAAGTTCTTATGATGTTGTGGCTTCGGTGTTTTTCTCTTCCCAGTTTGGAGGAACCAAATCCCCCTTCCTAGTAGTGTTGGCGGCAACTGACATGGGGTCTCCACGGAAATGCCCATACTTTATGGACTTGGGTTTATCGGGAAGAAGGTATGCACTAGAGACTTCGTCGGCTAACATACAAACAATGGGGATGCGAGTTTACACAGGTTCACGCTCCTAGAGGGAAAACCCTACTCCTTCTTGTATGTTCTTGATTGAATTCGATGAGGATTACAAGTTGTCGAGATGACTGTGATTGCGCAGATTGGATCTAGCGTGTTTGCGGTGAGAGTTTTGATGCCCTCCTCGGAGGCTCCTCTCTTATATGGGGAGGCTAGGTATCGAGTACCGTCCGAGTCGGTTACAAGTTGAAGTCTATGTCTAAGCTTTCCTAGTTTAGAACCTTCTTCTTGCTTGCCACGCCATGAGTTGATGTCGTTATGGGCTTCGTATCACCCGAATCTTCATGGGTTTCAGGGATCTTAGTAGACCATCGTGTTGTCTTACAGCTGGGCCAGACCATATAGACCAAGGGCGAGTACCCGTTGGGCATACCTATATCAGTAGCCCCCGGGTGTCCAGTCGAATTCTGGATTCGCGTGGAGACTTAGAAGTCCTGAGTCTTGTATTGCATAGTCGGAGCCGACAATTGTATAAGGTGCACAGACTGACGCAAAATTTCATCATATCAAGATTTTTTTAACTTTATAATAGTTCATAGGGTTGTTGGTTAGCGTGTCTTGTACTCTCGACAGATCGGGACCAATTAATTGCTCAAGGGAAAAAACAAAGCTACCTACTCAGATTCGAGTCCTGAGACTCGAATCCAGTATAAGATAGGGTAATTCAACTCATGCCACGGAGGACTTACTGAGCCAAATTCTAGTCGATGAGTATGTACCCAACACGTCCGCCGGAATTTTCTTCACACTGTAGGCATGAAATTTAACTAGTAGAGCGCAGTGGATGCGATTGCCAGGCTAGCACATTGGATTTGTAGGTCTTATCTTTGCGACACAGTCGTAGCATCCGAACATGTTCTCGCAACAGATGCGATCTGGGTAGTCGAGGAGACATTTCTCCTGGACTCGACATGTAAGAAAATGACTACCACTACTAGGAAAACTCTTATCTGTGGTGCATGTATTTTCACATTTTGTGGCACATATGGGATGCGCCACTGTTACCACGCCACTAAATTATAATTCGGTGGCACTGATGACTGCAAGTGCACAAATCGTTTGTAGCTAGTTTTGAAATAAAGATATCGATCCCACAGGGAGAAGGAGTCTGAAGTATAATAACTCTTTGAACTAAATATTGAAATAGTAATGCTAAATAACGTTCTAAGTAACAAGATAAAATGCGAGTTTTGTGTAAAAGATATTTTTGGGTTTTCAAATAAGAGAACAATAAGTAAACTAAAGCTGTAAGTAAAGAAGAGCATGCAAGTATGATTACGAAAGTCTGCAAGATGATGGAAAGAGTTCTCGGAGAGTAGTGGATCCACCGCTAGTAATTAGAAAGAGTGATTAAAATTATTATAATGAATAAGACCATTTATGATATGTGTAGGAGGAGCTCCATATATGGACGAATAGGAAGCAATCACTACACACAACATCCGTCATAACCAAAGCAGACAGCAATCGATATCAATCGAATTATTGCGCTATTAAGGGACTTTACCCCGTAGGATGTATCCCATGGCATGGACAATGTTCCGTGAGTTCTCCTCGGTTTCCAAGTTGATACGTAAGGAATGACAACAGCTTTATAGTTACCGTAAGTGCTATCATCCCTCCGTCTACCAACAAGTAGTTCCCCCCATCTAGTCCTCAGTGAGGCAAATATTGAGTGGCGCGCTTCACCCAACATCAAGATGAAGGAAATCTAACACATACACATAATGAACAATATGACATAATAATCTTTATCTCAATTCAATCTCATACTAGGGTTTATCCATCTCCCCAAGAACAAAGGAAACTACTCAGACATGAGGGCAATCAACATCATGGATAGAATATGGATGAAATATGATGATACAATTGAAGACAAGTGCAAATCCAAGATTCAATCTAGAATTAAAACAAGTAACCAAAGGGGATCGATGATGGAGACGTTGTTGATGAAGATGATGATGTAGATCGATGTGGAGGCCTTCAAGATCCTAGTCCCTTCTTATCTTGTGTGATGGTGATGGTGTAGATCTGATTGGAGGCGGCTGTGGCGGTGGTACGGTGGCAGGGCTATACCATGGTGGAGGATATGGCTTGGTGACTATCTCTTGGGTCCTCCCTCCTTTATATAGGCCTTAGGGGTACCCTAGGGTTTCCTCAATACCATCATATGACTTAGGGAAGGTTCTGGAGCTTCTTTGGGGCAAAATCCCATAGTTTGCAACCTTTTTACCAACTATACGGCCAAACTATATGGTGGAAATTTTTAGTTCTGGCCGTATAGTTGGTCGTCAAACCTTCGGGTTCCGCAGTGTTTTGACCGCCATTTCTTCATACAAACTCCGATTTGGGTGTTCTTGGGCTCGTTGAGTTCGTCTCGTCGAGGGCTACAACCCCATGGTATTGGATATTTATTTTGAGAAGTTGGAAACTTTCACTTTTCCAACCTCTCAAATGGGTAAGTCTGGTCCCTGCAGCTCCTCCATAATATGCTCTCTTTGTTCCTTTTTATCCATAATCTTCACCAACACCTAAACACATGTCATAGACAAGGAAAGTGTTAAAATTATACCTAAACTACTAAATGTGCAAAGCTCATATGAAAGTAAATGAGAACTAGAAGTCATGCATATAAGGCATAGCTATAGCTGGAAGAAACATGATATGAGAGATAAATGGCACATTTTATATGGCAAAAAGAGGTGGTATTTCACAGCCATCAACTTCCCCAAGCTAGACCTTGCTCGTCCTCGAGCAGGAAGGGTCAATAATAAATTAATGGTTGTGAAATATCTTATCATTGGAAATCAATGCCTTGCATCCTTATTTCTTCTACAAGCTCGAAGAGAGAAAACATGTATTAATACAAGGCAACACAAGCTCAGTTATAAAGACCACTAAAGATTCATCAAAACTTATATGCTCCATGTCAACAGTGAATCTACTTGCAAAAAAACTTGTGATCCTCTTATTGCACCTTTTGTATAACTTTTCATATCATAATTTTTTATGAGGCAAAAATTAGTCACAAATAGATGTCAAGCATAAATAGGAATAAAGTTTATCGATTCTACCCAATCATGCCATTTAGTTAAGGCTCTCAAGTGCAAACATCAGTTATTGAGTTTCAAAAAGTTTATCTCTTAGTAACGAGATTTATGCCAAAAGGAAATGCGAGAACATATCAAAAGAAGCATAGCATTAGAGTGTCTCTTTTGGTCATCCACATCAATGAATCGTGGCTATCAAACACTCATTTTATATTCTTTGTCTTTCTAAAACTTCAGTTCATCAGTAATGAGATCATGCCAAAACTTAGTGTGTTTAATCAGACTGTGTAGGCTAAGAATGGATACTCATGACCATTACCAAGGTTTCCCTTTTCGATATAATGATTTATGATACATTGCAAATGTATCTATAATTTTTTATGCTCCATGCTTGGTTTTATATCCTTTCTTGTGTTTTGTCCACACTTTGGAGTACTTTTCATATGATTTCTTGGACTAACCTATTAACAAGAGCCACAGTGCATTACTGCTTTTCTGCTGTTTTTGGTTCTAGGAAAGTCAGAAAATGAATATTCTCGGAATTGGACGGGACAAAAGCCAAAGTGCCTATTTTTCCAGAAGACTCCAGGAGCCAGAATACGAGATGGAGGAGGGCCAGGGGCTGGCCACACCCCCCAGGCGCGGGCTGGGCCTGGCCGCGCCAGGGCATGGTGTGGGCCCCCTAGGCACCCCCTCGGTCTCCCTCTTCGCCTATAAGAAGCCTTCTGACCTAAAAACTTTGGGGGGTTCGACGTTTTTCCAGAAGGAATTCCGCTCCACCTCCACCACCAGATTCCACAAACACGTAAACTCCGTTCGGCACTCGGGATGGGGAATTGGAGGAGATCATCGCCATCATCATCACCATCGCTTCTCCATCGACCATCCATGTTTCCCCATCTATGAATGAGTAATCCCCCGTTGTAGGCTATGGGGATGGTAGGGATTGGATGAGATGGTTCATGTAATGGCATCAGATTGTTAGGGCATGGTGCCTAGTATCTTTTATTAGTGCTTTACGACTTTGTTGCGACTTATTGTGCTTAATGCTTGTCACTAGGGCCCGAGTGCCATGATTTCAGATCTGAACATGTTATTGATTCATTATGATAGTATTGTTTTGGGTCTTATCTGCAAGTTGTATACACACGTCGTTGTCCGGAACCTATGGCCCCGAAGTGACAGAAATCGGGATAACCGAAAGGGAAAGGCTTTGATGTGAGGATCGCATGTGTGTACAGAGTGTTAATGCTTTGCTCCGGTGCTCTATTAAAAGGAGCACCTTAATTGCCAGTAGTTCCCTAGAGGCCCCGGTGCAAACGGGCTGGCAGGACAAAAGATGTTGTGCAAGTTCTCATTGCAAGCACGTATGACTATATATGGAACACATGCCTAGGATTGTCTAGTACTTGGGTGCTTTATCTTATTTATCTGCAATTGCCCTATGTTCTGATTGCTATGTGAATTGTCTTTTTCATGCAACACCCGTCCATCCATCCCTATGCCTACCGCATTCGAATCCCACTGTTTACTGCTTTTGTTACTACTGTCTTTGCTTTACTACTGCTGTTACTTTGCTATTCCTACTACAAAACTCATATTGATAAACTGTTGTGAGCAAGATTGTTTCAGGTGCAGCTGAATTGACAACTCACTTGTTAAGGCTGATAAATATTCTTTGGCTCCTTGTGTCGAATCAATAAATTGGGTTTCACTTCCTCGAAAATACCGCGATACACCCCTATACTTGTAGGTCATCAAGACTATTTTCCGGCGCTGTCGGGAGCATAGCTTTATTTATCAAGTCCACTTGGATTCATTATTGTTCAAGCTAAGTTTATTTTCTCCTTGTTTGCTTGTTTCTTTATCAAAAATACAAAAAAAAGTAGTTCCTTCTCTAGTTGTTATTTTCGTTGGACTGTTATTGTCTTGTCTTATCATGCTTGTTGTCAATGGTTGGTTTCTTTGAAACTGAAGCTTATTGGCAAGGTGGGTTCACGGAAGATCAAAATTATTATTATAAGGAACACCACTTGTCACAAAAAGGGAAACACTTATGGGAACAAATTGATAGTTTGTATACCATGGCTAGAAACGTGTGCTCTACTTATAATGTTACTTATTGCTGTGATGAATCTCGTTGCAGAAAGAGGTATAAACACCTCCCTTTTCAATGTGAGTATAATGATAATGATACCATATCTTCTTATGCTAAAGGAATTTATGACTTTTATGATGCGGAACAAATTGAAGAATTTATTGCTTGGAAGGGTGCTTTTGAACTTGCTAGTTTGCTTGAAAATATTGATGATTCACCTTATAAGTATGAGGTTTATGGTATACTTAAATTTTGCTTTGATAATTACAAGGATGAAAATGGCCCTATTCTTGAGTATTTTAATAGATGCTCTCCACAAATGGAAGAGACTAATGCCTTGCAGGATCCTATGGAAGAAGAAATTGATGAACCTGAAATCTCATTAGATGAAAAAGAGGAGGAGAGTGATGAACAAAAGGAGGAAGAATGGATTAGCTACCCATGCCTACCTTCTAATGAGAGTAACTCTTTATCCCTTACATTATTTGATTGTCCTCCATGCTTACTAAAGGAGGATGAATGTTATGTTCCCGAGGTTTCTTTTGAAAGTGTTTATAATAAAGCTCTAGTGCTTGTAGATCATGAAGAGCATGCTTTATGTGATAGTTATATTGTTGAGTTTATTCATGAGGCTACTGAAAATTATTATGAGAGAGGAAAATATGGTGTAGAAGTTTTCATGGTATTGAAACACCTCTCTATGTGCTGAAAGTTTTGAAACTACTCTTGTTTTATCTTCCTATGCTTGTCACTTTGTTCTTTGCGAATTTATTTGCTTACATGATTCCTATGCATAGGAAGTGGGTTAGACTTAAATGTGTTTTGAATTTGTTTCTTGATGCTCTCTTTTACTTCAACTCATATTTCTTATGAGAGCATCCTCTCAAACTTTTTATGCCTGAAGATGATAATATGTCTACTATTCATGGGAGACCTTTTCTTAATACTGCAGGAGCTGTTATTAATTGTAATCAAGGAAAGGTGACCTTGAATGTTAATGACAAGGAACATACTATCTATTTCCCCAAGAAGATTGAAAGGACTTATGGTTTGAATTCAATTGAACATGTTGAGGGCATTCAAGTTGGAGAAATATATTGTCCCATACCAAGAGAAAAATTTGAAACTATTATGATTGGGACCATTGCTATCAAGGTTGAGGTAACATAATCATTAGTGGAATACAAAGTTTTGTATCATATGCAATTGTTTTGGTAGCAAGACTTGATCAACCTTGTTAACATAAGTATTTCATTGAACAAAACAATGTTTTCACCATGATTATCTCCGCTTACTTCTATTCTATCCACTTTAGTTTTTTCTCATGCCTAACTTAAAGGCGTTAAAGAAAAGTACTTATTGGGAGATAACCCAAAAGTTTTAGATGAGTCTTGGAAGTTATTACTTCAGTAATAACCGCTCCTTATCCTTTTTATTTGCTTTTTGTGCCAAGAGTAACCTCTAATGGGAGAGAAGTAATGATTGAGAAAGTTGCTGTCCCGAAACAGATTTTTGCTCTTCACCGTAAAAATTCGTGAGAGAGATGTGTATGTCGGGTTGAGCTGTAATTTTTTGTGCTTCTGCTCCAGGTTGTTATCTAACTTTCGTTAGTTCAACACTTTTAGTTTTGAGCAACAGAAGGTCTTCGAAAAAATTCGTCTTTACCTGCTGGTCTGTTTTGACAGATTTCTGCCATTATTTGCATTTGCTTCTTGTTGGTTCCTTTTTGAGTTTTTTTTGGGGAATTGAGCTTTTTGAGGGAAGTGCTACAGTAGCTAGTGTTCTAATGGAAGTTTATTTGGTGTTAGAACTGAACCTCAATACTTATTTATCTTGAGTGCACTAATATTGCTAATAAAGATTGTGTGAAATTTTGTATGAAGGAAAATTTTCAGGTGTATAGAAGGAATGAGTAATGAGATGAAGGATGGACTAAAGCTCAAGCTTGGGGATGCCACTCGTGTCACCCCAAGAAACATCCAAGAAGTACAAGCGTCAAAGCTTGGGGATGCCCAAGGCATCCCCTTCTTCATCAATAAAAATCCCAGGTTTCTTCCAAACACTTCATTTTTATTGTTTCATGCACAGTTGTGTTGTTCTTGGAGCGTCTTCTTTTTCATTTTCGTTTTGGTTTTTAGTTAGCGTGGTTTTCTTAGTTTGTTGAATAAATTGGTTAGATCTCCTCTCTCATACGTTGGTTTTCAAATAGTTTGGTTTGGTTTGGAAAATAATAGGAAAGCTCATGCTTAAGTGGTAAAGAGAGCTTGTTTTTGACTGTGGCCTATGCTTTGTCATGCCATGCTTGATATTGTTTTGGCTTTATGCTTAGTATTATTTGCTATAGCATGACTTGTTATAAACAATTGAGATTGCTTAATGTGCCTTGGATGAATCATGCGTTGTTTTAACATATTAAAGCATAGTATAGTGGTATTCTCCTTTGATGCTTTATTTGAGTTGACTTGGCGCATGCTCACACCATGTTATGACTATCCCAAGTCACCATAAGCCTTTATGATCCTTTAGTTTTCAACTTGTAGTATCACTTTATGCTTTGATCAATGATGTTTTATCGCTCTGCATGATTATGGCCATTATTGCTCTCTCGTTTGTCGCTCCCTTACTATTGCTAGCCTTCACTTACACTGAGTATGTTTTACTCATGTTTCCAACTCTCTTAAAGCAAATATTGCCAAAGTGTCCACCATACCTACCTATTAGCATCATTTGCTACTCCCGTGCATATTCATTATGCCTTGTTTTCTTCCGAATAAAATGTTTGCTTGTTATGGGAAAACTAGTTAGTAAAGCTCTCACGAACTTGATGGCACACTTTATTTCCTGCACTTAATAAACCTGAACCATTGTGAACTCTCCATGAAAGTTATATGCTTGCAAATTATAGGCTGGGGATTAGTAGAACCGTGCTGTCACGGGGAACGCTTTCAACACTTGTAAATATATACCCAGTTGATACCTTGCTCTTTTATTTGCGGATGTCGTTGGTGTGAAATAAAAGGAGAGCTTGTAAGTCCATGGAGTTATGTGTGTGTGTTAGAGAAACGCCTGGGCCGCTGGTCTAATCCATGCTGACATGGTGGAAACCTGCAGCATAACCATAATGATATCTATGAAGCATTCTTCTTATAAAAAAAGAGAGATAGGTATTGAGAAAAATAAAAAAGGAGATTTATGAAAATAGGAAAGAGAGAAAAAAGCACCATTTTCCCATGGTAAATAAGAAGATTGTTGAGATACTCATTGTCTGCTTGCCTTGTCATTTTGATATGGGGATTCTTCCGTATCATCGGGCAAGGGGTACCCCGTTGGTAGTTCTCTATGATACACACATACTTACGATGACAAGAAATTACCGGTAACTAAAGTTGAGTAGCATGAGGAGCGGCCCTCGTACTCAAGGGACTTGGGATTTTCAGTTTATAGTCTGTCAAGCATATAACTCAGATTGGACCTCACTTTCACCTTAACCACATTCAAGATGCTTATGATAGGGGCAATGAGAGCTCAAAGCTAATGAGTACCATACTTTCAGCATTTGGAAGCCTTTCAAACTATTCAAAAACCTTTTCTTTTACTTGTTGAGTCTCCACACATTCTTTGAGCACTTTCTTGAGAGCATAGTGGACATTCTTAGTTCTATGTGCATTGTCCCAAGACTAGTTGATTGATGCATAACTTGATATTGCTTGTTTTAAACTATTTGTATCTAGTCACTCTTATGAACTTTGAAGGTGTCCTATGCATTTATATTTGCTACTCTATGAGGGACAAGCTGAATACTATTATGCTATGTTTTCTTTATGTGAAACAAACAAACGTCTTGCAAAGCATTGTTATTCATGAATCTTTTGTTTGTGCCTCTTCATGTTGCATCATAGTTTCTTTGCTTATTGCTAGAACTTTGTCTTTCATGTTATGATTGAAGTACTATGATCCCAGCTTTGAATGTTTTACAAATACTTTGATCAAGTCTTTGATGGTGCATGTCACCTCAAAAATTATTCTTTCTTTTTATCACTTATCTACTCGAGGACGAGCAGGAGTTAAGCTTGGGGATGTTGATACATTGCAAATGTATCTATAATTTTTGATGCTCCATGCTTGGTTTTATCTCCTTTCTTGTGTTTTGTCCACACTTTGGAGTACTTTTCATATGATTTCTTGGACTAACCTATTAACAAGAGCCACAGTGCCAGCTATCTCTTTTCTGCTGTTTTTGGTTCCAGGAAAGTCAAAAAATGAATATTCTCGGAATTGGATGGGTCAAAAGCCGAAGTGCCTATTTTTCTAGAAGACTCCAGGAGCCAGAATACGAGACGGAGGAGGGCCAGGGGCTGGCCACACCCCCAGGCGCGGGCTGGGCCTGGCCGCGCCAGGGCATGGTGTGGGCCCCCCAGGCACCCCCTCGGTCTCCCTCTTCGCCTATAAGAAGCCTTCCGACCTAAAAACTTCGGGTGGTTCGACGTTTTTCTAGAAGGAGTTCCGCTCCGCCGCCACCACCAGATTCCACGAAACGGCACCAGAAACTCCGTTCTGGCACCCTGCCGGGATGGGGAATGGGAGGAGATCATCGCCATCATCATCACCATCACTTCTCCATCGACCATCCATGTTTCCCCCATCTATGAGTGAGTAATCCCCCGCTGTAGGCTATGGGGATGGTAGGGATTGGATGAGATCGTTCATGTAATGGCATCAGATTGTTAGGGCATGGTGCCTAGTATCTTTTATTAGTGCTTTACGACTTTGTTGCGACTTGTTGTGCTTAATGCTTGTCACTAGGGCCCGAGTGCCATGATTTCAGATCTGAACATGTTATTGATTCATTATGATAGTATTGTTTTAGGTCTTATCTGCAAGTTGTATACACACGTCGTTGTCCGGAACCTATGGCCCCGAAGTGACAGAAATTAGGATAACCGGAAGGGAAAGGCTTTGATGTGAGGATCACATGTGCTCACGGAGTGTTAATGCTTTGCTCCGGTGCTCTATTAAAATGGGCACCTTAATTGCCAGTAGTTCCCTAGAGGCCCCGCTGCAAATGGGCTGGCAGGACAAAAGATGTTGTGCAAGTTCTCATTGCGAGCACGTATGACTATATATGGAACGCATGCCTAAGATTGTCTAGTACTTGGGTGCTTTATCTTATTTATCTGCAATTGCCCTATGTTCTGATTGCTATGTGAATTGTCTTGTCCATGCAATGCCCGTCCATCCATCCCTATGCCTACCTTTTCGAATCCCATTTCTGCTTTTGTTACTACTGTCTTTGCTTTACTACTGCTGTTACTTTGCTATTCCTACTACAAAACTGTTGCTACTAATAAACTCCTGTGAGCAAGATTGTTTCCAGGTGCAGCTGAATTGACAACTCAGTTGTTAAGGCTAATAAATATTCTTTGGCTCCCATTGTGTCGAATCAATAAATTGGGTTTCACTTCCCTCGAAAATACTGCGATACACCCCCTATACTTGTGGGTCATCAATTTCTCATAAAGCTCAGAGGAGTATTCCCTCTTTTGCTTTGAATGAAGGCCCATGAGAATACTAATGCATACCAAAATATAGCATTTCTGCTACATATGTTGGCCAACCCATAGCCAAACTCCAAGACTTTCCACTTTTGGACTGTTCAAAGGCCAGCGGAGTTGTTAGCATCCCATGTTGTGCGATAGTGGTGAAGACACGCATAAAGCAATATCATACTTTAATCAACAGGTCAAGATTTGGCATGCATCTCAATTGCCGCTAAATATTAGTTTATTCAAACAAATCCTTTCAAATAGTACTATCAAGTCGATCATCACATCTATGGTGTTGAATATCTTTAAGGCTAAACTCTTAAGACAATTAAACAACACCTTATTTAGCATAGAACTCAAAACTTCGAAAAATCATTTCCAATTGACAACTCCTTCAGTAAGCAGACTATCAAGTCTATTGTTTTGACATTATGGGGTCGAGCATAACCTATTCATTTAATACAAAGCTATTTAGTCACAATGAACAAATTTCAAAAGATCTTGATCAAGTATTCATTCTTTCCAGAGTTGTGGCAATGTTTTCTAAAGGATCACAAATAGTGTCACAAGCTTGATAAACAATTTGGCAAGATGCATACAAGCTCTAAGTCAACTCCTATGGTGCCTATCATGAGCAAGTGTATCCCCATATGAATACAGAACTAGGCTCACTTAAACAAGCATTCGAAAACAGCGGGATACATGATTGCATTAAACCTTCATCAAATACGAACATTGCACAAGACTCTACACATGCAGCCTCCCCAAGCTTAGAACTTTGCAAGAACCAAACTTGAGTATATCACCAAAATAAAAGAGAAAATACAGTTTCCAAAAGAGAGTGTGATAAGTGGTTACCTCCCCAATCTTAGTTGAAAACAATGGTGACACACTTTACCGTTGAGGTACAAGTAACCTCTCTTTTGATGGACAAAGAACCTGTGCTTCAACATGTATTTCTTGATATGGCTCGGTGTGCCTTCCTTGAGGACCTGCTTAAAAACATACACTGATTGTCGAAGCGTTGAATTGAAGCAACCAAGTGGCTCATGCGAGTGTTTGTACGGTTGGCACTACCGTACACGTCATCACACAAGGTTCAAGTCCTTGCAAAAAGAACACACAAAATAAAATGCATCGGTTTGGTATACGAACATAGTTCGTTTACCCCACCGATACAAGGAAAGTAAAAAAAACATGAACTTCTATAGAGAATTATAGTCTAGGAGGTTTCTGAGGTAGAAATTTATTGCTTACATATGCTCGGCTTCACTAGATGATGGGAGAAGCTCCTAGGTGGTGTTTCGAGGTTTTTAGAAGAAGAAAGAATAAAATTTTGAGCAATGGTTACCTTCCAGTTGGCGTTTGAGGGGTTTTCTCAACTATACGGGCGCAATTATAAGGCCGAACCAAAAGGGTCCCGCTGTATAGTTGGTCGTTAAACTTACTATACCCTGGAAAAGAATTTTGACAAAGGCATTGATAACTATACTGCCGGAACTATACGGCTAGAATTTTTGTTTCCTCCGTATAGTTGGTCGTTAAACCTTCTATACCTAAGAAAGAAAATTTGTTGATGGCAAAGATATCTATATGGCTAGAATTTTTTATTCCCGCTGTATAGTTGGTCATTAAACCTTCAGCAGACATCAAAAAATTTCTATTTCTTCAAGAATTCTTTCTTATCCCGAAACTTAGCAAAACACCTTGTTTTGACAGTAAAATAACAACTTAAATTTTTTGACCAACAACAATATGTATAAAACAGGATTTAAGTACAACCGAATTATGCAACACATAGTAACAATAAATTCTACCTTTTGAAAACTACAACAAGATAACTCTAATAGCAAATCATGCAAAGAATAAAAATGCAATGCAACATTAATGCATCAAGACTCAAGACACAAAACTAAGAAAGACACCTAATGATTTCCGGGTTGCCTCCTGGGAAGTGCTTTTTTATAACCAAGTAGCCAGGCTTTTCTCCAATATGATTTCAATAGATATGAGCCAGAGAATTATTTATTCTTACCTCCAAAAGAGGTTTGGAGCACTTACTATTATAGCCTGGTCGAAGTCTCACCCGCTTGCGGTGCATCAGAGTCTTGTAGATAAATGTGTTATTGCTCACAAATGATGATTGATGCGCCATGTGTGGTGAGCATACCTTCCTAGATAGTTTCAACAAAAGAATTAGATATTTACATGTAAAGTCAGATATTTTACCTTTGATAGCATCATCAGGATACAATTCATAGTACTCTTCTTGGGGTACACTATGATGAGGAAACACTTCATAATACTCATCTTTAGCAGCAGGAAAAAATTCAAAAGTGTCTCTATTCTCTAGTTCATCACCCTTGCTAACAAGTTCCCCAGTTCTAGAGTTATCAATCCAATCACAAAAAGAAGCATCATCAACAAATGTTTCATCAAAGATCTGCTCTCCCAAAACCTACTCAGTAATACTACAAGGATTTATCTCCAGTTCATCATTATTAGTGTTCTTCAAATGAGTATCTAGGCATAAAGCCTCCACAGATAAATTATCTTCAGTTTCAACACAATAAGAATCATTACTAGAGACTAAGGCATCATAAACAAACTTATTATTAGTAGAATGTTGTTTGTCTTCAACCTCACTTTTTTTGTGTTCCTCCTTGTTATCCAGTGGTTCCTGCAAAATATTAGTTTCGGGAACTATTGTTTTACATAGCTCCTTACTCTTTATCATAAGTGCATTCCCACTAAAATGTTCTTGACAATAATTGACAATATAATCCATAATATTATGATACATTGCTAAATCCTCATTATCGCTACTTTTCATAATAATACCAATTTTCCTAAGCAACTCATGAGACCCTTCATAAACTATGTATTCCAAGAGTTCTACAATTATTACCGTTTACATGAGTATTGGTTGATAAAAATTCTTTAAAGAGAGGAATGCATTCATAATCATAAAGCTTGTTAGACTTACCATTATATTGCCTCATCCCTTTGAATAAATTTGAAAAATTACTAGAACAGTAATCCACCCACTCCCACATGTCCATTAGTTGCATATCCTCAAGGATTAGTGGTTCTTCGTGTTCATCCTCTTCTTGGGAAGGAACTTCGTCCTTCTCCAATGAGATTTCCTACAAACAAGTAACTTTGTGCGCTATAGGTTTTCTCCTTGCCTTACTCCTCATAATAAGTGTATTGTCACTAAATTGTTCATGAGAATACCAAGAAATACGTTGCAGGATTTCATAAGCTATTTTTATGAGAACACTATCTTCACTATTAATACGTGATATGACATGTATTATCAACTCATGGGCACCTTCAAAGATAATATACTCTAATATTTCACTAGTAACATCACCATTATTATAAGACACTGAAGATTGATTAAAGGTATCAGAGCATTGAAAACGAAAGTAGTGCCCAAGTTTCATACATTGAGGACATATTATTGGATCGTCTATCGTATCCGAAGAAATTAACTTTCTAGCATATTCCACTATTTGGGAATACATTTCTCTTACCGTCATATTACTCACTTGTTCTTCAAAATACTCATCCTCCTCTTCCAATGAGGATTCCTGTCCCATGTTAATAGCATCACAATATTCATAGAAAGATTTATCTTCTAGTCCCTCACCAAAATCTCCAAAATCATTGTCTAGGCACGAATCCTCCTCATTATAATCATCATAAGTTTGGGACTTACAGAAATCATTACTAGATAATGAGATATCGTTTGCATGCATACTATTTGTGTGTGGAAAGTTATTTTTAGAAGTAGGAGATTCAAGTGGTTGATCAAGTTACTCCTCTTCATTCTTACTAAGATAATTTGCGAGTAGCTCAGCGATAGTCCTACCTTCGGACTTACCTTCCACTAGTTGAGAGGGTGCAACATAAAGTGCCACCTCTTTATTAACAACATGTTCTGGTGGTTTAGGTGGAGGCTCTTTGAGTGGAGTTCCCTCCACATTATCTTTTAGAGCACCCTGCAAAAGGTTAGATTCTTCCATGGCAGCTTTAATCCGCCCAACAATAAATTCATTATCATGAAAGTTATCTTGGCAATAGTAGAATATAGGATGAACTTCTTTATAGATCATATCGAGTGGTTTACTTTCTACCTGTATATCTCTTAAACGAAATAACAACTCTTTGCAACCAGTAAAAAGCACAAATTGTAACGTGTCCTCTCCAGCAAGGCATTTAAACTCATTATAGTCTGCTAGTTCGGTATCAAAATAATTATACTTACATTGATAATTGAGGTGATCTAGAGATCCGCAATAATCACAACATAATTGATAAGAGGCACATAGTGTGGATGAATACTTGTCCACCCAAGTCAACCATTCTTTTAATATGCCTTGCCTCTTATGAATATCTCCCAAAGTCCCTCCCTTTGACTCCTCCATTACAGATTTCATCTATTGGAAGGTATTTATCTCGAAAGACATGATTAGTAACAAATATTTTATGGGTTTTTGGTTTGTAAATAAAAGAAAAAATACAAATGTGGCAAATAAAGAAAGCTTAAAACAAAATCTAGCAAAACTAAAATAAATAAACAAAAGTTAAAGACCTACAACGCTTAGCTCCCTGGCAACGGTGCCAGAAAATAGCTTGATGACTGCAAGTGCACATATTTTTTGTAGCTAGTTTCGAAATAAAGATATCGATCCCACGGGGATCAGGAGTCTGAAGTCTAATAACTCTTTGAACTAAATACTGAAATAGTAATGCTAAATAACATTCTAAGTAACAAGATAAAATGCGAATTTTGTGTAAAAGATAGTTTGGGTTTTCAAATAAGAGAACAATAAGTAAACTAAAGTTGTAAGTAAACAAGAGCATGCGAGTATGATTATGAAAGTCTGCAATATGATGGAAAGAATTCTCAGGGAGTAGTGGATCCACCGCTAGTAATTAGAAAGAGTGATCAAAATTATTATAATGAATAAGACCATTTATGATATGTGTGGGAGGAGCTCCATATATGGAAGAATAGGCAGCAGTCACTGCACATAGCATCCGTCATAACCACAACATATAACAATCGACATCAATCGAATTACTGTGCTATTAAAGGACTTTACCCCGTAGGATGTATCACATGGCATGGACAATGTTCCGTGAGTTCTCCTTGGTTCCCAAGTTAATACGTAAGGAATGATAACAACTTTATAGTCACTGTAAGTGCTATCATCCCTCCGTCTACCAACAAGTAGTTCCCCCGTCTAGTCCTGAGTGAGAAAAATATTGAGTGGCGCGCTTCAAACATCAAGATGAAGGAAATCTAACACAGACACATAATGAACAATATGACATAATAATCTTTATCTCAATTCAATCTCATACTAGGGTTTCTCCATCTCACCAAGAACAAAGGAAACTACTCACACATGAAGGCAATCAACATCATGGATAGAATATGGATGAAGTATGATGATATAATTGAAGACAAGTGCAAATCCAAGATTCAATCTAGAATTACAACAAGTAACCAAAGGGGATCGGTGATGGAGACGTTGCTGATGAAGATGATGATGTAGATCGATGTGGAGGCCTTCAAGATCCTAGTGCCTTCTCCTCTTGTGTGATGGTGATGGTGTAGATCTGATTGGAGGCGGCTATGGCAGTGGCACGGCGGCAGGGCTCCGCCATGGTGGAGGATATGGCTTGGTGGCTCTCTCTTGGGTTGTCCCTCCTTTATATAGGCCTCGGGGTGCCCTAGGTTCCCCCAATACCGTCATATTACTTAGGGAATGTTCTGGAGCTTCTCTGGGGATAAATCCCGTCGTTTGCGACCTTTTTACCAACTATACGTTCAAACTATATGGTGGGAATTTTTAGTTCCGGTCGTATAGTTGGTCGTTAAACCTTCGGGTTATGCATTGTTTTGACCGCCATTTCTTCATACGAACTCCAATTTTGGTGTTCTTGGGCTTGTTGAGTTCATCTCATCGACGACTACAACCCCATAGTATTAGATATTTATTTTGAGAAGTTGGAAAATTTCACTTTTCCAACCTCTCAAATGGCTAATTCTGGTCCCTACAGCTCCTCCATACTATGCTCTCTTTGTTCCTTTTTATCCATAATCTTCACCAACACCTACACACATGTCATAGATAAGGAAAGTGATAAAATTCTACCTAAACTACTAAATGTGCAAAGCTCATATGAAAGTAAATGAGAACTAGAAGTCATGCATATAAGGCATAGCTATAGCTGAAAGAAACATGATATGAGAGATAAATGGCACATTTTATATGGCTAAAAGAGGTGGTATTTCACAGCCATCAGGCGCATATTGATATGCACCACATAAATCTCAAATTTTGGTGGTGCATATTGGCAATATGCGCCATAGAGTTTTTTTCAAATTTCAAAAAAAGGGGCCAGATCTCAAATTTCTCTGGCGCATATTGCAATATGCGCCACCGATTGTTTTTTCAAATTTGAAAAAAAAGCAGGCCAGATCTAGGCCAGAGTGGGGGTTGCTAGAGGAGGGATAGGAGGAGGGGGTCGTCGAAGGTGGTGGCTAGAGGATAAGGAGGAGGAGGCCACCGAAGGTGGTCGGAGTAGGAGTAGGAGGCCGCCAGAGGTGGTGGTGGAGGAGGAGGTCACCAGAGGTGGTGGAGGAGGTCGCTAGAGGAGGATGTCATCGGGGTGGAGGAGGAGGATGAGTAGGAGGTCACCGGGGTGGAGGAGGATGCCATGGCCGGAGGTGGAGGAGGAGGTCGCGGAGAGTGGAGAAGGAGGAGGGAGGAGAAGGGGATAAGTGTGGAGGGGAGCAGAAGTGGAGGGGAGAAGAAGGAGAAAAGAGAGGGAGAAGGCGAGGAAGGGGAGGAGATGGGGAGAAGAAGTGGAGGCGAGGAGAAGTGTAGGAGAGAAAAAGGAGAAAAGAGAAGGAGAAGGGGTACGAGCGGGATTTCAAATTTGAATCCCGCCCAACAATTATGTCGCGCATATTGGAGATATGCGCCATAGAATTATCTCCCCCTTATTTATTTATTTGAAGGAAAAAATCTTCTTTTTGTCATAACTTTTTACTCTTTTCAAATTTGATCATTCTGTAAAATCCAAAATGGCCTTTGGCAGTTGAATTTGAGTAGGAAATTTTGAGACAATAATTTTGATAGGTTAATTTTTTTCCCGACATCGTATGCAAAAGTTATGGCCGTTTTACCATGCGACCTTTTTTGCAAAATACATCGAATTCATCTTTTTCAATTTTCCGTACAACTATACCCTAAAATAACTACATCTCAAAGTATTTATTTTGTTGAAGTTTCTATCATTTTCATTTATTTTTAACAAAATTGAAAAGGAGATCCACCGGGGGGTGGGATCTGTTTTCAACTTTCTGTGGCGCATATGTCTATATGCGCCACCGAATATTCACTTTCTATGGCACCGAATGTTGGTCACCCTAATTCTGTCATGTGGCACTCTTCACTTTCTATGGCGCATATGGACATATGCGCCATAGAATGCCACAGAAAGTTAGTCGCCCAACCCTGGTGGTGGGTCCCACCTTATTTCTATGGTGCATGGTTTTCTGTATGCGCCACAAAATGATCAAGTTTCTATGATGACTTGTTCTGACGTGTGCCACTGGATTTCTTCGGTGGCGCATGGTCTGAAATATGCGCCACAGAATGGTCGTCTACCTATAGTTGTTTTCCTAGTAGTGTACACGTGAGCAACCTAATCCTAGAGAGTCTTCAAGAGGGAAACCAAAAGGCTAGGTCTTCAATGTCGTACTCCCCGTCTTCAGCATGCCGTGATGGCGAGGACGGTTCTGCCATAACAGCAGAACGAGATACGTGGCCTGGGCCAAAAGAACACACATCAAACGTGAGTTGATTCACGACCCTAGGCTTATGCATGTTTCATCACAAAGTAGTGGCGCTGTGCACGGGGAAGCCACCAAGGACTACAATGTCTTCACCCACGTTGAACTGAAGTTGTAGACATCCACCAGCAGAAGTTTTCTTCTCCTCCTCTCGGCATGAAGCAACCAAGTTCCTCGGACATACCTATTCGGAAAAACCGCATAAAGAATGTAAGTAACAAAACTTAAAGAGGAGTGAAGAACAATAAATAAATACACTAACGAAAGCACAAAGGAAACATAAAAACATACCGTGTAGGTGGTCTAGAGAGAGACAAGATTACAAACGTGCGGACCAGCGATCAAAGAAGATACATCGAGAAGAGAAGGCCGTAGCTGCAATAAAATGAAGCATAACATGTTAAGAAGAAAGAAATAACAAATCATTTTAGGAAAGAAGATACTAAAGATAGAGAGCGATCGTAAATTAAAGAAAAAGCACCGCAACAGTGCTTGCTTATCAACAACAGCATGCACGCTGATCTGGAGTAAAGTTCAGCCCAGTGTTGGCTGAAGAAAAACCAGCACTGGTGTGACACCTCCGGTAATAGGGTTAAACAAATCCTAGACCTTAGTCTGACATAAACTTAACCTAGAGCTCAAGGATATCCAGTGGAAAAATTTGTAACACAAAAGTGACTCTCAACACAAAAATTATTATAGCAAGCTCATAACTGAGCAGAGAACAAAAATATTACAAGTAGAGGTCACTGACCATAAACATCAAATAATGGAAGGCAAATTATGCTGAAGTATATCACACTTAACAAATGGCCTAAGAGGCCTAAAGCATAACTATGACCTTCGAACCCATAGATTCTAGGTTGCCGATCGGAAACCCCAAGCTAATCGTCGGAGTTGATGTCATACCAAACTTGTCTTTAGGGGAACACTTACTCTGCTACAAAATGTATCAATGGAGTAAGGGTGAGTACAGAGTGTACCCTGCAAGAACTATGGTTGGTGGAGTTCTTTGCATAAATCTATCTTTGTTTGTAAAACAAGAATGGGTAGAAGCTCGTCTAATCAGAATATTTAAAAAGGGATAAGGGAGCGACATCTCCAACTAAAATTGATCACCATCTTTTGATATCCACCAAATCATCATTAGTCCCACCTCACAACTAGGAGCAACCCCTTGTACCCATGAGGAAGCATCCTTAAGCACACATTGATCTGCCATGTTTTACAATTAGGTTAATATTCTCTATGATCTCACATTCATTCCCAAGTCGTCCATAACCGTGGATATGGTTTTTTGAAAATATTAAAACTCTGCAGGGGTGTAAAACTTTACCCACACGTACTAACCGACTTTTAATGCCAGCACATAAGCCCTCTTCCTTGGAAGGGCGACAGAGGATGGTTAGACATAACCTTTACCTTGCTTTCGCCTAGTCCATGAGTCACCAAGAAAGGGTTATCTCGACCCAATCTGTATGCAAAGAATCGGGAGTACTCCCGGAACCTCCTTCCTCCTTGGACATGCCCTATATGATGCACCATCTTCAACCCATCCAAATATGCAGATGTCAATTCTCAAACTACAGACTGATGGATCAAACTAGGCAAGTTAGTGAGTCGAGGGGGTTCCCATAGGTCCCCGAGTGGTTGTACACTTGTCCTAGTTCCGAGGGCAAGAACTCCGGGTCCTAGGGGTGGCAAGCATGGGACTTAAAAAACCATATCCCATCATGAACTCCCATACAAGCCTTAGATGTTTAACCTCCCTACTGATCTCATCTCATCAACATACCTCGTTCTCCTTTCATACTAGATTCTTTGCATATGATACATCATCTGGATGAAACAGCAGTAACAACTAAGCATAGTTAAGCAGAACACGGATATAAACACTAGCAGTCCACACAAGCCAAACCTAGTTATGCTTGGAGCAGTGGATCGGGTAATATAATCTCAAAGGAAGTAATACAATAGACATGATACTCTATCAACCGACAAAAGACCATAGTAGAATTGTATGCATCATGGCAAGAATTGAAATTCCTTCAAAATCATAGGATTATATAATGGTGGGGCTATACTTGCCTTTTCCCTTTGATAACCAATAAGCAGATCTTCAGACATCTTGTACTTGAATTGGTTATAGTTGGTCAAGTATTGATCTTCGATTGTGTTGATCTCAGGCTTTGATCTTGTTCTCGATTTCTACCATGAAGAAGCAAAACACCGGAAAGAAAGGGAAACAATCAACATATGGCATTGGTGTAATGCTCAAGCAAGAATGATGATATGACAAGTTAAATATCATTGAAATGAAACCCTAAAACATGCTTTACATTTTAAACAGGGTCCGAGGGGTGCAAACCGTAATTCTAGGAAACCTAGAATCACCTGCAGTTGTTCATCATTTTCTTCTAATAAACTTGTTAGTTGAAGTTGCTTAACAATGCATGAATTTGATTCTAAGAGATAGATCTCATTTTTTCTAAACATTTTGATAAATTATACATTTTTCTGACTTATAAATAATTAGTTATTTATTTCACAATATTAAATCATTTTCTAAAAATCCTTAAAATGATTAAAATTGCATTATTGCAACAGGCTGACTTCATCACAGGGTGGGGGTCGTTTTTCACCAGGGCTGAGCTAGCCCCAGTAACTGACTAGTGCGCCATGAGCCCACGTCAGTAGGCCATGCTGGACGATAGCATGACGGCCTTGTCGACTCCACGTGGAGGCCACTTAGGCACCACGCATGAGCCACGTCATCTCACCAAAGGAGGTTCTGGATGGCGATGGGTACGGCAAAAGAGGGAATGGGAGGGAACGTGCGTGTGCTGGTTCGAACTAGCGCAGCAAGGCGAGCAAGAAACAAGTGGCACCGCTCCTATTTGGTTGTCAGAGCGACGGCTACGACGGGAGGAATAGATTAGAGAAAGAGGCGGGGGTTGGAGGGGTGTTTGAGAACTATGAGCTCACGAGGAGCATGTCGAGACGGTCGGGGAGGCGTGACATGGCTAGAATCAGTGGTGGAGGCAGTGTCCAAAGCTCGGGGAGATGCAGATGGTGCGGTGGATTTAGGCCACCTGGCTCGATTCCTTTGCATGTTATGCTCAACATGGCGATGCGGTGACACAAGCGTGCCTTACGGAGATCGGGGGAGGATGAAACGGCGGCGGTCATCAGCACCTGGCAGGACTAGGATTCGGGCTGGCTTGGGGAACGAGAGAGAGCTCCAGAGGGGGAGGGAGAGGATGAGGATGGGTAGGGGAATCTTCGTGGACTCCTTATCCTTGCAGGGAGTCGGGGGCGTGCATCTTAGTGCATCAGCACGGTGGACGGCATTGGCGACGCCACCAAGCTGCTTCTTGTCGTCAGTGAAGACGGCGAGAATGAAGGGCGAAGGGGTACCTGACCGTTGCTAGGCTGCATTTGGGCTAGGTGGGCCATGGCAAAGGTTACAGGAAGAGGGAGAGGAGTGTTGGGACAGCCTGGGAAGCTCTTCTGCCTATTTTTCTACCAAAATCTTTTCTTTTTCTGTAATCTTTTCTCTCTTTTTTATTTTTAAATTTCTTTCTGTTTTTGATAGATTTAAAATACCAGATAGTTTCAAATATTTGTAAACAATGCATGGGCCCTTTATACAATTTGGGATCCACACATTTGGCCTTTTCAAAAATCAAAACCATTTGAAAGGGGGCACAAAGAGAGGGCAAAGATTAGTTTTTTTTTGCATATTTTCTTGTTTGCATTTTTGTATAAGCAAAATAGATGATGCTCATGAATGCACAATCAACCCTAATAAGAGACTAATAAAACTAGGGGTGTTACAGTTGGGTCGAATGAGACTCCTAACTAACAACAGGCCAACCGAGAACAACACCTAGAGAGAGAAGAGAAGAAGCAATGTACTGCATTAGCGAGTCGACTGCGAGGCAGTACTTATAGAGGCGGATCCATAAGTCGAGTTGCAAAGCTGGTATATGCGTGAAGGCTACCATCCATACCCATCTATTATTCTTGCTGATAGTGCCTGATCTCACCACGATAATCCACAACCTTCTATAGCCTACGCTGACAAATCGGCTACAAATGGGTCACTCAGCATGATGTCGCCGCAAAAATCTGCGTCGTCTAAAGCCTACACTAATAGAGGCCACGTGTTTACGTTGCCAAGTTGGTTTTGGATGGCCCAACGTCCACGAGAAACCATGGCCGACATGGTCTTACGGCGCCACATCGTCTCCGCGCGTCCCTACGACCATGATAAACTACAATCGACATGGGCTTATGAGCCAAGTCAGCTCCTTACGGGCCCCATTGCCGCGATAACCCACGCCCAGCCATACCATACACAGCCACGTCAGCTCTAGCGGGACCCCTCATCCACGAGAATATGCAGTCGTCTAGAGTCTACGCTACCACGTCAACTCTGGGCGGACCCCATGACTGAGAGAAACCACGGATGGCATAGCCCCACAACACCACGTCATCTCCATGCGGGTCCCGCCACCCGGCGGGTGCGGATGAGTCTCGCGCCTGAAACGACTTTCACAGAGCGAAACTCCACCCACGTATGCTGATGGCGGGCCCATGTCTCGCCCGTGGCCTATTGTCTGGTGACACGGGGTACGACGTCATGTGCGACACCCATCCGCGCTCTGGAATATTTCACCCTGGCTCGCATTGGGACCTGCCTCACAGGATACCAGGTGAAAGGGCATGGATGACCCTATGTGTGGTTTTGGTAATTAATGACAATATCTATGGACTAATGTATAAATTGAGTTTCATATGTAGGTTTGTGATGATCCACAAGTATAGGGGGTGTATCGCAGTATTTTCGATAAGTAAGAGTGTCGAACCCAACAAGGAGCAGAAGGTGCTGGCTAGTGGTATGGATCAGGAATTCTCTGCAAATACTCAGCAAACGGATTTTTAGGGGTTTTCAATAAAGCAAGTAAACAAAGTACGAGTAAATAAAAGATAGTAGGAATAAATGCAGCAAGTGGCCTAATCCTTTATGCAGCAAAGGACAAGCCGGTTGTATTTCTATAGATGACCAAACGTTCTCGAGGGCACATGTGAAGACTGTCAAGTGCTTTCGCTTCATATAGCTGATTAATCTTCTCTAGCTTGCTAAGTGTTGTGTGGGTGAACCTGTGCTAATGTATCGCCCCATCCAAGACTAATACATACTTGTGATTATACCCCTTGCAAACATCCGTAAGTACAAGAAAGTAATTAAGGTAGAAACCTAACCATAGCTTTAAACTCTAAGACCCTTACGTCCCTTGTGCAATGGTTTCCTAACGGGGGTTCAGGTTTCTGTCACTCCGGCAACCCCTACAATTGGTAGCCAAATACACAATGCATTCCCCTAGGCTCTTATAGGTGAAGTGTCATGTAGTGGATGTTCACATGACACCACTAGAAGAAGTACACCACAACTTAAATAACAATCTATTGAATCTTTCTCAACACAACTCCACTACTAACAACAAGACTTCTCCCATGTCCTCAAGAACAAAACGAACTACTCACAAGACATCATATGGATCATGATCAGAGATGGAATAATGATGTATAACAATCTGAACATAGACAATAATTCAATGGTTCTCTCAATAGCATCAACTACAAAGAGTAATCAACACCGGGAAAGTTTCCCCTATGAACTATGCAAGATTCAACGCAATTGTTACAACAATATGGAGATGGTGATGATGGTGGTGATGATGATGATGATCCCGATGAAGTCCAGCTTGATGGTGGTGTTGATGGCGACGATCTCCCCTCTCCGGGAAGGAATTCCCCGGGCAGAAATCTGTCTACCGGAGAGATCTTTCTCTCTCGGTGTTTTCCGCCCCGCAGAGGCGGCAGAATCTTTCTGTGGTCGCTCCTCGAGTCTTAGGGTTTCGTGGGGATGATATACGCCAGAGGGGAGAGGCTGGAGTGGGCCAGGGCGGCCACACCACTCCCAGGCGCGGCCTAGGCCTGCCCGCGCCATGGGGTGGTGTGGGCCCCCTGTGGCCCACCTCCACTCCATCTTCTGGCATCCCGAGTCTGCTGGAAAAATAGAATTTTCCGTATATTTTCCCGGATTTTCTGATCTTCGCGAATTTTGCCTCCAAACAGCGTCTTTTCCATCAGAATCCTGACTGCAGCTGTCCATGCTCCAAAAGTCATCAACCATGCAAAAATAGATGAAATAACATAAGTATCACCTCTCAATACGAAATATATCAATGAATAATAGTGAATTAAGACATAGAATAGTGATGCAAAATAGACGTATCAACTCCCCCTAAGCTTAGACTTCGCTTGTCCCCAAGCAAAACTGAGCTCAATAAACATGACCTCAGGTTTATGGAGTGAAGAGTCGATAAAAGAATATGGACAAGAAGCATCACATTCATCAAAAGCATAGATCATAATAGAAGACAACTCACTATTATATAACTAAACTTGCAATGAGTAAAGGAAACACAATAAAGATACATAGAGTAAATCATAATTGGTAATGGCAAACTTAGCTCTTGGTCGAAGAATAGTTGATAATTTGCCGGAGTTCACAAATAGCTGGTTTTCAAAGAAAGCTTTCAAAGTAGTAAACATCAAGATAAGAGCAATGTGCAAAACAAGGAACATAAGAAACATGAATGCATAAATCATCATATGAATGAATGAAACACATCAACTCAAAATAATTGCTGAGATAGAAGGGAATAGGTTTACTGACTCAACTACAAAGTAAAAGAAAGGGCCTTTCAAAGAGGGAAGCAGGGATTGCAAGTCTCATAAAGAGCTCCCAAAAATTATGATACTTACTAGCTTTCAGCTCTCATTGCCCCTATCATAGGCATCTTTAGGTGATTAAGGTGAAAGTGAGGTCCAATCTGAGTTATATGCTTGACAGACTATAAACTGAAAATCCCAAGTCCCTTGAGTACGAGGGCCGCTCCTCATGCTACTCAACTTTAGTTACCGGTAAGTTCTTGTCATCGTAAGTATGTGCGTATCATTGAGAACCGCCAATGGGGTACCCCTTGCCCGATGATACGGAAGAATCCCCATATCAAAATGACAAGGCAAGCAGACAATGAGTATCTCAGCAATCTTCTTATTTATCATGGGAAAATGGTGCTTTTTTCTCTCTTTCCTCTTTTCATAGTATCTCTTTTTTTCTCAATAGCTATCTCTCTCTTTTTCTATAAGAGGAATGCTTCATAGATATCATTATGGTTACGCTGCAGGTTTCCACCATGTCAGCATGGATTAGACCAGCGGCCTAGGCGTTTCTCTAACACACATACATAACTCCATGGACTTACAAGCTCCCCTTTTATTTCACATCGACGACATCCGCAAACAAAAGAGCAAGGTATCAACTGGGTATATATTTACAAGTGTTGAAAGCGTTCCCCGTGACAACACGGTTCTGCTAATCCCCAGCCTATAATTTGCAAGCATATAACTTTCATGGAGAGTTCACAATGGTTCAGGTTTATTAAGTGCAAGAAAGTAAAGTGTGCCATCAAGTTCGTGAGAGCTTTAATCACTAATTTTCACATAACAAGTTTAATTTGGGAGGTAGACAAAACAAGAATTTACTTGGAATAGCAATAATGCTACTAGGTAGGTATGGTGGACACAAATGGCAAAAGTTTTGGTTTAAAGGAGGTGGATGCACGAGAAGAATTCATTGTCAGTACATGTTTTTGGCTAGCAAGGCTGGGTAGCAAGTATAAGAGTTGAAGGAAACAAACAAACATACAAATGATAAAGACAAACATGCAATCTTCCTTGGAAGCACAAAAGATCTTAACTAGAGAATACTAGACTTATGAGCAAATCAAGAAAGAAAGATGATGAAATTATTTTTCTTTAGAAGACTTCTATCTTTTTCTTTTCAACTCTCAAAAAGGTGTTGCTACTAACCGAGCCAGGTTTGCCAAAACCAACTAAATTAACTCAATGATCCCAAAGTGCTACCAATACTAACAACAAGATCAATCATATAATCACGAATTGAAAACTAATATAAGCTATGCAAAAGAGTGAATGATAGAACTTCTCATTAATATTCCATAATGGAAACTCACACCAAGGGATACAAATCTAACGAGAGAGGGGACACTTCCATAATGAAAACCATACTACATAATAACTCCTCTATTCAAGATATGACTCTACTAAAAAGGTAAAAAGATAGAAGATAGTGATATGATACCGTGGCACTCCCCCAAGCTTGGAACAAACCAAGGGGATGCCAAACCTGATGAAGAATTACTCCTTCGGTGGTGGTGGTATCCTCTTGACAAGCTCTTTGATCAGTTTCCCCAAGTCCTCAATCTCGAAGGTGAGATTATGAATCAGCTATGAGTTTTGCTCAATGCGGCTCATGATCATGTCAGATTGAGAATTCCAGCTCTTGCTATTCTTTCCCCACTCTTCCTCCTTAAAGTCTTCTTTTCCTGCATGGCTAGAATGAGGCAAATCCCAATTGGAGGGTAATTTCTCCTGGGGCATATTCTAGTATTGATGCTCATGGATAAGAGTGTGGAAAGGATTCCTGGTGCATGGAGGAAGTGACCGTGGAGCCAAACTGTGACGAGGAACTTTCCCTCAGTCTGCATCCGTGCAGTCCTTCTGATCTTGGCAGGTTTCACCACTCCAATGCTTGCAATGGTGGTGTCGGTATGCGGATGTTGGCCTTGCTCCTCTTCACCTTCACTCTTGATCTCCTTCTCCTTCCCGGTGTCTTGGAGGTCTTCCCCCATGGGCTCCTTCCCTTTATCCTTGGCGGACACCATTGTGCTTCTAAGCTTTCAAAGAGTATGTCCTGACAGAAAATAGATCGAAACAAAACACGACGAAAACATGATATATGGACCTCGGAAGATCTGGGGGGTTATATATTATGAAGTTTCATGTCAAAAGGAAGGCACTGGGAGAAAACGGGTCAGAGACGGAGTCCTGGGTGGCCTCACCACCTGGTGGCGCGGCCAGGGGTGGGCCCGCGCCATGGGGTGGTGTGGGCCACCCTGGCTCCGTTTCCATCCCTTTTTCGCTTCATAGCTTTCCTTATTGACTGAAAACTGCAAAAATATAGTTGGATTGTATTTTCGCGGAACTTTTCTTACCAGAACTGTTACCTAGTTGGAAACGGACTCTGTAGGTCTCGGAATTTGGTATTTAGTGGATCCTTCTAGAGTCATCACTTGAATATCATCGATATCTTCATCTTCATATATACTTATTACTTGAGTCATAAAACCCTTCTCTTCCTTATTACACCATTATCTCCACTTCCTGGAAATTTCTTTCACACAAAACTTCACACAGTTCTCATTAGCAACATTAGTATAAGTGAAGTGATAAAACCTTTTGAGTCCAACTTCAACTGAAAACCATCAAAACAAAAGCTACTGTAGCAACTCCTTCCGAAAACCCAAAAAGAATTCAAAAAGGAAATCGAATAAAGAAGCAAATGCAAGATTGGCTAAATCTGTCAAAACAGACCAGCAGGTAAAGATCAATTTTTTCAAAAATCTTCTGTTGCTCAAAGTGCAAAACTAACGAAAGTTAAATAACAACCTGGGGCAGAAGCACAAAAAATTACAAATCAATCCGACTTACAGAGGTCTCTCACGAATTTTTACGGTGAAGCACAAAAATCTGTTTCAGGACAGCAACTTCCCCAAATCTTACTTCTCTCTCATTAGAGGTTGATCTTGACACAAAAACCAAACAAAACGGATAAGGAGCAGTTATTACCGAAGTGATAACTTCCAAGACTCAAAGAAACAAAAACAAACTGAAAGCAAAAACAAATTGGGTTGTCTCCCATAAAGCTCTTTCTTTATAGCCATTAAGATGGGCACGATAGTTTTGAAGAAGCTCTCATAGGGATATAAATTGAAGCGAAAGAGAGCATTAAGAAGCAAAAACACCCACACATTTAAGTCTAACCCACTTCCTATGCAAGGGGATTTTGTAAACAAACAAGTCATTGAAACCAAAGGCAACTTGCATAAGAAGGCAAAAGAAACGCAACATAAAAACTTTCAGCATAAAACGAGGAAACTTGATATTATTAAGATGCATAAGAACACTTTTCCCTCTCTCATAGTAGCTTTCAGTATCATGCATTAACTCAATAATATAGCTATCACAAGGACTATCATAGCAATGATCACTTATTCTAACAGAAAACACGGGAATACTAGCTCTCATAACACTACTTTGTGAAACAATATTAGAGGTATCCTTACAAAGGATAGGGTATCCCTCTTTTTCATACTTAGTGACAAAGTCTTTCACACTTGCTATTATAGGTTCATCAACCATTTGTTTATCAGGTTCAACAGCTTTATTCATACTTTCATCAACCATACTAGCTATCATAGAATGTTCCTTTACCTTAACTGGAAAATGCATTTTCTCAATATAAGGTTCAGGTAAAACATGATTAGCAGTATAAACTTCAGTATTTCTTGCAGGAACACTCTTAGCAATATCTTTATAAGGTTCATGATACTTATTCCACTTCTTTTTAGGCACTTCAATATAAGAAGCAAAAGCCTTAAAATAAGAAGCAATAGCTTGAGAGTCTAGACCATAAGCATTTTTGATATTTTGAAAGTCATCAGTTCCCATGAAAGATTCAATGCATTCATAATCATAATTTATACCTGACTTTCTACCTTTTTCATTCTCCCAAGCTTCAGCATTATCTTGAATACGGTCCAGAAGATCCCATTTAGCTTCTTCTTCCATGCGAGTGAATGATCCAGCACAAGAAGCATCCAATAAATCCTTATCATGTAGAGGGAGCCTTGCATAAAAGTTATCCATAACACGATCAATAATTCTTGTAGGTATTTTGAAAACATCTTTCTCAACAGGTTGTGGCTTATCTACTTCCTTAGCACTGGTAGTTACCAAATAAGAAACTCAGCGAATTATCCATAACGAAAATAAAGCAACTAGCAGAAGTAAACAATACTCACAGTAGAAGTTTCCTTTACCAGTTCCACTCTCCAATACGCTTCACTCCCCGGCAAAAGTGCCAGAAAATAGTCTTGATGACCCACAAGTATAGGGGGTGTATCGCAGTATTTTCGATAAGTAAGAGTGTCGAACCCAACGAGGAGCAGAAGGTGCTGGCTAGTGTTATGGATCAGGAATTCTCTGCAAATACTTAGCAAACGGATTTTTAGGGGTTTTCGATAAAGCAAGTAAACAAAGTACGAGTAAATAAAAGATAGTAGGAATAAATGCAGCAAGTGGCCCAATCCTTTATGCAGCAAAGGACAAGCCGGTTGTATTTCTATAGATGACCAAACGTTCTCGAGGACACATGGGAAGACTGTCAAGTGCTTTCGCTTCATATAGCTGATTAATCTTCTCTAGCTTGCTAAGTGTTGTGTGGGTGAACCTGTGCTAATGTACCGCCCCATCCAAGACTAATACATACTTGTGATTATACCCCTTGCAAACATCCGTAAGTACAAGAAAGTAATTAAGGTAGAAACCTAACCACAACTTTAAACTCTAAGACCCTTACGTCCCTTGTGAAATGGTTTCCTCACGGGGGTTCAGGTTTCTGTCACTTCGGCAACCCCTACGATTAGTATCCAAATACACAATGCATTCCCCTAGGCCCTTATAGGTGAAGTGTCATGTAGTCGACATTCACATGACACCACTAGAAGAAGTACACCACAACTTAAATAACAATCTATTGAATCTTTCTCAACGCAACTCCACTACTAACAACAAGACTTCTCCCATGTCCTCAAGAACAAAACGAACTACTCACAAGACATCATATGGATCATGATCAGAGATGGAATAATGATGTATAACAATCTGAACATAAACAATAATTCAATGGTTCTCTCAATAGCAGCAACTACAAAGAGTAATCAACACCGGGAAAGTTTCCCCTATGAACTATGCAAGATTCAACGCAATTGTTACAGCAATATGGAGATGGTGATGAGGGTGCTGATGGTGATTATGGTGGTGGTGATGATGATGATGATCCCGATGAAGTCCAGCTTGATGGTGGTGTTGATGGCGACGATCTCCCCTCTCCGGGAAGGAATTCCCCAGAAATCATCTGGAGAGATCTTTCTCTCTCGGTGTTTTCCGCCCCGCAGAGGCGGCGGAATCTTTCTGTGGTCGCTCCTCGAGTCTTAGGGTTTCGTGGGGATGATATACGCCAGAGGAGAGAGGCTTGAGTGGGCCAGGGCAGCCACACCACTCCCAGGTGCGGCCTAGGCCTGCCCGCGCCATGGGGTGGTGTGGGCCCCCTGTGGCCCACCTCCACTCCATATTCTGGCATCCTGAGTCTTCTGGAAAAATAGGATTTTCCGTATATTTCCCGGATTTTCTGATCTTTGCGAATTTTGCCTCCAAACAGCACCTTTTCCATCAGAATCCTGACTGCAGCGGTCCATGCTCCAAAAGTCATCAACAATGCAAAAATAGATGAAATAACATAAGTATCACCTCTCAATACGAAATATATCAATGAATAATAGTGAATTAAGACATAGAATAGTGATGCAAAATGGACGTATCAGTTTGTCCATTGTCATCGCTTGGACCATGTGTTGGTCTCAAGGTTGAAAAAGAAGAAGAAATGTCCAAGGGCTTTGTGCCTTTTGGAATTAAGTAGAAGAAGAAGATCAAGTATGTCTTGAAGAAGAAGAAGATGGAGTTTCTCATGGCTATCTTCAAGACATCATCAAGAATTGAAGTGCAAGCTCAAGATGTGTCATCTCTAGAAGATCTCATGCTTGAAGCTTGCCATCCTCGACAACCATGGATTGATGAACACAAGTTCGAAAAAGGGGCTTCCCCATGGAGTATGGGGGAGCATTTCTCAAGTCTTCATCAAGTAAGAGAAAGCAAGTACAATCAAGAAAGGTGATCAATCTTGACAAGGACAAGACGGTCTACATCAAGCTCAAGTGGAATATTCAAGAAAAATGTATGATCTTGTTAGGTTTTCTATTTTACCGGTCTCTTATAGTGTTGGGAGACCGGGTGTAGGATAGATATCCATACTATCAAGAGGGGCTCTCGAGTGGGTGACTCGTTCATATCTTTCAGAGAGAGCTCAAACCTTTGCATACATAGCATCATCTTTCTTGGTTGTCTTCATAACAAGCTCTAGTTCATCAAAACCGGATTTCCCTTGCATATCTTATTGCGTTTTTTTATCTTACGGGTTTTCTGGCTCCACACATTGGGAGGTATCTCACATATATATTCATGGTATTTTCTCTCTTAGTGATACCCAATATTTTTTGGATTCTACACTTTGTTATCTTTCCAACAAAATTGGTTTTATCTCATTTGGAGTTCGGATGCAAAAGTTGTGGTAGTTTTGGTTCTGGAGTTTTTGCCTGACCGGTAGTTCTGGTGGGCCACCAGTAGACCGCTAGGGCATTTTGCCGCTGGTAGCACTGGTGTTAATTCTGGCCCAAATTTCGATAACCCTATTTTTGGTTCAGTACTCTCTCTATCTTGGTGTGCGCTATTTGTCGGAACTTCGACCGAAACTTCCGGCGGTAGTATCTGCCAGTTTTGTTTCTCTTTTTGCACCGTTGTTGTGACCATTGGCTGGGTGCCACCGGTAGTACCGGCCACCCACCTGTACTACTGGTCATGCACGAAAATGTGCATAACAGCCAGATCGGGGAGCCCTTTAAAAGGAGCTCCCCTTCCCCTTCGTGGGTTCATTTTTGTTCTTCTTGGGTTTTTCCCTTGTCTCTCTCCTCCATTGTTGACCTTGAAGAGCTTGCCCTCTCCCCTTCCCCCTTCTATGATTCTTGCATATTTTTGAGGGATTTGAGAGAGGAGATCTAGATCTACAACCCCCACCAAACCAAATCCCTTCTTTGTGAAGGAATCCTTGGGATCTAGATCTTGGAGAGTTTTGTGTTCTTCCTCTCTTATTCCCCTAATAACTTTTGTAGCTTTGGTGGAATTTTAGAGAGAAGGACTTGCCTCTTGCATTTGGTGCATAGGTTTGAGTTCTCCTCGGAGATTCGGCGAGTTCAAGCTCTTGAGCTTGTTTCTCTTGGGTTCTTGTAACCCTAGAGGGTTGTGTGGAGTTGTGGTGTGTTCTTGGGGCCTCCAATTGAGTTGTGGAGATTCCCCAAGCTTGTTGGCCTTTTGTGGCATTGTGGGGCCTTTGTGGCATTTTTTGGGATCCCTCCAATTGTGTTGTGGAGTTTGCCCCAAGCCTTGTACGGGTTCGGTGACCGCCCTCAAGTGTCCCATAGTGGAACGTGAGTAGGCTTTTGTGGCGATCTCACGAGAGAATAGGGTGAGCCTTTTGTGCCGTCGGTGAGTTGCGTGCCTTTGCATCTTGGGGTGAGGCCTTGTTTGGCGTTTGGTGAGCATCGAGCCACCACACCTCAAGGTGAGCCATTTGTGGCGTTCGAAGTACATTGCACCCCCGCACCTCTCCAACAGAGACGTGGCTTCTTCGGAAGTGAACTTCGGGAAACAAATCATCGTCTCCACGTCCATCGGTTATCTCTAAACCGATCCCTTTACTTATGCAATTTACATTGTGATAGCCATCATGCTTGAAGTATTATATCTTGCTATCACCTTGTTTCTTGTCTTGCTTAGCATAGGTTGTTGGTGCACTTAGTTGATCCTAGTTGATATAGGTTTTTGCTTGATAAATTAAACGTTAAGTTTTATTCCACATTTATTAGAGCCTAATCCGTAATAATTTTAAAACGCCTATTAACTCCCCCTCTAGGCGACGTCTGTTTCCCTTTCACCAGGGCTCCGTTGCAATGTCTCTACATGGACTTTCCAGCATCCATCCCACGACCGAAAAGAATCAGGACGACATGGATAGTAGTTTGAGCCAAAACAATCTAGCGCTATTATTAGTCCTGATAAATAAACTAAAACAAAATTAAAACTAACTAGCAAGGTCTCTAGTAACCTCACCAGGATAGCAAATTTCTTCCCTGGAAATGGCGCCAGAAAAAGGGTTGATACCTTCGATACGGATTATGGATGTAGTATAGTAGCTTTTTCCCTAGAAGATCTAGGTTTAATCGAATCTTGGGAAACAATTGTTCTAAATTGAGGAATGTCTGCAAGACTTACTAATTTTCTTCAATTTTCGTTTACCAGACCTTTCCAGTTTTCTTTTGTTATCGGGGTTGTATTATTGGATGGATATAGGACCGGGTTGAGGTTTCACCTACAACTATGCATACATACGGGATAAACATAATAATAAGCACATTCATGTGTAAATGATCTAATACAGATAGGATTCGTGGGAAGCACATTCGTAAATAGTAAATCCCATGTGAGTCATAGACATAGCATAAAATCTATTGGTCTAACCATTATACCATGAAGCACCAGACTATGAATGATTATTAAGTAAAATACATACCAAAACATTAATATCCATGATGATGTTGTTCCTAAGCGGATCACTAAACGACTACTGTAATCCCCCAGTAGTCACTAGGTTTCACGCGTAGGCAATGTTTACCACACATCTCACCTTGTACCTTGATAAATCCTCAAGGTCTTGGGTACTTGGTAGGTCCTTGAATTGAGGTAAGAGATAATGATACAAATACAAATCTGCTATGAAATCACCACACAATATTCCCATGTAATTAGATGCACATAATCACTATGAGGCTATTCCCAACCCACAACCCGTGAGGGCTACTCACTCATAATAATATCAAGGATAGTAAACATTGTAGAATTACTTAGATCAATACCAAATATCCTTACAATAGTCACCAACCGCGATAAGATCTTGAATACAAGTTATGGCTATGGCTATGGATGGAGGTGGACATGGAGACGATGAACTACTATTGTGGCGAAGCGATGGATCTTCATCGGTGTGTTTTTAGATGCAGTCTACAAATGGTAGCTCTCCCTACGGCAGCTGGGAGTCTCAAAATATATAGGGCCTTTCACAAAAGTTCCTTGGTTTGACCCAGCAAAGCACAGGTGGTACGAGTGGATGGTATGGGCAAGATCCACCCGTACCGATGCTCGTTAACACTTATAGACGCTAGCTTTCAACCCTAGTTTACTGGTGGTATTAGAAATGTGTGAGTCTCCCTTAATTGCTCCAGATTTCACCATAAAAGAGTGATTTTCTACACATCACAATTCAAAACAAGGACTTGCACATCTTTGCAATAATTAGTCATTAGTGGAAAGCCTAGAGAGATTTTACCAATTGCTTGACTTAATAAAAGATTTAAACGCGAATAAAGATGGCTATTTTCACAACCATCATTGTTCGAGGGTAGTTTGAAACGCTTTGGCATCTTTTTTTGCCGGATGTGGCGACTGAAGCATCTAGCACCCCATAGCTCATTGTATTAATCAGCTAACTCGGTGGAGTCGCGATTAGCACATTCTATGCACGATTTGTGGACCTTGTGCTACGTAATCTCATCACGAGCATCATAGCTGCGTCCTCTTCACCGTGGGTTGTGGCGTTGCTGTGGAGAATCAATGTCCTGAGGTGGTGAGTGGTTGCTCCTTCATGTTGCGGCTGCCTTTTTTGGTTCTCGGTATGGTTTTTCCGTAAGCATGACTCCCACCAGACTAAGTCCAGTGATGGTAGATCTATGAAGGGTGGCTCGTGGATCTCCCACCAAAGGTGGGTTGAATAGCAGGTACGTGCTAGCCACGATGACAGTAGCATGTGGTGTCTTGGGTATCATGTTACCCTGAGAATCCACTGACATGAAGGAAAAGTCGAGACTTCGGGTGAACTCGTGAATTTCTTCCTTATCCATGTGGTTTGTTCGAGAGAGTCACTTGCATGCCCTGCTGTTACTATTTTTCCTTAAAGAGGAGCCGCCGACAGAAGATAGCTCTGCCCATCATGCACTCGACTCATCGGCTAGTCGCTTGCGTTCGTCAAGTCGGTTCTGTTTCTCTTGATATTAATTGCTTTGCTACCGCAAGAGATAGTGGTATCCCATCAGCTCCTCACTCCTTGCATCGGATACCAGTGGCACTCCCATTAGAGGTCGCCTTATCTTCTCCCACTATTCATTCATGAGGTTCATAGTTTCATGATCACCGGTGTTGTCTCGAGTGCTGTCATTGTTGTCCTTGGGTGTGTTGGGGTTGACAACAACATAGAGGTAGTGAGTCGGTTAGATGCTGCTTCTATATCTCTCGATATTGGAGTAGATGTGGGCATCTCCCGCAAGTTACTTGCTCAGCTCGGAGTCATAGAAGGTGTAGTTACTAGTGCCGCATGTTAATGATGAGGTGGCGTTCAGCTCGCTGAGGGTGCCGAGGGGCGGTGGGATCCACTATGCAGGTGCAATTGACGGTGACATTGACTGCGCTGGAACCAAATACGTAGTGTACCCATCTTATCAATGTGGAAGTGCAGATCTCTGATCATCAGGTTCGATCCATGTCAATGGAGTCAAAGGACAGGCACCTGGACGACGAGTGGATGGTGAAGTTGAGGGAGCCAAAGCAGATCTTTCCCTAGGAAGGTAGGGACCGACGAATCGTAGATCGTCGGTGACGGAACCGCCGAAGTCACAACATCATCATAGGGGCTTCCCACAAAATGACACCAATTGACATGGGGTCACCACGGTAATGCCCATACTTTGATGGACTTGGGTTTATCGAGAAGTATTTATGCACTGGACACTTTGTCTGCTAACAGATAAACAATAGGGACACGAATTTACCCAGGTTCAGACCCTCAGAGGGGAAACCCTACTCCTGCTTGTATGTTCTTGATTGAATTTGATGAGGATTACAAGTTGCCAAGATGTTTGTGGTTGCGCATATTGGATCTAGCGTGATTGCGGTGAGAGTTTCGATTCCCTCCTCGGTGGCCCCTCCAAGCCCTTATATGGGGAGGCTAGGTCTCGGGTACCGTTCTAGTCGGTTACAAGTTGGAGTCTATTGATGACTGCAAGTGCACAGATCAATTGTAGCTAGATTCAGTAAATTAAACTAGCACGGTGAGAACTGTAACAGAACTTCAGTAAGGCGGAATATTCTCGGGGATTTAGGATCCACCACTAGCATTGGTATTAACCACAAGTAGGATAAATCTATATATTCTGTCATGATATGTGTGGGGAGAGCTCCATAATAAGATGTGCCCATAAAACCATCGGTCATCACATCTCTAAATAACCATTGCTAAGATCTTCGGCAACCACCTATGGATCCATTGCAATTAAAGGTTACCCGTAGATATTGATATGAGCTTAGTGAATACCCTTGTATCCCCTTTTTCCATATGGTAAAGCACCGAACATGGTTATGTCACTTCACACCATACACAATCCCATACTTCCAAGGATAATTCCTTCTCTAGTCCCGGAGGCAAATATTACATGGTCGACTTCATATAATATCTATAGAGAGAATAAAACATATTCATAGCACGAAGTTATAAATCATCTTCATTTCATATTATAATACTTCTAGGGTTTCACCATCTCGCTAGGAACAAGGTAAACTACTCACACATGGAATCAATCAACAACATCATCATAATATTGCAGATGGAATGAAAGTATATGGATGAATTTAGGTACAAATCCACAATATCAATTGCAGTTACAACTAATAGAGATAGACAATATGGGGGATGATGTAGGTGATGGAGATGCCGTGGTTGATGATGAAGGGGATGATGTTTTGTCCTCCAATGATATAGCAGCGAGGATGATTCCTTCTTGCGTATTCCTCTTCCAGATCCCTTCCAAAGGTGAAGTTTTAGTATTTCTGGTGTCTATGAATGTCGGATATCAGATCCATATGCACCAGGTGAAAGTATTTGATGAGGCGAGGCTAATGGAGGTCCGTATGGGCGCATGGTATGGGTGGGCTTCACCCGTACTAATGCTCGTTATGGCCTTAGATGCTTCTCCTCTCTTCCTCCTTTTACCCAGTTGCATGGAAAATTATTTATATGACTTTTATCATGTCAAAATACCATATTAAGACATAATATGATAGTTATTATTGATATATTCATCATTGACTTAATATTTTGGGATCTTGCGGAAAGAAGCATAAAATGTGCACGTGAGCGCGGTAAAATACCAAAATCCTACTACCACACATGCAAAACCAGTAGGTAAAGAATCTTCAGATATGCACTCAACAATTTCCCCAAGCTTAGGTTCTTGCTCGCCCCTGAGCAAGACATTATCTTAATGGACAAGGTCATCATTTTCATGAATTACTAGTCGTTAAAATATATGAGACATTTGAAGCAACAAATAAAGTATCTGATATAGAACCACAACATGGGAGCCATCACACTCCCAAAAATAAAATGACTTAGAGACTTCCACACCTTTTGCGCTAATAGCTCATATGAATATTAATCACTAGCATATCATACAACCATAAAGTTTGACTAGACGAGTTTGTAAGCTGACCTCAAACATGTTTAGTTATTCACACATCTACTTGGGATTCAAAACCACGAATGGTGTATTTCAGTTCCTCTCATGGTCATACACATGTCTATTACTCTTTGCACTAAGCTAGCTGCTTATTTATTTTCTCTTTCTTTTTCTTACAAAGCTTGTGCAAAGGATCTATACATATTCATGTTGTCATGAAAAGATTCAAAAATAGATCATACAGGATACCGTCTCACAAGCCAAGTATGAAGTGATTTAAAGTTGTGTTTGAGTATCTACCTCGACTTGTACTTATTATAATTGTTTTCTTGATAGAATTATTTATTCATACTCATTTATTTCATAGTTCTCAAGCTTTGATTTTTTCTTTTGAAATCAAACAAATGATTATAATATGCCATCACGAATTCTTCTCATGTTCTATTAGTACTATTGGTGTGTAATACCCTAAAATTATCGCAAAGTACAAGTATAATGGTACTCAATCTAACTCATACATCTAATACAATAATCATAAAGCCGAGAATACCCCAAACATCATAAAAACTCGAAAATTCATTCGATAACAAGTCTTTCCTTCTCCAAGGGAGTTGACCATGCAACTACTGCAAAGCCTTTAAATTTAACTAATATGCAGGTGGGAAAAGTAAACATGCTAAAAACTGTAAGATATATTACAAGGTGTTGTAGATCTCCCAAGAATGGAATCTAGCCAGGTGGGATCAAATAATCTCTTGTGATTATTTGATACCATGGTGCTGCTTTATTTCTAAGATGAAGCCCTTGCATCCTGAAGTCTAGTAGAGAGAGTCTTGTTCATTGCCCCCAGAAGAGTAATGCGGTTCCTGGGTTGTTCATTAACCTACTCCAAGTGACCTATGAAACCTCGTTGGAGTTCCACCGACTCCTTTTGAATCTTTAGCGAACAGAGAGTGACGTCAAGGTTGGCTTCTGATGAGTCCAAAATTGAGGCATATGTAAGTATACATATTATTCATATTGTCACGCATTACATGCTACATCTATCTACAATTATGCCTATTATGTATGATTACTAGTTCTCATTCATCTCCACATGGACTTTGCACAACTAGCAGTTTTATTAGGATTTTATTACTTTTTCTTGTCTTTGACTTGTGTGTAGGTGTTGTGTTGGATTATGGATAAAGCAAGGCAAATGGACCAAGAAGATGAAATTTGGAGGAGCTTTAGGCACCAGACTTAGCCATTTGAGAGGTGGAAAAAGTGATCTTTTTTCATAAACTCCAAATGAATATCCAAGGTCATGGTGTTGTAGACTTCGTCTATATGATTCCAACGAGCCGAAGAACACATAAATCAGAGTTCGTATGAAGAAATGGCGGCAAAAATACGAAAGCATACTCTAGGCGTAACGACCACTGGTACGGGCAGGTACGGTCATACCGTCCGCCCGTACCACGGGCCTAGACGCATGGAAACAGTTGTTCTGGACGCGTTTCTTCACGAAATCCATCCCCGTTTGTTCATAGACCTTCCTTAGATCATAAGGAACGTATTGGGGGATATTGGGGGCACCCCTAGGCCTATATAAAAAGGCAAGGAGCCAAGGGAGGAGCATCTTGTTGGAGATATGCCCAAGAGGCAATAATAAAGTGGTTATTATCATATCTTCATATTTATGATAAATGTTTACATACCATGCTATAATTGTATTAACAGGAAACATTAATACTTGTGTGATTTGTAAACATAAAAGAGTCCCTAGTAAAGCCTCTTGTTAAACTAGCTTGTTGGTTAATATATAATCATGGTTTCCTGATCATGAACATAGAGATGTTATTAACAACAGGGTCATATCATTAGGAGAATGATGTGATGGACATACTCCTATAGATAAGCATAGCATAAAGATCAAGTCATTTCAATAGTTCAATTGCTATATGCTTTCTGATACATAGTAACCTGATTCCTTCGACCATGAGATCATGCATATCACCTTTACCGGATGGATGCTTTGATGTCATCAAACACCACCGTAATCGGTGGTTATAAAGGTGGCATTGAGTGTTTGGAAAGTATTGGTTGAGACACATGGATCAAGAGTGGGATTTGTCCATCCACATGACGGATAGATATACTGGGCCCTCTCGGTGAAATGTCATCCAATTAGCTTGCAAGCATGTGACTGGCTCACAAGGGATCACATATCACGGGAGCGAGAAAAGAGTACTTATCGATGTGAGGTTGAACTAGGTATGCAGAGATACCGCGATCATAACCTCGGATAAGTAACATATCGTGAGACAAAGGAAATTGGTATCGTATGTAAGTGGTTCATTCGATCGCAAAGTAATCAGAAATATGTGGAGCCATATGAATTTCCAGATTCCTCTATTGGTTATTGTTCGAGAAGTGTCTCGATCATGTCCGCATAATTCACGAACCGTAGGGAGACACTTAAGCATTGACGTTGTTTGAGTAGTTATGGTATTATGAGAAAGAGACCGAATGTTGTTGAGTCTCGGATGGGATCCGGATATCACGAGGAGATCCGGAATGGTCCGGAGAATAAGATTCATATAAGGAAAGTCCCATTTCGGAGTTGGGGAATGGTTCCGTGTTTTCATCGGAATGTTCTAGAATGTTCGGAATGTCCGCACTCGGAGGAAGGGTACATGAATGTGTCATTGCATGTTGGAATGATTGCATCATATACTAAGTGTATTCGCTGTCCAAAATAAAGGATTTATTCAAATCCTAGTTTGAAAAGTCAAACGGCTAGTTTGAAAGTCAAACGGCAATTTTGGGAAGTGGAAGAGAGGAGGATTGGTGGAGGCCGATTGGAGGAGGGTTCCTCCTTGGCGGCGCCCACCAAGCCGACTTGGGGAGGACTCTCCTCCCTTGGCCGGCACTCCACCTATATAAGGAGGCAGGGCTCCTCCTAGCACACACAAGTTTCCACCTCTAGATCTCCGGTTTAGAGCTTTTGGTTTAGAGCTTCTAATTGCTTTAGCCAGGTTTAGAGCCTTCTAATTGGTTTAGAGCCTTCTAATTGGTGTGTCTAATTACTAGACCACTAATAGCCTCTCTCATAAGCTCCACCATACTGCACCGGCTTAAGGCGAAGCCTCATGATTTCTCTACTTCCCGGTACCACGCCGTTGTCTTCGAATCGCGAGAGAGTGCTACAACCTCCGCTGCTGGAACAAGGAGAGGAAGGTCTTCGCCGAGTACCGAACGTGTGACCGATCAGGGAGCGCCGGAACGTGGCGCGGAAGGATCGTCTACGCGATCTTGAGATCGAAGTGCGACTACATCATCCACGAGAATCGCTCTCGTTAACCGCTTTGGAATCTTCGAGGGTGAGTTCCCCTATCGACTCGTTGCTACAATCTAGTAGATAGATCTTGGCTTGTTTGTTTGCATGCGATAGAAAAATTTTGTTTTCCATGCTACGAACCCCTATAGTGGTATCAGAGCCGTGTCTATATGTAGATCTGTTGCACGAGTAGAACACAATGGTCATTGTGGGCATTGATGCTTTATTGTAGATTGCTTTTGTGTACTTTGCATCTAGCGGTATGTTGGGATGAAGCGGCCCGGGCTAACCTTACATGACATCGTTCATGAGACTTGCTCCACGCTTGACATGCAACTTGTATTGCATAAGTGGCTCTGCGGGTGCCTGTTTCTCCTTGCATAGTTAAGATCCAATTTACAACGGGTAATCAACAATGCTAGTATCAATGTTGTGGTTCTTGTTCGTAAGTTAGAACGACACTTATTGAAAGCCCCAAACCACGTAAAATATGCAAAGAAAGTAGAGGCGTCTAACTTTGTTTTGCAGGGTGTCTTGATGTGATATGGCCATGATTGTGATTATATTTGATGTATGCAATGTTCCTTATTGTAAGTTGGCAACGGCGAGCCATATGGTTGTCTTTAATTTTGTTAAGACTGCGTGTCTATTCAAAGTAGTTGTAATAGTTGAAGTTGGTGGACGACAACCATGAAGAAGCGCCATTGACCTTGATGCTATGCGGTGATGATGGAGATCATGTTCGTGCTTGAAGATGGAGATCGGAAGCACAAAGAAGAAAGGCCATATCATATCACATATTATGAATTGCCTGTGATGTTAATCCTTTATGCATCTTGTATTGCTTAGTAGACGACGGTAGCATTATAAGATGATCCCTCACATAAATTTCAAGTTCTAAAGTGTTCACCCTTAGTATGCACCGTTGCCAAAGCTTGTCGCTTCAAGCACCACGTGATGATCGGGTGTCTTTGATTCCGGTGAATACAACGTAAGCAAGCCAGATTTGCTTATGCGGTAGCTAAGGTTTGATCTTGACGAGCCTAGCATGTATGCGCATACGGCCTCAGAACACGGATTACCGAAAGGTAGAGCATGAGTCATATAGTAGATATGATGAACATGTTGATTGTTCGCCATTGAAACTATATCAACTCTCGTGATGATCGGTTTTGATGTGGTGGATTTGGTTCATGTGATCACTAAAACAATGTGAGGGATGTTGTTTTAAGTGGGAGTTCACCTAGATTAATTTAATTATTAATTAGAACTCAATTTATCATAAACTAAAATCAAAGTGAATTTGCATAGTTGTTGTAGTCATTGGCATCCGCTTACCACCTTGCGCTTAGTTTTAATTGAGATGATAGAACTATAGAATTCTGGTTAGTTACTTTACTTAACTGGTATCGTATTGTTTTGAAGTGTTAATCTAAAGTTTAAAAGTCCTATTGCAAACTTTCAGTAAGTTCCTTACTCCATAAAGTTTAATAATTAGTATTAAAACAAGAGTGACAATTCCAAGTGTTAGTGTTTGAGTATCATGTTTGTCTCCATGATTCTTGATATTCAAAAGATTCTCTTAATATCAAGGTTATCTAGGATCTGAAAGAGTTGTTTGAAACCATGATGTGTGGAAGATATTGTGATATCTGAAACAAAGTTTTGGTTGCAACATGATAAAGTATAATATGGCAAAGTTCATGTTCTCATATTTGGATGAGAATTTGCAAAAGGTTGGAGACACTAGTTGTCCTAATCTTCCAAAAGGTTTTGGAGAGCAACATTATACTCACGATTCACCGCTACAAGCTAAAAGTAGCTAGATCATGGATAAGTCCATGATGAGGGTGAATATTTGATGTAGGTAAAATGTTTACTACACCAAGAGATTACTAAAGAAAGGAATTTGAAAAGAACACCAAATATTTGATAATGGTGATCTACTTCAAAGTGCAAGTTCAAAGACATTGGTATTTAACTATACACGCTTTGGACTATGTGTCATAAGTATGACTCCACTATTGATGTTGATAGATTCTTTCAAATGAAAAGGAAATCTTGAAAGAGAATCTCATAAGTATATGGCAGAAAAGAAAAGACTAGAATTGTTCAGTTTAAGTATATAGATGATATATGTGTTATGGCTATATTCTTTGCTTATTAAACAATGTGGTTCTTAAGTATTTGATACTGAATTTGTTGGTGTGAATCGTCATACGAAACAACACAATTCATGAACTACAATGGCCTAAGTAACTAGCAAAAGAATAGGTGATGATGTTTATCGAGAACAAATAAAGGGTTATTTTGTTGCTCGTTAAACATCAACGCTTGCCTTCAAGATTTGTTTTATCAGGTATTATGAGAACAAAAGGGTTGTTCAAATAATTGCCGTAATCCATAAAAGATGGATGATTCACAAATCTCGTTGGAGAAATCACATCCATAAAACTAGTGCTAAAATTGTCGAAAGACAAATTGATTGAAAGATCACTTAGGAAGTGACATCGCCGCTTAAATTATATTGAAAGAAAACATGAAGAAACTCCATGTGGATGGAATTTTGGAGTCTTTTGATTTTTGATCAAATGACGTTTGTGAAACTTTCCTAGAGATAATTAAAACTTCGCTCATAGGCCAAAAGGAACGAAAGACTAGCTTATTGGAAATTGTGCATATTGTTGTACGAACTCCATTATGTGTAGTCAAGAGCGATGGATTTCAACTTCATATGCTTTCTCCGAAAATTTGAGTGAATATATGAATATTTACTTAATAAGGATGAAGTATGAAATATTTGAAAAGTTCAAAAGACTTTCAAAGATGAAGTGCAAAATCATTGTAACAAGAATATGAATAGTTTATGATAAGATCATAAAGGAAGATATTTGAATTACAAGTTTAGCATAATACCTAAGATTTAAGGAATCGTTCTGTGGATTTGCATTTCGAAACACCATATAAGAGTATGGAGCGCGAGATATGTAATTAAAACCTTGTTTGACATGGTAAGATCAAAGGTGTAATTCATAGAACTGCCATTATATTTTAAAGATTAAAAGCTTTGGAGATTACCGCTTCCAATGAAAAAGAGCTCCATCATAATCCGCTGAAATGACACCATATAATGTTATGGTTTGGGATAAAACCCAAGTAGTCCTTTCTTAAAACATTGGTATGCTATGCATAAGAAAGATGTGTGCAACCAAAGTCGGATAAACCTGTCTTTGTATAAATGTTAAGTATTCCTCCATAAAACACCGGAGACAAAAGTGTGTGTCGCTTAGAACGTCAAGTTTCTTTGAGAAGGAATTTTTCGTGAAAAGTTAAGTGGGAGGACAATAGAACTTTGATAAGGTTAAAGGAACCTTAGCTATATGTGCGTAGCTGCGCAAAAAAATGTTCCGGAGGCAGCAACAAAACTCATGGCTCACGTACCTCAAAGGTTGTGGTCACGGAGATCCAAGTTCCTATTGAAACAAGTAGGTCGGATGAACAATCAAATACCAAGATTTGAGGGTTGAATCATTATTTGAGAATAATGAACCTACTACATGCAAAGAAGCAATGATGGGCCTTGACTCCGTCTAATGGCTTGAAGCCATAAAATCCGTGATAGTTCCATACACGAGAAATCAAGTTTTGAACTTGAAGGACCCTCGAGAAAGGTGTAAGACCTTACAGTTGTGTTTGGATCTATAAAGAAGTAGACATGGATGTTTGACATCTATGAAATAGTCGACATGTTGGGAAAGAATTCACAACAGTGTTCAAAGTTGACTATGACAAGATCTGATCTTTCATAGCGATATTTAGTCTAGACGGATTAATGTAGCAACCACTACATATAATTTTGTAGTAGAATACACAAAACAAGTTCTTCTAATAGAATGGTTACCTAGGACGTGTGCATGACACGGTCCAAAGGGTTTTGTTAATTCAAAGGATGCTAAATGCATATGCAAACTTCAATGGTTGAAGTAAGCATAGCGGAGTTGGAATCTTCACTATGATGAAACTGTTGAGTTTAATTTCATCAGAGACAATGAAGATGCTTGCATTTGCAAGAAATTAAGTGGGAGCGCTAAAACATATTTCTAATACATTATGTGGAGGACATATTGTTGATTGGAAATGATGTATCTTTTATTAACACATATTAAGAATTTCATCCCGATGAAAGACTTAGGCAAAACCCAAATATTTGGCATCAATAGACGCTAATATGGTTGTGCCAGAAGTACATAGACGAGATATTGAATGAGTTCAATATAGAAACTACAAGAAAAGGTTCTTGTCGCACAGAAAGGATTGAATGAGTTCAATGTTGATGATATATCCAAATGTATTGACATTTGGTAAGTGAAACAAAGATTCAAATATAGATTGATACTTGATGTATGAAATCACAAAGAGTGTTTATATCAATCATACTGTGGTATGTACAAATCCAGATATGTCCTATGCTCTAAATGTTATGAGCATATACCAGAATGATTCATAAGATGATCATTGGACGATAGTAAGGATATTCTTATGATCTTTTGGAAGAACTAAGAGTATATTATTTGTAGAAGTGACAAATAGATGATTAGTTCATTGTAAAAGTACTACATTGATACTAGTTTTGTCACAAAGTACAAATTAAGTTTATCTCAATCTAAACTAAAGGTGGCACAATATAATGGAAAGTAAGTTCCATAATGGATTTGGATGAGTTCCAAAGTTAAGACATTGTGACAGATACTTCAACAAAAGGCTAAGTATATGACTGCTATTATAGCAGCAAAAGAGGGCATTTGTGTCAAGTAGTTTGTTATCAAACTAGGTGTAGTTCACAGCGGGATAATACTATGAAGATATATTGTGCGACAATATTATCAACATGTTTTAACCCCAAAGAACTAAAGGTCACACCGAAAGACCAAATCATACAAAGCCATCTCATTAGAGAATGAGTGATGCGTAGAGACGCAAAGACATGCAATTACACACGACCGAAGTGTCGATCCGAGATCAGTTGACCACTAGCAATCGTGTACATAAAACACCAGAAGGCCATAGGTGTTGAAAACACAAAGGTTTGAAACTAGGTTATTGACTCTAGTGCAAGTGGGAGACTGTTGGAGATATGCCCAAGAGGCAATAATAAAGTGGTTATTATCATATCTTCATATTTATGATAAATGTTTACATACCATGCTATAATTGTATTAACAGGAAACATTAATACTTGTGTGATTTGTAAACATAAAAGAGTCCCTAGTAAAGCCTCTTGTTAAACTAGCTTGTTGGTTAATATATAATCATGGTTTCCTGATCATGAACATAGAGATGTTATTAACAACAGGGTCATATCATTAGGAGAATGATGTGATGGACATACTCCTATAGATAAGCATAGCATAAAGATCAAGTCATTTCAATAGTTCAATTGCTATATGCTTTCTGATACATAGTAACCTGATTCCTTCGACCATGAGATCATGCATATCACCTTTACCGGATGGATGCTTTGATGTCATCAAACACCACACCGTAACAGGGTGGTTATAAAGGTGGCATTGAGTGTTTGGAAAGTATTGGTTGAGACACATGGATCAAGAGTGGGATTTGTCCATCCACATGACGGATAGATATACTCTGGGCCCTCTCGGTGAAATGTCATCCAATTAGCTTGCAAGCATGTGACTGGCTCACAAGGGATCACATATCACGGGAACGAGAAAAGAGTACTTATCAGTAACGAGGTTGAACTAGGTATGCAGAGATACCGACGATCATAACCTCGGATAAGTAACATATCGTGAGACAAAAGGAAATTGGTATCGTATGTAAGTGGTTCATTCGATCGCAAAGTAATCGTAGAAATATGTGGGAGCCATATGAATTTCCAGATTCCTCTATTGGTTATTGTTCGGAGAAGTGTCTCGATCATGTCCGCATAATTCACGAACCGTAGGGAGACACACTTAAGGATTCGACGTTGTTTGAGTAGTTATGGTATTATGAGAAAGAGACCGAATGTTGTTCGGAGTCTCGGATGGGATCCGGGATATCACGAGGAGATCCGGAATGGTCCGGAGAATAAGATTCATATAAGGAAAGTCCCATTTCGGAGTTGGGGAATGGTTCCGGTGTTTTCATCGGGAATGTTCTAGAATGTTCCGGAATGTTCGGCACTCCGGAGGGGAAGGGGTACATGAATGTGTCATTGCATGTTGGAATGATTGCATCATATACTAAGTGTATTCGCTGTCCGAAATAAAGGATTTATTCAAATCCTAGTTTGAAAAGTCAAACGGCTAGTTTGAAAGTCAAACGGCAATTTTGGGAAGTGGGAAGAGAGGAGGATTGGTGGAGGCCGAATTGGAGGAGGGTTCCTCCCTTGGCCGGCGCCCCACCAAGCCGACTTGGGGAGGGACTCTCCTCCCCTTGGCCGGCCCTCCCACCTATATAAGGAGGGCAGGGCCCTCCCAGCACACACAAGTTTCCACCTCTAGATCTCGGTTTAGAGCCGCTTTTGGTTTAGAGCTTCTAATTGCTTTAGCCAGTTTAGAGCCTTCTAATTGGTTTAGAGCCTTCTAATTGGTGTGTCTAATTACTAGACCACTAATAGCCTCTCTCATAAGCTCCACCATACTCGCACCGCTTAAGGCCTCAAGGGATTTCCCTCTACTTCCTGTACCACGCCACAGTTGTCTTGGGAATCGCGAGGAGAGTGCTACAACCTCCACCGCCTGCTGGAACAAGGAGAGGAAGGTCTTCGCCGAGTAATTTAACGCAGGACCGATCATGGAGCGCCCGAACGTATGGCGCCGGAAGGATCGTCTACGCGATCTTGAGATCGGAAGTGTACGACTACATCATCCACGAGAATCTGCTCTCGTTAACCGCTTTGGAATCTTCGAGGGTGAGTTCCCCTATCGACTCGTTGCTACAATCTAGTAGATAGATCTTGGCTTGTTTGTTTGCATGCGATAGAAATTTTTTGTTTTCCATGCTACGAACCCCTACACATCTCTCTCCACATACCTCCATGGCGGAGCCCTACCACCTTGGAAAGTCCATAGCTGCTGCCTCCACAAGATCTCCACCATCACCATTGCTCAAGAGGATAAGGTACTTGGATCTTGAAGACCTCAACACCGATCTACATCACCATCATCATCACCAACGTCTCCAACACCGATCCCCTTCGTCTACTTGGTTGTAATCCAAACCCTAGTGTGGATCTTCACTTGTATTCGACTGTACTCTCATATCCCATCCATATGATTGTCATGATATTGATTGCCTTTATATGTGAGTAGTTCCTTTGTTCTTGGGGAGATGGATAAACCCTAGCACTATTATGATGTTGAAATAAAAATGATCTATTCTTGTGTCCGTATGACTGGCCGGTCTATGATAGATTTATGATTTGTGTTTGATCTCTATCTTTAGATGGTATGTGTATTCGGTTACATATCATTTTCCATTGGGACTAAAGGGATGGAGAAATCCTTTGGACGTGGTTTGGAAGCATGCCCAGAATAGCTTCGTGACAATTGGCACCGACTCACAACCTACACGGTCAAAGGAGGATAAAGAGGGGCTCCCTAAGCTAATTATGATATCCACGGGGAAACCCTTAATTGTGGTGGTTTGTATGGGTAATTTCTCTCAGACATCGTGGTGGTTATTTAGAGGTGACCTCACTCTTGTCTCAACCAAGTGGCTTCCTTCGAGCCTTGTAGTGAACATCTTATTATGGAGCTCTCTCCACACATATCATGACACAAGAAGTACGTTATCTTAATTAATAATAATATCATGCTAGTGGTGTATCCTGCATCCCCAAGAAATATTAGCCCTATTAAGTTCAACCACGTTTTCACACAACATTGTTACTTGCTTTCTTTTACTTGTTTTAATTACTTTTCTGCAGACAACCAAAAACCTTTCAAACACCCTTTACTTGAAATCAAAGGCAGCTTATAAGTATCCTTTGGTATATAGTGATGAGGGGCATGAAGACCTTCACCAAATAGCTCTGTGTGGGTACGATACTCTTATTTCTAAACAACCTATAATTGATTTATGCACTTGCAGCCATCAAGCTATTTTTTGACGCCGATGCCAGGGAGCTAAGCGCTTTTGGTCTTTGTTCTTAGTTGCTAATTTATTATTGCTTTACTAAAGTTGTTTAAGTTTCAAGTTATTACCGTTTATTGCTTTTTATCTTTTTTATTTTACTTATTTGAAAAGAACAAAAAAATTACAAAACAAAAATTTATAAAAACTATTGTTATTAATCATGTCCTCCGAGATGACTACCTTTCAACAGATGGAATTTATAATGGATGAGTCAAAGGGAGATTTTATGGAAAATGTTATGAAGAGGCGTGGCATATTAAAAGAATGGCTAACTTGGGTGGACAAGTATTCATCCATACTATCTGCCTCTTATCAATTATATTGTGAATGCCGCAAATCTCCAGATCACCTCAATTTTCAATGTGAGTATAATTTCGATACTGAACTAGCAAACCATAATAGTGATGAGTTAGCAAACCACCCAAAGAACCTCCACCTAAACCACCAGAACATATTGTTAATAAAGAGGTGGCACTTGATGTTGCACCATCTCAAATAGTCGAAGGTGAACCAAAAGCCAAAACTATTGTCGAGTTAGCTATGTCCTCTCAACTAGTGGAAGGTAAGCCCGAAGGTACGACTATCATTGATCTACTCGCAAATTATCTTAGTGAGAACGAAGAGGAGCAACTTGATCAACCACTTGAATCTCCTACTTCTGAAAATAACATTCCACACACAAATAGTATGTATGCAAATGATATCTCATTATCCAGTAATGATTCTGATGATGATTAGCCTATGTTTGGTGAGGAATTAGAGAAGGAATCTTTCTATGAATATTGTGATGCAGCTTTGCAACACGAATCCTAAATAGAGGAGAATGAAGAATGGTACGAAGAATATATTACCGACGGTGAACTCAATAAAAGGATCCTATAGAATATGATTGCTTAAGAAAATTTCTAGCATATGGTAAAGTAGAGAAACTACTTGGAAATTTTAAACTTGACCCTTGTATAATTATTAGAATTGTCAAAACCTATGTTGAGTATTTGCAGATTCCAAAGGAGTGGGAACGTTATACACAACCTTGTAATGTTAAAGCCCCTAAGGGTGATCCCTGGAAACAAGTTATGTATTTACATTTTGAAGAAGAAGATCTCAAGGTGAGTTGCAGCCGATTCAGAAAGTTGCCATATGTGTTGGGGGGTACCCCCGGGTAGGGTCACTCCGGGGTATAAGGGCCGAGTTAGCCGAGGTTCGGCAAGGTCAAAGCGGATGCTGGCCGAGTCACCTCAAGGCAGGCCGGATCACGGAGTAACCGGACCAGGGGGGGTCACCTAACATTGTCTCATCTGACTTAAGGAGTAAGTCAGGAGTGCTTGTCTAACTTATGTGCAGGAACAGGTGTGGCCGGATCTACTATGATCCGGATCCTCGTTTAGCTTCTGGGAGAAGGAAGGAATCTCTCTGGTCAAAAAAGAAGGTCCGGTACGCAATGCATGAGCGAATAAAGCAAGGGTAGGACCACCGGGTCATGGCCGACAAGGGTGACGACGCTCACGTCGGCTGACGCGGGCGCCGCAGAGGCTTACGTCGTTAAAGCATGTGTGACGCGGGGGAAAAGCACCCCGGTCGGGTTACCACTTTGGGAGGGGGCATATTCTTAGGAATATGCCTCCACGTATGCCCTAGGCCAGGACCAAACCTCCTCTATATAAGGGGGGTTAGGGTTCTGGTAGAAGGTTTTTGGAAAAACACGAGTTGGTTTGGTGATTCCTTAGGGCTAGGAGATCTAGGCAAGAGTAAGAGAGCTCCTTCTTCCTCCTCTCGCTAATACAGCTCAAGGAGCACTTGTAATCTTGAAGATATTTCAATACAAACTTCTGTGTGGAGAATCACTCTACTATCCCTCCCTGGATTCCCCTAGCGCATATTAGTAACCTATCCATGGCATCTGCCGTGACACCACCACGACAGTTGGCGCCCACCTTGGGGCTAGCGGTGCTAGCAGGGGTGAAGATCCGGACGGGAAACTTCATTGGCACCGGCGAACGCATCGTCTCCGGGCTCGTTCAGCGCTTTGGAGCGTTGGATTTCGTCAGCGACAACGCAGGCTGCTTCGGCACGCGCCCACTTCCGCGCAACGACCTCTTCGTCAAGCTCGGCACGCACAAGGTCTACGTTGATGTGGATGTCTCGTGCGTTCATCCGCGTCGCGTCGTTGATGCGAGGGAACCACCCCTCACCGTGGCTCGCGGGGCGCGTATCGCTCGCCCCCCGGACCATGCGGAGGTGATGATGATCGCACCAGCAAAGCGCAAGGCGACCCAGCCGCACCCGGAGGTAACACCTAAGGCACCAAGGAAAGGTAGAGGACCTCCACTAGAGAGGCCTGAGAACGTACTAAGGGAAGCTATGGATAGCTTGGCTAACCCGGTAGCAGCAGTGATAGATCCGGCTCAGCCATAGGCCGAGCTAGAGGAAACTCGGCAGAAGATACTGGAGGACGCAAAGAAAATAGATGCGGCTCAGCAGTCACTGAACATGATGCTGCGTGAGTACGCAAAGGCAAACAAGGTTGATGCAGTAAAGGTAAAAGGGAGAAATCTCATAAGCGAGATGAACAGAGAAGGTGATGATGGAGCAGAAGGGTCGGAAAACTATCTGTCTGTGGGGTTGCCGAAGTATAGTACCCCGGCGAAGAACCTCAGAGCAGCAGATGCGGCTGCGTCTAAGCTAGAGGGTCTGACGGGTGAGGCCCGTCAAAGACAGCAAGACAAGGTTAACGAGCTGGTTCGGATCGCGAACAGGCAGAACGAGGAGCTGTTGAGGGCTAACCCGGAGAGAGCTGGGGCTTCCAAGATCGTCCATTCAGTGATGGGTAACCCGGAGAAATCCGCTGGAGCCGCATCATCGCCTCATGGCGGTCCAAGGAGAGAAGAGGTAGTAACCTCGGCTAGACGGAACAAACAGATCGTCCCGTACGACCCAACGCGTGCGGGAAAAGAAAAAGAGATGCGGAAAGGTGATGATCGACGGAGTGTGAGCCGAGGAGAAGCTGGCCGAGGTAATCACGACCAAGGCAATGCCGGTCAAGGGAACGCTGCCAACGGCAATGCCGGACAACGCAACTCCGCAGGAGCAGGACAACCACAACAGCGGAATATACCGAGGCAAGAGCAAAGCGCCAACCGAGGTATGCAGCAGAAAGGTGCGCAACAAGAGCAAAACCGATACGACGACGGTGATTCGGAGATGGTGAATGCAGGATACCCCAGACCAGACTATCATGTGATAGGGTCAAGATTGGGAAGCAGGGACTTAATGCCGGATGACGCCAGGTTAAAACTGGATCTCCTGTATAGGTCGGAACAGATCGAATGTCAAGGTCCTCCGGGTCCAGCGTGCTTTGGACCCCGGATCATGAAAGAGCCACCGGTGCCAAACTTCCAGTTACCCAGAGGCACGAAGACGTATGACGGCAGCACCAAGCCAGAGGATTGGCTGATAAACTATGCTACGGCGGTGAAAATTGCAACTGGCAACTTGAGATGGGTTGTGCGTTACGTGCCCCAGATGTTGGAAGGCCCGGCCAGAGTATGGCTGAATAATTTACCACCTGGAAGCATCAACTGCTGGATAGATTTTAAAGAAATATTTATCAGCAACTTCTCAAGTACATACCAGAGGCCAAATAGACCGCAGACCCTGGCAATGTGCAAGCAAAGACCCAATGAGACGGATCGTGAATTCTTGACCCGGTGGTGTACCGTGAGAAACTCGTGTGAAGGTGTCATAGAGTCACAGGCCATAGCATGGTTTGCGCAAGGGTGCAGATATGGCAGCGAGTTATGGATGAAGCTGCAAAGGAAAATGTCAGTTACGCTGGCAGAGATGATCTGGATTGCTGATTCGTATGCATTGGGCGATCCGACTCAACCTAGGCTCGCGTCAAGTGAGTCAAACAAGGAATACTATCAGAGGGACGGAGCTGGGTCGTCCCGGAGGAATGATTACAGAGGAAAGAGGAGAGATGATAGACCGGATCATCGTTACGGTTCGCAACAAGTTGCAGGCGTGAATCAAGATCAACCCGGATCAAGGAGTAACCAACGCCAGAGAACTGGAGGGCAGTGGACTCCAAGAAATGATGGCAAGAAAACATGGACTCTGGAGCAGAAGAAACAGTGGCAGGAAAAGAAGGACCGACCGAGGTATACCTATGAGTCGATGCTGGACCAGCCGTGTAAGTTTCACACGCCAAATCCGAATAGCCCGGCGGGTCACACGACGAGGCAATGTGAATGGATGCGAAAGATAGAGCAAGTTGGTTCGGGGAATGCTCAGGCACCCCGGAATGATCAACCTCGGCAGGAGTTACCTCGGCAGCAAGTGCTCTCCGGGGCGAACACGCAACAGCTAATGTTGCCTCCCCCTCCGCCGAGGTATGACAACAATGAGAGAAGGGATGCGGTGCATCAGGTGGAAAATCAACACCAGCCGGATCAGAGGTATCCCGGAAACGAGGGAAGGAATGAGTACAGGGAACATCACCAGAGCTATTGTGTGTTCACGGCTAGGGAAACAGATAGAAAGAGCTTGCAGCGCCGACATATGGAGGTCAATGCGGTCATGCCAGCGGTGACGAGGTACATGCCTTGGTCGGACCAGGAAATCACCTGGAACATCAAAGATCATCCTAAACCTATGCCGAGCCCAGGTTCGTATGCGCTAGTGCTGGATCCGACATTCATTGGGCCGAACATCAATGTGAGGTTCTCCAAGGTTTTGATTGATAATGGGAGTAGCATCAACATCATGTATGTGGATACGATGCGCAAGTTGGGCATCTTGGAGAACATGCTCCAAGCTACGAGAACAACTTTCCATGGCATTGTAACAGGTATTTCTTGTGAACCCATAGGCAAAGTACAGGTCGATGTGTTATTCGGCACAAGGGATAACTGCCGAACTGAAAATCTGGAGTTTGAGGTGGTGAACTTGGAAAGTGCATATCATGCGTTACTCGGAAGACCAACATTGAACAAATTCATGGCAAGCTGTCACATCAGTTATCTGAAGATGAAGTTGCCCGGACCAAATGGAGTGATTACTATTGCTGGGGATTTCTGACGTTCCAAGGAGTGTGCCTCAGCCGGGTCTAACCTAGCCGAGTCACTTGTGATTGCGCGAGAGAAAAGAAAAATCCAAGAGGTGGCGGCATTGGCTCAGTCCGCGCAGCAATTTATGCCAGCATTAAGTAACCCGCATGACAGCGTGTCATTTCAAGCCGCAAAGGACACCAAGAAGATTCCAGTTGATAACATGTTCCCGGAGCGCACCGTAACAATTGGTGCCGGGTGAACTGACAAATAGGAAAGCGAGCTCGTCAACTTCCTCCGTGAGAATCGGGATATTTTTGCTTGGTCTACACAGGACTTGCAAGGTGTTCCGAGGGAGTTGGCCGAGCACTCTTTGAACGTGAGACCCGGAGCAAGGTCGGTGAAGCAACCTCTCCGCCGCTTCACCGAAGATAGGAGAAAAGTCATTGGAGACGAAATAGCTCAGTTACTAGCAGCAGGATTTATCATGGAGGTACTATATCCGGATTGGCTCTCTAATCCGGTGCTAGTGGAAAAGAAGAAGGACGATCCGAACGTGGCAGTGGTCTGGCGTATGTGTATCGATTACACGAACCTGAACAAGGCGTGTCCAAAAGATCCATTTCCACTGCCGAGGATAGATCAGGTCATAGACTCCACCGCGGGATGCGAACTGTTGTCATTCATTGATGCATATTCTGGCTTCCACCAGATACCTCTGAACCTGGATGATCAAATAAAAACGGCGTTTATTACCCCGTATGGGGCTTACTGCTATCACACTATACCGTTCGGTTTACGTAATGCAGGTGCAACGTACCAAAGGTGTATGCAAAAATGTTTGCACGACCAAATAGGTCAAAACGTACAAGTATACGTGGATGATGTGGTTATCAAGACCAAGGAAAGCGCAACGCTCCTTGATGACATAAGGCAAACATTCGTGAACTTGAGAAGGTTCCGGATGAAGCTTAACCCGGAAAAATGTACCTTCGGTGTCCCGGCTAGAAAATTACTCGGATTTCTCGTCTCCAGCCGAGGTATCTAAGTTAATCCAACTAAGATCCGAGCCATCAAACGAATGGAGCCGCCGAAGTGTCTCAATGATGTCCAGAAGTTCACTGGATGTCTGGCATCGTTGAGTCGGTTTGTATATCGGTTGGGAGAAAAGGCACTGCCTCTCTACCAACTCATGAAAAAGTCGGATAAATTCGTTTGGACGCCACAGGCCGATGAAGCCTTTGCCCACTTGAAAAAGATGTTGGCCACTGCACCAGTGTTAGCTTCTCCACTATCAAAGGAGCCAATGTTGCTCTAAGTAGCCGCAACCAACCGAGTTGTAAGTGCAGTAATCGTAGTGGAACGCAATGAAGAGGGTAAGTCGGTGCAGAGGCCAGTGTATTACCTGAGCGAGGTATTGTCTGCCTCAAAATAGAACTACCCGCACTTTCAAAAGGTGGCATACGGTGTCTATATGGCGGCGAATAAGTTAAAGCATTACTTTGAGGAGCACCCCATCAAAGTAATATGTGAAGCTCCCATATCCGAGATGATGGGTAACAAGGATGCGGGTGGCAGAATCGCAAAATGGGCAATTGAGCTAGTCCCTTATGCGCCCCAATATGATAGAAGAGAAGTGATCAAGTCTCAGGCTGTGGCGGACTTTTTTGTGGATTGGGCCGAGGTGCAATACGAGCCACCGCCACCAGATCCGAATTACTGGAGGATGCACTTTGACGGGTCGAAAACCAAAACCGGATTAGGCGTCGGGGTTGTGCTAACCTCGCCAAAGAAGGATCAGCTAAAGTACGTATTGCAGATCCATTTCGCGGCATCGAACAATGTCACTGAGTATGAGGCTCTTGTGCATGGGCTCAAAGTGGCAAAGGAGATTGGCATACGTCGGATCATATGCTTCGGCGACTCGGACCTGGTGGTGCAGCAGGTGTCCGGAGTGTGGGACACCCTGGATCCAAACATGGCACTATACAAATTTCACGTGCAGAAGATATCTGGTTACTTCAAGGGGTGTGAATTTCACCATGTACTTCGGGCGGAAAACGAGGCTGCCGACATGTTGTCGAAGCTCGGATCGACCAGACAGGCAATTCCACTGGGTGTAGCATTGGAACACCTCAGAAAACCATCTATCAGGTCGTCCCCAGGAACCGACTCGATCTATGTCCCGGAAAATACGGAATCCGGAGATGAGCCCATGGACATTGACACGGGAGGTAGTACGCGAAACTCGGGGACTACATCAGCAAACCCGGGGACTGCCTCAGCAAACCCGGGGACTACCTCTCTAGACCCGGGCACTGCTTAGCATGATCCGGCTGAAGTTATGCCGGTAGATCAGATGAAAATTGATGAGGAGATGTTCCCTCCACGAGTGATACCAGCTTGGGCACTGCCTATATTCCAATTCCTGAAAGACGGAATGTTACCCGTTGAGGAGGTGTTAGCCAGGCAAACTCAGAGGAGAGCAAAAGCATACACAATCATCAATTCCGAGTTATACAAACGGAGTGTAACCAACGTTCTCCAAAGATGCGTTGACCCGGAAGAAGGGCTTGACATCCTCCGAGATATACACCAAGGAGAATGCGGGCATCATGCCTCATCCCGAGCCTTGGTGGCAAAGGCGTTCTGGCATGGATTCTACTGGCCAAGTGCTTGGAACAAGCAGAAGATCTGGTGAGAAAATGCAATGGTTGTCAGAGGTATGCCACCAAGACACATATGCCTATGTCGAAACTCAAGACCATACCAATTACATGGACATTTGCAGTATGGTGCTTGGATATGGTTGGCCCGTTCAAACCTGTGAGAGGAAACATGACACACATTTTGGTCATGGTGGACAAGTTTACAAAATGGATTGAAGTGAAACCTATAAGAAAATGTGATGGAGCTACGGCCGTGACATTTCTCAAAGACATCATCTTGAGATACGGTTATCCACACAGTATTATAACTGAAAATGGAACAAATTTTGCGGGAGGAGCATTTGCACGCTTCTGCCGAGATAAGAAGATCCGACTCGACATCGCCTCGGTAGCCCACCCTGCATCGAACGGACAAGTGGAAAGATCCAACGGATTAGTATTATCCGGGATAAAACCCCGGCTCATTGAGCCGCTGCAAAGATCAGCGGGGTGCTGGATAGAAGAACTACCAGCGGTACTATGGAGCTTAAGAATAACTCCGAATCGATCAACAGGTTATACGCCATTTTTTCTGGTATATGGGGCAGAAGCTGTATTACCAGCCGACATAGAGCATGATTCGCCTAGGGTCACCCAATACACAGAAGCCGAAGTGCAAGAAGCTCGGCAAAATGATGTTGATCTGCTAGAAGAAGCGAGAGAACTGGCACTGTCCAGATCCGCCATATATCAGCAAAACCTCCGATGCTATCATAGCCGGAAAGTGTGCCCCCGAGTTTTCCGGGAAGGCGATCTGGTGCTCCGGTTGGTACAACATACTACTGGCATGCATAAACTATCCCCCCCATGGGAAGGGTCGTTCATTGTGAGCAAAGCATTGCACAATGATTCTTACTATCTTATAGATGCAAAGCCACAGGAAAAGAACAAGGCGGACAGGTCCGGAGAGGAATCCAAGCGATCGTGGAATGTAGCACTACTTCGTCCCTTCTACACTTAGCTAAGAAGTGTATGTATCCGAGACTAATATGAAAAGAAGATTGAAATCAAGAAATAAAAAACCATTGAAGAATTAGCAGCAATTTATTTTGGCACCCCACAAACTGAACTGGACAGAAGCCTGACGAATAGTGACTCACTCCCAAATGATTTTGCAAAGTAAGATCTAGATAATATCCTCAACACCACACCTGAAGGCCAGGACAAGAAGAGGAGGATGATCTAAGTGATCACTCACCTATACCCTCTACTCCAAATCATATATACATATTTGATACTCATGAGCATGAACCAATGTGGCATATTAAAAATGACAAAAAAGTTTATGATGCCTATATCTCTAGTAATGATTCTTATTATGCTGAAACTGAAGATAATTTATCTGCGGAGGCCTTGTGCCTAGATACTCACTTGAAGGACACAAATAATGATGAATTGGAGATAGAATCTTGTAGTACTAATGTGATGGGACAAGAAGAGCACATTGCGAATGAAATATTTGTTGATGATGCTTTCTTTTGTGAGTGGCTTGATATCTCTAGAACTGGTGAACTTGCTAGCAAGTGTGATGAACTAGAGGAGAAAGACACCTTTGAATTTTTCCCTGTTATAAAAGAAAGGTGCTGCGAAGTGTTGCCCCATGATAGTGCAACCAAGGAGGAGTATTATGAATTATATCCTTATGATACCAACCAAGGTAAAACATTTGAATTCATATAAAAGTCTCTAGTACTTTTGATAAAGCTATCTACGGAGGCATGCTCATCATATATGACATATCCATCATCACTTGAAAGCAACAATTTATTCATTTACCAAACTCCTATGCACCGTAAGCGGGTGCGACTTTGACAAAACTATGATAGTAAGTGCTCCAAACTTCTATCTGAGGTAAGAATAAAAAATTCTCTAGTGACATATATTTAAATAATAATGGAACTTCGAAGCCTAGCTATGGCTTTAAATAAAGCTCTTCCTGCGAGGCAACCTGGATGTTTTTAGGTGTCTTTCTTAATTTTGTGTCTTGAGTCTTGTTGCATTTATGTTGCATTGGCACTTGTATATATGCATGATTTTCCATTAGAGTTGGCTTGGGACTACTTTTGATAGGTAGAAATTAGTTGTTGCTCTAATAATGTGTTGCATATCTTGGTTAAATCTTCTCAACAAAATATATGTTGGCTTTGTTTGGTTGCTAGCTAACATTTCAGGTCTGTAATAAAATTTTTGGAGAAAGATAACTCATTCCAGAGCTCACAGTGAGTGTAGCGAGTAGTGGTCCGGGCGGACCCGTCCGTACCACACGCCCATACCGCTCATGTGACAAACCGGAAGAAGCTGAAATTTTTCCAAAAAAGCTACTGCAAGCTTAACGAGCACTGGTACGGTGGGTCGTGTTCATACCGTCCGCCCGCACCGACCTCGTTACCAGGCGAAGGGAACATGAAGACGACCCGGAGGTTGTAACGGTCACTAGTATGGGTGTATCCTGCCTGTACCACCCGGTTGTACCAACTTCATCGACAACCTTCAAAAAAAAGAGAAGACAAGGTGCAGTATGGACAGAGTCCGTCCGTACCATGCGCCCATACCAAGGAGCATCACCGCGTAGCAAGGGCTGGGATGGATTAAAAAAGGTTTCAAGCCCTCTAATCTTTTTATTTTGACAACCTTAGGTCAGTGGGTTAACATCTACATGTTCCTTTGTGTTTCATTCTCTTTTACCTACCTTTGAAACTCCATAGCCTATAATTCTCCATAGTGTTTCATGTTTCTTTTGTTTTCCTTCTTTTGGTTGGGTGAATAAACTCCGTCCGTACACCGAATCGTTTGCTTTTACTTCGTTTGTTATTTTGCAGGGACTTGAAACTTGTGTGATGATGTGCATGGTTTGTGCCAACCGTGCAAATATTTGCACAAGCCACTTGGTTGTTTCAACTCAACGCTTCAACAAGGAAGTATTGGTTGAACCAAAGGTCCATGTCCATCAAAAGTGAGGTTATTCGTACCTCAACGGTAAAGTATGCCACCCTTGTTTTATTCAAGTTTGGGGAGGTAACCACTTCTCACACTCTCTTTTGATAACTACATTTTCTCTTCTCTTATGGTAATCTATTTAAGTTTGGTTCTTGCAAAAGTTCTAGCTTGGGGAAGTTACTTCTGCATGTGTAGAGTCTTGTGAAATGTTCTTGTTCGATGAAACTTTTTGTGCAATCATGTATCCCGCTGTTTTTGAATGCTTTCTTAGGTAAGTTGTGTTTCATGTTTATATAATGGACGCACTTGATTTTGTTAGGATTCATATGGGTTGAGTTAGAGCTTTGATTCACTATGTTAGAATCTTTATCCAGCTTGAGAAGAACTTTGTGGTCCACTAGAATACATTGCCATGATTTCTACACAAAATCCTATGTACCACTTTTGAAGTTTTAATTGTTTATCTTAGTTGGTTAACTTGTGAAGATGCCATGCTAGTGGGAGTAATTCAAAATAGTTAGAGTAAAGCTTTTTATTTGAATGAATGATTAGTTGTGGAAGCTTTTGCTCTATTTCGCTAACCGAGTCTTGTCTTGGAAATAATATTTCCAAACAAGTATAATAAGAAAAAGTATAAAATTTATGACTTGTTTGATGAATAATTATCTTGAGAGTTTACCCTTGAAGATACTTAACCCCATAGATGTTTTGATAGACTTGACAACACTCTTGAAAGGAGTTGTTTGATTGAAATGAGGTCTAGCGATAATTGTGATGCATGCCAAAGCTAACCTTGTGGATAAAACCATGGTACTAGTTAAAAAAAGGAAAAAGGGGGTTCTATGTTTATTATTCACACCTTTGGATGCCAACAACTCCGCTAGCCTACAAACGATCTATGGTATAACCCGGATTTCGGCTATGAGTTGACGACATGAGTGGCATAAGTGTCACTGTAATGGGAAAAAGTATCGGTACTCTCAAAGGTTGTGCAAGCTATTGTAAAAGAAACACTCAAGGATCCTTGAAAAAAGATAAAAAAATATATATAAAGATCCACATAACAAGTCCTTGGCATGGTCTCATTACTACCTTGAAAGACAATGATTGGATTAGAAGTGTTTTTGATAGCCTTGATTTACTAATGTGGGTGTCAATAAGACACTTCACTATTATGCTACTTAGGACATGAACTCTCTTACTCAATTTTGCTATTAAAACATCCTAATGTTCCTTGGCAAGCTGAGAGTTAACTAGAAGAATTGGATTGATTGTTACACTTCTAGTTAATTATACTTATATTAAACTCTACTTTGATTGTCTTGATTTATCGAAGGCTTGTATAATGTTCTTGAACATCTCTCTAAATTTGATGAGCCTTACAAATGGATGAAGTGATGGATGCATATGACTACCAACCGTAAGTGAATTCATATTCTCATTTAAGCCCTTACTTTACATAAGTGAGGAGATACAAAGCTTTTAAGACGCAATAGAAGGATCACAAGTTTGCTTTCAAAGCTAGATTCACTTTTGACATGGAACATTGAAGTTCTAATTAATCTTTTATGGATTGACATAACGGAGCTTGTGTTGCCTTGCATGAATATGGTCTTTCTTACTTTGAGCTTGCAGGGAAAATAAGGATACAATGCATCGATCTTCTACATCCGATATTATACTTTTGTTTCATTTTTTCCTCATTTAAGGTATCGAATCGTGTCTCATGAACATGCCTTGTCCATAAGCCACCATCTTGCTCAGGAATGAGCAAGAGTCAAGATTGGGGAAGTTGATAAGTCCAAAATTGGGGCATATTTAAGTATACAAATTATTCATATTATCACTCATTACATGCTACATCTATCTACAATTATGCCTATTATGTATGATTACTAGTTCTCATTCATTTCCACATGTTGCACAACTAGTAGTTTTATTAGGATTTTATTACGTTTTATTGTCTTTGACTTGTGTGTAGGTGTTGTGTTGGATTATGGATAAAGCAAGGCAAAAGGAACCAAGAAGATGCAATATGGAGGAGCTGAAGACACCATACTTAGCTATTTGAGAGATGGAAAAGTGGATTTTCCATAAACTCCAAATGAAGATCCAATGCCATGGTGTTGTATCCCTCGTCCATACGATTCCAACAAGCCAAAGAACATCCAAATTGGACCAAAATACGAAAGCATACTGAAGGCGTAACAACCAACTGTACGGGCAAGTACGGTCGTACCGTCCGCCCGTACCACGGGCCTGGACGCATGTAAACAACTGTTCTAGACGCGTTTCTTCACGAAATCCGTCCTCGTTTGATCCTAGACCTTCCTTAGGTCATAAGGAACATATTGGGGGCTATTGGGGCACCCATAGGCCTATATAAAGAGGCAAGGAGCCAAGGGAGGAGCATCTCTCTCCACATACCTCCACGGCGAAGCCCTTCCGCCTTGGAAACTCCATAGCCGCCGCCTCCACAAGATCTCCACCATCACCATTGCTCAACAGGAGAAGGGACTTGGATCTTGAAGGCCTCAACACCGATCTACATCACCATCATCATCACCAATGTCTCCAACACCGATCCACTTTGTCTACTTGGTTGTAATCCAAACCCTAGTGTGGATCTTCACTTGTATTCGATTTTACTCTCATATCCCATCCATATGATTGCCATGATGTTGATTGCCTTTATATGTGAGTAGTTCCTTTGTTATTTGGGAGATGGAGAAACCCTAGCACTATTATGATGTTGAAATAAAGATGATATATTCTTGTGTTCGTATGACTGGCCGGTCTATGATAGATTTATGATTTGTGTTTGATCTCTCTCTTTAGATGGTATGTGGAGTCGGCCACATATCATTTGCCCTCGGGACTAAAGGGAGGGAGAAATCCTTTGGACGTGTTTTGGAAGCGTTCCTAGAATAGCTTCATGACAATTGGCACCGACTCGCAACCTACACCGTCAAAGGAGGATAAAGATGGACTCCCTAAGCTAATTACGATATCCATGGGGAAAACCTTAATTGCGGTGGTTTGTATGGGTGATTGATCTCAGACATCGTGGTGGTTATTTAGAGGTGCCCTCACTCTTGGCTCAACAAAGTGGCTTCCTATGATCCTTGTAGTGAACATCTTATTATGGAGATCTCTCCACACATATCATGACACAAGAAGTATGTTATCTTAAATAATAATAATATCATGCTAGTGGTGTATCCTACATCCCAAGAATGTTTTAGCCCTATTGAGTTCAACAACGTTTTCACACAACATTGTTACTTGCTTTCTTTTACTTGTTTTAATTACTTTTCTACACACAACCAAAAACCTTTGAAACACCCTTTACTTGAAATTAAAGGCAGCTTACAAGTATCCTTTGGTAGATAGTGATGATGGGCATAAACATCTTAACCAAATAGCTCTCTGTGGGTACAATACTTTTATTTCAAAACTAGCTACAATTGATATGTGCACTTGCAGCCATCAACTTCCAATCCCTTTCTTATCTTTTTGTCCACCTGATCAAGATAGCGACACAACATGTCAATATATTTTGCATATAATGGGGTTGTTACCTCAGTTATCTTGATTTGACAGCCAAATTTTTTGAGTGAGGCATGGATTCCCTCTTGTTCCCACTTAATATTCTCGATAGAGAGGTGCACTTCCTCGTGATCATCTTCTTTTACAATGATCATACTGAACCCCCTACGTCCTTCTCTTCTCTCCTCAATCAGCTTAAAAACCTTCTTTCGGACCAAGTTGATCCATCCGGAGTTCCTCCTCCTTCTTTTTCTCAATGGACTTCTTTTCAATGTCTCACGAAGCTACGAGGAATTATTTCCTATCCTTCTTTCCTTGAAAAATATCCTATGGGTGAGACATGGTTGCAAGGTTACTCGAGAGGGATAGATCAGATGAGATCTGTTCATTAAGAAAATAGAGAAGAAAAGACCCTTTGGGGAGGTTTATAAGCAGTTATCTTAGGAAAGGTATGCAATAAAGGACTTGGAATCTCTCAAGAAAAGAATCCCAACAAAATAGGCAAGAAAAGATTAGTAAAGGAAAAAAAATACGACCACAACAACCATCGGTATGGGCACGACCTGTATCGGTCATCCGTACCCGATACTCTTCCAAAAATACACGCACACCGATGTCAGTAAAAATCCTTCAAAAGTCATGGTACTGGCTGGTTTGCTTCGTACAGTCCACCTGTACCAAGAGTTACCGACTATCGTTGTTTTTTTAACACGAGAACAAAGGCACACAAACTAAAAAGATCGGACGGGATAACGACCATCCGTACGGGGGTGTGCCCTCATACGTCCCGGTCGTATCGACTCTGGCATCTAAAGAAAAAAACGAGGAGTTTACAGAGCGTGTAACGATCGCTGGTTTGGACGCATGTGGCTGTATGCCCACACGTAACGCTGCCAGAAACCGGCAGCTTGCTCGAAAAAATGCAAGGCTGTCAACTTGGGGGCACATGAATGGATGTCAAACTTTCTTGAGTTGGAGATTTTGTTTGGAGCAAAGTGAACCTAGGGGCACATGAATGAATGTCAACCTTTCTTGAGTTTTCGCCTGTTCAAATGGCTCCTGTGATTCTGATTATTCTTCTTTATGTTGCGGAATCTACAAATCAAATTCTTGTAAAGGTAAAGTCCAACAAATCATTCTAGGCTTAATATCATTTATTTCAAGGTTTTATTTTAAGATATCACGATCAGTATGCACTCTAACTTTCGAGTCAACATTGTAGGATCTATATTTATCACAGGAGAATACGACATCAAAGAGTTCTTTTTCGGTCAAAGGGTAGTTCTTTTGTGCTTCATTAAGAGTGTGACTGACATGATGAATGATATTAATTCATCATCATCACACTGGCAAAAATAGCTCCAATGGCTTCATTACTAGCATCACAGAATAGATCAAAATGTTTCCTCCAATCCGGTTGTTTAATAACAAGAGCATTTAAGAGTTCTTGTTTTAGAATGTTGAAGGCAGCAAAGCAACTTTCATCAAATTCAAAACGGACATTCTTTTGTAGGAGGTTGGTCAACAATCAAGCAACTTTAGAGAAGTTCTTAATGATTCTTCTATAAAATCCTGCATGACCAAGAAAACTTCTTATACATTTAACATCCCATGGAGCTTGTAACTTATCTATCGCTTCAATATTTGATTTGTCAATGTCTATACCTTTACCTGAAATCTTGTGACCAAGCACTATACCTTCTTGAACCATGAAGCAACACTTCTCCCAATTCAAGACTAGATTAGCGTCTTCACATCACTGTAAATTTTTATGAAGATTATGGAGAAAATGGTTAAATGAAGTTCCATGGACGAAAAATCATTCATAAATACTTCCATATTTTCAACATAATCAACAAAAATAGAAGTCATATATTTTTGAAAGGTGGCACATGCATTACATAAATCAAAAGGCATGCGACAATAAGTATAAAGACCAAAAGGGCAAGTAAAAGTTGCTTTGTAGTTGATCTTTTGGACGAATAGCTATTTGAGAAAAACCTGAATATCCATCTAGATAACAAAAATGTGAATGCTTAGTAAGTCTCTCTAGTGTTTGATCTATACACGATAAGGGGTAGTGATATTTTCTAGTTTCCTTATTCAGCTTTCTACAGCCAGTGCACCTTCTATGCCCGACTATAGTACGAGGGACCGGTTCATTGTTTCCATTTTGAGCGGCAGTAAATTCACCTTTATTTGGAACAAAGTGAACATGACTTATCCAGTCGCTTTCTACCACATGATAAATGATACCTGTGTCTAAGAGGTGAATTATTTCTTTCCTTGACACTTCTTTCATTTGTTGTTTGAGTCTTCTTTGAAAGTCTGCAACCGGTTGAGCTCATTCTTCCAAGAATATTCTATGAGTGTCTATTGAGGGACTAATTCCCTGGAAGTCATCCATAAAATATCCGAAGGCCTTACGGTGCATTTTCAATACAGTCATTAAATTTTCTTCTTTCTTCTCTACAAGATTAACACTCACAATAATAGGATATTTACTTGTATCATCTAAGAACATGTATTTTAATTCTTTTCTAAGAAGTTTAAGCTCTGGTGGGGGAAGTTCCTCATCTCCTTTTATTTCTAGAACTTCATACACATCATTCATTTGGGAATCAATTATAGGAGAGGAGTCAAGATATTCATTGATTTCCCTTTTTCCAATATCCTTAGGGACACTAACATTTTCTACAAGGCTTCTTTCAAGATCATCATTAGGAGTTTCACAAATCAAGGTGGCAATACTGATGATATTACCTTCCTCTTCCCGCTCTTCAAAGTCTTCCTCGATGGGTTTATGTTGATATTTTGAGAAGTGGAATTGCATCATGTCTTTCCCAAACTTGAGGGAAATTGTTTCCTTTTTGCAGTCAGTATTTTCCCCTGCGGTATTCAAAAAGGTTCTTGATACGTTGCAAACGTATCTATAATTTTTGATGTTCCATGCTTGTTTTATATCTACTTTCTTATGTTTTGTCCATACTTTGGAGTACTTTTACAAATTTTCTAGGACTAACCTATTAACAAGATGCCACAGTGCCAGTTGCCTGTTTTCTATTGTTTTTGGTTCCAGAATAGTCAGAAAAGTAATATTCTCCGAATTGAACGGGACAAAAGCCAAAGTCAATATTTTACCGGAAGACTCACGGAGCCAGAAGACTAGACGGAGAGGGGCCATGGGCTGGCCACACCACCTGGTGGCACGGGCCAGGCCAGGCCGCGCCTGGGGGTGGTGTGGGCCCCTCCGGCCTCCATCGACCTTGCCCCTTTGCCTATAAAAATCCTCCTGATGAGTAAACCCTAAATCATCAAGGAGAAAGCCACCAAAACCTCCACAGTGCCACCGCCACCGAAGGGGAGATTCGGGGGACAGAAAGTCTCTGTTCTGGCACCCTACCGGGATGGGGAAGTGCCCCCGGAGCCATCTCCATCGACTCCACCACCATCTCCATCGTTGTTGCTGACTCCCATGATGAGGAGGGAGTAGTTCTCTCTCGAGGCTAAGGGCTCTACCGGTAGCTATGTGTTCATCTCTCTCTCTATGCGTGATCTTATGAGATCATGAGCTTTGTAATCTATAGATCTATTCTGCTACTCAAGTGCTTTAATGAATCTCTGCTTATCCCACGTGTGTGAAGTTGACAGTGTGCACACCGTGTGGCACTTTGGCTAAGGTTACATAAATACTTGTCATGAGTATAATTTGATTTGGATGTCTCTATGAGATTGTGGTGTTTGTTGGAACCATCTAGCGCTCAAGGTGATAGTGAGAGGTTATCTAGATGGGGAAAGCGAACTTTAAGGTGTGCTGTTATAGCCCTACCGTGGATTAGAGTTATCCAACCGGAGAGTAGTTCAGAGTAGTATCATAAAGAGAAGATATTTATATGAGAGTGTCACTAGTGAAAGTGTGATCCCTAGGCCTTGTTTCTAAGCATTGAAACACTATTTGCAACTAGATCTATTACATGTTTGCTTGCTTCCATCTTTATTTCAGATTGCCTTTAGTCTCTTCCCACCCATCAAGATCTTTTCTGGCACCGTTACCACTTATAATTATCCATACCACCTGTATTTCACTATCTCTTCTCCAAACTAGTGCACCTATACACCTGACAAGTGTATTGGGTGTGTTGGGGACACAAGAGACTTCTTGTATCTTGATTGCAGGGTTGCTTGAGAGGGATACCTTTGACCACTTCCTCCCTGAGTTTGACATACCTTGGGTGATCCACTTAAGGGAAACTTGTTGCTGTTCTACAAACCTCTGCACTTGGAGGCCCAAAACCTGTCTACAAGAATAGAAGTGCGTAGACATCAGTTCTCCCAAAGATTAATGGACAATAGGTCTTAGTCAGCATATCAACTACTACAAATTCAATAGGATACTCATGATGCACAATGTAAATAGGAACATTTTTAATTATACCGATAGGGACTCCGGTTGTTTTATTAGCAAGTGATGACCCACAAGTATAGGGGGTGTATCGCAATATTTTCGATAAGTAAGAGTGTCCAACCCAACGAGGAGTAAAAGGTGTTGACTAGTGGTATGGATCAGGAATTCTCTGCAAATACTTAGCAAACGGATTTTTAGGGGTTTTTGATAATGCAAATAAATAAAGTATGAGTAAATAAAAGACAATAATAATAAATGCAGCAAGTGGCCCAATCCTTTCATTAGCAAAGGACAAGGCGGTTGTATTACATAAGATGACCAAACGTTCTCGAGGACACATGGGGATATCATCAAGTGCTTTCGCTTCATATAGTATCTATCTTGAGTTAGGACATGAAGTGTTTGAAGAGAAAATTAAAAAACCTATGGAACTTTATTTGCATGCTAATATCAATGTTATTAGTATGAATTCTTTGGACACTATTATTGCTAATGCTATGGAAAAATCTAAGCTTGGGGAAGCTGGTTTTGATGAGCATGATATTTTTAGTCCCCCAAGCACGGAGGAGAAAATTTACTTTGATGATACTATACCTCCAACATATGATGATTACAATGACGAATATGATATTTTCAGTCCACCTACTATTAAGGAGAAAATTAATTATGACTACAATATGCCTCCTATATTTGATGATTATGGTGATGAGAATAATAATGATAGCTATTTTGTTGAATTTTCTCCCACTACAATTAATAAGAATGACTATGTTTATGTGGGGAGTATTAATTCTTTTATGCATGTGGCTCATGATAAGAATGTTTTATGTGATAGTTATATTGTTAATTTTATTCATGATGCTACTGAAAGTTATTATGAGAGAGGGAAACATGGTTTTATGTATCTCAACAATATTAATTTTCACCTCTTTATGTTGAAAGTTTTGAAGTTGCACTTGTTTTGCTTTCCTATGCTTGTTGTTTTGTGCTTTCATGACTTGTTTCTTTACAAGATTATTTTTCATAGGAAGTGGGTTAGACTTAAATTTGTTCCATATTTGCTTCTTGATGCTCTCTTTTACTTTAATTCATATTTCTTATGTGAGCATCATCGAAATTATCATGCCTATCTTAATGGCTATAAAGAAAGCTTTTGGGAGACAACCCACTATATTTTTACTTTTAGTATATTTTTTGTTTTGTTGAGTCTTAGAAGTTATTGCCTCTGTAAAAACCTCTCCTTATCCTTTTTGTTTGCTTTTTGTGCCAAGAATAACCTCTAATGACAGATAAGTAAGACTTGGGAAAGTTGCTGTCCCGAAACAGATTTTTGTGCTTCACTGTAAAATTCGTGAAAAATCTCCGTATGTCGGTTTGAGCTGTAATTTTTTGTGCTTCTGACCTAGGTTGTTATCCAACTTTCATTAGCTCAACACTTTTTGATTTGAGCAACAGAAGGTCTTCGAAAAATTGGTTTTACCTGCTGGTCTGTTTTGACAGATTTCTGCCATTATTTGCATTTGCCTCTTAATCTCTTTCTCTTTGAGTTCTCCTTGATCATTGGAACTTTTTAAAGGAAGTGCTACAGTAGCTTGTGTTTTAATGGAAGTTTTAATTGTGTTTAAAACTGAGCCAAAATACTTATTATCTTGAGTACACTAATGTTGCTAATGAAGTTGTGTAAAGTTTTGTATGAAGGAAATTTTCAGGTGTAGGGAAAGAATGATGTAATGAGATGAAGAATACACAAAAGCTCAAGCTTGGGGATGCCACCCCGTGTCACTCCAAGAAATATTCAAGAGGTACAAGCATCAAAGCTTGGGGATGCCCAAGGCATCCGCTTCTTTATCAATAAAAATCTCAGGTCTTTCTAGACACTTCGTTTTTATTGTTTCATGCACTGTTGTGTTGTTCTTGGAGCGTCTTTGTCTTTTTTTTTAGTTTTCTTTTGCTTGCTTTGCTGCAATAAGTTGGTTGGATCCCAACACGCTTCTTTTGGAGAGAGACACACCCTGTTATTCATTGCCTAGAACACTCTAGTTTTCACTCTTATTGTTCTGTGAGTGTTCTCCTTTGCTAGCACTGCATTTAATTTTAGTTTTCGATTGGTGTTGGAAAAGTGTAGGAAGTTCATGCTTATAAGTGGTATAAAAGGAGCTTGTTTTTGACTGTGACTTAGACTTTGTCATGACATGATTGATATTGCTTTGGCTTTATGCTTAGTGATTATTATTGTAGCATGACTTGTTACAAATAATTGAGATTGCTTAATGTGCCTTGAAAGAATCATGCGTTGTTTTAGCATATTAAAGCATATTATTTTGGTATTCTCCTTTAATGCTTTATTTGGGTTGACTTGGCGCATGCTCACACCATGTTAAGACTATACCAAGTCACCATAGCCTCTATGATCATTTAGTTTTCGACTTGTAATATCACTTTATGCTTTAATTAATAATGTTTTGTCGCTTTGCATGATTATGGCCATTATTGCTCTCTTAGTTGGTCGCTCCCAGTCTTTTGCTAGCCTCCATACCAAGTATGAGTTCCACTCATGCATCGAACTCCAAATAAAACCAAGTTATTCCAAAGAGTCCACCATACCTACATATTAACATTTGTTATTCCAAGTATATTCATGTTTTTATCTACCTTCCGAATTAAACTTGTTATGTGAAATTAGTGATTAAAGCTCTCACAAACTTGATGGAACACTTTACTTTTCTTGCCCTAATAAACTTAAACCATTGTGTCATCTATGTTGTATATGCTTGCACTTATACGTTGGGAATTAGGAGAACCATGCTGTCATGGGGAACGCTTTCAACATTGTACTTGTACATTGTCCCCAGCTGATATCATGTTCTTTTGTTTATGGATGTCGTCGGTGTGAAATGGAAGAGGAGCTTGTAAGTCCATGGAGTTATGTATGTGTGTTAGAGAAACGCCTTGGCGGCTGGTCTAATCCATGCCTAATCATGGTGGAAACCTACAGCATAACCATAATGAGCAATCTATGAAGCATTCTTCTTATAAAAAAGAGATAGAGATTGAGAAAAAAAGAAAAAAGATGAGAAAAGATGAAAGAGAGAAAAAAGCACCATTTTCCCATGGTAAATAAGAAGATGCTGAGATGCCTATTGTCTGCTTGCCTTGTAATTTTGATATGGGGATTCTTCCGTATCATCGGCAAGGTACCCTGCATGTTCTCTATGATACACATATACTTACTATGACAAGAATTTACCGGTAACTAAACTTGAGTAGCATGAGGAGCGGTCCTCGTATTCAAGGGACATGAGATTGCCAACTTATACTTTGTCAAGCATATACTCCATAGTTTGTTCACTTTAACCTTAATCACTTCAAGATGCTTATGATAGGGGCAATGAGAGCTGAAAGCTAATAAGTACCATAATTTTTGGAAGCTCTTTATGAAACTTGAATCTCTTCTTCCTTCTATGAAGGCCTTTCTTTTACTTTTATGTTGAGTCTCCATCTTATATCTTTATGCACCTATTGAGAGAGCATAGTGGCCATTCTTAGTTTAATGTGCATTGTCCCAAGACTTGTTGATTGATGCATAACTTTGATATTGCTTGTTCTTAAACTACTTGTATCTAGTCACCCTTATGAACTTTGAAGGTGTCCTATGCATTTATGTTTCGCTACACTATGAGGGACAAGCTGAATACCATTCTCATTATGTTTTCTTTATGTGAAACAAACAAACATCTTTCAAAGCATTATTATTCATGAATCTTTTGTTTGTGCCTTTTCATGTTACAACATAGTTGCTATGTCTTATTGTTAGAACTATATCTTTCATGCTATGTTAAAGTACTATGATGCAACTATCAATTTTATAAATACCTTGATCAAGATTATGATAGTGCATGTCACCTCAAAAATTATTCTTTCTTTTTATCACTTACCTACTCGAGGACGAGCAGGAGTTAAGCTTCAGGATGTTGATACGTTGCAAACGTATCTATAATTTTTGATGTTCCATGCTTGTTTTATATCTACTTCCTTATGTTTTGTCCACACTTTGGAGTGCTTTCACACATTTTCTAGGACTAACCTATTAACAAGATGCCACAGTGCCAGTTACATGTTTTCTGCTGTTGGTTCCAGAAAAGTTAGAAAGGTAATATTCTCGGAATTGGACGGGACAAAAGCCAAAGTCAATATTTTACCAGAAGACTCACAGAGCCAGAAGACGAGACGGAGAGGGGCCATGGGCTGGCCACACCACCTGGTGGCGCGGGCCAGGCCACGCCACACAAGGGGGTGGTGTGGGACCCTCCGGCTGTAACATCCCAAAACTTTAATCAAGGTTATCAAGGTCGAATAACCCAATTTAGAGTTAACAAAAACTTTTATTAAGAAAAATCATATGAATGCATGTGTGTTTGCATTAGTGTAGAATTGAGTGTATATGTCATGCTTGATTGTTCTAAATATTGTGAAATGGTTTAAAGGTGAATGCCACATCATCTTGACCATTTACAAATAAAATCCAAAGAGAAAAATCAAATAAGATGAAATAAGGCAAATGGTCATTTTGATCATTTTAAATCACTAGGCCACTTTAGGTGTTCCTAGAAGACAATTCCTAACAGAAACTATTCTAGTTCTTTTCACCCCTTGCTAGACCAAGTAAAGATATACCAAGGCCCACTTTACAAACTTACAAAAACATCTAGCAAATCAATTTAAAGGGCATTTGAAAATTGAATCAAGTGTATGTGTTAAGATCACACTTTTTCAAAAACACATCAAATGAATTCACCTTGGCAATCCCAAGCAAACCTAGTCTCTCAACCTTAATACAAGATCACTCAAAAAGTATGAATCAAAAATTCAAAAATAAATTTCATGTGGCCATTTCATCAAACACTTGGCAGGCACAGAATAAACACTAGACTAGCTGCACTGTTTGGTACAGTGAGCATCGACCATTTGGTCTCCAATTTAACCCCCTATCCCCTCAAAGCCTAACCCAGCCCTAGAACAGCTCCCCCCTTCGCCGCTGGCACAGTGGAGCGCCGCCGAAAAGTGGTCATCGTCGGCCGACCACGGTTAGCTCGCACCAGACAGCCCCGTGGCCAACCAGCATGTCCACTAGCGTCGCCGCAGCCTACCGCCACCCCCTGTCCACCCCACGGTCGAAGCCTAGCCCTGGACCACACTAGCACCACCGTGCACCGCCTCTCTGCGCCATGTCTAGAGCGTGCCAGTGCGCCGCGCCCGACCAGCTCGCACGCGCCGCGCCTTGACCTCCCCTCGCATGCACAGACCCGCCATGATAGCAGCACCTCGGTAGACACCCCCGGTCGCCACCGCGTGACCCGCAATAGCCGTACACCGTCACAAGCACCTCTGCCTCCTCCTAGAGCGCCGCACGCGCCCGACCATTCCACACCTCCCCATGTCGCCTTTAAGCCAGCAACGACTGCCAGGAGACACCGCACCGTCCACCTACCCCAGCCATGCCCTTAGCTCTCTATGCCGCCCTCGCCGAAGACGCTAGCCCACACCGTTCTGTCCCCTCGTCGAGCTATAAAAGGAGGCCACCCCAGCCTTCAATCCTCACACCACTCGACTCACCACTCACCCCTGAGCCTCCCACAACTCTTCCCGGAGCAAGGCGAGCACCACCGTGCTGGAATTGCACCAGAGTCCGCCGCTGCTGGAGGAGAAGGGCGTCGTTGTTTCCGACCACTCGAGCCTCGCCGTGACCGTGCCTCGCCTCACTATCGTCTACCACGCCGTTTTCCCCTATCGCCGAGCCTAACTGGAGCCTAGGTGAGTGCCGCCAGACCCCCACCGCCGCGCTAGGGTAAATTCCTCGCCGAAGCTGTTCGTCGTCGACGATGACTCTCGACCGTTAGATTAGATTTTGATCGCACAACTCAGATTTGCCCATACCATTTCGCTTAGTTAGTTTCACTGACCAGTGGGTCCGTGCTGTCAGCAGCCCGCTGTACCGTGGAGTGCCACTGGGCCGGCCTGCTAGTTTCCCGCGCTGGCCCAGAAATTCAAATAAGTGCTTTTCCAATTTAGTTGAAATCATATTTTGTCCACTTATTCAAAAATCAATTCAGAGAGTTTCACTTAACCAAATTGCATGATTCAAATTTTTCTAGAAAGGAAATTAAATTATCTATCCAAGCCCGTTGGATTTAAATCATTTGGAGTTATAGATCACATATAGAAAAAATAACAAGACATAGACTTTTGCAACTTCAAACATTTTTCAAAAATCAACCATAATAGCTTTTGAGTTGATTCCAACTCTCAAAAATCACATTTGATAATATCTATCTGAATATGTAAAAATATTTAGGTTTTCATGCAGTGACTTTGGACTAGTACCAAAATAATGCTATTAGGGCATTTCTAGTCACTTTAAATCATTTAAATAATAATCTTAGACTTTATAAAATGTGACCAACACTTTAAATCACATTCCCATGTATTAGAATATGTGATGATGAAATGTTTCCACATGATCCCATATTTTAATTGGAGAATATTAAATCTTAATTAATTTCAATGAGTAGAAATTACTTTTCTAAAATAAAATGAATGAAACTAGCTCTTTAAATCATGTGATGATTGTGATGATACTAGATCATCAAGTGTGTACCTTAGTGTGTTAAATAGCATAGATAAGTATTGTTTGGTGATTGTGTACCCTGTATTCATTTATAGACGATAGTACCGACCAAGTCTACGAGGAGGAGGAGTTCTACCCCGAAGAAGACGAGGAGAATTTCAATCACTGCACCAACCAAGGAAAGCCCCCACTAGATGCAAGTTAACCTAAGCCAGATGCCTTAGGCATGCTTGGGTTATATATTTTGATTTATACCATCCCAAGTTTTACTTGCAAGCTTTACTTTCTTACTTTACCAAAGTTCTTTACTTTTAGTATAGATAGCATAAAGAGTATAAAACTTGGCCTATCTAGTTACACTTAGATGTCATTCTATGGCATGAGATTGAAGATTAGCACCCCTCATTAGTGAACACTCTTAACCTTAGTGGCTAGTGCTAAGCATAAAACTTGATCACTTTAGATGGGAATACTTGGTGAAAATGATTATGAAAACCTTTGGAATGATGAGTCATTCTATTGAGATGTTTTGACATGTGTTGAGAAACACAAATGGTTTAATGATGAAAATGTTGAGGCATGAGCCATAGCCCTTATACCAAAAAAACTGATGGTTGGGTTCGGATGCGATACCATTCCAATTTTACCGTACAACCACAATACCTGAATTGGCTAGGGCTTACCCGGAAGTTTATGTGCCTTAGTATGGGTTCCCTCGCGGGAGAGGTTTGAGCTGAGGCTACCTCTTGATGTGTGTACACCTATGCAGTACCCAGGATGGCAGATGGCCATGGCTGGGAGGCCAAGCTCATAGGGGAGGTGCCTATACTAGGGTGTGTAATTGAAAGGTTTTGATTGATTATCCGCATACTAAGTATGATTGATTCAGGGTTATCCCTGACGGATGTATCGAATTTTGTGGTGAAAGTGTACCACCTCTGTAGAGTGTCAAACTATTCGAATAGCCGTGTCCGCGGTCAAGGACAGTTGGAATGGCCATACTGTTCCGTCATCAGATGTTTTCGAAATGACTTGTGCAATGAATTATGATTTTGTGCTTTCTTTTACTTCTGAACTCAGCTTAAGATAAATCGAGCTTTTGCAAATAAACCTAGAGCTTAGTATTCCTACTAGAACTACCTTACTTGTTAGTGATAGTTTCCGAGTACTTAAAGAGTACTCATGGCTTTGTCCCTGGCTATTCCCGTGGCCAGACTATGAGGAGGACTATCAGGAAGATGGACAGCAGGACGGCTACGACAACTAGGATCATCTCCCATTGTTAGCATTGCCTGTGCACTGAAGATGGAGCCCACTACTACGCTTTACTATTCTGCTACTTGTTTGTATTAAGACTAGATCATGAGATCCTTTATTTGTGTAAAACCTTATTATGGTTTGTAATGGATGATGTACTGTGATATCAAATATGTTATGTCTCGCAAAAATGGTAATCTTGGGATTGCAAGGAATGGCATAACAGGCATCTGGGATTAAAAATCCGGGTGTTGACAAGTTGGTATCAGAGCCATCCTGACCATAGGAGACCCTAGTTAGAATGGACGTCCAAACAAAAACTTAGTTTCAAAACCAAAGAAGTGAGTATTTATGAAAACCTATTCCCACTCTTATCCTTGATTCTTTCAAAAAAAAATCATGTTCCTAAAAATTCTTACATTCCTACATAAAATTTGACACACATGATCACCTGACTAACTTACTCATCCTAAATTCTTATAGATGGAAGTTCGGTATTGCGAGTTCTACTAATTGGGCAATGGAGGCCAACTAATCTTTGAGAGGGATCTCGATGCACTGTCAGAGTATTTGGAGCGCCCGCATCCGGAATTCTTCAGAGCTCAACTCAATGATCACCCAGGAGGAGATCTACAATGGCTGATAGTTGCAGATCTCCGAGGCAAGATGGAGGCACCCCTTTCTGAGAAGATTCAATTCACCATGCGAGAGAACAACTGGCTAGATGGATTAGCCAGGGCAATGCATGAAGTTCTTGCCTGTCTGTGTGGACAAAACATCAACTTGATCCAAGGAACTCGCTTTGCGCACTACACAAGGCGTGATTCTATGGGAATGCCATTGGAGATGCCAAGTCACCCAGAGATGAAGCGCCAAGTGGAGAACCTTGACTTCCTGCTGTATGATAGGCAGAAGGAATTGGACAATGCTCGAGCCTATGCCAACCACAACCTTGCCATTGCCGCCCATAAGGACCAGGCTCTCGCCATGCTCATCAAGGATCGCAAATCACTTCGACGTCAACACGAGAAGAAGGATCGCACCATCGCTCGTCTTTGCAAGAAGGTAGCCGACCTCGAGAAGACCATCTAGGAGCAAGAAGCCCAGCCTGCAGCAAAAGAAGAAGAGGAAGAAGGTGAAGACATCCAGGGAGATATTCACTTGTACCTCAATGATCATAACGACTACCTGGAGGATGATGACATGGATTTCTACACCGATGATGATGATTCCGACTTCATTGATGATGAGTAGATGCACTTGATCACAACCATAGGAATGAGTTGTATCGGTCCCACTATATCGTAGTTTCATAGAATGGTTCTTAAAACCATCTGTCTTTCATTTGTGTGTAGTGTGTGTTGTATTGTGTGCTTGAATGAATGAATGAGAAGAAGTTAGTTTGCCAAACCTAAGTCAAACTCAAAGTTTAAAGCTTTTGAAACAAAACCATGAACCTTAGAACTTTCCCTCTTATCACATTATCTATCTCAATCTTCAGATGCCTCGTGGAAACCAAGGAGGAAGCAGCTCATCGCAGGACCCGATGTTGCAGATTCTGCAGATGCTAGTTTCTGACCGTGAAGCTAGTAGAGCCGAGCGTAAGCCAACCTAGCCACTCTTCAACAGATAGCTCAGATGGCCCACAATAATCAAGGCCATGGAAATCAGGATCATCATGGATCCAAGCTTAAGAACTTTCAGAATACCAATCCCCCTATCTTTAGCAAGTTTGAAGACCCTTTAGATGTTGATGATTGGTTGCAAACCATGGAACACAACCTGGAAGTCACCGGAGTTGATGACAACGAGAAAGTACTGTTTGCCACCCACTATCTAGCAGGAGATGCAAGAGCCTGGTGGAATAGCACCCGGTCTATGAACCACGGTCAAGTGATGACTTGGGAAGCTTTCAAGATCACGTTTAGCCGCACCCATGTGCTGCAAGGTTTTAGTCACCAGAATGAGAGATGAGTTCAGGGAACTGAAGCAAGGCAGGATGGCGGTAGTTGAGTACCATGACAAATTTTTGTCCTTAGCTAGATATGCCCCGGATGAGATCAACACTGAAGACAAGAAGAAGGAGAGATTCCTGAATGGATTGCATGATGAGATGCAAACGGTGTTAGTCAACATCCGTTTTGAAGATCTCAAAGAGCTTGTAGATTCCGCCATCCAGATGGAAGGGAAGATCAATATCGCAAGCGCAAAATGATGCAACAGAGTGGATCCAACAATCACCAGAAGTATCGCCCCAGCCCGTCTGCAGGATATGCCCCAAGAAACAATAGACCCCCGATGTCCCGTCCAAGCTATCCCAATCATAGCGGAGGAAACTTGAAGTCTGGAGGAAATCACAACAACCCCGGCAACTCCAACAACTTCAGCCGTGCACCGCCCAAGTCCAACAACAACAACAACAACAATACTGCCCCAAGGACTGGAAGCAATCATGTGCCTGTTGCCGCCAAAGACAAGTCCCAGATTACTTGCTTTGAATGTGGAGTCAAGGGTCACTACTCCAACGGGTGTCCCAAGAAGCTTGCAGCCACCACCAATGTGAACGCCCCAGCTCAACAACAACGTCGTGTTCAGCCCGGAAGAAGATTTGCCCCAAGGAATTTGCTCAACTGCAACGGTCGTCTGTTCCACATGAAAGCTGAAGAAGCCTAGGAAGCACCAGATGTCGTGTTGGGTATGTTTTCTGTTAACTCAGTATTAGCAAGAGTGTTGTTTGATTCTAGAGCATCGCACTCGTTTGTTATAGAAGAATTTGCATGCACTAGTAAGATTCAACCAACAAAATTGAAGCATGTTATGATAGTTCAAATACCCGGTTCAACCACCAAAGCTAGAAAAATTTGCAAGGCTGTACCTATCAGAATCCATGGGATAGATTTTTATGCCAATCTAATAGTACTTGGAACCAAAGGTTTGGAAGTAGTACTAGGAATGGACTGGATGTCAAAACATAAAGGATTGATCGACTGTGCCAAGAAAGCCATAACCATGACCAGTAGCTCTGGAGTATCAGTAGAGCATGTATCTGAAACCTTGCCCCGTCAATTCAAGTGCAACAAGAGTCTAATCCTACCAACCCTTGACCAAGTCAAAGTAGTCTATGAATACCCCGACGTATTCCTAGATGAATTGCCCAGTATGCCCCCGGATCGGGACATCGAGTTCATTATTGAACTAATTCCTGGAACTGGACCCATAGCACAGAGACCCTATATCATGAACCCCTCTGAACTAGTGGAGCTGAAGAAGCAAATTGATGCTATGCTGGCAAAAGGTTTGATTCAACCAAGTGCATCGCCATGGAGATCACCTGTTTTGTTTGTGGATAAGAAAGATGGAGGTAACCATTTGTGCACAGATTACCGGAAGCTAAATGACGTCACCATCAAGAACAAGTACCCACTACTCAAGATAGAAGATCTGTTTGATCAGTTGACTAGTGCTAGAGTGTTTCTAAGATTGATCTTAGAACTGGTTATCATCAACTCAAGATTCGTGCAACGGATATTCCAAAGACCGCCTTTACTACCAGATATGGATTGTATGAGTATACGGTCATGTCTTTTGGATTAACCAATGCCCCTGCTTATTTCATGAATCTCATGAATAAGATTTTTATGAACTTCCTGGATAAGTTTGTCGTTGTTTTTATCGATGACATTCTTATCTATTCCAAGTCAGAAGAAGACCATGAGCTACATTTGAGAACCATCCTTGAAACCCTGAGAGAACATCAGTTGTATGCCAACTTTAGCAACTGTGAGTTTTGGTTGAAGGAAGTAGGATTCCTAGGACATATTGTGTCGGCAGGAGGAGTCGTTGTTGATACCGCCAAGATCAAGGATGTTGAAGCATGGAAAGCCCCAACCACTCAAACCCAAGTCCCTACATTTCTCGGATTAGCAGGATATACCACAAGTTTGTTGAAGGATTTTCGAGCATCGCATGACCGATGACCCAGTTGTTGAAGAAAAATAAGAAGTTTGAATGGACTGACAAATGTGAAGCAAGTTTCCAAGAGCTCAAGAAGAGATAGATTTCAGACCCAATTTTGATTATGCCGGATATCAAGAAGCCTTTTGATGTGTATTGTGATGCATCCAAGATTAGTCTCGGATGTGTGTTGATGCAAGAAGGCAAAGTCATAGCATATCTGTCCCGACAACTGAAGCAACATGAGCAAAACTACCCTACCCATGATCTTGAACTAGCATTCGTAGTTTTAGCATTGAAGACATGGCATCATTACCTTATGGGTAACCGCTGTGAGATTTATTCGGATCACAAGAGTTTGAAGTATATTTTTACTCAGAAGGAGTTGAATATGAGGCAAAGGGCTCTACCGTTAGCTATGTGTTCATCTCTCTCTATGCGTAGTCTTATGAGATCATGAGCTTTGTAATCTATAGATCTATTCTGCTACTCAAGTGCTTTAATGAATCTCTGCTTATCCCCACGTGTGTGAAGTTGACAGTGTGCACACCATGTGGAACTTTGGCTAAGGTTACATAAATACTTGTCATGAGTATAATTTGAGTTGGATGTCTCTATGAGATTGTGGTGTTTGTTGGAACCATCTAGCGCTCAAGGTGATAGTGAGAGGTTATCTAGATGGGGAAAGCAAACTTTGAGGTGTGCTGTTATAGCCCCACCGTGGATTAGAGTTATCCAACCGGAGAGTAGTTCAGAGTAGTATCATAAAGAGAAGATATTTATATGAGAGTGTTCAGTAGTGAAAGTATGATCCCCAGGCCTTGTTTCTAAGCATTGAAACACTGTTTGCAACTAGATCTGTTACATGTTTGCTTTCTTCCATCTTTATTTCAGATTGCCTTTAGTCTCTTCCTACCCATCAAGCTCTTTTCTGGCACCGTTACCACTTATAATTATCCATACCACTTGTATTTGACTATCTCTAGGCCGAACTAGTGCACCTATACACATGACAAGTGTATTGGGTGTGTTGGGGACACAAGAGACTTCTTGTATCTTAATTGTAGGGTTGCTTGAGAGGGATACCTTTGACCACTTCCTCGCTGAGTTCGATAAACCTTGGGTGATCCACTTAAGGGAAACTTGTTGTTGTTCTACAAACCTCTGCACTTGGAGGCCCAACAACTATCTATAAGAATAAAACTGCGTAGACATTAGTTCTCCCAAACATAATTGGACAATAGGTATTAGTCAGCATATCAACTAATACAAATTCAATAGGATACTCATGAGGCATAACGTAAATAGGAACATTTTTAATTATACCCATAGGGACTCCAGTTGTTTTATTAGCAAGTGATGACCCATAAGTATAGGGGGTGTATCGCAGTATTTTCAATAAGTAAGAGTGTCGAACCCAACGAGGAGCAGAAGGTGTTGACTAGTGGTATGGATCAGGAATTCTCTGCAAATACTTAGCAAACGGATTTTTAGGGGTTTTTGATAATGCAAATAAATAAAGTACGAGTAAATAAAAGACAATAATAATAAATGCAGCAAGTGTCCCAATCCTTTCTTTAGCAAAGGACAAGTCGGTTGTATTACTTAAGATGACCAAATTTTCTCGAGGACACATGGGGATATCATCAAGTGCTTTCGCTTCATATAGTTGATTAATCTTCTTTAGTTTGAGAAGTGTTGTGTGGGTGAACCTGTGCTAATGTACCGACCTTCCTAGTACTAATACATACTTGTGATTATACCCCTTGCAAGCATCCACAAGTACAAGAAAGTAATTAAGATAGAAACCTAACCACATCTTTAAACTCTGAGATCCTGACATCCCTTGTGCAAAGGTTTCCTAACGGGGGTTCAGGTTTCTATCACTCCGGCAACCCCTATGATTTGTAGCCAAATACACAATGCATTCCCCTAGGCCCGTAAAGGTGAAGTATCATGTAGTCGACGCTGACATGACACCACTAGAAGAAATACACCACAACTTAATTATCAAACCATTGAATCTTTCTCAACAAAAATCCACTACTAACAACATGACTTCTCCCATGTCCTCAAGAACTAAACGAACTACTCACAAGACATCATATGGATCAAGATCTGAGATGAAATAATGATAAGTAACAATCTGAACATAAATGATAATTCAATGGTTCCACTCAATAGCATCAACTACTACAAGTAATCAACAGCGGGAAAGGTTCCCCCAAGAACTATGAAAGATTCAACCCAATTTTTACAGCGGGATGGAGTGGTGATGATGGTGATGGTGGAGATGATTATGGAGATGATGATGATGATCCTGATGAAGTCCAGCTTGATGATGGTGTTGATGGCGACGATCTCCCCTCTCCGGGAAGGAATTCCCCCGGCAAAATCTGTCTGTCGGAGAGATCTTTCTCTCTCTGTAGTTTTCCGCCCCGCAGAGGCGGTGAAACCTTTCTGTGGTTGCTCTCTGAGGCTTAGGGTTTCGTGGGGATAATATACGCCAAAGGGCAGACCTGGAGGTGGGCCAGGGTGGCCACACCACCTGGTGGCGCGCCTAGGGCTGGCCCGCGCCAGGGGGTGGTGTGGGCCCCCTATGGCCCATCTCCACTCCCCCTTCTGGCATCCTTCGTCTTTTGGAAAAATAGGATTTTCCATGTATTTTTCGGGATTTTTCTGATCTTCACGAATTTCGCCTCCAAACGGTGCCTTTTCCATCAGAATCCTGACTTTAGCGGTCCATCCTCCAAAAGTCATCAACCATGCAAAAACAGATGAAATAACATAAGTATCATATCTTAATATGAAATATATCAATGAATAACAATAAATTATGATATAGAATAGTGATGCAAAATGGACGTATCAACTCCCCCAAGCTTAGACTTCGCTTGTCCCTAGGCGAAAACTGAGCTCAACAAACATGACCTCAGGTTTATGGAGTGAAGTGTCGATAAAAGAATACGGACAAGAAGCATCCTATTCATAAATACACAGATCATAATAGAAGACAACTCACTATTATATAACTTAACTTGCAATAGGTAAAGGAAACACAATAAAGATACACAAAGTAAATCATAATTGGTAATGGCAAACTTTGATCTTGGTCAAAGAATAGTTAACAATTTGCAGGAGTTCAACATAATGGGGCTTTTAATGATAGCTTTCAAAGTAATATTCACTAAGATAGAGCAACGTGCAAAACAAGGAACATAAGAAACATGATTGAATAAAATATCATATGAATGAATGAAACACAACAACTCAAAATACTTGCTGAGATAGAATAGAATAGGTTTACTGACTCAACTAAAAAGTAAAAGATAGGCCCTTCACAGAGGGAAGCAGGGATTTCAAGTTTCATAAAGAGCTTCCAAAAATTATGGTACTTATTAGCTTTCAACTCTCATTGCCCCTATCATAAGCATCTTTAGGTGATTAAGGTTAACGTGAACAATTTTTTTTGAAACCATCGACTGTGAGGGAACCCCCCATAGTTATTTTATGAAAAGAGCGTTCTCAAAATTACATATGTACACAAGAGCCTATTTACAAAAACAAAAGGAAAATTTACAACAGAGAGTCAATCCATTGTGAAAATTCAGTTGTATGTTTGTCTTTCACTCTATGCACATGCAGAGTGGCCTCATGGATAAACTTCCTTCGCCAAGCCCCGAAAAAAGTCTTCACATTTTCAAAGATTGCCTCATTTCTCACCTTCCAAATATGCCAGCACCCAAGAATGACTACTTCCATGAAAAAGGGTCTTGTAAATTTCCTTCTAGTAGATAAAAACATGAGTTCCATAGAATCCTCCCGACCCCATTCCACTTGTAAGTAGGCCCAAACTCTCCTACTAAAGTTGCACTCGAAGAAGAGATGTTCCTAGTTTTCAATCACCTGTATTGGACAGAGCTCACATGTGTGATTGTTAGAAACATTCCAATGTCTTCTTCTCAACATATCTCTAGTATTGAGTCTATCGCTTATCAACAACCAAGCAAACACTTTGATTCTAAGAAGGACTCTGCTTTGCCATATCCAGGAGTGGACTTTAGTAGTCAAGAGATTTCTGAATGTGAAATTGTAATATAAACTGGCAGTAAAAATCCCATCTTTCCATATTGTTTTCCAGGAGTCATTGTAGTCAGAATCAAACTGCATTGTTTTCATCACATTCTGGAGACTTCTCATTGCATTGTATGCTTGAACCGACATGGGTCTATAGAACAACATTGAAATATCATCCGTATCTAATACCTTCTGAACTAAAATGGAAGAGTCAAGAGCATAAGAAAAGAGTCTTGGATAATCTTTGCCAAGACATTGTCCATTCCACTTATCATGCCAGAACATAACAGAATCCCCTTTGCCAACCTTGACATCACATAATTCTCTATATTTATCAGAAAGTTTCATAATATCTCTCCACCAAAAGGATCCACATAGATTATAGTTATGAGGAGGACTATCAGTGTAATAGTTCCACACAAGTTACACCTAGGGGATATTTTCCTTATTATAGAACTTATGTAGATGTTTCATGAGTGTAGCACCCCGCTAAAACCACTACTAGAAAATCACTTGGTGTTTCTATTTTGGTGCATCATCATGACTGCATGCCCATGTCATCATGCCACATTGTATTTGAGCATATGTTTGTCTAAAACTATTTTCTAAAAGCCTATATTTTGTTTTCTAAATATCTTCTGTCTTTATTTCAAGTTAAAACCCCGGTCTCTTCCAAATATTTTGTTTGTCTAAAAACTAATTGCATTAGCCTTATAAAGAATTAATTAAAACTTGTATTATTTTAGGGAGGTAGCCAGCCAGGCCCAAAAGCCCAGCCAACCACCTCCAAACTATAAACCCTAAATATCCGGAGCTAACCCTAACCTACCCCGATCCCAACCCGCACACCTCCTAGCCGCCGCCACCACACCTGCCACCGCGCGCATAGCGCACGCGAGCAAGCAACGCTTGCAACTCGCAGCTCCGGTACACACACACCTTGTCACGCTCCCGCCTGGCCCACTCGGCCAGACTCGTGATGTTGCACGCCAGCCATCAAGATACAAACCGCGTGCACGCGTCTCCTCCTCCGGCCCCACCTCCTAGTCCCGCACGCGAGGCACCCCTGACCCCGCACGCTTCCATCGTCGCCCTCCGTCTCCCCTGCTCGATCTCCGTGGAGGGACTCCAGCCGCCGGGGCCTGGCCCTCGCCAAGCTCTTCTGCTTGCCAGCGCGCCCCTCTGTCTCCTTGGCCACGCGCCTCCCTGCAACCTCGTCGGCCCGAGTGGCTCTGCCCCGCCTCGTCTCACCACAAACTGCGGCTCCCCCGTCTCCACCGTCGGTCACGGCCAGCGCCGCCACCATGGGCCCCGTCGCGACCAAGCTCCGTCGCCCTCATCACCATGACCACGCCACCGTCAGAGCCCCGCTGTCTGCTTCAACCTTCGCGGCCTCTCCTTCCCGCATCCGCCGGCCGCAGAGCCTGCGCCCCTGCGAGCCATCCCCACATGACCACCTTCGGCGTCCCTCCCCGCGAGATTCCTTCTCCGCCTGCACCAATAGTCATCATGACGCCGCTGACGTCCTTCACCCCGTCGAGCCCCGCATCTCCGCTTCAGAAGGCGCACTAACGCTGCCGCGCCCTCTGCCGCTGCCGCTGGCCTCGCCACGCCCCTCGCGTCAGCTTCGCTGCGCGCTGGACTCGTCCCGTGAGTCCGACCTCCACCGGCCTTGTGTGTCGTGCCCGCCGTCTATCGGTGCGTATCCAGGAAGCCTGCACCTGTGTATCCTTCTGCAAGTGTGACCGTGTTGTGGTGTTTTGGGTGTAGTGGTGCTCTGACGATGTATGTGGTGGGGTGAAGTGAAGGTGGCCTGGTTGTGCTGCCACAAACCAAGACCTTCCCACGGATGAGAACAAGACGTGGGACAAGGGTGTCAGTGCCGTTGATGAGATCTTCTGAAGACCAACTATGCGGAACCCATGTCCACCGACCATCGAAGCTGGAGACCCTAGTTCTCCGTCATGGATCTCGGAGAGCCCTGACACTGGACCTTGAAGACCGAACCCCGGCATCGGCTTCATGATCTCCTTCGCGGACGCCAAGACCCCGTTCCTGGAGGTGAAGACCGATCCCGCCGAGACCAAACCTGAACCCCTTCAAGCACCAAGATCGCCGATAACCGATGTGTGAACCCTATCCGAGACCCCTATTTTTATAATATGACATATATACTTGTTGCATATGAATTAATCATACTCACATGCATATTGTGTGGTTTGGGGGCATTATGCCGATTCACCTAAATTAAATATGGAGACTATATGCGGGCTATTCTAGTCTCATATTGTCTCCATTTAAATTTGTGTAGCAAACCGATGCCATGTTTTGCCTTGCTAAGACAACATTTAAATTGCGGGGTATCTAAACAAACTTGAACCTTCTATTTAATTGTCGGGACCCCGGTTCCACTTAATATTGCCTAATTGCATCACACTTTTGCCATGTCATACATCATACATGCATCATGCCCGATCTTCTGCCGTAGTATTAAATAGTGCATTCGGTGTTTCTTTTAGTGCTTTGGTTCTTCACGGATTAGGGCGTTGAGTGGATGTGAGTATCGACAAGTTCTTCGGATAATATACCTTCGGCTATGTTTCCAGGCGAGCATTCTCCCCCCTTCTACCTATTTTGTATTTCTAGTCTTTACTTCCTCCTGTTGATCTATTGCTATCCTTGTTGCGATGCTTTAGTTTCCGTGCACCATTATATTCCATGCAGCCTCTATATTGCCTTGGACACATCCTATTGCCTGTTGTTTGATAGGCAGTCGGCCTTGCGAGTCGTAGTTGCTTGCTCAGGTGCTGCTTCGTGTCGTTGTTGTTCCACCGTTGTTGGAAGGTTGGCACATGCTTAATGGTGGAGATGCTTAATGGTCGAGATGATCATGGCTTTAATTACAACATGATATTAAAATGTTGGGAATAGATATAACTAATGCAGAGGCATCGGTGGGCAATAGCTAATATTTGGTTCTTCCATGCTCACTTGTGTCCCATAGGCCCCGAGTACTTGATACCTGTTCCTTGACTATCGCACTATCCGCATGTGGGACCATGGATCCCATTAGCCAGAGCTTGATTCATTTCTTATTTCTTGGGGCCACAAACTAGTTTGAGGCTTTATTACTATCCTGTACTTATGCCATGCTTTACTGCTTTATTTACGATTGTGCGTGGAGCACCTGTACTGTTTTGGAACGTGGAATGTTTTCGCGGTATCGACAAGCCCAGTCACACTTTCGGGTTCCCAGTCGTTTACAGCCATTGATACAAACCCTGGGTCCGTCTCAGAGCCGGCCAACTTCGTTGCATGTAGCCTAGTGGGGTGGCCCCCTGAAATAATTTATGAATCCTGTGATTGCTTTGTCGTGAAAGCCTCGTTGGGTTTTGATTTGGTTTTTCCGAGGTTGATCATGTGTGTGTTGCTATTTGTGCACCCCTGCAGGGTAAATATTTCTGAAAGCCGTGTCCGCGGTTATGGACGACTTGGAGCATAGTATCTTGATCATAGACAACTATAACTAAAGTAGTGCTATAAATCTGACTTTGGCATGTCTAGTAATCAGTTTCACTACAACGGAATGAGTAAATAAAAGTGCCAACAACTGCTGGATTTGGGATATCTCTGGCTAATTGTATCTGACTAGTAAGTGCTGCAACTATAATGGAATGAATAAAACTGCCAACTATGTGAGTTCCGGTTTGACTTCCTCGTTTGGTCTCGAGGGGGAATACCAGGATGGGTATGATTGGTGTTAGTATAAGGTTGGTTCCGAATAGTTCTTTCTTATCTCTCTCTAATAGCCGACAGTTTATCGAGTCTCTATAGGTTGTTTAGTGCATGCTTCGCTACCGCTTCAGTCCACCATACCTATGTAGGCGAGAGCCGCCGAATTCTAGCCTCGACGTAATCGGCCTCGATCGACGCTCCTCTTTTTCCTTTGCCCTTTGTCGGCACCCCTTTTGTTTTAGCAGGTTTGAGATCGACGTCGTTAGTAGAGTTACCCTTCTGGCTTGGCCTGGGCAGGGTTATGGACGCCATTGGTTATTCTTCAGGGCTCTTAGCCCCATTTGCATCTTATCCGTACTAGGATGTTGTATCGTTTTTAAGGTGATTTGGATCTTTGTATTGTATATCTGTATTTTTGACTCATGGAGTCGTTGTTGTATATATATATTTCTGCGGGTTCCATTGTGGACTATTGTGTAATGTTATTACTTCGTTCTCCACCCGCACGCAAGTGCCTGGTGGGCATCTTTGAATTGTTTCTATGCGGGTTTGGCGGGAATCGCTGAAACTTGCATAGGGCCGATTCGAGGGTGTTACCAAGTGGTATCAGAGCTCAGCAGTTACGATACCCCATTGGTCCAGCCTGTAGGATAACCTAGCTAACGGCCGATGTAGAGTGTCAAAACTATTTTTACAAAATCGGTTGGACAGATCTAATTAGGTCTGTTTTTACTCTTTACCCCTTATGATATTCTCCTCTTACCTCTGCGTGTTTTGAACCTACTCTTATCTTTTCTTCAACTCCAGGATTTCTCGTGGTTGGGTTTCCGTCGTACCTGTAGAGTTTAGGTTCCTTCCTCTTTTAACGGTGTTTCCACATCCGGCATTCATGCTATCTAGGTAACCTTCATCTGTTGAACCTTTCGGTGGATCAAAATCCACTGAAATCTTTCTTTTGTATCTTCCGGTGTTTTTCCCAATGTGACGTCGTCTTCTGCGTGAGATCCGATAAAGATCCTGCATCACTCCTTGGTTTTCCGAAGTGTTCTGAACATCGCTCGTCAAGATCTTCAGTCTAAATTCGAGAGTGGGTTGCATAATTCTCCTATTCATGTGCAGAGTAATGTTTTTGTTGCGCGATGGATTGATCCCCATCTGACTACTCTCTTCATTCGCTTTTGTACATTGAATTGGTCGATCAAAGTAATTTACTCATTCCACGGAAATTACAGGTGGCCTAATCTTTTGAGACCTCTACCTTCGCATGTGTTTCTCCGGAGTGTTCTCTCAGCGAACTTGAGCAACAACCCCTTGTTGGTGGTGTCGCCGATTTCAAGATGGAGAAACAAGCTTTGTTAGTGGTGTCGCGAGGATTTAATGAAGCGAGAAGTTCAGACCATCATCCTTCTTCCTCGGACCATGAGGCGGATCTCGAGGGCGAGATCCATTGTTAGTGGTATCGAATTGTAGCACCCCGCTAAAACCACTACTAGAAAATCGCTTGGTGTTTCTATTTTGGTACATCATCATGACTGCATGCCCATGTCATCATGCCACATTGCATTTGAGCATATGTTTGTCTAAAACTATTTTCTAAAAGCCTATATTTTGTTTTCTAAATATCTCATGTCTTTATTTCAAGTTAAAACCCCGACCTCTTCCAAATATTTTGTTTGTCTAAAAACTAATTGCATTAGCCTTATAAAGAATTAATTAAAACTTGTATTATTTTAGGGAGGTAGCCAGCCAGGCCCAAAAGCCCAGCCAGCCACCTCCAAACTATAAACCCTAAATATCCGGAGCTAACCCTAACCTACCCCGATCCCAACCCGCACACCTCCTAGCCGCCGCCACCACACCTGCCACCGCGCGCATAGCGCACGCGAGCAAGCAACACTTGCAACTCGCAGCTCCGGTACACACACACCTTGTCACGCTCCCGCCTGGCCCACCCTGCCGCACTCCCCGCATGTTGCACGCCAGCGCCACGGCGTACAAACCGCGTGCACGTGTCTCCTCCTCCGGCCCCACCTCCTAGTCCCGCAAGCGAGGCTCCCCTGACCCCGCACGCTTCCATCGTCGCCCTCCGTCTCCCCTGCTCGATCTCCGCGGAGGGACTCCAGCCGCCGGGGCCTGGCCCTCGCCAAGCTCTTCTGCTCGCCAGCACGCCCCTCTGTCTCCTTGGGCGCGCCTCCCTGCAACCTCGTCGGCCCGAGTGGCTCTGCCCCGCCTCGTCTCATCGCAAACTGCGGCTCCCCCGTCTCCACCGTCGGTCACGGCCAGCGCCGCCACCATGGGCCCCGTCGCGACCAAGCTCCGTCGCCCTCATCGCCATGACCGCGCCACCGTCAGAGCCCCGTCGTCTGCTTCAACCTTCGTGGCCTCTCCTTCCCGCATCCGCCGGCCGCAAAGCCCGTGCCCCTGCGATCCATCCCCACATGACCACCTTTGGCTTCCCTGTCCCGCGAGATTACTTCTCTGCCTACACCAATAGTCACCGTGCCGCCGCTGACGTCCTTCACCCCGTCGAGCCCCGCATCTCCGCCCTGCCTTCTGTAGCGCACCAACGCCGTCGCCCTCTGCCGCCGGCTAGTGGCCTCGTCCATGCCCCCTGCGTGTCAACCCGCCCTGCGCGCTGGACTCGTCCCGTGAGTCCGACCTCCACCGGCCTTGTGTGTCGTGCCCGCCGTCTATCGGTGCGTATCCAGGAAGCCTGCACCCGTGTATCCTTCTGCAAGTGTGACCGTGTTGTGGTGTTTTGGGTGTAGTGGTGCTCTGACGATGTATGTGGTGGGGTGAAGTGAAGGTGGCCTGGTTGTGCTGCCACAAACCAAGACCTTCCCACGGACGAGAACAAGACGTTGGACAAGGGTGTCAGTGTCGTCGATGAGATCTTCTGAAGACCAACTATGCGGAACCCATGTCCACCGACCATCGAAGCTGGAGACCCTAGTTCTCCGTCATGGATCTCGGAGAGCCCTGACCCTAGATCTTGAAGACCGAACCCCGACATCGGCTTCATGATCTCCTTCGCGGACGCCAAGACCCCGTTCCTGGAGGTGAAGACCGATCCCGCTGAGACCAAACCCGAACACCTTCAAGCACCAAGATCGCCGATAACCGATGTGTGAACCCTATCCGAGACCCCTATTTCTATAATATGACATACATACTTGTTGCATATGAATTACTCATACTCACATGCATATTGTGTGGTTTGGGGGCATTATGCCGATTCACCTAAATTAAATATGGAGACTATATGCAGGCTATTCTAGTCTTATATTGTGTCCATTTAAATTTGTGTAGCAAACCGATGCCATGTTTTGCCTTGCTAAGACAACATTTAAATTGCGGGGTATCTAAACAAACTTGAACCTTCTATTTAATCGTCGGGACCCCGGTTCCGCTTAATATTGCCTAATTGCATCGCACTTTTGCCATGTCATACATCATACATGCATCATGCCCGATCTTCTGCCGTAGTATTAAATAGTGCATTCGGTGTTTCTTTTAGTGCTTTGGTTCTTCGCGGATTAGGGCGTTGAGTGGATGCGAGTATCGACAAGTTCTTCGGATAATATACCTTCGGCTATGTTTCCAGGAGAGCATTCTCCCCCTTTCTACCTATTTTGTATTTCTAGTCTTTACTTCCTCCTGTTGATCTATTGCTACCCTTGTTGCGATGCTTTAGTTTCCGTGCACCATTATATTCCATGCAACCTCTATATTGCCTTGGACACATCCTATTGCCTGTTGTTTGATAGGCAGTCAGCCTTGCGAGTCGTAGTTGCTTGCTCAGGTGCTGCTTCGCATCATTGTTGTTCCATCGTTGTTGGAAGGTTGGCACATGCTTAATGGTGGAGATGCTTAATGGTGGAGATGATCATGGCTTTAATTACAACTTGATATTAAAATGCTGGGAATAGATATAACTAATGCAGAGGCATCGGTGGGCAATAGCTAATATTTGGTTCTTCCACGCTCACTTGTGTCCCGTAGGCCCCGAGTACTTGATACCTATTCCTTGACTATCGCACTATCCGCATGTGGGACCATGAATCCCCTTAGCCAGAGCTTGATTCATTTTTTATTTCTTGGGGCCACAAACTAGTTTGGGGCTTTATTACTATCCTATACTTATGCCATGCTTTACTGCTTTATTTATGATTGTGCGTGGAGCACCTGTACTGTTTTGGAACGTGGAATGTTTTCACGGTATCGACAAGCCCAGTCACACTTTCAGGTTCCCAGTCGTTTACAGCCATTGACACAAACCCTGGGTCCGTCTCGGAGCCGGCCAACTTCGTTGCGGGTAGCTTAGTGGGTGGCCCCCTGAAATAATTTATGAATCCTGTGATTGCTTTGTCGTGAAAGCCTCGTTGGGTTTTGATTTGTTTTTTTCGAGGTTGATCATGCGTGTGTTGCTATTTGTGCACCCCCTGCAGGGTAAATCTTTCTGAAAGTCGTGTCCGCGGTTATGGACGACTTGGAGCACAGTATCTCGATCATAGACAACTATAACTAAAGTAGTGCTATAAATTTGACTTTGGCATGTCTAGTAATCAGTTTCACTACAACGGAATGCGTAAATAAAAGTGCCAACAACTGCTGGATTTTGGATATCTCTGGCTAATTGTATCTGACTAGTAAGTGCTGCAACTATAATGGAATGAATAAAACTGCCAACTGTGTGAGTTCCGGTTTGACTTCCTCGTTTGGTCTCGAGGGGGAATACCAGGATGGGGGAATACCAGGATGGGTATGATTGGTGTTAGTATAAGGTTGGTTCCGAATAGTTCTTTCTTATCTCTCTCTAATAGCCGACAGTTTATCGAGAATCTATAGGTTTTTTAGTGCATGCTTTGCTGCCGCTTCAGTCCACCATACCTATGTAGGCGAGAGCCGCCGAATTCTATCCTCGCCGTGTACTGGCCTCAGTACTGACGCTCCTCTTTTTCCTTTGCCCTTTTTCGGCACCCCTTTTGTTTTAGCAGGTTTGAGATCGACGTCGTTAGCAGAGTTACCCTTCTGGCTTGGCCTGGGCAGGGTTATGGACACCATTGGTTATCCTTCAGGGCTCTTAGCCCCATTTGCATCTTATCCATACTCGGATGTTGTATCGTTTTTAAGGTGATTTGGATCTTTGTATTGTATATCTGTATTTTTGACTCATGGAGTCGTTGTTGTATATATATGTTTCTGTGGGTTCCATCGTGGACTATTGTGTAATGTTATTACTTCGTTCTCCACCCGCATGCAAGTGCCTGGTGGGCATCTTTGAATCGTTTCTATGCGGGTTTGGCCAGAATTGCTAAAACTTGCATAGGGCCAATTCGAGGGTGTTACAATGATAAGGGCCTCATTTTGCTTTGAGAAGTCAAGGATTCCTAGCCCTCCTTTATTCTTAGGTTTGCAAATCATTTCCCAAGACGCAATAGACTTTCCTTTTGAGTCAGGTTTCCTGTCACTCCAGAGACAATGCCTGATGATTCTGCTCATTTGTTCTATAATTCCAATCGGGACATCTAGAGAACAAAGGAATAATAAAGGCATGGAGCTAAGACAAGATCTAATCAATTGTAACCTCCCCTCATATGCCAAAAAAGTTGAGGTAGCAACCAATCTTCTTTCCAATTTGTCCACGAATGGAGTAAGATCTTGCCTCCATGGTTTTGTTATGCCAAGAGGCGGACCTAAATATGTAAATGTCATGGAGCCAACAACACAACCAAACTCCTCAGCCAGCTCAATGATTTCATCATCAGACACACTGGTAGGCAACATACAAGATTTGTGAAAGTTTACAAAAAGACCAGTTGATTTACTGAACTTGTCCAAGGCCTCCTTCAAAGCTTTTAATTGGTCTCTGTCTGCAGGAATGATTAACAAGGTATCATCCGCATATTGGAGTATTGGGAAATCAAGATCTCTTGTATGAATTGGCAGGTCAATCAAATCCTCTCCCACAAGGTTATTAACAACATCCTGCAGAAGATGTCCTCCCAGAACATACAGCAAAGGGGAAAGTGGATCACCCTGCCTGACCCCCCTTTTTCAAAGAAATTGTTTACCAGGGATACCATTTAACAAGAATGAAGATGACCCAGAACTAAGAAAGGCCTTGACCCAAGAAATCCACTGCTGATTGAATCCCTTGTGCTGCAAAATCTGGAAAATAGCATCATGCTCAATTGTGTCAAAGGCCTTCTCAAAATCAAGCTTCAAAATCACACAAGATGCCTTGGAGACTTTGCACTGATAGATATATTCAAAAGCCCATGCAACACAATCCTGGATTGTTCTGCTCTTTATGAAACCATATTGATTTTTGTGAACACACTCAGTTATTACATCTTGCAATCTGTCAGCAGCAAGCTTGGTGAGAAATTTAAGGCAACAATTTGTTAGGGAAATTGGTCTATAATCATTAATTTTCTCAGGCCCTTGACACTTTGGGATCAGGGTAATAAAATAGGTGTTAATACTGGCCAGAGAAAGGGTCCCATGAAAGAATTGATCAGCAAGCTTGTAGAAATCTTGTTTAATAATATGCCAGCATTTTTCAGAAACAATCCATTAAAACCATCAGGTCCAGGAGCTTTGTTAATAGGCATGTTTTTAACAACAGCATCCATCTCCTCATGGGAAAAAGGCTTTGTAAGATTATCCAAACCATCCACTTTTTTCAACAAAGCAGGCAAATTGAGACACATGTCAATACCCCTAGTAGTTCCCGTTCTTGCTTTATAACAATTCAAAGCAATTGCTGCCATACCATCATGGTCAGACACCATCCTTCCATCATCAGCAACCAGACTCACCATTGTATTCTTTCTTTTAGTAATAGACGCCATTGAGTGGAAATATTTTGTATTTTCCTCTCCAAGCTTCATCCATCTAGTAGTACAGTGCTTTTTCCAATAAAGAAATTGAGCATGAAGTAGATGCTCATAATGGGCCTTAACGATTTTCCTGAAGTTGCATTCAGTAAGGAACAATGGTCTTTCCTCTTCAAGAGTATCCAAAAACATGATAACCAGGTTGCACTTTGCAATTTGCTGCTTCAACTTTGATAGACTAGTTTTCCATTTTTTGAGTGCTGCTTCAACTTTTTGACAAGCTGTTTGCAGCATTTGTTCCCCTAGAGTTTGACTGCCAAGACTGATGCACGCAGTCAAGGAAACCAAGCTGCTCAACCCAAAAAAAATCGAATCTGAAGATATTGACCTTTGGGATTGTGGTATCAATCAAAATCACACAGGGGACATGGTCTGAAGTAGGCTTTGAGAGAGGAAGAACCATAGTATTTGGAAAGATAGAAGTCTAGTTTGGCATCGTGAAAACCAGTCCAATTGCACCAGAAGAGGGTCTTGTTGCATGTTAGACCAAGTAAAGGACCGACCTTTTAGAGGCAGCTCTAGCAGTCCAAGATGACTGATGATCTCATTAAAAATAAACATATCATTAATGTCGCCTCCACCCATGTTTTTATTATCCTGTGATCTTGTGAAGTTAAAGTCCCCCATAAATAACCAAAGTACATCATCCGGTATGACTAAGTTAAAAAGCCATTGCACAAACTCATCTTGAAGTGGGCCTTGACATGGCCCATAAACAGCAACAAGAGTCCATTTCAGATTAGCATGGGCCGATTCAAAATTTATAATAATACCAAATCTTTTTATTTGAACCAATGTTCCTTTGAAAATAGAAGAGTTCCACACCATAAGGATTCCACCAGAGGGCCCCACTGGAGGAGCAAAGACAATGTTGTCAAGGCTCTTTGGGCAAAAACATCGAATAAATTTATAATCAAAGATTTCTTTTTTGTTTCTTGTAGATAGAGGATTGAGCATTTTCTTTCTTTAATTTTTTCACGCACAGACAATTGCTTTAGTTCAGAGTTCATGCCTCTGATATTCTAGTCTAACACCTTCTAGGATCTTGATAAAGTTTTATAATCCATAACATTGAAGTTGAGATAGAAAGACGCTAGTATAGCCAGCATCACAATTACAAACCAAAATAAATGTCCAGTTGAAGTAAAATAGCAATCTACGATAAAGGGCATGATTAGGAGCACACCCACTCTCCAGATTTGAGCAATGAGACGACATTGTTCACACTGATGGTGAAGCTTGGTCTGCATCAGGACAAGCTTTAAGCTTGTCAGCAGTAAGAAGGGCCTTATCAATCTCCAAAATATGCCCAATTGCTTGCATGGCCTCAATAGGAACTTCAGGAGTTGTGGAACCAGCAGCAGCAGAACTTGAACCTAGGGTATCATGAGCCTGAATCATAGAAGATTTCTTGGGCCTCATCTTCGTGGCCACATGAAGCTTGGCATTCTTCTTAGCACACTTATGAGGTCTGGCAAGAAGCTCAGAGATTGGAGGAATCTTATAACCATCCCTTGTAGCCTGGCCCAAGTGAACAAATATGAGGATATGATTGACAAGTTATAAGTTGGAATCTCATGCCCCTTACTTATGAAGACCGAACCTTATGCTACTCAACTTTAGTCACGAGTAAGTTCTTGTCATTGTAAGTACATGTGTATCATAGAGAACCGCCAACGGGGTACCCCTTGCCCCATGATACAAGAGCTTTCCCATATCAAAATGACTAGGCAAGCAGACAATGAGCATCTCAGTGATCTTTTTATTTGCTATTTGCATAGGTTTTTATTGAGGATGCTTCATAGATTTCTCACTATGGTTATGCTACAAGTTTCCACCATGATTAGGCATGGCTTAGGCTAGCGGCCCAAGCGTTTCTCTAACACATATACAAACTCCATGAGCTTACAAGCTCCCCGTTTATTTCACACCGTCGGGATCCATAAGCAAAAGAACATGATATCAACCAAATAAAGTGCAATGTTGAAAGCGTTCCCCATGGTAACATGGTTCTGCTAATTCACAACTTATAAAGCGCAAGCATATACGCAACATAGATGGGCACAATGGTTCAAGTTCATTAAGTGCAACAAAAGTAAAGTATGCCATCCTACCCAATGAAGTATTCGGATTCTTTTCAATAAAATCCTATGGAATCACAGGTTCTATCGTTCCCACTACCTCTCCTTGAATGGTTAGGTCTGAATTCCATAATGGAGCTTCCAAAAAAATTCTTTTAATCTTCTCAGTTTTATTAACTAGGACGAGTCTTTATTATTGCTTTAAATTTCTAGTTCTTGTTTCAAGTTACGATTTCTAACTCTCTATTTTTTTTATTATATTGATGCTAAGTTTGTGAGAGATTCAATCACTAATTTTCATATAACAAGTTTAATTTGGAAGGTAGATAAAAACATGAATTTACTTGGAATAGCAAATAACACTACTAGGTAGGTATGGTGGACACAAATGGCATAGGTTTTTGGTTTAAGTATTGGATGCACGAGAAGCATTCCCTCTCAGTACAGGTTTTGGCTAGCAAGTATGGGTAGCAAGCATAAGAGTTGAAGGAAACAAACAAACATACAAGTGATAAAAACAAACATGCAATCTTCCTTGGAAGCACAAAAGATCTTAACTAGAGAATACTAAGCTTATGAGCCAATCAAGAAAGAAAGATGATGAAATTATATTTCTGGAAAGTACTTTTATCTTTTTCATTCAATTCTCATAATAGTGTTGCTACTGACCAAGCCAGGTTTGCCAAAACCAACTAAATTTACTTCATGATCCCAAAGTGATACCAATACTAACAACAAGATCAATCATATAATGGAAATTGCAAACTAATATAAGATATGCAAAAGAGTAAATGATAGAACTTCTCATTAATATCCATAACAACAACTCACACCAAGGGATACATAGATAACTTCCATAATGAAAACCATCCTATATGATAACTTCTCTATTCATGATATGACTCTACTAAAAAGGTAAAAAGATAGAAGATAATGATGTGATACCGCGGCACTCCCCCAAGCTTGGAACAAACCAAGGGGATGCGAAAACCTCATGATGAATTACTCCTTCAGTGGTGGTGGTGTTCTCTCAATGAGCTTTTCAATCAATTTCCTCAAGTCCTCAACCTTAAAGGTGAGAGTACGAATCAACTCCGAGTTGTGCTCAATGCGGTTCATGATCATGTTGGGTGATACGTCCAAAACGTATCTACTTTCCTGAACACTTTTTCTATTGTTTCTCCTCTAAACTTGTGTGATTTGGATACAACTAGCACAGACTGACGCTATTTTCGGCAGAATTACCTTGGTGTTTAGTTTTTGTGTAGAAAATCAACTATCAGGAAAAATCCTGGAAAATATGCCAAAAATCCTATTTCACCAGAAGATTCATGGAGCCAGAAGACGAGACGGAGGAGGGCCACGAGGGGCCCACACCACCTGGTCGTGCGGGCCAGCCCAGGCCGCGCCTGGGGTGGTGTGGCCGCCTTGGTCACCCCCTCGGCCTCCCTCTTCGCCTATAAGATGCCTCTTGACCTAAAAACCAAGGAGGGTTTGATGTTTTTTCCAAAAAGAGTTCTGGTACGCCGCCACCACCAGATTCCGTGAATCAGAACCAGAAACTCCATTCTAGCACCCTGCCGGGACGGAGAATTAGAGGAGATCATCGCCATCATCTTCACCATCGCTTCTCCATCGACCATCCATGATTCCCCCATCTATGAGTGAGTAATCCCCCGCTGTAGGCTATGGGGATGGTAGGGATTGGATGAGATCATTCATGTAATAGCATCAGATTGTTAGGGCATGGTGCCTAGTATCTATTATTAGTGCTTTTTGACTTTGTTGCAACTTGTTATGCTTAATGCTTGTCACTAGGGCCCGAGTGCCATGATTTCAGATCTGGACATGTTCTTGATTCATTATGACAGTATCGTTTATGGTCTTACCTGCAAGTTGTATACACACATTGTTGTCCAGAACCAAAGGCCCCGAAATGACAATAATCGGGATAACCGGAGGGAATGGCTTTGATGTGAGGATCACATGTGTTCACGGAGTGTTAATTCTTTGCTCTGGTGATCTATTAAAAGGAGCACCTTAATTGCTAGTAGTTCCCTTGAGGCCCTGCTACAAACGGGCTGGCAGAACAAAAGATGTTGTGCAAGTTCTCATTACGAGCACGTATGACTATATATGGAACACGTGCCTATGATTATTTAGTACTTGGATGCTTTATCTTATTTATCTACAAATGCCCTATGTCTTGATTGCTATATGAATTGTCTTGTCCATGCAACGCCCGTCCATCCATCCCTATGCCTACCGCGCTTTAATCCTACTGTTTACTGCACTTGTTACTAGTATCTTTACTTTTACTACTGCTATTACTTTGCTATTGCTATTACAAAACTATTGCTACTGATAAACTGTAGTGAGCAAGATTGTTTCCAGGTGCAGCTGAATTGACAACTCAGTTAGTAAGGCTTATAAATATTCTTTGGCTCCCCTTGTGTCGAATCAATAAACTGGGTTTCACTTCCCTCGAAAATACTGTGATACACCCCCTATACTTGTGGGTCATCAAGACTATTTTCTGGCGCCGTTGCCGGGGAGCATAGCGCTATTTATCAAGTTCACTTGGAATCACTATTGGTCGCTGCCATCCATTCATCATGGGTAAGTCTCGTGATGGAAAGGTTCCTATATTACCATCCACTACAAGGAGAGGTACGGTTCTGAACACATCTGTTGCTCTTGATTCACCATCTATCATGAGTAAGCTCCTTACACCACCACATACACATGCTACACATACCGCTACTACTACTAAATTTGAAACTTCTAATACTTTTGATGCTGCTTCTATTGTGCTTGATAAGAGTGGTTCATTAGGTCCTTTCCTAGATGCTACGATTGCTAGAACTATAGCTGGAAATACTGAAACTCCTAATGAAGACACTACTACACCTGTCAGTTCATCTAAGTCTATAGAGAGCTATGATATTGAAGACGGATATATAGAAATGAATGATGAATTTATTAAAGAATGTCAAAATACTCATGGTAAAAGTGCTATTAAGAGTCTCCTTGAGAGGCGTACTATAAAACCCAAATTATCCCCTAATGATGAGTTTGCTACATCTCCCATAAACATTAAAGATAAGGATTATGAAGTCTCTCTTGATTTATCTTACATAACTATTGTTGAGAAAGAACCTTTTTGTGGGACTAAGAATGAAAGTGCTATAGCACATATGACTGAGCTTTCTACCATGAGTGGCCTGTTTTCTGATGATATTAAGATGCGCACCTACTTTGTTGCTAAAATTTTCCCTTTTTCACTGAAAGGAGAAGCTAAGGCTTGGTTTAATAATTTACCTCCTGGATCTATTGATAGCCCTGATTGCTTCATTAGTACCTTCCTTCAGAAATATTTCCCTCCTAGTGCTAGACATGCCATTTTGCAGGAACTTTTTGATTTTAAATAGGGAGAAAAAGAAATATTGCCTGAATCATGGGCAAGGTTTTGTGCTTTGATTCATGCACAAGCTGGATGTCCATTACCTAAGAATGAGCTCCTTGATATATATTATAATGGACTAACTAAAGAATCCAGGACATACCTAGATAGTTGTGCTGATTGTGTTTTCAGGAATAGAACTCCCAAAGAAGCTGATGAATTAATGGCTAAAATAAGCAAGAATTATGATGACTGGACTCCACTTGAGCCAACTACACCTGAGTTAACTGTGCCTAAGCCAACACCGACACCAAAGAAGAGAGGAGTTATTGAACTAAATGATGAAGTGATGAAGGAAGCTAAGAAATGTCTTAAGGAGAAGGGTATTAAAGCTGAAGATGTGAAGAATTTACCTCCTATAGAAGAATTATGTAAGCCAACCTCTCACCCATCCACTATTGAGGTACACTCTCTCCAACATTTTGATGAAGGTGATATTCCTTATTCTAAACCTCCTGATCAATGCTTAGAAGAATTTGATATTTTTATTGTTAAGCAATATAATTTTAATAAAAGAGTGCAAAATCATTTAATGGAAAAATCTAGAGCTATTATTGAGTTGAAGGATATTGTGGAAAGAACCTCTAATGATGTTAAAATGCTTGTTAAACATTTCCAAATGGTTCAAACTCAAATTGATCAGCTTATTAAGGTACAAAAAGATTTGCTAGTTAATGCTTTTGAGGAAAAACAAGCTTATGAAATTAGAACTAGAAGTGGTGCTGCCACCCAGGATCCTCTATATCCTAAGGGGAATCCTAAAAGAATTGAGCAAGATTCTCAACAAATTGAAAATAGTGGTACTTATCCTAAGAAAAGGAAAAAAGAAACATAAAACTATTGTACAATCTGCTGAACCTGCTAAAGATCCTAATAGTATATATGTCTCTGATGCTGAAACTAAAAGTGGTAATGAGGAAAATGATGCTCCTGATAAAGAAAAAGTTGAAGAAGAACCAAAAAGACACACTAAGAATACTAAATACACTAAATAATATTTTGTTGCTAAGCAACATGGTAGTGAAAGAGAGCCTTGGGTCCAAAAACCTATGCCTTTCCCTGATAAGAAACACAAGTCAGATGAAGATGAACACTATAATAAGTATTGTGAGTGGATGAAACCTTTATTTTTGCAAATTCCTTTGACTGATGCTATTAAATTGCCTCCTTACTCAAAGTATATGGCGGATATTGTCTCTAATAAAAGGAAGATCACTAATGAAGAAATTTCTACTTTGCTTGCTAATTATTCCTTCAATGGTAAGGTCCCAAAGAAACTTGGAGACCCAAGGATTCCAACTATTCCTTGTTCTATTAAAAATAATATTAGAACTACTTTGTCTGATTTAGGAGCAGGAGTTAGTGTTATACCTTTTTCTCTCTACAAGAGACTTCAATTGGAAAAACTAATACCAACTGATATATCTTTGCAAATGGCTGATAAATCTACTACTATTCATGTTGGTATATGTGAGGATGTACCAGTTTAAGTGGCTCATAATTGCTTGATATTAACTGACTTTGTTGTGCTTGAAATGCCTGAAGATGACAATATGTCTATTATTCTTGGGAGACCTTTTCTTAATACTGAGGAGCTATTATTAATTGCAATCAAGGAAAGGTAACTTTTAATGTTAATGACAAGGAGCATATTGTCTATTTCCCCAAGAAGATTGATAGGAATTATGGCTTAAATTCAATTGAAAATATTGAGGGCATTCAAGTTGGAGAAATATATTGTCCCATACCAAGAGAAAAATATGAAACTATTATGATTGGGACCATTGCTATCAAGGTTGAGGTAACATAATCATTTAGTGGAATACAAAGTTTTTTCATATAAAATTGCTTTGGTAACAAGACCGGATCAACCTTGTTAACAAAGGGATTTTAATGAACAAAACACTGTTTTCACCATGATTATCTTTGCTTACTTTTACTTTATCCATTTTAATTTTTTGCTTTCACTTAGTTTACTTTTCTATTGCTAGTTGCTTGCATATTAGAGTGTCTTAGAACTTCTGAAGTTTAGGTTTTGTTTTGTTATTGCATCATTCTAAAATCTATTTTCTGTCAGAAATTCATTCATCAATACCTGAAAATTGCTAAAAAAATAAAGTGTCTCGAAAAATTTCAGAAAATTCATATTAAATTTTTACGTCAAAAAAGGGGCAGAGATGTGCCTGGAGAGTACCAGGGGTGCCCACCAGGCAGGCACACCACCTGGTGGCGCGGCCACACCAGGGGTGCGCCTGGCCATGGTGTGGGCCACCCCTGGCCCTCCACTTACTCTCTCACTTGCCACTTCTCTCTCTCCCGAGAAAACACTAGTTCATTGCTCAAACTCGCGTTCCTGCTGTTCTTGCTCGCGATTTTTGATCTCGTTGCTCAACCCATCTTTGCTGCTGAAATTTGGAGCATTTGTTCTCCGGTATGTGACTCCTCCGCTTGTCCAAGTAGATTTGTGTTTAGTGGATTATATTTGAGTATTTTACTACTGTAGGTGACATGTTTTGTGAGCTTGTAAGCTTGTTCAATGCTTAGAGAAATTGTTTTGATGCATATTTAGGCCTCTTAAGAGTCCCTATAAGTAGTTCCTTTCATTGTGTAATCACTTTGCAATCACTTGTATGATGGTTGTCTAAAATTTCAGAAAAGAGGATGGATGAACACCAACTCAACCAACATGAACTAAGGGTGCCTGCGGTTATGAAGGTTCACCGTGAGGATGAAGTTTTTCCTTCTATCTATCCATGCCCCGAATTCATGAGGGCTGCAGGGATTTCTCAAGATTTACATACTTTAATTACTAATGCAGGATTGGAGCATTTTGTGGGAGATGAACCTTACCAATTTGTGAAGCTAACTATGCCTGTGGTGCAGGACTTTCGATTTAGTTGCTCCTTGCCTAACCCCATGATTCACTACAAAATTTACAATATAGTTGTCGACCTTCCTTTTGATGATTTTTGTGCAGCTTTTAAAGTACCCTAGTGGGGTTCGTGTGAAAGGATTAGAGAGCGACCTACACCACTCATGGACTTGTATGCGGAGATTTGCCAAGGGAGTAGCTTCTCAAAGGAGAGTGGTAAAATTCGTAATATTCATCTCCCGTCTATTCACTACTTTGCCTACTTTATTGCCAAGTGTGTTCTCGCTAGGAAAACTACTAATAAATTATCCTCATATGATCTAGCATTCATCTCAGCTACTTTAAAACGAGATAGGACTTATAATTTGGGTGCCTTGATAGCTTTCCATCTTGCTGCTAACCGCGAGAAAGGTGGAATTTGTGGAGGCCTCATCGCCTCTCGTCTATTAGCTTTGCATGGTGTAGTGCCTCGTCATTTAGACCTACAGTTTCCCATAGAGAGGCTTGACCTTAATTCCATAATACAACATAAATTCGTTTCTCCATGGGATAATTTGAGTGCTTTGTCTTATGAAATAACCTTTCTCAAGGCTGGTTGGAGAAGGGGTAAGTCAGAGCGTGTTGTTCTTCTGCCTGCACCTGTTTTGTTTAAACTTGATACCAGGGTAGGATGGTCACTCACTGAGGAAGAGCTCGATACGTATCTCGGGGAGCTCTCCTAGGAGGAGCAAGATACTGGAAGGGAGGCTACAGATGATTCGGTCTAGCCCTCCAATGAGGGGGAGTCTTCGTACCAGTAGCCTAACTAAGATTGGGGAGCTTCTTCTTCTTCCCAAGGGCCTAACTACGATCATTCTTATGATGACCCGTCGGCTTGGAATCCTTACTCGCGTTGGGTTTAATACCCACTTAGGCCAAAAGCCTAAGCTTCGGGGAGGTATACCGACATCACACTCATCTACTTATCATGTTCAGTCGGTACTTTGTATATCCATGTTTCTCTTTCTTTTTATTTTTTTGTTCTTGCTTTGTTTCTGCTTTCCAAAACACAAAAAGACCAAAAATATTTTCGTTGTTTCTCTTTGTTTGCTTCTTTGTCTTTTTAGACATGGTTTGTTTTTCCTTTTAGCTTTGTTTAGATTATTCGAAAAATCCAAAAGATTTCGCTTTGCTTGTTCTTCCTTTTGGTTCTTGCCTTTAAAAATCGAAAACCCAAAAATATTTGTTGTTGTTCTTTGGTTTTGTGAAGTTCGTTGTAGGGTTCGGTAGTCCTCAGTGGAGTTTGGTTTCATGTTATTATTCAAGCCACACGAGTGAAGGGCAAAAATGAAGATTAATGACAACTTGAGGTGTGGTAAGAGGCTGGTAATGAACTCTATTTGTTTTCATTTTTGTACATATACTCATCATTGTGGGCATGCTTAGTCTGTTCATGTAAGGTGTATGTTATTTATGGATGCTTAGTAGTTCTTGCTCTCTTATGATCAGCTCCAGCTTGCTAATGGTTTGTAGCATGTCATACGAATGTTTGCTTGCATTGTTCTATTCATAACTTGGTATGACACTGTGGTATCCTCCTCTGAATGTTTCACCTGAATTGACTTGGCACATGCTCACGCATGTATATGACTGACACAATCAGTTAAGCCTCGATGAATTATTTTGCCTCAGGGTTCTTGAATCACTTTCATGCCATAATTAGTCCTGTTTTGTTGCAAGCATGACTATGACAGTTATTGCTCTCTCGTCTATCGCTCCCTTACTATTGCTAGCCTACACGTGCACTGAGTATGAGCTCTACTCGTGTTTCCAACTCCCCAAAACCAATATTGCCAAAAGTGTCCACCATACCTACCTATTAGCATCATTTGCTATTCCGTGCATATTCAGTATGCCTTGTTTTCTTCCGAATAAAATGTTTGCTTATTATGAGAAAATTAGTTAGTAAAGCTCTCATGAACTTGATGGCACACTTTATTTCTTGCACATAATAAACCTGAACTATTGTGACTCTCCATGAAAGTTATATGCTTGCAAATTATAGGCTAGGGATTAGCAAAACCGTGCTGTCACGGGGAACGCTTTCAACACCTGTAAATATATACCCAGTTGATATCATGCTCTTTTGTTTATGGATGTCGTCGGTATGAAATAAAAGGGGAGCTTGTAAGTCCATGGAGTTATGTATGTGTGTTAGAGAAACGCCTGGGCGACTGGTCTAATCCATGCCTAATCATGGTGGAAACCTGCAGCATAACCATAATGAGCAATCTATGAAGCATTCTTGTTATAAAAAAAAGAGAGACATAGTTATTGAGAAGAAAAAGGAAAAAAAGATGAGAAAAGAGGAAAGAGAGAAAAAGCACCATTTTCCCATGGTAAATAAGAAGATGTTGAGATGCTTATTGTCTGCTTGCCTTGTCATTTTGATATGGGGATTCTTCCATATCATCGGGCAAGGGGTACCCCGTTGGCGGTTCTCTATGATACGCATGTATTTACTATGACAAGAAATTACCAGTAACTAAAGTTGAGTAGCATGAGGAGCGGCCCTCGTACTCAAGGGACATGAGATTTCCAGTTTATGGTCTGTCAAGCATATAACTCGTATTGGACCTCACTTTCACCTTAACCATTTAAAGATACTTATGATAGAGGCAATGAGAGATCAAAGCTAATGAGTACCATACTTTCAGCATTTGGAAGCCTGTCAAACTTTTCAAAACTTTTTCACTTCCTTGTTGAGTCTCCACACATTCTATGAGCACTTTCTTGAGAGCATAGTTGTCATTCTTAGTGTAATATGCTTATTTCAAAACTTGGTTAATTATGTCATGACTTTGATGCTTGTACTCTGATATCTTTACTTCTAGTCTTCACTTAAACTTCAGAGGTGCCTTGGCATTTATGTTTGCCCTACAATCAAAGGCAAGCGAGATACCACTCTATCATACCTTTTTATGAGCATTGCAATGTTGCTTATGTTTATGTTCCATGCTACTTATTATTTTTGAGTTGGAATCTCTTCATAGCTTGCAATGACTATTGGGTAGACTTATTTGCATACTCCTTATTATGAGTTGTCTAAGTACTTGATCATATGCTAAGAATATATACAATCTTATGAAGCAAATGTGTTCGTGAAAGCTCTTTTATCGCACTCAGTTTTCAACTGAATTGCTTGAGGTCAAGCAATAAGCTAAGCTTGGGGGGAGTTGATACGTCCAAAACGTATCTACTTTCCCACACTTTTGCTATTGTTTCTCCTCTAAACTTGTGTGATTTGGATACAACTAACACGGACTGACTCTATTTTCAGCAGAATTAACTTGGTGTTTAGTTTTTGTGCAGAAAATCAACTATCAGGAAAAATCCCGGAAAATATGCCAAAAATCCTATTTCACTACAAGATTCACGGAGCCAGAAGACGAGATGGACGAGGGCCACGAGGGGCCCACACCACCTGGCCGCGTGGGCCAGCCCAAGCCGCGCCTGGGGGTGGTGTGGCTGCCTTGGTCACCCCCTCGGCCTCCCTCTTCGCCTATAAGATGCCTCTTGACCTAAACACCAAGGGGGGTTTGATGTTTTTCCAAAAAGAGTTCCGCTACACCGCCACCACCAGATTCCGCGAATCAGAACCAGAAACTCTGTTCTAGAACCTTGCCGGGACAGAGAATTGGAGGAGATCATCGCCATCATCTTCACCATCGCTTCTCCATCGACCATCCATGATTCCCCCATCTATGAGTGAGTAATCCCCTGTTGTAGGCTATGGGGATGGTAGGGATTGGATGAGATCGTTCATGTAATAACATCATATTGTTAGGGCATGGTGCCTAGTATCTATTATTAGTGCTTTTTGACTTTATCGCAACTTGTTGTGCTTAATGCTTGTCACTAGGGCCCGAGTGCCATGATTTCAGATCTGAACATGTTATTGATTCATTATGACAGTATCGTTTATGGTCTTACCTGCAAGTTGTATACACACATTGTTGTCTAGAACCAAAGGCCCCGAAATGACAATAATCAGGATAACCGGAGGGAATGGCTTTGATGTGAGGATCACATGTGTTCACAGAGTGTTAATTCTTTGCTCTGGTGCTCTATTAAAAGGAGCACCTTAATTGCTAGTAGTTCCTTTGAGGCCCTGCTGCAAACAGGCTGGCGGGACAAAAGATGTTGTGCAAGTTCTCATTGCGAGCACGTATGACTATATATGGAACACATGCCTATGATTATTTAGTACTTGGATGCTTTATCTTATTTATCTACAAATACCCTATGTCTTGATTGCTATATGAATTGTCTTGTCCATGCAACGCCCGTCCATCCATCCCTATGCCTACCGCGCTTTAATCCTACTGTTTACTGCAGTTGTTACTACTATCTTTACTTTTACTACTGCTATTACTTTGCTATTGCTATTACAAAACTATTGGTACTGATAAAACTGTTGTGAGCAAGATTGTTTCCAGGTGTAGCTGAATTGACAACTCAGTTGTTAAGGCTTATAAATATTCTCTGGCTCCCCTTGTGTCGAATCAATAAATTGGGTTTCACTTCCATCGAAAATACTGCGATACACCCCCTATACTTGTGGGTAATCATCGGGTTGTGAATCCCAGCTCGTACGATCCTTTCCCCACTCTTCCTCCTTGAAGTATTCTTTTCCTGCATGGTTAGAACGGGGCATATCCCAATTGGAGGGTAGTTTCTCCTTGGGCATATTCTGGAATTGATGCACATGTATAAGGGTATAGAAGGGATTCTTGGTGCGTGGAGAAGGTGACCGCGAAGCCAAGCAGTGACGTGGAGTCTTCCCTCCAATGGACATCCGTCAAGTCCTCTTGAACTTGGAGGGATTTGCCACCACTCCGATGCTTGCAATGGTGGTCCTGGTGTGCGGGTGCTGGTCTTCCTTTTCCTCCTCTTCGACTTCACTCTCGGTGTCCTCCTCCTGCTCAGAATCTTGGAGATCCTCCTCCGCATGCTCCTTTCCCTTGTCCTTGGTGGAGACCATTGTGCTTCTAAACTTTAAGAATAGTTCCAGAACTGTTACCTATTCGAAAATGGACTCTACACGTCTCTGAACTTGGTCGTTAACGACTTCTTCCAGAATTACTGCTTGAATAACATCAATATCTTCATCTTCATACACATATGGCTTGATTCATTTAACCTTTCACCATCTTATTACACCATTTTCTCCTACAACCTAGAAATTTCTTTCACACAAAACTTCACACAATTCTCATTAGCAACATTAGAGCATATAAGATAATGAGCCTTTAGGTTCAATTTAAACTAAAATCCATCAAAACATAAGCTACTGAAACAACTCCTCTAGAAAGCCCAAAAGGAATTAGAAAATAAAATCAATTTAAGAGGCAAATGCAAGAGTGGCAAAAATCTGTCAAAACAGACCAGCAGGTAAAGATCAATTTTTTCGAAAATCTTCTGTTGCTAAAATCAAAAAGTGCAAAACTAACGAGAGTTAAATAACAACCTGGGGCAGAAGCTCCAAAAAATTGCATCTCAAACTGACATACAAAGATTTTTCACAAATTTTTACAACGAAGCACAAAAATCTGTTTCGGGACAGCAACTTTCCCAAATATTACTTCTCTCTCGTTAGAGGTTGATATTGACATGGAAACCAAACAAAAATATAAGGAGAGGTTATTACCGAAGTAATAACTTCCAAGACTCAAATAAACAAAAACAAACTGAAAGCAAAAATATATTGGGTTGTCTCCCAAAAAGCTCTTTCTTTATAGCCATTAAGATGGGCATGCTAATTTCAATGATGCTCACATAAGAATATGAATTGAAGTAAAAGAGAGCATCAAAAAGAAAATATACACATGTTTAAGTCTAACCCACTTCCTATGCAAGGGAATTTTGTAAGAAAATAAGTCATTGAAACCAGAGGCTACCAGCATAAGAAGGCAAAACAAGTGCAACATAAAGACTTTCAGCATAAAACGAGGAAACTTAATATTATTGAGATGCAAAAGAACACTTTTCCCTCTCTCATAATAACTTTCAGTATCATGCATAAATTTAATGATATAACTATCACCTGAACCATTGTAGCAATGATCACTTATTCTAACAGAAAAGACAGGGATATTGGCTCTCATAACACTACTTTGTTAAACAATATTAGAAGTATCCTTACAAAGAATAGTGTGTCCATCTCCTACATATTTAGTGACAAAGTATTTCACATTTGCTATCATAGGTTCAATAGCTACTTGTTTATTAGGTTCAACAACTTTGTTTGCACTTTCATTAACCATACTAGCTATCATAGAATGTTCCTTCATCTTAACTGGGAAAGGCATTTTCTCAATGTAAGGTTCAGGTAAAATATGATTAGTAGTATAAACTTCAGTATCTGATACAGGAACACAATTGACAATATCTTTATATGGTGCATGATACTTATTCCACTTCTTTTTAGGAATTTCAATATATGAAGCAAAAGCTTTAAAATAACTTTCAATAGCTTGAGAGTCAAGACCATAAGCATTTTTAATATTTTGGAAGTCATCAGTTCCCATAAAATATTCAATGCATTCATAATCATAATTTATACCTAACTTTCTTCCTTTACCATTCTCCCATGCTTCAGAATTGTCTTGAATACGATCTACAAGATCCCATTTAGCTTCTTCTTCCATGCGTGTAAATGATCCAGCACAAGAAGCATCCAATAGATCCTTATCATGAAGAGAAAGCCTTGCATAAAAGTTATTGATAATAATATTATTAGGGAGCGCATGAATAGGATATTTGAGCATTAGTAACTTCAATCTCCCCCAAGCTTGAGTTGTACCCTCTCCATCAAGAAGCCAAAAGTTGTATATTCGATTCCTATCTTTGTGAATCTCACTAGGAGGATAAACTTTATAATAAAAGAGAGGTACTATTTCCTCACATTCAAGAGCTTGACCATTCTTTAGCATCTTGTACCATTCTTCAGCTCTTACTTTTAGTGATAATGAGAATAACTTCTTCTTGACTTGATATGTTGTAATACCTACACACTTAACAACCCGCATAATTCGTGTATAAAGAGCAAATGATCACCGGGATGGACAATTCATCTCCAAAATAGTAGTTATCCATAACACAATCAATAATTCTTGTAGGTATATCATTTTCAGCAGGTGGTGGTTCATATACTACCTTAGCAGTGGTAGTAGCATTACGAAATAAGAAACTAAGGGAATTATCCATATTGAAATAAAGTAACTAACAGAAGTAAATAATACTCACAATAGAAGTTTCCTTTACTAGTTCCACTCATCAATAGCGCTTCACTCCCCGGCAACAGCGCTAGAAAAAAGTCTTGATGACCCACAAGTATAGGGGTGTATCACAGTATTTTTGATAAGTAAGAGTGTCGAACCCAATGAGGAGCAGAAGGTGTTGACTACTGGTAAATTCTCTGTAAATACTTAGCAAACAGATTTTTAGGGTTTTTTGATAATGCAAATAAATAAAGTACGAGTAAATAAAAGACAATAATAATAAATTTAGCAAGTGGCCCAATCCTTTCTTTAGCAAAGGACAAGCCGGTTGTATTACTTAAGGTGACCAAATGTTCTTGAGGACACATGGGGATATCATCAAGTTCTTTCGCTTCATATAGTTGATTAATATTCTTTAGTTTGACAAGTGTTGTGTGGGTGAACATGTGCTAATGTACTGACCTTCCTAGGACTAATACATACTTGTGATTATACCCCTTGCAAGCATCCGCAAGTACAAGAAAGTAATTAAGATAGAAACCTAACCACAGCTTTAAACTCTGAGATCCTGACATCCCTTGTGCAAAGGTTTCCTAAGAGGGGTTCAAATTCTGTCACTCCGGCAACCCCTATGATTAGTAGCCAAATACACAATGCATTCCCCTAGGCCCATAAAGGTGAAGTATCATGTAGTTGACGTTCACATGACACCACTAGAAGAAATACACCACAACTTAATTATCAAACCATTGAATCTTTCTCAACACAATTCCACTACTAACAACATGACTTCTCCCATGTCCTCAAGAACTAAACGAACTACTCACAAGACATAATATGGATCAAGATCAGAGATGAAATAATGATAAGTAAAAATCTGAACTTAAACGATAATTCAATGGTTCCACTCAATAGCATCAACTACAACAAGTAATCAACACCGGGAAAGTTTCCCCTAAGAACTATGCAAGATTCAGCCCAATTGTTATAGCGGGATGGAGTGGTGATGATGGTGCTGGTGGAGATGATGATGGAGATGATGATGATGATGATCCCGATGAAGTCTAGCTTGATGACGGTGTTGATGGCAACGATCTCCCCTCTTTGGGAAGGAATTACCCCGGTAGAATCTGTCTGCCGGAGATATCTTTCTCTCTCAGTAGTTTTCCGCCCCGCAGAGGCAGCAAAACCTTTCTTTGGTCACTCCCCGAGGCTTAGGGTTTCAGGAGGATAATATACGCCAAAGGGCAGAGCTGGAGGTGGGCCAGGGCTAGCCCGCGCCAGGGAGTGGTGTGGGCCCCCTGTAGCCCATCTCCACTCCCCCTTCTGGCATCCTTCGCTTTCTAGAAAAATAGGATTTTCCATGTATTTTCCGGGATTTTTCTGATCTTCACGAATTTCGCCTCCAAACAGTGCCTTTTCCATCAGAATCCTGACTTTAGCAGTCCATCCTCCAAAAGTCATCAACCATGCAAAAAAAGATGAAATAATATAAGTATCATCTCTTAATATGAAATATATCAATGAATAACAGTAAATTATGATATAGAATAGTGATGCAAAATGGATGTATCAGCAAGCATGATTGTCATTTCAGTATTTTCCAATCCAGATGGTTCAAGCTCAGCTTGAATCTATTGATTAAATCTAAATGGAATAACATTAACAACAGTTCTAATGTCACAAAGGCCATAGTGAGATGTTTCACCAAAAGTACAAGGAAGTATAGGTTTACCAATATTTTTAGCTTTTACCTTTCCTTCGACAAATTGAGAAACTTTGGAATCAAGCTTAACTATGTTGTTGTATGCAAACATAGCTAGTATACCTTCTTTAGTCACTTCCCCTTCTTCTTCTTCTTCTTCTTCTTCTTCTTCTGTATTCTCACATATCACCTCTTCTATATTTGCCTCTTCTTGTTGTTTTCTCATAATTTCTTTTTGTTTCTCTAATTGATCTTCAAGAAGTTGAGCTATCAAATGCTTTTCGGTCATCCGTGTGAAAGGAAATGGTTCCACATATGGTGGTATTTCCTTTGATGGCTTCTTGGGGACCTCAACCATCATTTGCACTTCTTTGACTAGGTTAGACGATGGAGTATACAGAAGCCGCTCCTTTTTTGGTGCTCCAATAAATTCTGTAAAAGACTGAAGAACTTGTAATACAAAATCATTATCAAGTTCTAGTTCATCAGCAAATTATTTTACCTTTCATGTTTCTTTATAAGCACTTAAGCAATCATATTATATTTCTATACCACCTTGTCCTCCTAAGTCAAATCCCCAAGTTTCCCTATTACAATGATTTTTTTGCTAGAAGTTTCCAAGCTTGTTCAGTGGCGAGGTTCATAAAAGACCCTCTAGAGATTAAATCAATTTCATGTTTAATATCTTGGTTGAGTCCTCCATAGAAAACATGTAAGATATACCATGGTGGTAAATCATGATGGGGACATTTATCAACCAAACCTGTATACCTGATATAAGCTCTTACCAATCCTTCGCCCAGAAGATTCTTGAAATTGGTAATTACCCTTCTTGCTTCAGCGGCCTTAACCTAGGGATAGAAATGAAATACAAATCCCTTTTTTAGTTTCTCCCAAGTATCATTTTTTATGCAGGACAAGTTCTATGCCAAGCAAAAGCTGTGTTAGATAGACACTAGTTAAACAATTTAAGTTTTAGTTCATCATCAGAGTAGCCTCTCAACTTAATAGTCCAACATAACTTAGTAAAGAAACTTAAATGAGGATACAAATCTTCATCGAGATCATCTCCTACAAAGCTTTTTATTCATAATAGCAATTAAGCAAGGGTGAATCGCATATTCTTCGTTGCTCTCCCTTGGGAATTCCTTGACAAATCCTCTATTAAACCTCCCGAGGATTTGGTTGTGTCGAGCCTATTCATAATCCCAAGTGCAGTCATGGTGTTTTTACGTAAAATAAATAAACAACTTTAGTATAACAATTAACAAATTAACAGATCAGGACAAATACCCAAATCACTTAGCTCCTTAATAACATCACCGAAAAATAGCTTGATGACTACAAGTGCACAGATCAATTATAGCTAGATTCAAAAGTAAGAGTATCGAACCACAGCGAGCTATTTATTTAAGGACTTTATGCCCCTCATCACTATCTATCAAATGATAATTAGAGCTTCTCTTGACCTCAAGTAAAAGTGTTTTAAGAGAGTTTGGTTTGATTGCAAAAGAGTAAAGAACGCAGTAAAGTAAACTAGCATGGTGAGAACTATAATTGAACTTCAGTAAGGCGAAATGTTCTCAGGCATTTAGGATCCACCACTAGCATTGGTATTAACTACAAATCGGATCAATATATATCTTCTTTCAAGATATGTGTGGGAAGAGCTCCATAATAAGATGTTCCCAAAAAAACCATTGGTCATCACATCTCTAAATAACCACTACAACGATCTTCAGAAACCACCTATGGATCCATTGCAATTAAGGGCTACCCTATGGATATCGATATGAGATTAGTGTTCCCTCCTTATACTCCTTTTCCAACTGGTAAAGCATCGAACATGTGATGAGTGCATATTTGCATCATGTTTTACATTATTATTTTGCATTGTAGATGTAGGATCTTGGTATTTTATGGTCCTCGTTGATACGTCCATTTTGCATCATTATTCTATATCATAATTTACTGTTATTCATTGATATATTTCATATTAAGAGATGATACTTATGTTATTTCATCTGTTTTTGCATGGTTGATGACTTTTGAAGGATGGACCACTGAAGTCGGGATTCTGATGGAAAAGGCACTGTTTGGAGGCAAAATTCGTGAAGATCGGAAAATCCTAGAAAATACATGGAAAATCCTATTTTTCCAGAAGACGAAGGATGCCAGAAGGGGGAGCGGAGATGGGCCACAGGGGGGCCACACCACCCCCTGGCGCGGGCCACCCTAGGACGCACCACCAGGTGGTTTGGCCATGCTGGCCTACCTCTGGCTCTGCTCTTTGGCGTATATTATCCTCCCGGCAAAACCCTAAGACTTGGGGAGCGACCACAGAAAGGTTTCGCCGCCTCTGCAGGGTGGAAAACTAATGAGAGAGAAAGATCTCTCCTGCAGACAGATTCTGCCGAGGGAATTCCTTCCCGGAGAGGGGAGATCGTCACCATCAACATCGTCATCAAGCTGGACTTCATCGGGATCATCATCATCATTATCACCACCATCATCTCCACCAGAACCATCATCACCACCATCATATCGCTGTAACAATTGGGTTGAATCTTGAATAGTTCTTAGGGGAAACTTTCCCGGTGTTGATTACTTGTTGTAGTTGATGCTATTGTGTGGAACCATTGAATTATCGTTTATGTTCAGATTGTTACTCATCATTATTTCATCTCTGATCTTGATCCATATGATGTCTTGTGAGTAGTTCGTTTAGTTCTTGAGGACATGGGAGAAGTCATGTTGTTAGTAGTGGAGTTATGTTGAGAAAGATTCATGGTGTGATAATTAAGTTATGGTGTATTTCTTCTAGTGGTGTCATGTGAATGTCGACTACATGATACTTCACCTTTATGGGCCTAGGGGAATGCATTGTGTATTTGGCTACTAATCGTAGGGGTTGCCAGAGTGACAGAAACCTAAACCCCCGTTAGGAAACCTTTGCACAAGGGAGGTTAGGATCTCAGAGTTTGTTGTGGTTAAGTTTCTATCTTAATTACTTTCTTGTACTTGTGGATGCTTGCAAGGGGTATAATCACAAGTATGTATTAGTCCTAGGAAGGTCCATACATTAGCATAGGTTCACCCACACAACACTTATCTAGCTAAAGAAGATTAATCAACTATATGAAGCGAAAGCACTTGATGATATTCCCATGTGTCCTTGAGAATGTTTGGTCATCTTAAGTAATACAACCGGCTTGTCCTTTGCTAAAGAAAGGATTGGGGAACTTGCTGCATTTATTATTATTGTCTTTTATTTACTCGTACTTTATTTATCTGCATTATCAAAAACCCCTAAAATCCGTTTGCTAAGTATTTACAGAGAATTCCTGATCCAAGACACTCTCAACACCTTCTGCTCCTCGTTGGGTTCGACACTCTTACTTATCGAAAATACTGTGATACACCCCCTAAACTTGTGGGTCATCAAGACTATTTTCTGGCGCTGTTGCCGAGGAGTGAGGCACTATTGGAGAGTGGAACTAGTAAAGGAAACTTCTACTATGAGTATTGTTTATTTTTGTTAAGTTACTTTATTTCAATATGGATAATTCACTTAGTTTCTTATTTCGTAATGCTACTACCACTGCTAATGTAGTAGATGAACCACCACCTGCTGAAAATGATACTTTTAAAATACCTACAAGAATTATTGATCGTGTTATGGATAACTACTATTTTGGAGATGGAACTGTCCATCCCGGTGATTATTTGCTCTTTATACATGAATTATGTGGGTTGTTCAAGTGTGCAGGTATTACAACTGATCAAGTCAATAAGGAGTTATTCTCATTATCACTGAAAGGAAGAGCTGAGGAATGGTATAAGATGCTGAAGAATGGCCAATATCTTGAATGGGAGGAAGTAGTACCTCTCTTTTATTCCAAATTTTATCCTCCTAGTGAGATTCATAAAGAAATCAAATATACAACTTTTGGCCTCATGATGGAAAGAGTACATCTCAAGCTTGGGGGAGATTGAAGTTACTAATGCTCAAATGTCCTATTCATGAACTCCCCCACAATATTATTATCAATAACTTCTATGCAAGACTTTCTCTTCATGATAAGGATCTATTGGATGCTTCTTGTGCTAGATCATTTACACGCATGGAAGAAGAAGCTAAATGGGATCTTCTAGACCGTATTCAAGACAATGATGAAGCATGGGAGAATGATAAAGGAAGAAAGTCAGGTATAAATTATGATTATGAATGCATTAAATCTTTTATGGTAACTGATGACTTTCGTAATATTAGTAATGCTTATGGTCTAGACTCTCAAAGTATTGCAAATTATTTTAAGGCTTTTGCTTCTTATATTGAAATTCCTAAAAAGAAATGGAATAAGTATCATGAGCCATATAAAGATATTGCTAATTGTGTTCCTGCTAGAAATACTGAAGTTTATACTACTAATCATATTTTACCTAAACCTTACATTGAGAAAATACCTTTCCCAGTCAAGGTAAAGGAACATTCTATGATGGCTAGTATGGTTAATGAAAGTACAAATAAAGCTGTTGAACCTGATGAACAAATAGCTGTTGAACCTGAAATAGCAAATGTGAAAGACTTTGTCACTAGATATGTAGAAGATGGACACACTATCCTCTATAAGGATACTTCTAATATTGTTTCACAAAGTAGTGTTATGAGAGCTAGTATCCATGTGTTTTCTGTTAGAATAAGTGATCATTGCTACAATAATTCAGGTGATAGTTATATCGTTAAATTTATGCATGATACTGAAAGTTATTAGGAAAGAGGGAAAAGTGCTCTTATGCATCTCAATAATATTAAGTTTCCTCGCTTTATGCTGAAAGTCCTTATGTTGCACTTGTTTTGCCCTCCTATGCTAGCAGCCTCTGGTTTCACCAATTTATTTTCTTACAAAATTCCCTTGAATAGGAAGTGGGTTATACTTAAACGTGTGTATATTTGCTTCTTGATGCTCCCTTTTACCTCAATTCATATTCATATGTGAGCATCATTGAAATTATCATGCCCATCTTAATGGCTATAAAGAAAGAGCTTTTTGGGAGACAACTCGATAAATTTTGCTTTCAGTTTGTTTTTGTTTATTTGAGTCTTGGAACTTATTACTTCGGTAATAACCTATCCTTATCCCTTTTGTTTGTTTTTTGTGGCAATATCAACCTCTAATGAGAGAGAAGTAATATTTGAGAAGTTGCTGTTCCGAAATAGATTTTTGTGCTTCGCTGTAAAAATTCGTGAAAAATCTCTGAACATCGCATTGAGCAGTAACTTTTTGTGCTTCTGCCCTAGGTTGTTATTTAACTTTTGTTAGTTTGCACTTTTTGATTTGAGCAACAGAAGATTTTCGAAAAAATTGACCTTTACCTGCTGGTCTGTTTTGACAGATTTTTGCCACTCTTGCATTTGCCTCTTAAACCGATTTCCTTTTTGAATTTCTTTTGGGCTTTCAGAAGGAGTTGCTACAATAGCTTATGTTTTGATGGATTTCAGTTGAAATTGAACCCAAAGGTTTATTATCTTGTATGCACTAATGTTGCTAATGAGAATTGTGTGAAGTTTTGTGTGAAAGAAATTTCCAAGCTGTAGGAGGAAATGGTGTAATAAGATGGTGGATGGTTAAATGACTCAAACAATATGTGTATTTAGATGAAGATATTGATGCTATTCAAGTGGTGACTCCAGAAAAATACATCAAAGACCAAATTCAGAAACCTGCAGAGTTTGTTTTTAAATAGGTAACAGTTCTAGTAAGAAAAGATCCGTGAAAAATCTGTCAATTTATATTTTTGCAGTTTTTATCTAACATGGAAAGCAATGAGTCGAAAGAGGGACGGAAACGGAGCCTAGGTGGCTCACACCTCCCCGTGGCGCGGGCCCCCTGGCCGCCCCACCAGGGGGTGTGGCCGCCCCGGATCCCGTCTTCGACCCGTTTTCTCTCAGTACTTTCCTTTTGTTGTAAAACTTCGTAATATATAATCCCCCGGACCCCCTGAGGTTCATATATCGTGTTCTCGTCGTGTTTTCGTCTTGACCTGTTTCTGTCAGGAACTATTCTCAAAGTTTAGAAGCACAATGGTCTCCACCAATGATAAGGGCAAGGAGCCTGCGGAAGATGATCTCCAAGATTCTGAGCAGGAGGAGGAAATAGAGAGTGAAGTTGAAGATGAGGCAAAGGAAGACAAGCATCCGCACACCAGCACCATCATTGCAAGCATTGGAGTGGTGGAAAATCCTGCCAAGTTCAAGAGGACTGCACGGATGTCCACTAGAGGGAAGACTCTGCGTCATTGATTGGCCTCACGGTCACCTCCTCCACGCACCAAGAATCCCTTCCATACCCTTATTCATGAGCATCAATTCCAGAATATGCCCAAGGAAAAATTACCCTCCAATTGGGATATGCATCATTCTAACCATGCAGGAAAAGATTAATTCAAGGAGGAAGAGTGGGGAAAGAATCGTACGAGCTGGGATTCACAACCCGACATGATCATGAACCGCATTGAGCACAACTCAGAGTTGATTCGTACTCTAACCTTCGAGATTGAGGACTTGAGGAAATTGATTGAAAAGATCATCGAGAACACCACCACCACCGAAGGAGTAATTCGTCATCAGGTTTTGGCATCCCCTTGGTTTGTTCCAAGCTTGGGGGAGTGCCGCGATATCACATCACTATCTTCTATCTCTTTACCTTTTTAGTAGAGTCATATCATGAATAGAGAGGTTATTACGTAGGATGGTTTGCATTATGGAAGTGTCCCCCCTCTCGTTAGTTATCTATGTATCCCTTGGTGTGAGTTGTCGTTATGGAATATTAATGAGAAGTTCTATCATTTATTCTTCTGCATATCTTATATTAGTTTTCATTTTCTATTATATGATTGATCTTGTTGTTAGTATTGGTATCACTTTGGGGTCATTAAGTAAATTTAGTTGGTTTTGGCAAACCTGGATTGGTCAGTAGCAACACTATTTGAGAATTTAATGAAAAAGAGAAAAGTACTTTCAAGAAATATAATTTCATCATATTTCTTTCTTGATTGGCTCATAAGCTTATTATTATCTAGTTAAGATCTTTTGTGCTTCCAAGGAAGATTGCATATTTGTTTTTATCGCTTGTATGTTTGTTTGTTTCCTTCAACTCTTATGCTTGCTACCCAGCCTTGCTAGCCTAAAACCTGTACTAAGGGGGAATGCTTCTCGTGCATCCAATCCTTAAACCAAAACCTATGCCATTTGTGTCCACCATACCTACCTACTAGCATTATTTGCTATTCCAAGTAAATTCATGTTTTTATCTACCTTCCGAATTAAACTTGTTATGTGAAAATTAGTGATTAAAGCTCTCACGAACTTGAAGGCACACTTTACTTTTCTTGCACTTAATAAACTTGAACCATTGTGCCCATCTATGTTATGTATATGCTTGCGCTTTATAAGTTGAGAGTTAGTAGAACCATGTTATCATGGGGAATGCTTTCAACATTACACTTTAATTAGTTGATATCATGTTCTTTTGCTTATGGATCCCAGCGGTGTGAAATGAAAGGGGAGCTTGTAAGGCTCATGGAGTTCGTATATGTATTAGAGAAACGCCTGGGCGGCTGGTCTAAGCCATGCCTAATCATGGTGGAATCTATAGTGTAACCATAGTGAGCAATCTATGAAGCATCCTCTTTATATAAAAAATAAAGACCTATGCAAATAGGAAAGAAAAAAAAGAAAAAAAGAAAAAAGAGAGGCCTATGCAAATAGGAAATAAAAGGATTGCTGAGATGCTCATTGTCTGCTTGCCTTGTCATTTTGATATGGGGAATCTTCTGTATCATCGGGCAAGGGGTACCCCGTTGGCAGTTCTCTATGATACACATGTACTTACAATGACAAGAACTTACTTGTGACTAAACTTGAGTAGCATGAGGAACGGTCTTCGTAAGTAAGGGGCATGAGATTTTCAGCTTATAACTTGTCAAGCATATCCTCATATTTGATCACTTTAACATTAATCAACTAAAGATGCTTATGATAGGGGCAATGAGAGCTGAAAACTAATAAGTACCATAATTTTTGGAAGCTCTTTATGAAACTTGAAATCCCTGCTTCCCTCTGCGAAGGGCCTATCTTTTACTTTTTAGTCGAGTTAGTAAACCTATTCCTTTCTATCTCAGCAAGTATTTTGAGTTGTTGTGTTTCATTCATTCATGTGATGATTTATTCAATCATGTTTCCTATGTTCCTTGTTTTGCACATTACTCTTATCTTAGCGAATATTACTTTGAAAGCTATCATTGAAAACCCGATTATGTTTGAACTCCTACAAATTGTCAACTATCTTTTGACCAAGAACAAGTTGCCATTACCAATTATGATTTACTTTGTGTATCTTTATTGTGTTTCCTTTACTTATTGCAAGTTAAGGTATATAATAGTGAGTTGTTTTCTATTATGATTTGTGTATTGATGAATGTGACGCTTCTTGTCCGTATTCTTTTATCGACACTTCACTCCATAAACCTGAGGTCATGTTTATTGAGCTCAGTTTTCGCTTGGGGACAAGCGAAGTCTAAGCTTGGGGGAGTTGATACGTCCATTTTGCATCACTATTCTATATCATAATTTACTGTTATTCATTGATATATTTCATATTAAGAGATGATATTTATGTTATTTCATCTGTTTTTGCATGGTTGATGACTTTTGGAGGACGAACCGCTGAAGTTAGGATTCTATTGGAAAAGGCACTATTTGGAGGTGAAATTCACGAAGATCAAAAAATCCCAAAAAATACATGGAAATCCTATTTTTCTAGAAAATGAAGGATGCTAGAAGGGGAGTAGAGATGGGCCACAGGGGGCCCACACCACCCCCTGGCGCGGGCCACCCTAGGCCACGCCACTAGGTGGTGTGGCCACCCTAGCCCACCTCTGGCTCTGCTCTTTGGCGTATATTATCCTCCTAAAACCCTAAGCCTTGGGGAGCAACCACAGAAAGGTTTCGCCGCCTCTGCGGGGCGGAAAACTACTGAGAGAGAAAGATCTCTCTGGCAGACAGATTCTGCCGGGGGAATTCCTTTCCGGAGATGGGAGATCGTCGCCATCAACACCGTCATCAAGCTGGACTTCATCGGGATCATCATGATCATCATCTCCATCATCATCTCCACCAGCACCATCATCACCACTCCATCCCGCTGTAAAAATTGGGTTGAATCTTTCATAGGTCTTAGGGGAAACTTTCCCGGTGTTGATTACTTGTAGTAGTTGATGCTATTGAGTGGAACCATTGAATTATCGTTTATGTTCAGAATGTTACTCATCATTATTTCATCTCTGATCTTGATCCATATGATATCTTGTGAGTAGTTCGTTTAGTTCTTAAGGACATGGAAGAAGTCATGTTGTTAGTAGTGGAATTGTGTTGAGAAAGATTCAATGGTTTGATAATTAAGTTGTGGTGTATTTCTTCTACTGGTTTCATGTGAATGTCGACTACATGATACTTCACCGTTATGGTCCTAGGGGAATGCATTGTGTATTTGGCTCCTAATCGTAGGGGTTGCCAGAGTGACAGGAACCTAAACCCCCATTAGGAAACCTTTGCACAGGGGAGGTTAGGAGCTCAGAGTTTAAAGTTGTGGTTAGGTTTCTATCTTAATTACTTTCTTGTACTAGTGGATGCTTGCAAGGGGTATAATCACAAGTATGTATTAGTCGTAGGAAGGTCAGTACATTAGCACAGGTTCACCCACACAACACTTATCTAGCTAAAGAAGATTAATCAACTATATGAAGCGAAAGCACTTGATGATATTCTCATGTGTCCTTGAGAACATTTGGTCATCTTAAGGAATACAACCGGCTTGTCCTTTGCTAAAGAAAGTATTGGACCACTTGTTGCATTTATTATTATTGTCTTTTATTTACTCGTACTTTATTTATCTGCATTATCAAAAACCCCTAAAAATCCGTTTGCTAAGTATTTGCAGAGAATTCCTGATCCAAGACACTTGTGAACACCTTCTGCTCCTCGTTGGGTTTGACACTCTTACTTATTAAAAATACTACGATTCACCCCCAATACTTGTGGGTCATCACTCGCGCGCACATTTTATGTCTGTTTTCACCAGGATCAGTATAGATGGTGGATCCAATGGATACAATTCTTGGAGCAGTTGTACTGTGGAGAAAAGGAGTTAAAAACAATGTAAATCGCTTATTTGGGAAATATTAATAATACCAGAAGAAAACCAGAAGCGAACAAGGGAGGCAGAAGGTTCAACGACCAACTATACGGCGGGAGCATATTTTCTGGTCGTATAACTCTGGCCGTATAGTTGGCGCCACCTCCGCCTCGTCAAATAGTTTCACCCCGTGTAATTGGTTCGAGGAGACAACATATAGAACACCCAGAAATCACAGAAACCTCACCTCCAGAACGCATCTGGAGGGCGAACTCATCCACAAGGATCCATCTTCGCCCTACGCAGATCCAGGAGGCTAAGGCATCGATCTTCATCATCCACCGCTGCATCATCAAAATCTCCATCCATCCCATCTACATCCTTGTCTAGATCTTGTTGTAATTCCCGTACTCGCTGTGGATTTATACAAGTACTATTCATCTATGATTGTTTCCATTACCATTTCCATGATGTTGATTGCCTCCATGTCCGAGTAGATCTTTAGTTCTTAGGGAGATGGAGAAACCCTAGTATGAGATTGAAATAAGATAAAGTCTATTATGATATTCATCGATGTGACCATGTGTTAGATTCTCTACATCTCGATGTTGAGATAAGTCGACCTCTCAATATTTTCCTCTCGTGGGGACTTGATGGAGGGAACTACTAGTTGGTAGACGGAGGCGTGCTAGAACTTACAGTGACTACAAAGTTGTTGGCACCCCTTACATATCAACTTGGGAAACCGAAGAAACTCACGGAACACTATCCATACCATGGGATATGTCCTACAGGATTATGTCCCTTAATAGCGCAGTAACTCGATTGATGTCGATTGCTGACTGTTGTGGTTATGAGGATGACATGAGCAATGGTTGCTGCCTAATTGTCCAAATATGGAGTTCCTCCCACACATACATAGTTGAGAATGTTCATAATAATAATCTTTATCTTAGATCCTCATATTACTAGTGGTATATCCACTACTCCCTAAGAACGCCTTTTCCCTATTGCAGTTCCAATCTTTCTTACATACGCGATACTTACTTTCTGTATTAAGTTGTTTTGCTTTACTTTATTATTGCTCTTATACCTAAAACCCAAAAACATCCTTTTACACAATACTCTCATTTTATCTTGTTACTTAGAACTTAATCTAGCATTTCTATTGTAATATTTATTTCAAGAGTTATTAGACTTTAGACTCCTGCTCCTTGTGGGATCGATATCTTTATTTCAAAACTAGCTACAAACGATCTGTGCACTTGCAGTCATCAAGCTATTTCCTGGCACCGTTGCCGAGGAGCTAAGCGTTGTAGGTCTTTTAGTTTTTACTTATTTATTTTTGTCTTGCTAAATTTTGATTTGAGTTACAGGTTCCCAACAACATGATGGAGTTTGAGCATACGACTAGTGCTAACCCACTCAACTGCTTTGGGAATCCCTATGATATTTATAAAAGAGACAACTCCAATGAGAAGACAAGGGGGTTTGAAATAAATCCTCTACTACAGTATTCTACATAAGAAGCAATTTACTGGAGATGAAGAATATCATGATCCATATGAACATATTCCATGCTTCAAAGATATATGTGGCACTTTTCTATTAACAGGATATACCGCCGATGAGGTAAGGGTTAAACTTTTTAGTCAGACCTTGACTAGTACAACTCTCTCATCGTATAGATCCCTACCACCTGAAGCCACTACTACTTGGGATAATCTAGCCTGTGAATTTCTAGCAAAATATTACCCTTTGTCAAAATCTTTTGGAATCAGGCATCTTATAATGACTTGGAAAAAATGTTTTAATGAAGGACTAGTAAGAGCTTATATCAGATTTAAAGACTTACTACGTCTATGTCCTCGTCATGATTTACCTGAATGATATTCATTGCATATATTTTATGGCGGTTTAATTGAATCTAATAAAATTGAACTAGACTCTTTCGTGGAAGGAGCCTTTATGAATCTTCCTATACCTAAAGCTTGGGATTTACTTAATAGAATTTGTGATCATAGAGTTTCATGGAATTTTGGTCTAGGAAGTGAAGGAGGCATAGAAATAGAACATGATTGTATTCATGACTATAATAAAAAGGGTTATTTATTCGTTTACCACTTGAGGATTCTATTTACTCAGTTTTGCCACTATAGCCAAATCGTCCTCAGTTTTACGACTGCCTCGGGCGCATCTGCTCTGGCGAGGCCAAACGGCCAGTTTTGGCCCGATTCCGTCTTGTGCCATTAGTGGTCGGGTGGGTCCAGATCTTACAGGTGGGACCGCGCAATGGTGCTCCCGCCCCTTTTCTCGCTCCTTGATCTTACAGGTGGGACCACGAGCACCATCGCCCCTTATTCTCGCTCTCGAACCACCCCTGCTCCCACCACCACCAGGGCCGCCACCTGTGCCGCCGCGGCCGTCCGGCGTGTCCACCTGCTCCACCGTCCATTCCTCTGATGCCACCTGCTCCACCTCCACTTGCTCCGCCGCCGCCGTCTTGAGACGCTACCGATAGGGCGCTTGTTTCCACCAGTGCGTCTGCCACCTGCTCGACGAAATGGCGAGCGGCAGCGATGACCTTGACGAGGCAGGGGTTGGGCGGAGACCCTCCGCATCCATGACTGGGTTCCCGTGGGGTAAGTATTGTTACCGCTGAGCTTTTTTGTGCATTGCAATAGTCAATTCCACATGGTTTAATTAGTTTTTTGGTTGATTTTGGTATTGGTGTGCTAATTGTCTCTCCGTTTTTTGTGGGTTAGGATGGAGTTGCAGTTTGCTTTCTTGGTGAACATTAGAAGGGACCGATACATCGTGGATGCAAATGATAACAAGAAATTCCAAGGAGGGTTCGATTATCCATTTCCAATGGATTGTAATTGGAGTTTTAGACAGTTTGGGGAGGTAATTTACAGTCCATATCCTTGGGGTTTGCATGATGAAGTGGAATTCAGATACTGTGCTAGAGGAACTGAATGGGTGAAAGTTAGCAATGATGCAGAGCTCGCTACCATGTTTGCTAAGAATAAGGAGAAAGGAAAATTTCATGTGAGGTTGCAAAATGACGTGGTTGTGCCAGCACTTGGACCTTCTCGGGCAGAATCATGTCGTCATAATGGCAGCTCTAGCCAGAATAGTTCAGTTAGATGACCTTCAGTTAGTGCACAACGACGTGGTGGCTCGACAAGCGTGGGCACCAGCATTAGGGTCCCCTGAGAAGTGGAGCCTGACTACGTAGATGATGAAGAGAGGCTATATTCTGATGTTGTTCAGAATTTACGACGGGCATGTCGTGTCGAAAACCAAGATGAGGCTGACAATGATGCTTTTGTAATTGATAACGAGGAGGGTGAGTAGGAAGACCTTCCACCTGTTCAATGGGACCCTAAGAACCCTCAGATGGAAGAAGGTTCCATTTTTTCATCCATGAGTGAGTGTAGAAATGCACTTGTGACGTACTACATTAAAGCAGAATGTACATTCGTAGTTGACCATAGCGACACTATTCGTTATAGAGTGCACTCTCCGACTGATGATTGTCCATGGAGGATGCACGCATCTAAAATGTGAAATAGCACGAATATTCAGGTCAAAGTGAACCCTTTTAGGCACACATGCCTAGAATCAACCCTTAGAAAGGAAACAATCAGTAGAGCCAAGTCAAGATGGATGGCTGATGAAGTAAAGTGGTGGGTGACAGAAAACCATCAGGTGGGTACAAAGGAGTTGCAGAAGAACCTCAAAGAAAAGTTCAAGATAGAGATACCATACATGAGGGTGTTCAATGGTAAACAACATGCTATGGAATCTATTTATGGTAATTGGCAGGAAAGTTTTAAAATGTTGTATTCATTCAAAGGTGAAGTGGATAGGACCAGCCCAGGTAGTATTGTAGATATTGACCACCACTCCGTGGAGTACACGTTGAGGGGAGTGACAATGACAAAGGAATGCTTCAGGAGGGTTTTTGTCTGCTTTGAGGCTTGTCGTCGGGGTTTTTTGGAAGGCTGTAGGCCTTATTTATCTATTGATGCAACTTTCCTCACAGGGAGGTTTAAAGGAGAGTTAGTAGCATCTTGTGAAGTTGGTGGACACAATTTTGTATTTCCAGTTGCGTATGGTGTGTTAGAGACAGAGTTTGAGGAGAGCTGGACTTGGTTTTTGCAGAATCTGCGCTAGGCTATTGCACATCCCAATGGGTTGGTAATTCATACAGATGCCTGCAAGGGTTTAGAAGTGGTCGTGGACAATGTGTTCCCTGGAGTAGAGCATAGGGAATGCATGCGTCATCTTGCTGCAAATTTTGGGAAGAAATTCAAAGGAAAGGTGTATGCCGACAATTTGTGGCCAGCAACTTTGACTTGTAGTGTGAAGAAGCACAAGTACCACATGAGGCAGCTATACAAGAATGACGAAGTGAAAGAATACTTGGAAACACACCACTCCAAGTTATGGGCCAAAAGCCAATTCAGTGAACTGAGCAAAGTTGACTATGTGTACAATAATCTTGCAGAGTCTTTCAATGCAACGATTCGGAAACTAAAGGGTCTTTATTTGGTGGATTTTCTTGACAAGATAAGGATAGAATACATTAAGAAGTTTCATGTTCGTGTAGGAATAGCCGCGGCAAAATTCATGGGCCACATTATCATCCCTTCTGTGATGAATGAATTGAAGCACAAAACAAGAGGCTTGGAAATGGACATGACTCTTTGCTCGGCCACCACAGCAGAGGTGTCATTTTTGGATAAAGAGAAGAGGGAATGGAGATATCTAGTGGATTTAGAAGCTAGAACTTGCAGTTGTACGCAATGGCAGATAACTGGGTTGCCATGCATTCATGCCTTGTTTTTCATCACAACTCTCTCTGGTCAAGCAGGGAACATACAGCAGTATGTGCATGAATACTACTCTGTTGCAAGGTTCAAAGCTACATATGCACATGCCTTACCTGCTCTAGAGGGAAAACAACAATGGGACATAGTGGACCCTGGTTTCAAACTTTGTGCTCCAGTTTTGAAGAGAGCAACAGGTAGACCGAGGAAGAGTCGAATAAGACCTCACAGCGAAGGAGCTGGACTTGGAGCAAGGAAGCGTAAGTGCACAAGGTGTGGTGGGTCTGGTCATTTCGCAAAGTATTGTGATAACACAGTAGATCCAACGTTCAGAGAGTGTTTCAATGATGAAAATGATGGTCAGCATCCGGTTGCAGACAATGATCAAAATGAGGCTCCAAATGATGATCAAAATGAGGCTTCAGATGATTATCAAACTGATGGTCAAAATGATGATCAAATTGAGGCTCCAAATGATGATCCAATTGAGGCTCCAAATGATGATCAAATTCATGAGCAAAATAATGCTCCAACTGAGGCTCCAAATGATGATCAAATTGAGGCTCCAAATAATTATCAAACTGATGAGCAAAATAATGCTCTAACTGAGGCTCCAAATGAACGTCAAATTGAGGCTCCAAATAATTATCAAACTGATGAGCAAAATAATGCTCCAACTGAGGCTCCAAATGATGGTGACCAACATTTAAACAAGTTTTTCAAAAGAAAATGAAAAACTAAGCCTGGATCCTTCTTAGTCACACCAAAATGAAGCTTTGATGTGGTTTTGGAAACTTTTCATGATCCAAACCTAAACCCCTTCTTTGAACCCTTGACTTCGTACAACAGAGTTCGAGATATCGCATATTGTACATGAACCTTCTATTTGAAACTATGTAGACCTTATTTATCGACTTGAATCCTTAGTATATGACATAAGAAGATTGTGCGCAGGTTTTTCATTTTTTTGAATTTTTTATGCTCATTTGACTATTTGGTCAAACCTAACTTTGACTAACATTTAAACAAGTTTTTCAAAAGAAAATGAAAAACTAAGCCTTGATCCTTCTTAATCACCCCAAAATGAAGCTTTGGTGTGGTTTTTGAAACTTTTCATGATCCAAACCTAAACCCCTTCTCTGAACCCTTGACTTCGTACAACAGAGTTTGAGATATCGCATATTGTACATGAACCTTCTGTTTGAAACTATGTAGACCTTGTTTATCGACTTGAATCCTTAGTATATGACATAAGAAGACTGTGTGCGCAAGTTTTTAATTTTTTTATGCTCATCTGACTATTTGGTCAAACCTAACTTTGACCAACATTTAAACAAGTTTTTTAAAAGAAAATGAAAAACTAAGCCTGGATCCTTCTTAGTCACTCCAAAATAAAGCTTTGGTGTGGTTTTTGAAACTTTTCATGATCCAAACCTAAACCCCTTCTCTGAACCCTTGACTTCGTACAACAGAGTTTGAGATATCGCATATTGTACATGAACCTTCTGTTTGAAACTATGTAGACCTTGTTTATCGACCTGAATCCTTAGTATATGACATAAGAAGACTATGTGCGCAGGTTTTTCATTTTTTTGATTTTTTTATGCTCATTTGACTATTTGGTCAAACCTAACTTTGACCAACATTTAAACAAGTTTTTCAAAAGAAAATGAAAAACTAAGCCTAGATCCTTCTTAGTCACTCCAAAATGAAGCTTTGGTGTGGTTTTTCAAACTTAAAACTATTTCAAACTCATTTGAGTATTTGGTCAAACCCTAGTCAAACTAGCTTCCAAACCCTCAACGATCTAACCCTAGTGCTGAACAATGACCGTTGATGTAACCCTAGCGCTGAACTGCAGCTGTCCGATCGTCCTTCTAGAAGGAATCTATGGGCAAGCTTGGGCGATCCGCGAGAAGCTCATTCTGATATCTGATTGGATGGACGCTTTTTTTTCCGAGCGGGCACGCTAGATGAACCATTGGGCCATGTCGCGGTCTGTGCTCGTGTCTGTTGTGCAATGTGCAGGCATGCTAGGTCTCAATCTTTCATGGCATGCGCGGGAAGAGACGACGTGGCCATGCATGCACGGGAAGCAGGGACGTCGCCATGCATGCGCGCCTCACCGCAGCGATTCGTCGCACCAGAGCCATTAAGTCGATTTAGATGCGCCGTCCACATGCATGCATGCCTCGCCGTAGTGACTCAGCCACCTCCTCGATTCAGGTTCATGCGCCGCCGCCGATTCGTTCCGCCACCGCTTCGATTCAGTTCCACGCACCGCCGCCTCCTCGATTCAGACGCATGGATACACACGTGTTCATATGCCCATCGTTTCATTGCCTAACCCTAACCCACCGTTTATAGCCTATTTATACAACCCTTTTCCTCTCCCACGCACCACCCAAGCCAGAGCAGAAATCTCCACTCCAAACACCGAGCGAGCCCTCCATCCTCTCGCCCCAAGCACCACCGAAGATGCAGTACAACGGACTAACCTTTCGCCGGCCGCCTACCGTGCCAGAGCTGCGCTACCCGGCGGGTGTCCTCGTGGAGAGCACGCTCCGTGTGTGGGCGCAGTTGCGGTGGAGGGGCTCCATCGAGCTCGCCCGCAGCTTCCTCACCGCCGGCTTTGCCCACCTCCCACGGGGCTCACCGGTGATGTATCGCCTCAACGACGTTTATGACGGTGTCGCCCTCACGTTGCTCATGGTCACCTTCGCCAAGCCGTTCGATGCGTACGCGCTGCTCGGCCAACTCTTTTGGTGTGGCTGCGAGTTAATCTTCCTCACGACGTACAACATCTTCACCAATATTGACTGCATCTTCCCGACCCCAAACCAGATGCATTGCCTCCTCTATGAGGAGGATGAGTGAAGTTGAATACGACAGTGGTGAAGGTGGCCAAGGTGCAAGATGAAGGTGTTCGTGAAGCTACCCTCGAGTTTTTAGTTTCATCGTGTTTATTGTGCTTTTCTATGTCGTGTGTCGTATCGTGTCTGTGGACTTATCTATGTAATGGTGATTGCATTTGCATCTTATTTATCTTGTGTAACCATTTGTGTGTTTAAAAGTGTTCGTGTGTGTGCCCAAAGATCTCGTCATTATGTGTTGAAATTTTTCACATGGCTACCAAAGTAGACTATAAATTGGGTAACAACTAACAAGTAGTGGACATGTTAGGACGTTTATTACCAAGTTAGTCTACAAATAAACACTACCTTCATTACCAAGCTAGTCTACAAATAAACACTAGCTTTATTACCAAGCTAGTCTAGAAATAAACACTACCTTTATTACCAAGCTAGTCTCATCATCAAGTTATTAGAATGAATGGTGTGTTAAGGTGCCCAAAGATAAACAAGTGGTGTGTTGAAAAATGTTTGTGCCCAAATGATCTTTATGTGTGTTGAAAAGTGGCAAAAAATCATTTATCTATGTATAAAATTACAACATGATCGTGAAAATCACAAACACGACATGTATTTTAAAACCCTAAACCCAAGCACGATCTATAGGTAGCATTCTTCTCTTTCTCTCTCAGCATCTTTCTATCTGTCCCCAATCGGGTTACCAAGAACCCTTCACACTACCAAACCACGCGGTCGTGAGTTTGAATCCTAGCTGCACCCCACCTTTTTGTTTATTTTCTAACCCTTCTCATTTGCCCACTCCGAATGGGCCTAATTCGATGGAGTTGGCCCATTAGTCAAGCCGACACTGGCCTCTCGGCTCTGGGATACTTTTTTTTATAGGAAGTTTTTTCCATTTCTTTTCCCTTACAAATGATAACAAGCCATTTCTTATTTCAAGCATTTTTCATACTATTTCAAGCTTAGAAATTCCTCCCAAATTCATGCCTTTTCATACAATTTCAACATTACACCCAGTGCAATTACCATACCACCTACAAATGCCCAAATGTAATTGCAAATTTATGATTTCTCTTCGAGCTTCCTAATCTTCTGGTTCATCCTAATTAGCTCAGTAACTACCTTCCTATCAATGAGTGCTCCACCCTCTGTCTCCTCTACCGGAGCTCGCGCTGCGGCCGCTATCGTTTGTGGCAGGATTGGCAACCATTCTTCATGCTCTTCGACGAGCTCATTCATCAGCTTCTGTGCTAGAACATCAACCCAAAGGAAGAAGCATTTCATCTGCAAGCACGCTAAACAGATCAACCCCCGTATTTCTCAAGGATCCCGATCACAAAAATTGCAAAAATGCGCTTAATTCTCTTACCCCATTCACGCTGCACACGTAGAACAGACGATTGGCGTTCCTAGATGTGCGCGAAAGCTTCCGATCAGCGCCCGCCCGGCACCACGGACAGAGGAAGATCGGCATATCCACACGCACTGAATTCTCGATCTGCGAGGTAGCGCGGGAGCTTGAGGAAGACATGGAGATCGATTCCTGCTCACCGCAGCGAGCTCCTACCCCGTCCCCCACCTCCAACCCCGTCCCCCGCCTCCAATTCTTGCTCAATGATGTGATCTCCGCCGACGCGTTCCGCCGGTTTTAACACGCGCGGCCAACATTCTGTGGACCCACAGGCGGCAATGGTCGTATTTTTGAAATGTGTCTCTACTCGGCCCCACGCGCGCGGTCCCACGGCAACAGCTGAGTCAAGAACGTTGACCTGGTGGAAACGGCAGCAGCGACGGAACAAGTTCGGGTGCCAGAAGCAGTGGTAAAACTGAGGACGATTTGGCTCTAGTGGCAAAACTGAGTACATAGACACCTCAAGTGGTAAACGAATAAATAACCCTAATAAAAAAGGCCATGTTAAAGAATTATCTAAAGAACTTTACTTGGATTCAGATCTTGTGTTGCAAGTTGTTAAATCTTTTACAGAACATATTAAAGCTCCAAAAGAGGGACCGGTCAAGTATGATCCACTACCCGAACCTGAGAATAAAAGAGATGATAAAGCAACACTGGCCTCTTTAGAACCAATAAATGAAATGCCTTTTCCTAACACTGCATGAAAGCATATTCTTGAATATGAACAGGTCAAAGAAGTACATGATAAAAAGGAAGAAGAAAATTTTCCAGAAGTCGTAGAACATCTGGAGGAAACCAAAGATGAAGAGGTAACCAAGGAAGCAATTATGGCTATGTACGCACATTATAACATAGTTGAACTTGATGAAGAAACTTCCATATTGGTTGAAGGTAAAACAAAGGTAAAAGATGTGGCTAAGCCTATTCTTCCTTGCATATTTAAAGAAACCTCGCATTACGGTTTATGTGATCTTGGCACCGAAGTTAATGTTATATCTTATGATTTCTATATAGAAATAAAAGAAGAAATAGAACTGGCGACAATTAAAAATACTGATATGACAATTATGTTAGCCACTAAAAATCTTAGAATTCTAATGGGAGTAGTTGAAGATGCAACTGTCATAATTGTCAATAAAAACTTTCCCATCGATTTTGTAGCTGATGATATGCCAGCTGACACTCTTTGCCCTATTATATTTGGAAGAAACTTTTTGGGTGATATAGGTGCTTATGTTAATTTCAAGAAGGAGATTGTGTCTCTTAAGCTTAGGGGAACAGAAAATAAATTCCATTTTTCCAAATTTAAAGATAGGCCTCCACAAATACAAGAAGAAGAGGAAGAGAGAACTATTGAAGAAATGGCGGCTCTTTTCTTTGGTAATCAAGAAGAAGAAATAAATGAAGATCCAAATTATGAAGAAATAGTTATGGAGGATAAGTCCCTGGAAGAACTAGAAGATGAATTTGATTCACTTCCAATAATGGGCCCTCCAACTAATGAGGCTTTTGAAGAGCCAGAAAAGAGAGGGGACGAGGAACTACCACCCCCAGAGTTGAAGACTCTACCAGATAATCTCAAATACAGGTTTCTAGATGATACAAATAAATTTCCTGTTATTATCAGTGCTAAACTTTCAGGAAAGGAAGAAGAAGAACTTATGGAGATACTTAAGGAGCATCGCAAGGCCTTTGGGTACTCAATGGATGACTTGAAGGGCATCAGTCCCATGATAACCGTCCATCGATTATTCATCGAGGAAGGTGCTAAACCAGTTGCAGAATTTAATAGAAGATTGAAGCCAGAAATGAAAGAAGTGGTAAGAAAAGAAATTGTACACCTACTAGATGCAGGTATAATCTATCCTGTTAAAGAAAGTGAATGGGTAAGTCCTATTCATTGTGTCCCTAATAAGGGCGGTTTCACTGTTGTTCCTAATGAAAATAATAAATTGATACCTACTAGAACTATTGTTGGCCATAGGATGTGCATAGACTTCAGAAAATTAAATAAAGAAACTAGGAAAGATCACTATCCTTTACCGTTCATAGATCAAACTTTAGAGAGGTTAGCGAACCATACTCATTTTTGTTACCTAGACGGATACTCTGGTTTTTCTCAAATAGTTGTTCATCCTAATGACCAACTTAAAACAACTTTCATTAGTCCTTATGGTTTACATGCTTACCGACGTATGCCTTTTGGTTTATGTAATGCTCCGACTACTTTTCAAAGATGCATGACTGCTATTTTTGCTGATTTCATAGAACTCATAATGGAAGTATTTATGGATGACTTTTCTGTCTACGGAACTTCGTTTACGAGCTGCTTGGATAATCTCAAAAGAGTTCTGTAGTGTTGCGAAGAAACCAACCTTGTTCTAAATTGGGAGAAATGCCATTTTATGGTCAAATAAGGTATAGTCCTTAGACACAAGGTATTAGGTAAGGGAATTGAAGTTGATAAAGCTAAGGTTGAGGCAATTGAGAGAATGCCACGACCTAGGGATATTAAAGGTATAAGAAGTTTCCTTGGTCATGTGGGTTTTTATAGAAGGTTCATTAGAAATTTCTCTGGAATATTTAAACCTTTGACTAACCTCCTGCAAAAGGGAGTAAGATTTAATTTTGATGATAAATGTCTTGAAGCCTTTGATCAACTCAAAAATGCTTTATCTCGTGCTCCTATCATTAAACCACCTATCTGGGATGCAACCTTTGACTTAATATGTGAAGCTAGTGATGATGTTGTAGGAGTAACTCTCGGACAACATATTAGTCATAGATTTAATATTATACATCATGCTAGTAGTACTCTAAATGGTGCTCAGAAGAATTACCCAAAGGAAGAAAAGGAACTGTTTGCTGTATTTTTCTCTTGTGATAAATTTTGTTCTTACATAGTTGATGCAAAGGTGAGAGTTCATACGGATCATGATGGTTTAAAAGATCTCCTTGAGAGGAAAGAACATAAGCCAAGACTAATTTGTTGGATTCTTTCACTATAAGAATCTGAGTTGCAAATTATGCAGAGGCGGGAAATAAAGATGTTAAATGCAGTGTCCATGGTAGCCCAACAAGAAACCAATCTTGTTGAGAGGGACTTTAGTCCTGGTGATTTTCATTTACGAGAATTATTCAACGAATTAAGGTCAATTCCTTCAAGGGAGAAGAAGCCTTTGTTGTTGGAAGAACTTTCTCATCCTCGAATAAGCAAATGGTAACTGCAAGGTAAGTGTTCTTACCCAAATAAGTGATTTGTTTTCACAAATTTTACCCCTAAATTTTTTGCCTTTGAATTCCTTGTGTTTTTCTGAAGTTTTAGAGGGTTTTTACCAACTATACGGGCGGAACTATACGACTGGAGAGGGAGCTCCCGCCGTGTAGTTGGTCGTTAAACTCACTGTATCATCTTTTTGAAATTGTTTTCGATATCTGAGCCTATACAGTCGCAACTATACGACCGGAGCAAAAATTTCGGCCGTATAGTTGGTCGTTGAACTCTCAGATAGTTTTGCTTTTTGGTGTCTGTATCTATACGGTCACAACTATACGACCGGAGCCAAAACTCTGGCTATATAGTTGGTCGTTAAACTCTCAGACACTTTTGATTTTTTGTGTTTGTATCTATAAGGTCGCAACTATATGATCGGAGCCAAAATTCTGGCTATATAGTTGGTCGTTAAACTCTCATACACTTTTTGTTTTTCGTTCGTAAAAAAACGTTATTGTCAGTTTCGAGTCATGATTTAATCGACCTGGACTCAAGATATTTGGAAATATCTGCCCAGAACCAACTATACAGACGGACCTATACGAGCCACGCCCATATAGTTAGTCGTTACGCGGCAGGACTCTTCCAAATCCGTGATTTCTTTCCCTGTTTTGTTTAGATTCTTTTCTTGGACGACAATTTGGTGTTTCTCACGAGTTTCGCCAACCTCTGACCCCCCTTATATGCTGTCATTGTCCCTCTCTCTAATCACAATCTACAGGAACCAATCTAGCAATGTGCTATCCCGTCCCAGACCGTGGGAACCCATGGGGCTCATTGCTCCTTCGAGGGACCGCTCTAGAAGCCCGTCCATGGAGGAAGATGACAAGGAGGTGGAGAGGTTTAGCCCGAGAAAGCTCAACAAGAGACAGAAGATCGCAAGCCGCATGTAAAAGGGCATGTGGTGATAGTCAAGTTCATCACCACGGATCAAAGGCCGCACAAGCATAAGGAATTATTTAATTTTGGTGCAGGTGCTAGCAACCAAGCGAAGGCACCACTCACGAAGCCAACCATTGGTGCTCGTATGAAGGTTAAGCCTCAAGAATAGTGGAGGTACGGTTTCCACTTCCCCGATACATCAATTATGGATGAAGAAGAGGAAGTTGTCCCCAGGATCAAGGATCGCGTGCGGGAACTAGAGATATATCAGAAGTACGAGCTACTCCATCGCATTGAAGTCCGTAACTGTCTCAATGAGATGGAGAAGAAGGAAGACCTCCTTCCATTGGTAACTAAGCTCGCAGATAAATTGGATACTCTGCAATCTGATCTACGCATGTGTTATAGCCGCATAACTACTCAGACCAACAGGAAGCTACGCACCGCAGTGTTACACGTCATGGCGCCACAATGATCTACAACAATCACGGTATCAAACAATCTCAAGGGATTATTTGATCCCGCCTGGCTTGATTCCAAGCTTGGGGAGATCTTTAAGACCTTGTAATCTATCTTATAAGTTATTATTATTATTTTTGCATTAGTTCGGACTAGAAATAAAGTTTGCATCATTAGAATTTCCTTGAGGAATAGTCGATCCCGTTAATGAAAATTCCGAGTTTATTATTATATATGGAGCAATATTGAGTTTGTGTTTGCTTTAATGATATATGAATGGCTTGAGTATGATTTTACTTGCACTTGATGATAGAAATAGGGGTCTTCCACACCATTGGTATTAATGGAACACATAAAGATAATTTGGTCAAACATGCTGTAAGTCTACGACTTGATTTACAAAGAGAAATTATCTATACAATTAAGTTGAAAAATAAACCTTGAAAAAGGGAAAATGAAAGTGCTATCAAAATAAAGTGAGAACAAGTCGTGGTAGAATCTCAAGTCATAAGAATGTTTCATATATAGTTGTAATTTGATAATTGAGATCGTTGAGCTTTGAATTCCTATATAAGGTGGAATATATGGCTATCCCCTTTGCACAACACTTAAAATAAAAGTGTGAGCATATATGCAAAAGAAAAGAAAACGAAAGAAGAAAAAGAGCAAATGTGCAAAGAGAAAATAGGCATATACCACTGTATTGTAGTATGACAAAGAGACACTTTTGAGATTTTGAATCCCAAGTGAATACGTTGATCCTAAAACACTTGGGACCACCTTGTTAAGTTATTCGGTTGAACCGAATACTTTTACATTATGTTGAGATTCATCTTTTATGAACTGTTGATAACTAAGGTGTGGAAGACTACTAATACTATTCATATGTTTTGAGTAAGGTATTATTCATAAACTTATTCCTATGTATCGTATATGATAAACACATGTTGCAACTGCCTCATTTATTTTAATCGACTCAACTTCATGAATATGAGGATCACATCCATTAAGCTAAAACTTGCTCGGAACAAGCAAGAGTCTAAGCTTGGGGAAGTTGATGACTGCATATTTACATCATGTTTTACATTATTATTTTGCATTATAGATATAGGATCTTGGTATTTTACGGTGCTCGCGCGCACATTTTATGTCTGTTTTCACCAAGATCAGGACAGATGATGGATACAATTCTTAAAGCAGTTGTACTATGGAGAAAAGGAGTTAAAAACAACATAAATCTCTTATTTGGGAAATATTAATAATACCAGAAGAAAACCAGAAGCGAACAAGGAATGCAGAAGGTTCAACAACCAACTATACGGCGGGAGCAAATTTTCCGGCCATATAGCTCCAGCCGTATAGTTGGCGCCACCTCCGTCTCGTCAAATAGTTTCACCCCGTGCAATTGGTTCGAGGATACGACATACAGAACACCCATAAATCGCAGAAACCTCACCTCCAGAAGGCATCTGGAGGGGGAACTCATCCACAAGGATCCATCTTCACAATGCACAGATCCAGGAGGCTAAGGCATCGATCTTCATCATCCAGCGCTGCATCATCACCATCTCCATCCATCCCATCTACATCCTTGTCTAGATCTTGTTGTCATTCTCATACTCGTTGTGGATTTATACAAGTACTATTCATCTATGATTGTTTCCATTACCATTGCCATGATGTTGATTGCCTCCATGTCTGAGTAGATCTTTAGTTCTTGGGGAGGTGGAGAAACCCTAGTATGAGATTGAAATAAGATAAAGTCTATTATGATATTCATCGCTGTGACCATGTGTTAGATTCTCCACATCTTGATGTTGAGATAGGTCGACCTCTCAATATTTGCCTCTCGTGGGGACTTGATGGAGGGAACTACTAGTTGGTAGACGGAGGCGTGCTAGCACTTACAGTGACTACAAAGCTGTTGGCACCCCTTACGTATCAACTTGAGAAACCAAGGAAACTCACGGAACACTATCTATGTCATGGGATACATCCTACAGGATTACGTCCCTTAATAGCACAGTAACTTGATTGATGTCGATTGCTGACTGATGTGGTTATGAGGATGATGTGAGCAATGGTTGCTGCCTAATTGTCCAAATACGGAGTTCCTCCCACACATACATAGTTGAGAATGTTCATGATAATAATCTTTATCTTATCCTCATAATACTAGTGGTATATCCACTACTCCCTGAGAACACTTTTTTCCTACTGCAGTTCCAATCTTTCTTACATACCCGATACTTACTTTCTGTATTAAGTTATATTATTTTACTTTATTATTGCTCTTATACCTAAAACCCCAAAACACCCTTTTACACAATACTCGCATTTTATCTTGTTACTTAGAAATTAATCTAGCATTTTTATCATAATATTTATTTTAAGAGTTATTAGACTTCAGACTCCTGCTCCCTGTGGGATTAATATCTTTATTTCGAAAGTAGCTACAAATGATTTGTGCACTTGTAGTCATCAACATGGTTATTTCACTTCACACCGTACGCAATCCCATACTTCCAAGGATAATTCCCTCTGTAGTCCCGGAGGAAGATATTACATGGTCGACTTCATATAATATCGTGAGAGAGAACTAACACATATTAATATCACGGAGTTATAGATCATCTTTGTTTCATATTATAATACTGCTAGGGTTTCACCATCTCCCCAAGAACAAGGTAAACTACTCACACATGGAAGCAATCAATAACATCATCATAATCATGTGGATGAAATAAAAGTATATTGATGAATTTAGTTACAATCCACAATACCACAATATCAGTTGCAATTACAACTAATAGAGATATACAAGATGGGGGAATGATGTAGGTGATGGAGATGCAGCGGTTGATGATGAATGGGATGATGTCTTGTCCTCCAATGATCCGTGTAGCAGCGAGGATGATGATGCCTTCCTGCGAATTCCTCCTCCAGATCCCTTCTAGAGGTGAAGTTTCAGTGTTTCTGGTGTCTGTGAATGTTGGATCTTAGATCCGTGTGCGCCAGGTGAAAGTATTTGTCGAGGCGAGGCCGATGGAGGTTTGTATGGGCGCATGGTACAGGCGGGTTTTGATCGTACCGATGCTCGTTATGGCCTCATATGCTTCTTCTCGTGTCCTCCTTTTACCCACTTGCATGGAAAATTATTTAGATGACTTTTATCACGTCAAAATATCATATTAAGACATAATATGATAGTTCTTATTGATATATTCATTATTGACTTAATATTTTGGGATTCTGCAGAAACAAGCGTCAAAGATGCGCGCGAGCGTGGTAAAATACCAAAATCCTACTACTACACATGCAAAAAAAAAGTAGGTAAAAATGCTTCAAATATGCACTCATCATCTATCTCTAAGATTTCCTAGTTTATAAGATTATTCTTGCTTGTCATGCCAGGAGTTGATGTCCTTATGGGCTTCGTATCATCCGAATCTTTATAGGCTTCATGGATCTCAACAGACCATCGTATGGGCCTCCAGCTGGGCTAGACCATATAGGCCAAGGGCGAGTACCCGTTGGGCATACCTATGTCAGCAACCATGATTGAGCTCGGTGGTCGGTGATGAGGGCTTGTAGAAGATCTAGACGAGACGGTGTGTGTCATCATGGCTATCAGAGATGTGATGTTCAAAGCATGGACTATATTGCTTTGTGTTGACTAGGGGCATGCTTGTAATTTTTATTTTGCTCGAGCCCTTTCTTGTAACTCATGATGTATATGTGGAGCCTTCGTGCTCCTCTTGATAATACCAAGTGCATGGTTTGACATGATTCTTTGTGAAATAACATATCGTGTAATGCGCTTCTTTAATAGCCCGGAGAATAGGATCCGAAGACGGGTAGATTTAGATATGTGCATTTGCATAACATGCATTTGAAAAATGTGGGAAATTTTCAAGCTTTAATTAGATCTTATAAAGTGATTTCAAATGAACTCTAGTGTTGATTTTGACTTAGGTAAACACTAGGATTTGAATTCAAATTCAAACATGATCTTTCTATATTTCAAATTTTGGGATTTAAGTGACTTTAACACGAACAAGTGAGTTTGAGACTCATAATACACAATATACAAGATTATATCTAAGAAAGTTATTTGAATTCAAAATGGAGGTTTGAATTATTCAAACTTGATCTCAAATTCAAACAATTATAATAAATTAAATAAAATTCATAATAATACAAAGAAAAATACCACTAGATTAAGAACCAAATTCTTATTCATTTAAAAATGGATATAGAATTCTTTATAGGATTGTTCACAAATAAACAATACAAACTTGGATCATCCTATTAGAAACTACAAGAAAATAAGAAGACAACCAATCTAAATCATATTTATTCTTGCTCTTGTTATCCTGACCTTCTGGCCCACAAAACAACAGAAAAACCATTTTGTCATGGTTAAATTTTTGGATTCATCCGAGATAAATCCATTCAGGATAGAATCCAATTTAGAAGTACAGGAACTTGTCTTGAACCTGAACAATTTGAGGCTTTGGGCAAAGCAATTGGCAACAATAATATCAGGAAACATGTAAGATGAAAGAAAGGAAGCTCGAATTGCACTTGATTATGACCAATTGATCACCATGAAGTGATAGTAGCAAAAAAAGAACATCATGAGTCAAATCTTGAAACCTAGACCTTGAGACCAAACAACAGTAACTAAACATTAATGAGTAACTCATTTATGAAAATCAAAACACCGTAAACCTTTAGATTTTTTTAAAGAAACAAAACTCATAATCAAGTGAACACTTGACAGTTCGATGATCATGCACAAGTAAACAGATAGTCCCAATAATAAATATTAAACAATTGGATAAGTTCATAGAAATAAATTCTAATTAAAATACACTTGTCATTGTCCAAATTGAGCTAGGTCAATTACCTAAATAACCCTAAACCGACATGCCTGTTTTGGCATATGACCAAACCGACCCATAATGACCACTGAAAAATATTAAATTAGCATATACAAACAACATATAGAGGTTGTATAACCAGGTCAGTCACCTTTGTAATGCACAATAAGATGTCAGCACCACATAGAGCACATGAGACTATAAATAGGAATCCAAACCAGTAGTCCAACTCACAAAACTTAGAGCAAAGCTCATAAGAAAAAACACTCAGGTCAGAGGATGAGAGAGAGGTAGCAAACATATTTACACATACTCAGAGAGAGAGAGGGAATTGTCACCTAGTTACACATCTAGACAATCTACTTATATTGTTTAGCATAAATTTAAAAAGCAAATAAAAATTGGTAGTCACCTATTCATCCCCTCCTCTAGTTGATCGATTCGATCCTTTCAGTTAAGAATGGAGCTCTCCCTCCTCCTTTGTCTAATCCAGCTCGACACCATGGTGGCGGAAGGTGGGATCTCAGGGAGTTGCTTGTCATGCTATTCAGCGGAGTTCATCACATCGAGGCCATGATGGCCAACATGATTCGTCGACGCCAGAGGTCACTATGTGTCGTGTTGTGCAGTTGGCACCACGGAACCCTTTTCCTCTAGGCCGATGTGCCGATGCAGAGGATCATCGGTCTAAACGCGGCACTCCCCACTCATGTCAACCCAAGTGGTGTAGTCCTCGGCATCGTCGACGACGCTCATGGATCGAGATCTTGCCTGAGCATAAGTAGAGATGTATGGCCGGATCAGGATTTACAGTTTTTACTGGAGGTCTTTCTTGTACAAGTTGGGACCACTTTGTGATTCCTGGCATTTATGAGGTCCTTTACGGTAAAAATTTGTCGCGGCTTAATACAGTTTCCTAGTGTCTTTGCCGTTCAAAGGAAAAGTTGATTTTTGGTTGAGCGGTTAGTCCATCCCCACCACTTGTCTCCCCACGGCTGAACTACTCAGTCACAAAACGAATCATCATGCTTTCATAATGGGAGTAAAAAATGTTTAAGTGCATAGTTTAAAAATTCAAATTTTCATTTGAGAATGTCGTATCCCCTCACTCTCTAGTGTTATAGGAAGGAAACTTCTTTCTTTTGGGACAAGGAAGGAAAACTTCGATGCAGCCAATAATGCTATTTCCGCATTGAACTTTTCTTTCATGGAGCCAGAGGGTTGCAAATGGTATTAGTGGCGGGTATGTATTTTTTATTTATTTATAACTCTGGGTATGCATTTCTTTCTACGAGTATTATATATTCGGCTTTGAAGATCTCGGTCGCGAAAAGTTATAAAATCATGCAGCCGAGTTGTTTCCTAGTAATGACGTGTCACGGGATTAGTCTATCGTCACACATACGGGAAAGTCAAAACCAGGATTATCTGCTAAGTATGCTCGGTCAACGGCAAGTGCATTTTGGTGTGCGGAGTGCGAACGCGAAGGACCGATGCAGCTGGAGGCTGGGAGCTGTACGCGCGAACGGCAGCCCGTCATGTGGCGCTCATGCAGTCTCCGTTGCCTGACGACACTCCACCTGCTCTCTTTCTGGTTCTCTCCCTTCGCGGATGGAGGCCGCCGGCTACCCCGTTCCAGAGGGTTAAAACTGTCGGTCCACGCTCGCGTGGCCTTGTACTAGTAGGTATGTACACGTTCCTGGAGCTCTGGGATCTGGATGGAAGCACGATGGATGCGAATATGCGATGATGTCGTTGCCCGTCTTTTGTCCCGTTTCCGCAGTCCACGCCCACGGGCTGTGTATGGAAGGCAGGCACGTTCCCTGCGTCTCTCTCCCTCGAGACTCGGTTCAGACACTCGTTCCTTGTGTCTATCGTGGCTCGTCTCTAACTACGTCCGCTGTACTACTGTAGAGCGGTCTCAGGAAAAGGCACATGGCTTTATCCCGTTCGTACCTATCAAGACCACTTCCCGTCTAATGGTTCTCTTTGCTTGCGTAGTGTACGTGCCTTTATGTTTTTGATTGACTTTCTGATTTCGCCCGTGCGAGTGCGAGGCCATCAAGAGCCAATTACTAAGTGCCAGAATTAATTAAGAGGCTAATCACAGTGCATGACGACGTACGCCCCGCTTGTACTTTGTGGCCAAGGCACGAAACCAGACGCCCTAGTATATTTTTCCTGGGAAGAAAAAAGAAGGAAAGGAGCGGTCAATATATAACAGCAGCCAGCCAGCCAGCCAGCGTGCGTACGTACCCGCGCACTCGTCCCGCAGCCAAGAGATCCGGAGAAAGGGACGGATGAAGGTTCACCTCAGCTTCCTCCTCAACACACACCGTCGCCATCGGTGCTCGTGGCAGCAGGAGCGTGACTTGGCACCTGTCGGCCGCTCCGGCGACGTCAGCGAGACCGACCGGGCCACCTAACACCGAAACCGGACCAAACAAAACATGCGGTTCTCTTCTCCGGAGCTGCCTGTCCCGTCTACGCAAGTACGTAACGCGGTACGTGCGTGCTCGACCACGACCGCCCCGCGCGCGCCGTCGCGAGGGCCAGGGCGCGGCACCGCCGGAGTGCCATCGCCGTCGCGCGCTGGACACCTGCTGGCAGGGGCGGAGCTGGACGGCGCCTAAGTCTGGTGCTAATAGTGCCTTAGTGGTGCTAATTACCTAGGCTTCTCATAATCTTAGCTTGAAAATTAGCACATGCTCGTTGCTATGTAGTTGCTCGGCCGGTGCTACAGCACCTGTAGCACCATGCGCGGATCCGCCCCTGCCTGCTGGAGCCCTGACGGCGCGCCACCTGGTCGGTCGTGCATGGTCCTCGCGAAACGTACGGAACTACTATATGGCCAGGTGTTCGCGGCGATGCAGGATTCGGTTTACCGCCTCGTCGCGCCACCTGTTCAGTTCTGCTTTGCACGCCTCGTTGCGTTCCGCATTGAGCCTAGTACAGTAGTTTTCACAGCTTTCACGTTGGAATAGGAAGACATCTGGGTTTTTCATATGCGAAAACCGTACACAATCCTGACATGGCATGTATAGTACTGTACTAGCATAGCTACCATGTTTTTCCTTTGTTTCCACGGGCGTGCCATAACTGCCTAGAATTTCGGGAAAATTGTGCCATGTGCGCGCTGTCAAAGATGGATCACTACACTAAGTGTAGGATTTCCGCTACACTAAACCCGACATTCACATTCTTCGGACGGGTCCACAACGTTTTTTTTTTTTTTGACTTCTGATCGTGCTCCTCGAGTAGGATTCTAGAAGAGCCTGGCTGGAGATCAACGCGGAGCCGTGATACGGGCCGGTCTCCCCTACTGCTGCTTCCGGGCTCCAGCCCAAACTTTTCCGACAAGCTTCCTTCCAGCAAGATCGGCTTCTGGATTGCTCAACAAGTTCCATAACGTCAAAGTCGGCTCTTCTGTGAAAGGTCAAACTCAGTTGTTTTAGAATCTAGAGGAAGGTCTTCTCAAAAAATAGAGGAAGGTCGAAGTCACTTTAGAATCCCCGGCAACAAAAATAGAGCTTACAATGTACTCCATTTCAAAATATATAAAGAGAGTATATCTAGACCACTTTTAGTGTGTAGGTTAATGTAGGTTTGAAATGAACCTATACACTAAAAAGGGTCTAGATACACTTCTTTCACAAAAATAAAACATCTTATATTTTAAAACGGAGGAAGTAGTATATCGCCTACCGGACTTTACATACAGTGCCTACAATTTTTCTTTTCGGGAACACTGACTACAATTAACAAAGGAAGCCCACAACGTTCAGCCATTTTCTAGCCCGGAAATACTCTCTCCATTTAGAAATATAAGATGTTTTAGTTTTGTAAATCGAATATATTTAGATATTTTTAGTGTATAAGTTACATTACAAGACATCTAAAAGCTAAAATATCTTATATTTCTGAACGGAAGGACCAGAAAGCATCGTATATGTGAAGCGTACAATAGGGCCCAACAGATTAATGGGCTATCTTGACCAAGTTTAAAGTGGGCACGATTCAGGCCGTCTACTTTCCAGGCAGAGAACCTATGGCCCAGGAGTATGTGAATTAAGAGGCACTCTAAAAAAAGTGAATTAGGAGCATACCTGGCCACGGCGTCTTAAATCTTGGCATTAACGACCTACTGGGACTGTGGCCTCGAGGCCAAACCCACGTGTCGACACGGCACGGCTCATTAAGCTTATTTAGTTATTTAGTTATTTTTATTTTATATATATTTACCTATTTTTAGAATTATTTTTATTAAAAAATAGTCTAAAAAGACAAATTGGGGTCCATTTAACGTCTTGGGCGCTCATTACTTAAGGGCGGCCGTTGGCCGGGTATGATTAGGAGGCTAATCACGGCATGGGAAACATTTTTTTCTTGATATTATTTTCTTAGACGCGGCTAGCGAGCACTCGAGTGCTCGCAGGTCTGATCGAGCATCCATCCGATGTGGAAAGTTCAACTCTCACGCGTTGCCATATACGAAAATAGTCCCGACCGCAACGCCCGCAAATCCCCACTGCTAATCAGAGAGCGCGTGCGACCAGATAAACGTGTCTCCCTTGACATCTAGGAGTATCTCTCTCCCTCACATGCTTGATTTATTAACCCCTGCCCACCAGCCTGCAAGTTGCAAAAAAAAACTATGGATATTCTCTAGATATCTTCTACTTGTCTGATGCACCAGATCCAGGGTATGAAAAGCAAGTTAGATAAAAAAACCCTTCTTTTTCAGGGAAAAACTTCGCAAAAATTGCAGCAATTTGCAACACGCATCTGCTATTGTGCATCTTCAATACACATACAGGAAAAGCAACTTAGTAAGGTACATGAGACACACGAAAATCAACTAGCATGAGAAAGAAAACACACATAACCCACACATCGTAGGTAAGAGATGTTGCTTACGAGTGTTGCTAAAACTTTATCTTACACATGCAAAGGCACACAAACTTCCATCGTGAATTAATATGTTAAGCACAAACACATACAGGAACACCAGGTAGGGGCTGTGTTGACATAGAACCAAGAACACATATCGTAATATGAGATGATGTTCCTTGTAGAACACTTGTACAGACCACTACGCATAGCGGAGTAGTGTAAGTTGCCAGACCTCATTCACTAGTTGATCTTTCTCCACCGGAATTTTCCTAAAATGTTGATGTACTTGATGGGAAATCTTTCTTCAACCTGTTAGATGACAAAAAAGTGTATAAAAATAGTTAGTGAGACGATGAGTGTCCTCATAAAAAGAACGGGGAGTATTAAAAATCGATTAGTTGTTATTCATTTGTGCATGCTTAGTTTGCTTTCCTAATATCCATGTAATTTCTTTTTGCAGACAACTTAATTAGAATCAGTAAGCAAGGGGATGACAAAAAAAAATTAGTTTAAAATTGTCAATGTACAACTTAATTGTCATGAAAAACAACTTAGTGAGATGGCAAAATCAACTTAATTAAATTGGTATATTGCTTAAGTCAAAAATTAGATTAAAAATCATTAGTGTACAACTTAATTGTCATGAAAAACAAATTAGTGAGATGGCAAAAGCAACATAATTGAATCAGTATACTACTTAGGGGACATTTTATTATAAGTCAAAAAAATAGATTGAAAATTGTCAGTGTACAACTTAAATGTCATGAAAAACAACTTAGTGAGATGGAAAAAACAACTTAATTAAATTAGTATATTGCTTAGGGGGCATTTGGTTACAAGTCAAAAAATTAGATTAAAAAGCATTAGTGTACAACTTAATAATTATGAAAAACAACATAGCGAGATGGCAAAAGCAACTTAATTAAATCAGTATACTACTTAGGGGGCATTTTATTGTAAGTCAAAAATTAGATTGAAAATCGTCAGTGTACAACTTAACTGTCATGAAAAACAACTTAGTGAGATGGCAAAAGCAACTTAATTAAATCGGGATACTACTTAGGGGGCATTTAATTATAAGTAAAAAATTAGATTAAATGATGGAAATAACTTGGGTATGCTAAATAAAACAACTTAATAATAATTAGTATACAACTGAGGGGATTACAAAAAATAACTTAGTTTAAAATCCTCGATGTACAACTTAATTTCCATGGAAATCAACTTAGCAAGATGGCAAAAGCAAGTTAATTAAATCAGTGTGCTACTTAGGAGGCATTTGATTATAAGGCCAAAAAACTAAGGTACCTCGCTATGCAGCTTAATAATAAGATGAAAGGCAGCTAAGATCAGTGGAATACAACTTAATTAGCTGAAAAAATTGACTAAGATCCCTAGATATGCAACTTAATGAGCATAAAATAACAACTAAGGTTCATGGATATGAAACTTAATAAGGATACAAAAAGAAACTAAGGTCACTGGATATGCGACTTAATGAGGACACAAAAAGCAACTAAGGTAACTGGATATGTGACATAATAATAAGAATACAAAAGGCAACTAAGATAACTGGATGCAACTTAATAAGCTAATAAAAACCAACAAAGATTGATGGATATGCAACTTAATAAGAATACAAAAGGAAACTTAGGTCTTCTGGATGTACAACTTAATAAGCAAATAAAAAATCAACTGCCATACCTCGATATGCAAGTTAACAAGCATACAAAAAGCAAGGTCCTGGATATGGAACTTAATAAGTTGACAAACAACTACTAAGATCCCTGGATATACAACTTAATAAGAAGACAAAAAACAACTAAGGTCCTTGGATATGCAACTTAATAGGCAAACAAAAATCTACTAAGATAAGAAGCTAAAGTAACGAGATATTAATGAATTAGATCTAAAAACAACCTGGTCTGTAATTTTCTCATGCCACGTTTGTATCTTGCAGCTTTAAAAGTTGGGTGTTTTGCACCCTTAATCGTTAAAAAGAAAATCGTAACATGGTCTGTATAGTATAGCTATCATGTTTTTTCTTTGTTTCCATGGGCGTGCCATATAACTGCCCAGAATTTCAGGAAGTTGTGCCATGTGCGCGGTGTCAAAGATGCATCACTACACTAAACCCGACATTCACATTCTTTTGACGGGTCCACAACGTTTTTTTCTTTTGACATCTGAGTTCTGACCGTACTCCTCGAGTAGGATTCTAGAAGAGCCTGGCTGGAGATCAACGCATAGCCGTGATATGGGCCGGTCTCCCCTGCTGCTGCTGCTTCCGGTCTCTAGCCCAAACCTTTCGAACAAGCTTCCTTCCAGCAAGATCGGCTCTAAAGAAAAGAAAAATGCATGGCCGATAGCCACGAAAGTGGCATGGAAGAAAAGGAACAAGGGCATCTCTACGGACCGACCCAAACGCGTGAACGGTTCGTTTTTGTCCATTTAGATCGGCCCGTGGTTATTTTGGGATCGCGGTTCGGTCTGTCCGGACAGACGCGTCCAGCAGCCCGACCCATTGATACGTTGCAAACGTATCTATAATTTTTTATGTTCTATGCTTGTTTTATACCTATTTTCTTATGTTTTGTTCCAACTTTGGAGTACTTTTTATACACTTTTTTGAACTAAACTATTAACAAGATGTCACAGTGCCAGTTGCCTATTTTCTGTTGTTTTTGGTTCCAGGAAAGTCAGAAAATAAATATTTTCGGAATTGGACGGGACAAAAGCAAAAGTTGATATTTTACCGGAAGACTGATAGAGCCAGAAGACGAGACGGAGAGGGGCCACAGGACGGACACACCAAGTGGTGGCGCGGGCTAGCCCTAGCCGCGCCACCAGGTGGTGTGGGCCCCCCAGCCTCCCACCGACCTTGCCTCTTCTCCTATAAGATGCCTCCCGATGCAAAAACTCTAAATCGTCCAGCCTCAAGCCACGAAAAGTTCCAAAGCGCCGCCTCCACCGAAGGGGAGATTCGGGGGACAGAAAGTCTCTGTTCCGGCACCCTGTCGGGACGGGGAAGTGCCCTGGGAGCCATCTCCATCGATCTCCACCACCATCTCCATCACCATTGCTGATTCCCATGATGAGGATGGAGTAGTTCTCTCTCGAGGCTAAGGGCTCTACCGGTAGCTATGTGTTCATCTCTCTCTCTATGCATGATCATATTGTGATCATGAGCTTTGTAATTAAGTAGATCTACCTTGTTACTCAAGTGCTTTAATAGATCTCTACTCTCCCCATGTGTGTGAAGTTGACAGTATGCACACCATGGTGGCACTTAGGCTAGAGATTACAGATACTTGTTATGAGTTATATTTGGAGTTGGATGTCTTTATGAAATTGTGGTGTTTGTTAGAACCATCTAGTACTCAAGGTGACAGTGTGGGGTTATCTAGATGCGGAAAGCGAACTTTGAGGAGTGCTGTTATAGTCCTACCAACGATTAGAGTGTCCAACCGGAGAGTAGTTCAGCGTAGTATCATAAAGAAGAATATATTTATATGAGAGTGTTCACTAGTGAAAGTATGATCCCTAGCCCTTGTTTCTAAACATTGAAACACCGTTTGCAACTAGATCTGTTACATGTTTGCTTGCTTCCATCTTTATTTCAGTTTTCCTTTAGTCTTTTCCACGCCATCGAAGTATTTTTATCACCGTTACCACTTATAATTATCTACACCACTTGTATTTCACTATCTCTTCGCCGAACTAGTGCACCTATACACCTGACAAGTGTATTGGGTGTGTTGGGGACACAAGAGACTTCTTGTATCTTGATTGCAGGGTTGGTTGAGAGGGGATACCTTTGACCACTTCCTCCCTGAGTTCGATAAACCTTGGGTGATCCACTTAGGGAGAAAATTTGCTACTGTTCTACAAACCTCTGCACTTGGAGGCCCAACAACTGTCTACAAGAATAGAAGTGGGTAGACATCAAGCTATTTTCTGGCGCTGTTGCCAGGGAGGTAAGGTAAAAGGTACTCACATCCTCCGGTGTGAGTGCTCGAAGTTATTTCCTTTAGATTCTGCAATTTTGTCTTTTTATTTCTTGTTTTCACTAGTTAGGCTTAATGGAAAACAACAACAAAATTAGAGAGCTTTTTAGTATTTTTCCTAATGTAGAACATGAATAGTTTGAAAAGGAAATTAAAAAATCCATGGAACTTTCTTTGCATGCTAATAGCAATGTTATTAGTATGAATCTTTTGAACACCTTTGTTACTAATGCTATGGAAACGTCTAAGGTTGGGGAAGTTAGTTTTTATGAAAATGATCGTTTTAGTTCCCCAGCTTTAAAGAAGAAAATTTGCTCTAATGATACTTTTTCTCCCATATGTGGTAATTCTAATGATACTTGTGATATTTTAAATCCACATACTGAAAGCATCTCTTTTAAAATACCTATAAAAATTGTTGAACGTGTTATAAACAACTATTATTTGGGAGATGGAACTGTCCATCCTGGTGATCATTTACTCTTTATACACGAATTATGCGAGTTGTTCAAGTGTGCAGGTATTTCAATGAACCAAGTTAAGAGGAAGCTATTCCCTTTTTCACCTAAGGGCAAAGCAAGAGAGTGGTATGAGCTACTAGATGATCCTCATCATTTGGAGTGGAAGGAACTTGAATATCTCTTTTACTCTAAATTTTATCCTCCTCTTGAAATTCATAAAGATAGGAATTACATTTATAATTTTCATCCACGTGATGGAGAAAGTATTGCCCAAGCATGGGGGAGATTGAAGTCACTAATGCTCAAATGTCCCATTCATGAGCTCCCTAGTAATATTGTTATTAATAATTTCTATGCAAGACTTTCAGGACATTATAAGGACTATCTAGATACTTGTTTAGAGGGATCCTTCACAATTAAGGAGGTCAAAGCTAAGTGGGATCTTCTTGAAACAATTCAGAGCAATACCAAAGATTGGGATAACAACAAAGGTAAAGAACCATGTATAAACTATGAGTATGATTGCATTAAGTCTTTCGCTAAAACTGCTAATTTTCAAGAGCTTAGTGCTAAATATGGTCTTGATCCTCACATTCTTGTTGATTGTTATAGAACCTCATATTAATGCTCATAAAGAAAAATGGGACATGTATCATGAGCCTTATAAAGACACTTGCATGGAAAATAAAATTGTTATTAATGATAGCAATAAACATGCTCAAACCTCTGAAAGTACTACTTCTTATAAGCATGTTAATTTTTGTGGAATACATAGACCTTGTGAGAATAATCAAATTGAAGAAGAATATTGTATCACCCACAGGAATGAAAAAACTAGAACATCGTATAGGGCTCTAAATGATCTTGGTAAAAAAGTTTGTGCCCTCTATCCTTTTATTTGTGAACTTTGCTTTGAAGTGGGTCATTTCAATTTTCAATGCTTAGGCCATAATAATAGCCCTTCTAATCCAATGAGTACTGCAAGTTTGTATTGTGATGACATGATAACTCCTAATCAGCATGATCAACTTACATTATTTTTGTGGTGTGAAGAGTTATCAAGAAAAACCTCTTTGGTAGATATGAGTGCTTTTGATATGAATAGCGTCCTGCATGGTTGTCATCTTTATTGTGTTGATAATTTCCACACAAATACTTACATACAAAATATCCTGAAAAATGAGAACTTACCAAAATATGACATGACTAATATGTGTTTTGGTCTTATTAATGAAAAGGAGGAATCCTCCAAAGTTTCTTCTATTGTCTTTAACAATGAACCAGGGTATATGGAGAAGCTTCCTTTCAAGCCTCTCCCTCCTAAAGATAAGAAGAAAAGGAAGAAAAGGAGGAGTAAAAGGAGAGAGGATACGGTATTTTCCCCTAAGCATGTTGCTCCTATTATAGTTTTTGATGAGTCTGAACTCGATGATGTTCCTATGCCTATTACTTATAGAGTGATCATGATTGGGAAAAGCACACTACTTTTGATTTTGAAAATCTCTTTGGTACCAATTCTGAAAATGATGATAATTGTTGTACTATTAGTGCTATCCATGTTCCTTCCAATGATGATATGTTTACAAATGAACACACTTTGGAAGATAACTATTTTATTGCTTATGATGATACTATACCTCCAATATATGATGATTGCAATGATGAATATGATATTTTCAGTCCACCTACTATTGAGGAGAAAATTAATTATGACTACAATATGCCTCCTATATTTGATGATTATGATGATGAGAATAATAATGATAGCTATTTTGTTGAATTTGCTCCCACTATAATTAATAAGAATGACTATATTTATGTGGGGAGTATTAATTCTTTTATGCATGTGGCTCATGATAAGAATGTTTCATGTGGTTGTTATATTGTTAATTTTATTCATGATGCTACTAAAAGTTATTATGAGAGAGGGAAACATGGTTTTATGTGTCTCAACAATATTAAGTTTCCACTCTTTATGTTGAAAATTTTGAAGTTGCACTTGTTTTGCTTTCCTATGCTTGTTGCTTTGTGTTTTCATGACTTGTTTCTTTACAAGACTCCTATGAATAGGAAGTGGGTTAGACTTAATTTTTTTTTGAATTTGCTTCTTGATGCTCTCTTTTACTTCAATTCATGTTTCTTATGCGAGCATCTTCTCAAACTATCAAGCCTAACTTAAAGGCGCTAAAGAAAAGTACTTATTGGGAGATAATCCAAAAGTTTTAGATGAGTCTTGAAAGTTATTACTCCACTCCTTATCCTTTTTATTTGCTTTTTGTGCCAAGAGTAACCTCTAATGAGAGAGAAGTAATGCTTGGGAAAGTTGCTGTGCCGAAACAGATTTATGTGCTTTACCGTAAAAATTCGTGTAAAATCTCTGTACGTCCTTTTGAGGCATGAATTTTTGTGCTTCTGCCCCAGGTTGTTATCTAACTTTTGTTAGTTCAACACTTTTCGATTTGATCAACATAAGTTCTTTGAAAAAATTCATCTTTACCTGCTGGTCTGTTTTGACAGATTTCTGCCATTATTTGCATTTGCTTCTTGTTGGTTTCTTTTTTAGTTCTTTTGGGGAACTGAGATTTTTGAGGGAAGTGCTACAGTAGCTTGTGTTTTAATGAAAGTTTTATTGGTGTTGGAACTGAACCTAAAGACTTATTATCTTGAGTGCACTAATGTTGCTAATATAGATTGTGTGAAGTTTTGTATGAAGGAAAAATTTCAGGTGTATGAAAGGAATGAGTAATGAGATGAAGGATGAACTAAAGCTCAAGCTTGGGGATGCCACGCGTGTCACCCCAAGAAATATCCAAGAAGTACAAGCGTCAAAGCTTGGGGATGCCCAAGGCATCCCCCTCTTCATCAATAAAAATCCCAGGTTTTTTCCAAACACTTCATTTCTAATGTTTCATGCACAGTTGTGTTGTTCTTGGAGCGTCTTCTTTTTCATTTTTGTTTTCATTTTGGTTTTTCCTTTGCTTGGTTGGCTTAGTTTGCTGAATAAATTGGTTGGACCCCCTCTTTCATAAATTGGTTTTCAAATAGTTTGGTTTGGATTGGAAAAGAGTAGGAAAGTTCATGCTTAAGTGGTAAAGAGAGCTTGTTTTTGACTGTGGCCTATGCTTTGTCATGCCATGCTCGATATTTTTTTGGCTTTATGCTTAGTATTCTTTGCTCTAGCATGACTTGTTATAAACAATTGAGATTGCTTAATGTGCCTTGGAAGGATCATGCGTTGTTTTAGCATATTAAAGCATAGTATTGTGGTATTCTCCTTTGATGCTTTATTTGGGTTGACTTGGCACATGCTCACACCATGTTATGACTATCCCAAGTCACCATAGCCTTTATGATCCTTTAATTTTCGACTTGTAATATCACTTTATGCTTTGATTAATGATGTTTTGTCGCTCTGCATGATTATGGCCATTATTGCTCTCTTACTTGGTCGCTCCCAGTCTTTTGCTAGCCTCCATAACCAAGTATGAGTTCCACTCATGCATCCAACTCCAAATAAAACCAAGTTGTTCCAAAGAGTCCACCATACCTACCTATTAGCATTTGCCATTCCAAGTATATTCATGTTTTTATCTACCTTCCGAATTAAACTTGTTATGAGAAAACTAGTGATTAAAGCTCTCACGAACTTGATGGCACACTTTACTTTTCTTGCCCTTAATAAACTTGAACCATTGTGTCGTCTATGTTGTATATGCTTACACTTATATGTTGGGGATTAGCAGAACCATGCTGTCATGGGGAACGCTTTCAACATTGCACTTGTACTTTGCACCTAGTTGATATCACGCTCTTTTGTCTATGGATGTCGTCGGTGTGAAATGAAAGGGGAGCTTGTAAGTCCATGGAGTTATGTATATGTGTTAGAGAAATGCCTGGGCCGATGGTCTAATCCATGCTGACATGGTGGAAACCTACAACGTAACCATAATGAGTTGTCTATGAAGCATTCTTCTTATAAAAAAAGAGTCAGATATTGAGAAAAAAAAAGAGAAAAAGAAAAAAAAGATATGGGAAAAGAGGAAAGAGAGAAAAAAGCACCATTTTCCCATGGTAAATAAGAAGATTGCTGAGATGCTCGTTGTCTGCTTGCCTTGTCATTTTGATATGGGGATTCTTCCGTATCATCGGGCAAGGGGTACCCAGTTGCGGTTCTCTATGATACACATGTACTTACAATGACAAGAACTTACCGGTGACTAAACTTGAGTAGCATGAGGAGCGGCCCTCGTATTCAAGGGACATGGGATTTCCAACTTATACTTTGTCAAACATATACTTCGTAGTTTGTTCACTTTAACCTTAATCACTTCAAGATGCTTATGATAGGGGCAATGAGAGCTGAAAGCTAATAAGTACCATAATTTTTGGAAGCTCTTTATGAAACTTGAATCTCTGCTTCCTTCTATGAAGGCCTTTCTTTTACTTTTTTGTTGAGTCTCCACCTTCTACCTTGATGCACCTACTTTGAGAGCTTAGTGGTCATTCTTAGTTCTATGTGCATTATCCCAAGACTTGTTGATTGATGTATAACTTTGATATTGCTTGTTTTAAACTATTTGTATCTAGTCACTCTTATGAACTTTGAAGGTGTTCTATGCATTTATATTTGCTACTCTATGAGGAACAAGCTGAATGCTACTATGCTATGTTTTCTTTATGTGAAACAAACAAACGTCTTGGAAAACATTATTATTCATGAATCTTTTGTTTGTGCCTTTTCATGTTTCAACATAGTTGCTATGTCTTATTGTTAGAACTTTACCTTTCATGATATGTTGAAGTACTATGATCCCAACTATCCATGTTTTACAAATACTTTGATCAAGTTTATGATGGTGCATGTCACCTAAAAAATTATTCTTTCTTTTTATCACTTACCTACTCGAGGACGAGCAGGAGTTAAACTTGGGGATGTTGATACGTTGCAAACGTATCTATAATTTTTGATGTTCCATGCTTGTTTTATATCTACTTTCTTATGTTTTGTTCCAACTTTGGAGTACTTTTTATACACTTTCTTGGACTAACCTATTAACAAGATGCCACAGTGTCAGTTGCTTGTTTTCTGCTGTTTTTGGTTCTAGGAAAGTCAGAAAATAAATATTTTCGGAATTGGACGGGACAAAAGCAAAAGTTGATATTTTACCCGAAGACTCACGGAGCCAAAAGACAAGACGGAGAGGGGCCACAGGGCGGCCACACCATGTGGTGGCGTGGGCTAGCCCTAGCCGCGCCACCAGGTGGTGTGGGCCCCCTGGCCGCCCACCGACCTTGCCTCTTTGCCTATAAGATGCCTCCCGATGCAAAAACCCTAAATTGTCCAGCCTCTAGCCACGAAAAGTTCCGCAGCACCGCCGCCACCGAAGGGGAGATTCGAGGGACAGAAAGTCTCTGTTTCGGCACCCTGTCGGGACGGGGAAGTGCCCCCGGAACCATCTCCATCAATCTCCACCACCATCTCCATCACCATTATTGATTCCCATGATGAGGAGGGAGTAGTTCTCTCTCGAGGCTAAGGGCTCTACCGGTAGCTATGTGTTCATCTCTCTCACTATGCATGATCATATTGTGATCATGAGCTTTGTAATCAAGTAGATCTACCTTGCTACTCAAGTGCTTTAATAGATCTCTACTCTCCCCATGTGTGTGAAGTTGACAGTGTGCACACCATGGTGACACTTAGGCTAGAGATTACAAATACTTGTTATGAGTTATATTTGGAGTTGGGTGTCTTTATGAAATTGTGGTGTTTGTTGGAACCATCTAGTACTCAAGGTGACAGTGTGGGGTTATCTAGATGCGGAAAGCGAACTTTGAGGAGCGTTGTTATAGCCCTACCAACGATTAGAGTGTCCAACCGGAGAGTAGTTCAGCGTAATATCATAAAAAAGAATATATTTATATGAGAGTGTTCACTAGTGAAAGTATGATCTATAGGACTTGTTTCTAAACATTGAAACACCGTTTGCAACTAGATCTGTTACATGTTTGCTTGCTTCCATCTTTATTTCAGTTTTCCTTTAGTCTTTTCCGCGCCATCAAATTATTTTCTATCACCGTTGCCACTTATAATTATCTATACCACTTGTATTTCACTATATCTTCGCCGAACTAGTGCACCTATACACCTGACAAGTGTATTGGGTGTGTTGGGGACACAAGAGACTTCTTGTATCTTGATTGCAGGGTTGCTTGAAAGGGGATACCTTTGACCACTTCCTCCCTATTGGGGATATACTTTCTGGGTATCCTCATAGTTCCTCACTGACCAGGGTGGCCCACTTCGGGTTAGAGCTTTGCTTCACGGGCGACCCAGTCAGGGAGAAAAGACAGAGTCCAATCCGGCCACGGGAAGGCCCAGAAGACTTACCGACTTAGGCCCATAGTGTTACTTGTAGTTCAAGATGTACTCTGTAACCAACTCTTAGTCGTAGCCGGATGGATCTCTCCTGTAAACCCTAGGCCAGATATCTATATAAGCCGTCCTAGGGAGAGCCTTTAGGGCACCTACCTCAATAGTCTACAAACTCGCACAGGCGAACCCTTGTAACCCATATTCTGGCTCTGCCGTATTACTGGATTGCTAGCAGGAGTAGGATCCGTCCAAAGCCGGTGGATTCGAACCTGGGTAAACTTGTGTGCTCACCGTCCCGGAACACCGTACGTCTCACACCCCTCTCTTTCGCACGCCTCGAGGACCCCCTCATGGCGTACTTGTCATCAATCCGACGACAGTTGGCACCCACCGTGGGGCACGTGAGCTTCGGATCTGTGTTCCAAGCAAAATCTGCAAGAACCGGAATCGGCGAGACTATCGCCGTCAGTCGCATCCTCTACGCCAGCAACGTCCCTCTCATCGTTCTCGACAAGACCTGGATTCCGGTTAGGGAGGCTGTGACTGCCTACACAATCATGTCTTTTGGCGAGATCGATGTTTACATCGGTTTTGCTAGACCTGTCTGATGACCCACAAGTATAGGGGGTGTATCGCAGTATTTTCGATAAGTAAGAGTGTCGAACCCAATGAGGAGCAGAAGGTGCTGGCTAGTGGTATGGATCAGGAATTCTCTACAAATACTTAGTAAGGTTTTTGATAAAGCAAGTAAACAAAGTACGAGTAAATAAAAGACAGTAGGAATAAATGCAGCAAGTGGCCCAGTCCTTTATGTAGCAAAGGACAAGCCGGTTGTATTACTTAAGATGACCAAACGTTCTCGAGGACACATGGGAAGACTGTCAAGTGCTTTCGCTTCATATAGTTGATTAATCTTCTTTAGCTTGCTAAGTGTTGTGTGGGTGACCCTGTGCTAATGTACCGACCTTTCTAGGACTAATACATACTTGTGATTATAACCCTTGCAAACATCCGTAAGTACAAGAAAGTAATTAAGGTAGAAACCTAACCACAGCTTTAAACTCTAATACCCTTACGTCCCTTGTGCAATGGTTTCCTAACGGGGGTTCATGTTTCTGTCACTCCGGCAACCCCTACGATTAGTAGCCAAATACACAATGCATTCCCCTAGGCCCATATAGGTGAAGTGTCATGTAGTCTATGTTCACATGACACCACTAGAAGAAGTACACCACAACTTAAATATCAAACTATTGAATCTATCTCAACACAATTCCACTACTAACAACATGACTTCTCCCATGTCCTCAAGAACAAAACGAACTACTCACAAGACATCATATGGATCATGATCAGAGATGGAATAATGATGTATAACAATCTGAACATAAACAATAATTCAATGGTTCACTCAATAGCATCAACTACAAAGAGTAATCAACACCGGGAAAGTTTTCCCTATGAACTAATGCAAGATTCAACTCAATTGTTACAGCAATATGGAGATGGTGATGATGGTGCTGGTGGTGATGATGGTGGTGATGATGATGATGATGATCCCGATGAAGTCCAGCTTGGTGGTGGTGTTGATGGCGACGATCTCCCCTCTCCGGGAAGGAATTCCCCCGGCAAAAATCTGTCTGCCGGAGAGATCTTTCTCTCTCGGTGTTTTTCGCCCCACAGAGGCGGCGAAATATTTCTGTGGTCGCTCCCCGAGTCTTAGGGTTTTGGGAGGATAATATACGCTAGAGGGGAGTGCCGCGGCCCAGGGTGGCCCACGCCAGGGGGTGGTGTGGGCCCCCTGTGGCCCATCTCCAGCCCCCCTTCTGGCTTCCTTCGTCTTCTGGAAAAATAGGATTTTCCGTATATTTTCCCGGATTTTCTGATCTTCACGAATTTTGCCTCCAAACAACACCTTTTCCATCAGAATCCTGACTCCAGCGGTCCATGCTCCAAAAGTCATCAACCATGCAAAAACAGATGAAATAACATAAGTATCATCTCCTAATACAAAATATATCAATGAATAACATTGAATTATGACATAGAATAGTGATGCAAAATGGACGTATCACTGTCCCACCCACCCCAGCGGTGATGATAGAGGCAGAAGAATCTTCTAGGTCCCCTTTGTCTATGGAGGCGCAGAGTTCTGGATCTCAGAAAACCCTAATCCCACCCAGCCCGCACCAGTTGTGGAGATAGTGGAGAAATCCGAACCTGAAGAAGACCTAGCGACCCAAGTCGAATCTGGAGTGGATCTCCTTAGAGAGGCTGAATCCTAGATCGACCCACCCGCCGAAGTTGGAATCCAGGAGGAGCAGATCAATGACTCTGATTCCGGCTCTGATGACGCCGGGACAGATAGGCCATTCCTAAGGTATACGCTGTGATGTATGATAATGCAAAACTCAAGCGCAGATGCAATTCTCGAGACCATCAAAAGTTTCGACGAAGCTGATCGCGAGAGCCGCAGGTACCTCAGGAAGCATGCGTCGCACTTCGTCGGGTATGTAGGATCCGGATCCGACTCTGGCGATGCTGGAGACAACACCGACTCTATGCTGGAGGCAATTGGAACAAATGCCGACGTACCCGCATCCTCGGATGAATCAATGACGTTAGCAGATTTCTGAAAGTTCTCCGTGGAATATGAAGAGGAGTGTAACTCCAAAGCTACAGAGGAAGGAGAAGCTATGGATGAAGGATCCGAGGAACACTCTCCCAAAGCGCAGGATGACATGGAAGTCAGAGATAATCCCGAAGTCCAGATGTCCGAAAGTACCGATCAGAGCTTGACTCCAGGAAACGGACCCAAATCCGTCTTTGCTACCGGTGCTGCCAAGAAGGCAAAGAAGAAGAACAAGAAGAACAAGACCCTGGCAAAAGACCCTCTGGCAGAGGAGGTGATTGCCGAGGAATACGAGGAAGATTCGGATGGAGCACTTATCCCAGAAGAGCCCAAAAAAGAAGAGTCGGTGGATGGACACGTGATCACTGAAGATGCGTGTAAACTCATCGATGCTGCATTAACCACACCTATTCCTATAGCTGCAGAGCTTACTGTTGAAGAACTGGACAAGAGGGCACATGCCTTAGAAGCGCATCGTCAAGTACTCCTCGATGAAGCCAAAAACATTGAGGAGGAAAAGAAACGCCTAGCATCTGCGGAGAAGTACAACTCCAGGCAATACTAGAATACCAAGAAGCGCCATACCAATGAAAAACCAATTCCCGCAGATTCATGCCGTCCTTTTCGGAGAAGAGATGGGGAAGCCTCAGAAAGATAGCAAAGGGGATTTGGTATATCCAACCCCAGTACAGAATACCATGGCGGCCCGAGAAATTCTATTGGCTAATCCAGGCCCAGAGGAGATCCGGTTGGGAATCAAAACTACTCAACAAGGGACTAGAGCAGCAAAAGGTCGCCATGTCCAGAAGTCAAAAACTGGTCTCTGATTCCGACCAAGGTCGCACAGATCCGGCATGGGCTGACGTAAGACCCCAACGCGTTCCAGAGCAGCACCACCACCCCGATCGCAGGGAAGATAATTACTCGAGAACCGGATCTTCGGGACAGCACCACAAAGCTGCCCGTGGCTAGCGTAATGTTAACCCAATTGCGGAGCAAGAGGCAATTGTTGCACTGAATCTGAGGAACCCGCCCCGGCGAGAGTCGAAAGACCACAGGGATGATGATAAGGAGAAACGTCGGGAGGAGGACCGACAAAGAATGCCACTTCCTAGACATGAAAGCCGTCCAGATGACGGACGAAGGAACGACGGACACCACGCTGGGACAAGTCGGCAGGGGGCTCGTCACGATGAAGAACCTCCCCGGAACCGGAATAATGACGCTCGGACGGAGGCCGGTGATCAGCCGGAAAAAACCCAGCTGCTCCACCCTCTCCGCCAAGTAGCCATCACAACGGCCCCCAGGGAGGCAATGGAGGGCGTCGTGGTGGAGGAGGTGGTGGCAGAAGCCGAAGTCCGGCTCCAAGGCACCGCAGCCACAACCGACATTCGGGACGATCTCTATCCCCAAACGACGCAAGGCACAGGATCAACTCCAATATAGAGGTGCGGTGCTATGAAAACGATGATATCTATGTGGGCCCAAAATGCTTCAGACCATGCATCAGAGCTACAAGATTCCCGGAAGGATTTGCTATCTCAAGACATATACAAGCCTACGACGGCATTGCTCGCCGATGCACTGCCAGGATTTCTTCCAAGCTTGCTGCATCGCCAAAGGCGGAAACAGCCTGGTCGCAACCCAATATCTCCCACTCATGTTGCGGAAGACGGCACGATCATGGCTTAATGAACTTCTGGAGAACACCATTCACAACTGGTATGACATGCAATGTGCGTTCTTTCGAAATTTCGAAGGCACATACCGGAGGCCCTGTACGGTCGGTGACCTACAACGTTGCACCCAGAAGGCCGGAGAAACTTGTCGGGATTACCTCGGACGATGGATCGACACCAAGAACTCCTGTGAAGGAGTAAATGATCAAACTGTGATTGAAGCTTTCATTGTAGGTCTCCCAATTGGTCTACTACGTCATCGCTTGAAGTGTGACAAAGTTACTGATTTGGGAGAGATGATAGAAACAGTGAGCAAGTATGCAGATGCTGACGACGACGCAGAGGGATTACTCAACGCCCTAGTTGTGCCACAGTCGGCAAAACAACCAAAGCAACAAGCTTAGAAGCACAAGAATACCTCGGAAGAGAAACCCAACGCAGAAATGGCAGTGGTCACTGCTACTTTTGGGTCTGGAGGACAAGGAGGATGCGGCGGAGGTCGCGGGCGTGGCCATGGGACTTCGAGAGTCCAGGGTAGAGGAGACCAACAACCAGGAAAAACCTACACCTGGGCAGACATTGCCAATAACCCTTGTGTACATCACTTAGATGCCAATGGGGGCTCGTCCCACACCAACGCTGGGTGTCGTTTTAATGACGACATCAAAAGAGATGATACCGCTGGCTACAGAGCTAAGCGGAAGAAGGGAAAGAAGAATCCCGAAAAAGATAAAGAGACCAAGGAAGATTCCGACATGGAGGAAGCCGATGCTTCAAATCCCAAGCCGTAAGGGGAGAAGAATTTTCTGACCAAGAAAGACACTTACGTCACCTTCCTCGGATCTCAACCAGCAAAGGTCAAGAAAGCAGTTCTACATGAGCTCAACACAATAGTTTCGGTTGTCCCTCAATACCTGGACTGGTCGGAAGTGGCAATCACATTTGACCGCGCTAATCATCCGCCTAAGCTACATAGGCGAGGAAAATACGCCTTATTCGGCAATCCACTTATTGACGGTTATGGTTTCTCCAAGACCCTCATGGACGATGGCAGTAGTATTAATATTCTTTATGTCAAAATGCTATGCCGGATGAAGATCTTAGAGACCCAGCTGATCCATAGCTCTGTGATCTTTCACGGAGTTGTCCCAGGAAGACAAGCTAATTCCCTAGGGGAAATCACTTTGGATGTTACCTTTGGAACTCCAAAGAACTATCAGACGGAGGCACTTTCCTTCGAAGTAGTCCCGTTCAAGAGCGCGTACCACGCTATATTCGGACGTCCGTCTTACTGGGCTTTTATGGCTCGTCCGTGTTACATTTACAATATGATGAAAATTCCAGGTCCCAACGGCGTAATCACCATCAGGGGAGACCCGAAGAAAGTGCGAGAGTGCGAGGATGGAAATGCCGCCTTTGCTAAAGCCATGATGCACGCCCAGGAGTACCAGGAGATCAAGAAGAGCATTGATCTGTCTGAGATGCCCGTGACGAAGGAGGTGACAAAGCCAAATCCGGAGTTCAAGGCATCAGAAGAGACGAAGAAGACGCCGTTGAAGGATGATGACCCCTCCAAGGTGACCCAGATAGGTGTAGGCCTAGATAGCGCATAGGAAAGCGCGCTCGTCAAGTTCCTCAAAGCAAATCAAGATATCTTCGCATGGCAGCCATCTGACATGACCGGAGTACCTAGGGAACTTGTCGAGCACTCTTTAAATGTAAACCCGAATGCTAAACCCGTCAAACAGTCCTTACGATGTTTCGGCGATGAAAAGCATAAGGCAATAGCTAAGGAACTAGCACGGATCGAGTTAGCCGGATTCATAGAAGAGGTCATCCACACTGAGTGGTCGGCCAATCCTGTAATGGTCCCTAAAAAGGACACCACTGATTTAAGGATGTGTGTTGATTATACTGCCTTGAACAAGGCTTGTCCCAAAGATCCGTTCGCTCTGCCTAGGATTGATCAAGTTATCGATTCTACGGCAGGCTCGGAACTCCTCTGTTTTCTCGACGCATATTCCGGTTATCACCAAATCTGGATGAAGGAATCTGACAAAGTCAAAACTTTATTCATAACCCCCTTTGGAACCTTCAGTTTTGTTACGATGCCCTTTGGGCTGAAGAACGCAGGAGCTACCTACCAGCGCACGATGTAGCGTTGCCTCCACGACCAACTCGGACGCAATGTACATGCATACGTGGATGATATTGCGGTGATGTCCAAGAAGAAGGAAACACTGATTTCCAACTTGGAGGAAACGTTCGCCAATCTACGAAAATACAACATCATGCTTAACCCGAAGAAATGCTTCTTTGGAATACCAGCCGGAAAATTGTTAGGTTTCATCGTGTCTCAAAGAGGCATAGAGGTGAACCGGGACAAAATCAAGGCTATACTCAATATTTCCAGGCCAACTCGCCTGAAGGACGTACAAAGACTAACTGGTTGCATCGCTGCAGTCAGTCAGTTTGTAAGCCGGCTTGGTGAAAGAGCCGCACCATTATACAAACTCTTGAAAAAGACCAAGGATTTTGTGTGGACCGACGAAGCTGAAGCTGCACTACAAGACCTGAAGAAAGTACTCTCATTTGCTCCTATCCTTGCTGTGCCGGAAACACAGGAACCGATGTTCCTCTATCTTACTACGACAAACAAAGTCGTTAGTATCGTCATGGTAGTGGAGAGAACGGAGGAAAATCAGGAGCACTTGGTGCAGCGTCCGACATACTTTGTCAGTGAGGTTTTGACAGAATCAAAACAGCGGTATCCGCACTATCAAAAGTTGGCTTACGGTGTTTTCCTAGCATCCCGTAAACTATGACACTATTTTCAGGAGCATCCAATTACCGTGGTGAGCACAACTCCCATGAGAGATATAATCAACAACTGTGATGCCATAGGACGCGTCGCCAAATGGGGCATAGAGCTTTCAGCTTTCGATATTGAGTATAAACCCCGGACAACAATCAAATCCCAAATCCTTGCCGACTTTGTTGCTGATTGGACAGAGACGAAGGAAAATATGACCCTCCCTGAGTCGGAATATTGGACCCTCTACTTTGATGGGTCTAAGGCTCGAGGGGGCTCGAGGGCTGGCGTGGTGCTCAAATCACCCCAAGGAGATAAACTTCTATACGTGTTGCAGATCCACTTCACAGCGACAAATAATATTGCCGAGTATGAAGCACTGCTGCATGGAATCCGGATTGCTAAGGATATCGGCATCCGACGATTGATGTGTTATGGAGATTCGAATCTTGTTGCTCAGCAAGTTTCGGATATTTGTAATGCAAATAAACACATGGCAGCATATAAAGCTGCTGTGGATGATTTATCTAAATTGTTCGAAGGGTTTGAAGTTCAACACATCCCTCGAGCAGAAAACGAGGTAGCAGATACATTATCTCGGATAGGCTTTGCACGGAAAGAGGTCCCGGATGGCGCTTTTTAGAGAACCTCAAAGTTCCCTCAATAAAGGGAGTGGATGAGGAATATCCGACCAAATCCGACTCACCTCTAATAGCAGTTCTGGATGTAATTCCCAGCTGGACTCAACCCTACCTTGATTATCTAGTAGATGGCAAATTACCCGAAGACGAGGTTCTGAGCTGGCAGATTATCCGACGAGCAAAAGCCTATACTATAGTTAAAGGTGAGCTCTATAAGCGGAGTGTTTCTGGGGTTTTTCAGCGTTGCGTATCTCTGGAAGAAGGAGTGGAGATCTTAAGATAAATCCACGAAGGCGAGTGTGGTCCCCACGCTGCAGCCAAATCTTTAGTGGCAGAAGCTTTTAGACACGGATTTTTCTGGCTTACAGCTTAGGAAGATGCCGAACGATTAGTTAAGACGTGCAAAGGCTGCCAGAAGTACGCCAAACAAGCTCATGTTCCGGCTGATCAGTTGCGAACAATACCTATAACATGGCCTTTTGCGGTCTGGGGGCTTGATATGGTAGGACCATTTAGACGTGGTCCAAGTGGATTTACTCACCTCTTAGTGATGGTGGATAAATTCACAAAGTGGATTGAGGCTAAAACCGTCACTAGTTGTGATGGAGCAACAACCAAAAGATTTGTCGAGGATGTTATAATCCGGTATGGTTATCCGCATAGCATTATCACGGACAACGGGAGCAACTTTTCTATGGGAGAATTGGCCGAATTCTGAAATGAACAAAATATCCGGCTTGACATTGCGTCAGTCGCACATCCACAGGCTAACGGACAAGTCGAAAGAGCAAATGGTTTAATCCTACAAGGCCTAAAACCGAGACTCGAAGCACCACTACGACGTGCTGCAGGGGCTTGGGTAGAGGAATTACCCTCTGTAATATGGAGTTTACGAACAACTCCGAACAGGTCAACCGGATACACACCTTTCTTCTTGGTCTATGGCGCAGAAGCAGTTCTTCCTAGTGATTTGATTCACACTTCTCCTAGAGTGGCCGTGTATATTGAAGAGGATGCCGAGATTTCTCGACAAAATGATCTCGACTTAGTCGAAGAAGTTCGCGTCGTTGCTAAAATAAGATCAACAGCCTATCAGCAGAAGTTACGCAAGTATCATAGCCAGAGAGTCAGAAACAGATCTTTCAATAAAGGTGATTTGGTTCTCCGGCTTGTGCAACAAAGAAAGCACAAACTTTCTCCAGTATGGGAAGGGTCCTTTTTAGTTAGTCGAGTATTGCACAATGGTTCGTACTACTTAACTGACATGAGGCCAGTCAAAGAAAGACCTACTACTAAGAAGAGAAAGAGAGCTGGAGGCAGTACAAATCCGGATGAGTTAGACATACCATGGAATATTGCTCAGCTACGTCCCTTTTATTCTTAGTTTATCCTTCTTTGTAATCATACATATGTACATGTTCTGTGAGAAATAAAAGTCTTGGTTGCCTCAAGTTTTTTTCTTAGAAGTTTTTACCATCTTATTTCCAAATGATCATGTCATAGTCGAAAATCCCAGAATACTTGAAAGTACTTTATGCTCATGTTTGTTCTGGTTTAGATTTCTGATTCTAAAATGCTACCTTCGGGTATAAGTCTAAAGTTTCTAGTCTATACTTTGGTTATTTGTCTGATTGCAGGATGCGGGTATTTTCCGAGTAGTGAATTGTTGGTACTGGAAGCCGGCTTTGTTTCCGAGTTTAAACTGGTTTAGCAATTGAGCTTTGTTGCTCGGCAAAGTTTCCGTGTAGAAGGTTTAGCTGGCTCACAAAAGGGACGAGGCGGAAAGCCAGATAAACGATAAGTATAGACAAAAAAGTATAAGTGCTTATGTAAACATTTCAGGCACACAAAAATTTAAAGCCAAAAAGTGCTGAATAGATCAGAGCTTAGCACTAGCAAAATTATAGTACTGCATATTTACAGACCCATCATGTTTCTCAGAATAATACAATTGTTTCTGGCAATCTATGATGCAGGAGGAGAGGAAGGAGCTGCCGACTCGCTGGATACATCGCCTTGATATCGTTCTGAGATGTCTAGATCCGATATGGTCTGTTCATCGTCGGAAACTTCTGCTGATTCTTCAGGAGGCGGAGGCGGCGTGTCCACGTGGGTGAAGAAGGGAGTGTCGTAGCTGGTTAGATCAGCTATATGGCACCCATATCCGACGCAGGAGTCCATGATTGCCTTGATGTCTTGCTCCTGTCCGTCTTCGTCCACCTTGCAGTACCCTCTGGTCACTTGCCATATCTCCATGCTTCCATGGTGGCTCATGACCATGGTGAGAGCGTTCTATGCTGCGGATCACGCGTAGGACATGTTTCAATCCTGAACAAGTTGCGGCATCTCCTTCGCCTTGTCCCGCACCTGAAAACCCGACATTCTATGCATGTCCGGAATCTTGAGAGCTTCGCCAATATCCTCAAGGGATTGGCAGAAGTCATGAAGCAGGTCACCGACTTGGGTAAGCCGATGGGTGCGAGGCTCGACGGAGGTGGAATCCGTCAAGTTCAGAGGACCTATACACAAAAACAGTTAAGAAATCCGACATTGAAAGAAGTCGAAGAAAATAGACAAATCAGACAGATGGAACATATCGAAGATGACATCGTCAACTTTGGTCTTCTCTTCCCGAAGACTCCGGAGTTCAGCCCGGAGCGCCTCAGGAAGGTCCTTCTCTCTGCACAACTCATTATTGAGGTCCAAGATTTTCTGATCTTGAGCAGCAATCTTCCGATCACGCTCGTCAGTAGCCATGGAGGAGGATTCGAGAACTTGAGCGATGCTCTTCTCATGATCCGCCTTGAGCTTATCCAGCTCTTGGCGAAGTTCTTTGTTCTCCACCACCAAGGTTTTGAGGTTCTCGGCCTCTTCAATCATAGCACAGGACTGTTTCACCAGCGCTGTAAGTCAAAAAAGAACAACAGTTCAGGAAAAAATTCGACTATGAAAACACAAAGACAAGATTTGAGTCTCGGAATGTTTACCTTCGGCCTCATCCTTGGAAACTTTCAGCTCAGCATTTTCAAGTCGGAGAGATCTGATCTCTCTCCGCTTGTTGCAGATATTCTTCAACAAATCCTGGTTATATGAATTAACTTTCTGTAAGTCAGAATACCCAGAGTCAGAAGTCTACTGAAGACTGATGACCCACAAGTATAGGGGGTGTATCACGGTATTTTTGATAAGTAAGAGTGTTGAACCCAACGAGGAGCAGAAGGTGTTGGCTAGTGGCATGGATCATGAATTCTCTGCAAATACTTAGCAAACAGATTTTAGGGGTTTTTGATAAAGCAAGTAAACAAAGTACGAGTAAATAAAAGACAATAGGAATAAATGCAGCAAGTGGCCCAATCCTTTATGCAGCAAAGGACAAGCCGGTTGTATTACTTAAGATGACCAAATGTTCTCGAGGACACATGGGAAGACTGTCAAGTGCTTTCACTTCATATAGTTGATTAATCTTCTTTAGGTTGCTAAGTGTTGTGTGGGTGAACCTATGCTAATGTACCGACCTTCCTAGGACTAATACATACTTGTGATTATACCCCTTGCAAACATCCGTAAGTACAAGAAAGTAATTAAGGTAGAAACCTAACCACAACTTTAAACTTTAAGACCCTTACGTCCCTTGTGCAATGGTTTCCTAACGGGGGTTCAGGTTTCTGTCACTCCGGCAACCCCTATGATTAGTAGCCAAATATACAATGCATTCCCCTAGGCCCATATAGGTGAAGTGTCATGTAGTCGACGTTCACATGACACCACTAGAAGAAGTACACCGCAACTTAAATATCAAACTATTGAATCTTTCTCAACACAACTCCACTACTAACAACATGACTTCTCCCATGTCCTCAAGAACAAAACAAACTACTCACAAGACATCATATGGATCATGATCAGAGATGGAATAATGATTTATAACAATCTGAACATAAACAATAATCCAATGGTTCACTCAATAGCATCAACTACAAAGAGTAATCAACACCGGGAAAGTTTCCCCTATGAACTAATGCAAGATTCAACTCAATTGTTACAGCAATATGGAGATGGTGATGATGGTGGTGGTGGTGATGATGGTGGTGGTGATGATGATGATGATGATCTCGATAAAGTCTAGCTTGATGGTGGTGTTGATGGCGGTGATCTCCCCTCTCCGGGAAGGAATTCCCCTGGCAGAAATCTGTCTGCTGGAGAGATCTTTCTCTCTCGGTGTTTTCCGCCCCGCAGAGGCGATGGAATATTTTTGTGGTCGCTCCCCGAGTCTTAGGGTTTCGGGAGGATAATATATGCCAGAGGGGAGTGCCAGGGGTGGACCAGGGTGGCCACACCACCTAGTGGTGCGGCCTAGGCTGGCCCGCGCCAGGGGGTGGTGTGGGCCCCCTGTGGCCCATCTCCAGCCCCCCTTCTGGCTTCCTTTGTCTTCTGAAAAAAATAGGATTTTCCGTATATTTTCCCGGATTTTCTGATCTTCGCAAATTTTGCCTCCAAACAGCACCTTTTCCATCAGAATCCTGACTGCAGCGGTCCATGCTACAAAAGTCATCAACCATGCAAAAACAGATGAAATAACATAAGTATCATCTCCTAATACGAAATATATCAATGAATAACAGTGAATTATGACATAGAATAGTGATGCAAAATGGACGTATCACCCCCCCAAGCTTAGACTTCGCTTGTCCCCAAGCGAAACTGAGCTCAATAAACATGGCCTCAGGTTTATGGAGTGAAGAGTCGATAAAATAATACGGACAAGAAGCATCACATTCATCAATACATAGATCATAACATAAGACAACTCACTATTATATAACTCAACTTCCAATGAGTAAAGGAAACACAATAAAGATACATAAAGTAAATCATAATTGGTAATGGCAAACTTAGCTCTTGGTCAAAGAATAGTTGATAATTTGCTGGAGTTCACAAATAACTGGTTTTCAAAGATAGCTTTCAAAGTAGTAAACATCAAGATAAGAGCAATATGCAAAAAAGGAACATAAGAAACATGATTGAATAAATCATCATATGAATGAATGAAACACAACAACTCAAAATACTTGCTGAGATAGAAAGCAGTAGGTTTACTGACTCAACTACAAGGTAAAATAAAGGCCCTTCGCAGAGGGAAGCAGGGATTGCAAGTCTCATAAAGAGCTCCCAAAAATTATGATACTTACTAGCTTTCAGCTCTCATTGCCCCTATCATAGGCATCTTTAGGTGATTAAGGTTAAAGTGATCAAATATGAGGATATGCATCGACAAGTTGTAAATTGAGAATCTCATGTCCCTTGAATACGAGGGCCGCTCCTCATGCTACTCAAGTTTAGTCACTGGTAAGTTCTTGTCATTGTAAGCATATGTGTATCATAGAGAACCGCCAACGGGGTACCCCTTGCCCGATGATACGGAAGAATCCCCATAGCAAAATGACAAGGCAAGTAGACAACAAGCATCTCAACAATCTTCTTATTTACCATGGGAATATGGTGCTTTTTTCTCTCTTTCCTCTTTTCATAATCTCTTTTTTTCTTTTTCTCTTTTTTTCAATATCGGACTCTTTTTTTTATAAGAAGAATGCTTCATAGATGCTCGTTATGGTTACGCTGCAGGTTTCCACCATGTCAGCATGGATTAGACCAGCGGCCCAGGCGTTTCTCTAACACACATGCATAACTCCATGGACTTACAAGCTCCCCTTTCATTTCACACCAACGACATCCATAGAAAAAAGAACATGATATCAACTAGGTACAAAGTACCAGTGCAATGTTGAAAGCGTTCCCCATGACATCATGGTTCTGCTAATTCACAACTCACAAAGCGCAAGCATATACGCAACATAGGTGAGCACAATGGTTCAAGTTTATTAAATGCAAAAAAGTAAAGTGTGCCATCAAGTTCGTGAGAGCTTTAATCACTAACTTTCACATAACAAGTTCAATTTGGGAGGTAGATAAAACAAGAATTTACTTGGAATAGCAATAATGCTACTAGGTAGGTATGGTGGACACAAATGGCAAAGGTTTTTGTTTAAAGGAGTTGATGCACGAGAAGAGTTCCCTCTCAGTACAGGTTTTTAGCTAGCAAGGCTGGGTAGCAAGTATAAGAGTTGAAGGAAACAAACAAACATACAAGTGATAAAGACAAACATGCAATCTTCTTTGGACGCACAAAAGATCTTAACTAGAGAATACTAGACTTATGAGCAAATCAAGAAAGAAAGATGATGAAATTATTTTCTTTAGAGTACTTTTATCTTTTCATTCAACTCTCAAAAATAGTGTTGCTACTGACCAAGCCAGGTTTGCCAAAACCAACTAAATTAACTCAATTATCCCAAAGTGCTACCAATACTAACAACAAGATCAATCATATAACCACGAATTGAAAACTAATATAAGCTATGCAAAAGAGTAAATGATAGAACTTCTCATTAATATTCCATAACGACAACTCACACCAAAGGATACATATCTAACGAGAGAGGGGACACTTCCATAATGCAAACCATACTACATAATAACTTCTCTATTCATGATATGACTCTACTAATAAGGTAAAAAGATAGAAGATAATGATGTGATACTGCGGCACTCCCCCAAGTTTGAAACAAACCAAGGGGATACCAAACCTGATGACGAATTACTCCTTTGGTGGTGGTGGTATCCTCTCAATGATCTCTCTGATAAGTTTCCCCAAGTCCTCAATCTCAAAGGTGAGATCACGAATCAGCTGTGAATTTTTCTCAATGCGGCTCATGATCATGTTGGGTTGAGAGTTCCAGCTCTTGCTATTCTTTCCCCACTCTTCCTCCTTGAAGTCTTATTTTCCTACATGGCTAGAACAAGGCAAATCCCAATTGGAGGGTAATTTCCCCTTGGGCATATTCTGGTATTAATGCTCATGGATAAGAGTATGGAAAGGATTCTTGGTACATGGAGGAAGTGACCGTGGAGCCAAACTGTGACGAGGAGCTTTCCCCCAGTCTGCATCCGTGCAGTCCTTTTAACCCTGGCAGGTTTCGTCACCACTCCAATGCTTGCAATGGTAGTGTCGGTGTGCGGATGTTGGCCTTGCTCCTCTTCACCTTCACTCTTGATCTCCTTCTCCTTCCCAGGGTCTTGGAGGTCTTCCTCCATAGGCCCCTTCCCTTTATCCTTGGCAGACACCATTGTGCTTCTAAGATTTCAAAGAGTATGTCCTGGCAAAAACAGATCAAAACAAAAACACGACGAAAACACGATATACGAACCTCGAGGGATCCGAGGGGTTATATATTACGAAGTTTCATATCAAAAGGAAGGTACTGGGAGAAAATGGGTCGGAGGCGGAGTCCGGGGTGGACTCACCACCTGGTGGTGTGGCCAGGGGAGGGCCCGCGCCACAGGGTGGTGTGAGCCACCCTGGCTCCGTTTCCGTCTCTTTTTCGCTTCGTAGCTTCCCTTATTGACTGAAAACTGCAAAATTATAGTTGGATGTATTTTCGCAGAACTTTTCTTACCAGAACTGTTACCTATTTGGAAACGGTCTCTGCAGGTCTCTGAATTTGGTATTTAGTGGGTTCTTCCGGAGTCACCACTTGAATAACATCAATATCTTCATCTTCATACACTTATTGTGAGTCATGAAACCTTTCTCTTCCTTATTACACCATTATCTCCACTAACCTGGAAATTTCTTTCACACAGTTCTCATTAGCAACATTTGTATAAGTGAAGTGATAAAACCTTTTGTGTCCAACTTCAACTGAAAACCATCCAAACATAAGCTACTGTAGCAACTCCTTCCAAAAACCCAAAAAGAATTTAAAAAGGAATTTGAATAAAGAGGCAAATGCAAGAGTGGCAAAATCTGTCAAAACAGACCAGCAGGTAAAGATTATTTTTTCCGAAAATCTTCTGTTGCTCAAATCAAAAAGTGCAAAACTAACGAAAGTTAAATAACAACCTGGGGCAGAAGCACAAACAATTATAGCTTAATCTGACAGACAGATATCTCTCACGAAATTTTACGGTGAAGCACAAAAATCTGTTTCGGGACAGCAACTTCCCCAAATATTACTTCTCTCTCATTAGAGGTTGATCTTGACACAAAAACCAAACAAAACGGGTAAGGAACGGTTATTACCTAAGTAATAACTTCCAAGACTCAAGGAAACAAAAACAAACTGAAAGCAAAAATAAACTGGGTTGTCTCCCAAAAAGCTCTTTCTTTAAAGCCATTAAGATGGGCATGATGATTTTGAAGATGCTCACATAGGAATATGAATTGAAGTGAAAGAGAGCATTAAGAAGCAAAAATACACACATTTAAGTCTAACCCACTTCCTATGCAAGGGAATTTTGTAAACAAACAAGTTGTTGAAACCAGAGGATACTTGCATAGGAAGGCAAAAGAAGTGCAACATAAAAACTTTCAACATAAAACGAGGAAACTTGATATTATTGAGATGCATAAGAACCCTTTTCCCTCTTTCATAGTAACTTTCAGTATCATGCATAAACTTAACAATATAAATATCACAAGAACCATCATAGCAATGATCACTTATTCTAACAGAAAACACAGGAATACTTACAAAGGATCCTTACAAAGGATAGGGTGTCCCTCTTCTTCATATTTAGTAACAAAGTCTTTTACATTTGCTATTATAGGTTCATCAACCATTTGTTTATCAGGTTCAACAGCTTTATTTGTACTTTCATTAAACATACTAGCTATCATAGAATGTTCCTTTATCTTAACTGGGAAAGGCATTTTCTCAATATAAGGTTCAGGTAAAACATGATTAGCAGTATAAACTTCAGTATTTCTTGCAGGAACACTCTTAGCAATATCTTTATAAGGTTCATGATACTTATTCCACTTCTTTTTAGGCACTTCAATGTAGGAAGCAAAAGCCTTAAAATAAGAAGCAATAGCTTGAGAGTCTAGACCATAAGCATTTTTAATATTTTGAAAGTCATCCGTTCCCATAAAAGATTCAATGCATTCATAATCATAATTTATATCTGAATTTCTACCTTTGTCATTCTCCCAAGCTTCAGTATTGTCTTGAATACGGTCCAAAAGATCCCATTTAGCTTCTTCTTCCATGCGAGTGAATGATCCAGCACAAGAAGCATCCAATAAATCCTTATCATGTAGAGGGAGTCTTGCATAAAAGTCATTGATAATAATATTGTTGGGGAGCTCATGAATGGGACATTTGAGCATTAGTAACTTCAATCTCCCCCAAGCTTGAGCTGTACTCTCTCCATCAAGAGGACAAAAGTTGTATATTTGATTTCGATCTTTATGAATCTCACTAGGAGGATAAAACTTTGAATAAAAGAGGGGTACTATTTCCTCCCATTCCAGAGCTTGACCATTCTTCAGCAGCTTATACCATTCCTCAGCTCTTCCTTTCAGCGATAATGAGAATAACTTCTTCTTAACTTGATCTATAGTAATACCTGCACACTTGAACAACCCGCATAATTCGTGTATAAAGAGTAAATGATCACCGGGATGGACAGTTCCATCCCCAACATAGTAGTTATCCATAACACGATCAATAATTCTTGTAGGTATTTTAAAAGCATCATTCTCAGCAGGTGGTGGCTTATCTACTACCTTAGCAGTGCTAGTAGCATTACCAAATAAGAAACTCAGCGAATTATCCATAACAAAAATAAAGCAACTAACAGAAGTAAACAATACTCACAGTAGAAGTTTCCTTTACCGCCCACTCTCCAATAGCGCTTCACTCGGCAATGGCGCTTTAAAAATAGTCTTGATGACCCACAAGTATAGGGGGTGTATCGCAGTATTTTTGATAAGTAAGAGTGTCGAACCCAACAAGGAGTAGAAGGTGCTGGCTAGTGGTATGGATCAGGAATTCTCTGCAAATACTTAGCAAACAGATGGAATAATGATGTATAACAATCTGAACATAAACAATAATCCAATGGTTCACTCAATAGCATCAACTACAAAGAGTAATCAACACCGGGAAAGTTTCCCCTATGAACTAATGCAAGATTCAACTCAATTGTTACAGCAATTTGGAGATGGTGATGATGGTGCTGGTGGTGATGATTGTGGTGATGATGATGATGATCCCGATGAAGTCCAGCTTGATGGTGGTGTTGATGGCGACGATCTCCCCTCTCCGGGAAGGAATTCCCCCGGCAGAAATCTGTCTGCCGGAGAGATCTTTCTCAAGGCTATTTTCCGCCTGCAGGCGGCGGAATCTTTCTATGGTCGCTCCCCGAGTCTTAGGGTTTCGGGAGGATAATATATGCCAGAGGGGAGTGCCAGGGGTGGACCATGGTGGCCACACCACCTGGTGGCGCGGCCTAGGCCGGCCCGCGCCAGGGGGTGGTGTGGGGCTCATGTGGCCCATCTCCAGCCCCTCCTTCTGGCTTCCTTTGTCTTCTAGAAAAATAGGATTTTCCGTATATTTTTCTAGATTTTCTGATCTTCGTGAATTTTGCCACCAAGCAACACCTTTTCCATCAGAATCCTGACTACAGCAGTCCATGCTCCAAAATTCATCAACCATGCAAAACAGATGAAATAACATAAATATCATCTCCTAATACGAAATATATCAATGAATAACAGTGAATTATGACATAGAATAGTGATGCAAAATGGACGTATCAAAGACTCGGACTAATATTGTTACTAATATCAGCACGAGCCTTGGGGGATACACTAGTTCATTCTTTGGCATCCTAAGGAAGCATAAACTCAGATTAAATATCCTACTTCATGCTTGGGGGCTAGAGGATATGATATACAATAAAGAAAAACGTGAGTTAGAATTCTGACTTACATGATGTTCATGTGTGAGCTTGCTCAGACATATATTCACCTCGGTGGAAACTTTCTCGGCGAGGGTGAGTGGAATAATCGGAGGTGGTGGAAGCACACCAGCTCTAAGTCCCTCGTCGCGAATGTGAACTTGTTCAAGAAGGTCGGAGTATTTGATGTATTCCGCCTCTTGTGCTTCTTCCTCGGCAGAGAGAATTCTCTTTTCCAGGCATTGTTGGGCCAGCCGTTGGATCTCTTCCGCAGATTTCCGGGACAGGCCAAACTTGGCAAGCCCCGGATTGTTAAAGAGGTTGTCGGCAAAGGTCTCCGCCGAGGGATCATTACCTGAAGAGGGTTCACCCTTATCTAAACCTGACTCACTCATGGTGACGTCAGTTTGTGATTCAAGGATCGCTGGCTCTGTTGAAGGAGCCGGATCTTCTGTGGCAACTAGTGATGGAGTAATCACCGGTATAGCAGAAGGTTGAGGGGCAGGAGTCGGAGGAGCCGTAGCAGGGGAAACTATGGTCAGCTTCGTCTGTCGCAGAGGCTTCAAAGAAGTTCCCTTCCCCTTGACCTTGATGAGCTGCTTAGCTCTGAGAATGTAATAGAATCGAAAACATTACATCTCAGAAGAAAATTTGAGTAAGGTACAAAGGCGAAAAGTTGTGTTGAAAGTTACCTCTTCACGACGGGCACCTCCTTTATGCCAACAGCCACTGTCGGAGCCTTGCGCTTCTTGGGCACAATGTCCAGCAATGGGACCAGTTCCGCCTCCTGAGAAAACTCTGGAGGATATCCTTCGAGTGGAGCAAATTCCAACTCGGGGAGGTCAGCAAGCTGAAAAAGAAGAAAACATATCATTATTGATATAACTTAAAGAATGAAACACATAAAAAGGTTTATTGTTAAGAGCTTACCGGCACAACAGGGTTTTCCGCTGTGTGCATGTCCAGAGAAACCTCCGGGATTCTCCTCTCGATCCGCTCCCTTATCAGCCATTTAATCTGGCTTATATAACCTTGCGAGGTATAGGCTCTGGGGCTGATGCGGAGGGAATCCTTTTTGGACGACGTGATGGAGTGCATCAGTCGGTCTCCGTGGTACTGAAGGGTTTGGATCCGGCGTGACACCCAACATTGGGCCAAGTCGGATCCCTTCAGTCCTTTGTGTTTAATCAGATATTCGATCCGCCTCTTAGCGAGGATCAGATCGTCATTGAGAGCCAGAGGAGCCTCGTCCCAAGACGGTTGGGCCGTGGCGGCTCCATTGATGAAAGCCGGCAAAGCAATGGCTTTGCCGGGAGCCGGAACATCCTTGTGGTAAAAGAAAGTGGCTGGCCATTGTTTGACCGAGTCACTGGCTAGAATCTTAGGATATGTGCGCTCACGCCTAACTGAAAAGCTAATTGTACCGGTAATATAAGGATTACCGGCAGTGATAGAATTTCTCCGGACATGGAAGTAGTACCAGAATAAGATAAGACTCAGCCTAATGCCGAGAAATCCCTCGCACAAAGCCGCAATAGGCGCTCATCTCTAGGAGGGAGTTGGGAGGAAGATGGTGAAGTTGAACACCGTAATGGTCTATCACCTCGGAAAAGAATTCCGAGGGAGGAAAGGACAAACCTCTGTCGAGGTGGGTACCAAAGTGTACCCGCTCATCGGCGCGAGGGTTGGGGATGGTTTCGCCGACGCCACTCCGTCAGTCGCCGGCACGGAGGAGCCCTTCTGTCTCCACGCCGTGGAGCTTCGTCGCCCAAAGACGCAGGGATCCAAACCCGCGATAGCTTTCTTCTCACGCTGCCGCCTCCGTCATTGCTGCGCAGAGCCAAGACAGAAGATGAAGACGAAGCCATTCTTCTGGAGAGCCGGTGACCTTAGATGGGCGGCGCTGGGAGTTTGGGAAGCAGGGGAGCTCTGTGCACGAGGGAGATTTGGAGGAGAAGAAACGGCGAGGGAACAGGTGAAGAGAGATGAAGAAGAATCCTCACCTCTTATATCCACCTAACCGCGCCAAGATTTGTGCAAATGACACTATGTAACCGCCACATGTCGTGGAAGGAACTAGGAAGGACCCACGTGATGATTACGTCGCCTCGATCTCCGCGTACGCATTGAAACGACGCCTCGGCTCCACGAACAGCGGACCCACCAATGGTCGTGCTGACAGGATGTTTGTCAGATGATGTGACTTGACCATGACGAGTGTCAGATGACGTCAGAGACCAAGTTCCGGCTTAGTTTGAAATTGGTCTAGAAAATCTGAGTAACGTGTTGATAGGTCCGACTTATTTTTAAGACCCGGATCGTATTTTTGTTGTGAAGTTTCAGGAACCCTTCAAGATTCTGCAAGCCGAAGATCAAGTTAGACGATGATGAATCCGACTTTGGATCTTGGAGACTTCCGGGGGTTGCTGTTGGGGATATACTTTCCGGGTATCCTCACAGTTCCTCACTGACCAAGGTGGCCCACTTCGGGTTAGAGCTTTGCTTCACGGGCGGCCCAGTCAGGGAGAAAAGACGGGGTCCAATCTGGCTACGGGAAGGCCCAGAAGACTTACCGACTTAGGCCCATAGTGTTACTTGTAGTTCAAGATGTACTTTGTAACCAACTCTTAGTCGTAGCCGGATGGATCTCTCCTGTAAACCCTAGGCCGGATATCTATATAAGCCGTCCTAGGGAGAGCCTTTAGGGCACCTACCTCAATAGTCTACAAACTCGCACAGGCGAACCCTTGTAACCCATACCGGCTCTGCCGTATTACTGGATTGCTAGAAGGAGTAGGATCCGTCCAAAGCCGGCGGATTCGAACCTGGGTAAACTTGTGTGCTCACCGTCCCGGAACACCATACGTCTCACACCCCTCTCTTCCGCATGCCTCGAGGACCCCCTCATGGCGTACTTGTCATTAATCCGACGACACTCCTTGAGTTCGATAAACCTTGGGTGATCCACTTAAGGGAAAACTTGCTACTGTTCTACAAACCTCTGCACTTGGAAGCCCAACAACTGTCTACAAGAATTGAAGTGCGTAGACATCACCCATCTGTCTGTGTCCCTCTGCTGTCATCGCTTGACACCCCAGTGATGGGATGTTAATGACGACGGGACGTCGGCTATCAACGTCGGCGGCTTTCCGCGTGGCCGGCGTTTCTCGCCATTGTAGCTTTCCATTTTCCACACGCGCCTTCCCTCCCACGCGTGCCTCCCGGCCGTTTTCCGCCTTCACCGTCGTCTACAAAATATGGCTGCACGGCGTGGCTGAGACAACAAGCCCAACCAGAGCAACAACCGCCGGAAAAAGCTCCTGTCACGGCCATGCCTAGCCGCAAGATCGCCAATTGGAGAAAGATTAGGGAGATGTGCTGCACCCGCTACCCGGACACCGACGCTGTCGACCTCCAGGCCACGTTCCTGTCCCATCGCATGGCCGAGGCAGAGGTGGTGGCCTTCGAGGAGGAAGGCCATGTGGCCGAGGCAGCGCTGGAGGAGGTGGTGGAGGCGGCCGCATAGGTGGTGGCTCAACGGGAAGTGCGTGAGGTTCACCACGCCGCCGCCAAGGAGGTGGTGGAGGCGGTGGCCAAGGAGGCCATAGCAGGGGCCCTCCGCGAGATCCGCCACGAGACGGCCATGACACGCTAGAGAAGGTGGCCAAGGAGGCTACCAAGGGGGTCGTCCGTGAGCTTCGCCAGGCTACCGCCTCGCGTAGTGCGGTGGCATTGGCGGAGCAACTGCGAGTGGCCATTACCGCCGAGGTGGCGAGCGCATGGGGTCTCGTCGACGGGGACGAGACCGAGGTGGAGGACGATGACGAGGAGGGGGAGGAGGTGGATCATGTGATGGCGAAGGAGGGGGTAGGATAGGAGGAGGGGGAGGAGCCGATCGCCGCCCCCTGTAGATCACATAGGCCCTCGGCCTTAGTCCCAACGGAGCTCCGGTGGCCCCATTGGCAGCGAGGGCGGCCGCGGCGGCGGAGGTGGAGGTAGAGGTGGAGGACCAGAAAGCTAGGGACCATTGGGCGGCCGAGATGGAGAAGGCCCTGGCCAACCGGGCGGCGGCAGACCGCGCGAAGGCGGCAGGCAAGAAGGAGGCTCGTACATGGGCGGGCACAGGTTATTGACAATGGGTATTCACCGTTAGGAAAAACTACACAGAATTGACCGCTAATCCTTTCTGGCCCCAGTGTTTCTGCCTTTAACTGCCTATATATGGAGTCACTGCGCTATTGCTAGACCAGTGCGGTAGCAAATCTACTGCTGTTCTGCTGCTATTGCTCAAAATATAGCAAGATTAGTTGACCTAGGTGGTCTGAAAACTCCATGATTATTTCTTGACGAGAAAAATGGGTATTCAGCTGAATACCCATGAATACACATGTGCCCGCCTATGAGCTCGTAGCCAGGCGAGCGAGCATTACCACGACCGCCTCCAGCAGAAGGCCATCTGGTCGGCTATAACAGTGATCGAAGGTTCTGGCGGCAGGGCGTCATGGGTAACAGCGTGGCAGCGGCAACGGCGCATCGTGGTAACGGCGCCAAGAGTCGTAGGGCGGCCTCCATCAGCAGTAGTAGTTTTAGTTTGTTCAAATGGGTATTTTTGTAATCGATAGGGCTTAATCTAATGGAAAGTCGGTTTACTTATTAATGTTTCACTTACACGTGGGCCCCGAGCGGCCGATAGGCGGACAGTCGCGCGGTGCTTCCGCTATCCGGGCCGACCTAGTGGCAAAACAAATTAGGTGTACGGATGGATCGAGACGGATGCGTCTGGACAGAAGGGTCATGCCACTGCGGCGCCACGCATGACTCGTGCGTCCGCACACACGGGTTCGGACGCGTCAGGACGAGTTGGGTCAGCCCGGTGGAGATGCCCTAAGTTTCGAAGCACTAGCAGCTGCGTTGCTCAACAAGTTCGACAAGGGCATCTCCACCGGGCCGACCTAACCCGCCCGGGCGCGTCCTAACACGTCCGTGCGGACGTGCCGGACGTGCGCGGTCTCCCCATCGGCACAATCCATCCGGATAGACGTGTCCGACTTGACCCATCGACGCACCTAATTTGCGTGATCGACGCGTCGGCCCAGACACGGGCGGGTCGAGGACGTGTCCTCCCTGAGCGCGCTACTGGCCCACCCGTCAGCGTCCATAGCGGTTCAGAGACAACCGTGGCACCGCTTTAGACGCAACCGCGACACCGATTCAGAGGCGCGGGCGGCAGTCTGACCGGCGGCACTGAGTCAGACGCAAACCGTGGCAGCCTTCGCCATCAATGCAGATGGGACGAGATGGGACGTCGTTTGAGTTCTTGCTCCGGCATTGATGACGAAGGCGCGAGAACCTGCACGCGCTGCCACCGACAGGGGCTACTTAAGCAGGCCCCTGCGACCGCTGGTGCCGCACTTCCCTCCTCTCGCCATCGCCATCACCAAAGCCTCCCAGCGCCTCACCGCCATAGCCACAACCACAACCACCGCCACCACCACCGGCAGTGATGAAGAAGCCGCGGTGGTTCAAGAAGGGCAAGAATGACCATGAGGCTGGTGGATCCAGCTCGAGCGGCCGACGCCATCAGGGGAGCGCCATATCGGCCTTCCTTTCGGGGGCCGTGCCGCCGCCACCCCGGGCGCAGGACTTCGTCGACATCCTCGCCGCACAGCAGGAGGAGGAGGGGCTAGCCCGTGACCGCCGCTACTTCCGCGTGGCGGAGTGTGAGCGATGGTGGAGGGAGGAGAGAGACATCACCCACCATAATGTCTCCCTCCCCACAGGCTGACACCTCAACTAGGAGCGGGTGCCGGTGCCGCCCGTGCCGAAGGAGGGCAAGGCCCTGGATGAGGAGATCGCCCGCCGCATCTGCAAGCTCCCGCCGGCCTTCTGTTACGACCGTGCCTACCACAACCCGGTGTTCTGGAAGTGGTTCCTCGAGTGGGAGCACTCGGCACGGCACGCGAGCTCCTACCGAGGTGAGTTTGACCCTTGGGGGTCCCGCACCCTCCCCGTCTTCGAGCCCGACAACGACGGTGTCGTCAACCACTCTGACGACGACCTCGGCGACGACGATCTCAACTTCGTCGTCAAGGAGGGAGAGGAGGAGGAGATCGCGTTCGGCGCGCACCTTCCCCCGGAGTACCAAGAGATCCTGGCGCGAGGCTATGACGAGGATGCCTTTCTCGAGCAGGCCATCGCGGCCAACGCGAGGGAGGAGGACCGCATGTGGGACGGTCACCAGGAGGTCGTCCAGCTCATTGGCCTGGCGACGCAAGTGAACGCGGGGCAGCCGCTACCACCGCCACCGCCCCCACCGCAGCCGCTACGAGGATGGCCTGCTCCGCCCACGCCGGGGTGGTCTGCTCCACCCGCTCCGAGGTGGTATGCTCTGCCCGCGCCGACGGAGACGGATGCGTGGCCCAGCCAGATGATCGACCAACCCGCGCCTCCCGCATCCGCACCGGCGCCAGCTCCGGGCCTGCCGCCGGCCCACGTCTGGATGTTGCCGGAGTACATCGACCTCGATCCATAGATGGATGGGGCGGCGCCGGCGGCGAGGAGATCAATAGCTAGGGCTAGGGCTGTTTTTTTTCATATTTTGAATGTAATATATTTTGTATAATTACGTATGAACTTTGTCAGTTTATTTACGCACGAACTGTGTCAGTTTAAATTTCGAAAAAAAAACAGCATGACCCTGTTGACCATACGTGGATAGATGGTCGAGCCGCTGGACGCGGCTGGCCGAAAAAGCCGGACCGCGACCCAAAATGACCGCGCCTGGTCGGCGCCGGTGGAGATGACCTAATGTCCAAGTCGGCTCGGCTCTTTTATTTTTCCTGTGAAAGGTCAAATTCAGTTGTTTTAGAATCTACTAGAGGAAGGTCAAAGTCCGTGTAGAATCCCCCGTCTACAGACCGGACTTTACATATACTGCCTATAGTTTTGTTTATACGGGAGCACTGACTACAGTTAACAAAGAAAGCCCACAACGTTCAGCCGTTTTCCAGCGCAGAAATAGAAAGCATCGTATGTGAGCCAAATTCTGTCATCAGCGTACAAGAGGGCCCAACAGATTAATGGGCTATCTGGACCAAGTTTAAAGTGGGCACGATTCAGGTCGTCTACTTTCCACACAGTCGACAGAGAACCTATGGCCCAGGAAACTCTCACACACACACTTTACTTTGTTGGGGGTATGTGAATGAGGAGACACTCTTGAAAAAAAGTGAATTAGGAGGCTAATCACAGTATGGGAAACAATTTTTTTCTTGATATTACTTTCTTTAGGTTGCTCACCACGCCACGTGGTTACCGTATGGGAACTTGGTTCTGACGGTGGCAGCCGAGTTGAGAAACTCCAGTGACGGTGACTTGTCGGGTGGTTCCAGGTTTTTTAAAGAAGGATTGTATACTATTCAACAAAGTCCAGTTTGGAGCATTAGTCTCGGTTATGGTTCGACCGGGACTATTATGAGCATTAGTTCAGATTCTAACAGATAGAACACCAGCAATTCTTAGTCCTGGGTCAAACGTGACCACCAATCGGAACTAAAGGGGTTACGGTAGGATGCGGTTAGTACCGACCCCTTTAGTCCCGGTTAGGAATATAAATCGGGACTAAAGGTGTGACTTTTAGTTTTGGTCCGTATTATCAACCGGGAGTAAAGAAAACAGGCTAAAAAATGTCAAATTCTGCCATGGCAAGAAAACAGACAAAATCCCTACTACGGCAGGAGAAGGGATGGCCCTGGGCAGGAGATCACCTTTTCTAGTTACAAAAGTATGCCACAAAATTATAAAAATTTCCTAAAATAAAATCCTTCAAATTATAGTTATATTAAGTGATTTAGTTGTTACGAAAATTAATAAATATGAATTTTGACATATTTTACCAAAAACTGTCATGAAAACTTCAAACGGCTATAACGTGTGCGTACGATGTCGGAAAAATTGTACAACCTATCAAAATGTGCGAACAAAAATTTTCTCTTCGATTTCAACCGTTTTAGGCCGTTTGATATTCTTTTAAATTCTTACAATTCGAAAAGAAAAAAAAGTTATTTAAAAAATTAAATTTTTCTACCAAATTTTTATGTCATATTTGGATTATTCACATTTTTATGATAATAATGGATATATTATTTGTCAAATTTCGATTTACAGATTTGAAGATATTATTTATACCATATTAAATGAATGAATGGCAAAAAATAATAAAATATCATTTTATTTAGTTTTTTACTTTCATTGAAATAAAATATTATTATTACTTATTTATTGTTGTTTACTTAAATAGTTCTTGGTAATTTTAAAAAACAAAAATGTGTTACGTATTAATATGAGTTAATAGGATTGATATACTAGTCTTGACAACAAGATACAAGGTCTTTCGCGCGAGGTGGGGATGAAATGAAAAAGTTAAACGTGCTGAGGGTGAAGTAGTGCCAGGATAGTTGACCGGCCGGAAAGTTTGACCATAAATACAATTTAACCTAAGATTAAGTATAATAAGTGTTAAAAATAAGAGATGTGAGAGATTAACAAGTCAAACAATTAAAAAGTTCAAAAAATAATTGAAAAAATTCAATTTTTTTTTAAAAACACGCGATCGACACTGTCCCGTGAGGGCCTTTAGTCCTGGTTTCCGAACTGGGACTAAAGACCTGTTTTCCACTAATCATTTGGTCAATCAAATTGTAGTGTACTCACACGTGCATTGAAGAGTCTAGGCACTCGAAGCATGCGAGGGGAGTCATGAGAGCTAAAACTAGGCGGCGGGACCACCCTACTGACTCGTGCACTTATGACCCATTTGGCCGTCGAGTGTCGTCTCGATTCTTCCTTTTTACGTATGTCTCCGTTTTAATAGAAAACATATGCCGTATTTTTTCCACGAACAGATGCGACGGCTGATGACCCACAAGTATAGGGGTGTATCGCAGTATTTTCGTGGTAAGTGAAACCTAATTTATTGATTCGACACAAGGGAAGGCAAAGAATATTTATAAGCCTTAATAACTGAGTTGTCAATTTTAGCTGCACCTGAAAACAATCTTGCTCACGGCAGTTTATCAGTAGCAACAGTTTTGTAATAGCAATAACAAAGTAATAGCAGTAGTAAAAGTAAACACAGTAGTAAGGATTGCAGTAAACAATAGGATTAAAGCGTGGTAGGCATAGGGATAGATGGACGAGCGTTGCATGACTAAGACAATTCACATGGCAATTAAGACATAGGACATTTGCAGATAAATAAGATAAAGCATTCAAATACTATATAATCATAGGCATGTGTTCCATATATAGTCATACGTGTGCTCGCAAGGAGAACTTACACAACATCTTTGACCTGCCAACCCGTTTGCAGCGAGGCCTCAAGGAAACTACTGGCAATTAAGGTGCTCCTTTTAATAGAGCACCGGAGTAAAACATTAACACTCCGTGAACACACGTGATCCTCATATCGAAGTCATTCCCTCCGGTTATCCCGATTGCTATCACTTCGAGGCCTTTGGTTTCAGATAACAATATGTGTATACAACTTACAGGTAAGATCATTAACAATACTATCATAATGAATCAATAACATGTTCAGATCTGAAATCATGACACTTGAGCCCTAGTGATAAGCATTAAGCATAACAAGTTGCAACAAAGTAAAAAAAAACACTAATAATAGATATTAGACACCATGCCCTAACAATCTGATACCATTACATGAACGATCTCATCCAATCCCTACCATCCCCATGGCCTATAGCGGGGGATTACTCACTCATAGATGGGCGAAACATGGATGGTCGATGGAGAAGGATGGTGATGATGATGGCGATGATCTCCTCCAATTCTCCGTTCCGGCAAGGTGCAAGAACGGAGTTTCTCGTTCCGAATCACGGAATCTGGTGGTGGCGGCGCAACGGAACTCTTTCTGGAAAAACGTCGAACCCCCCTTGGTTTTTAGGTCAATAGGCAACTTATAGGCAAAGAAGGAGGCCGAGGGGGCAGCCGAGGTGGCCACACCACCCCCAGGCGTGGCCTGGCCTAGCCCGCGCGACCAGGTGGTGTGGGCCCCTCGTGGCCCTACTTCGTCTCGTCTTCTGACTTCGTGAGTCTTCTGGTGAAATATGATTTTTGGCATATTTTCCGGGATTTTTTCTGATAGTTGATTTTCTGCACAAAAACTAGACACCAAGGTGATTCTGCTGAAAACAACATCAGTCCGTGTTAGTTGTATCCAAATCACACAAGTTTAGAGGAAAAACAATAGCAAAAGTGTTCGGAAAAGTAGATACATTTTGGACGTATCAACTCCTCCAAGCTTAGCTTATTGCTTGTCCTCAAGCAATTCAGTTGAAAATTAAGTGCGATAAAAGAAACTTTCACGAACACATTTGCTTCATAAGATGTATATATTCTCAGCATATGATCAACTACTCAGGCAATTCATAATAAAGAGTATGCAACTAAGTTTACTTAATAGTCACTGCAAGCTATTAAGAGCTTCTAACTCAAAAATAGTAAGTGGCATGAAACATAAACATAAGCAGTATTGCAATGCTCATAAAAATGTATGATAGAGTGGTATATCGCTTGCCTTTGATTGTAGAGCAAACATAAATGCCAAGGCACCTCTGAAGTTCAAGTGAAGACTCAACAAGGAAATGAAAAAGGTCATAACTCAAAAGATATCAAAGATACAAGCATCAAAGTCATAACACAATTAATCAAGTTTTGAGACAAGCACATTACACTAAGAATGACAACTATGCTCTCAATAAAGTGCTCATAGAATGGGTGGTGACTCAACAAGGAAATGAAAAAGGTTTTGAAAAGTTTGAAAGGCTTCCAAATGCTGAACGTATGGTACTCGTTAGGTTTGAGCTCTCATTGCCCCTATCATAAGCATCTTTAAATGGTTAAGGTGAAAGTGAGGTCCAATCTGAGTTATATGCTTGATAGACTATAAACTGGAAATCTCATGTCCCGTGAGTACGAGGGCCGCTCCTCATGCTACTCTACTTTAGTTACCGGTAAGTTTTTGTCATAGTAAATACATGCGTATCATAGAACCGCCAACGAGGTACCCCTTGCCCGATGATACAGAAGAATCCCCATATGAAAATAACAAGGCAAGCAGACAACGAGTATCTCAGCAATCTCCTTATTTACCATGAGAAAATGGTGCTTTTTTCTCTCTTTCCTCTTTTTTCATATCTTTTTTTTTGCTTTTTCTCAATAGCTATCTATTTTTTTAGAAGAATGCTTCATAGATACTCATTATGGTTACGCTGCAGGTTTCCACCATGATTAGGCATGGATTAGACCGGCAGCCCAGGCATTTCTCTAACACACATACATAACTCTATGGACTTATAAGCTCCCCTTTTATTTCACACCGACGACATCCGCAAACAAAAGAGCATGATATCAACTGGGTATATATATTTACAGGCGTTGAAAGCGTTCCTCGTGACAGCACGGTTCTGCTAATCCCTAGCCTATAATTTGCAAGCATATAACTTTCATGGACAGTCACAATGGTTCGGGTTTATTAAGTGCAAGAAATAAAGTGTGCCATCAAATTCGTGAGAGCTTTACTAACTAACTTTCCCATAACAAGCAAACATTTTATTCGGAAGAAAACAAGGCACATTGAATATGCACGGAACAACAAATGATGTTAATAGGTAGGTACGATGGACACTTTTGGCAATATTGGTTTTGGGAAATTGGAAACACGAGTAGAGCTCATACTCAGTGCAAGTGGAGGCTAGCAATAGTAAGGGAGCGACAAACGAGAGAGCAATAACTGTCATAATCATGCTTGCAACAAAACAATACTAATCATGGCATGAAAGTGATTCAAGACCCCTGAGGCAAAATAATTCATCGAGGCTTAACTGATTTTTGTTTCAGTCATATGCATGCATTAGCATGTGCCAAGTCGATTAAAGTGAAACATTCAGAGGAGGATACCATAGTGTCATACCAAGTTATGAATAGAGCAATGCAAGCAAACATTCATATGACATGCTACAAACTATTAGCAAGCTGGAGTAAATCATAAGAAAGAAAGAACTACTAAGCATCCATAAATAACATACACCCTACATGAACAGACTATGCATGCCCACAATGATGAGTATATGTACAAAAATGAAAACAAATAGAGTTCGTTACCAGCCTCTTACCATACCTCAAGTTGTCATTAATCCTCATTATTGCCCTTCACTTGTGTGGCTTGAATAGTAACATGAAACCAAATTCCACTAAGGACTGCTGAACCCTGCAACAAACTTCACAAAACCAAAGAAGAACAACAAATATTTTTGGTGTTTTTAATTTTCAAAGGCAAGAACAAAAAGGAAAAACAAGCAAAGCAAAATATTTTTGGTTTTTTTGAATAATTAAGACAAAGCCAAAAGGAAAAAAGCAAACCAAGGCAAAAAGTAGAAGAAGCAAACAAAGAGAAACAACAGAAATATTTTTAGTCTTTTTGTATTTTAGAAAGCAAAAGTAAAGAAAGAACGAAAACTAAAAAGAGAACGAAGCATGAATATACAAAGTACCGATGAAACATGATATGGAGATGAGTGTGATGTTGGTGTACCTCCCCCAAGCTTAGGCTTTTGGCCTAAGTAGGTATCAACCCCAACGCGGGTAAGGGTTCCAAGCAGGCGGGTCATTGTAAGAATAATCGTGGTTAGGCCCTTGGGAAGTAGAAGAAGCTCCCCAATCATAGGTATGCTGCTAATATGAAGACTCCCCCTTATTCGAGGGCTGGACCGAATCATCTATAACCTCCCTTCTAGTATCCCGCTCCAGTTGGGAGAGCTCTCCCAGGTACGTATCAAGATCCTCCTCAGTGAGTGACCATCCTACCCTAGTATCAAGGTTAAACAAAACAGGTGTAGGCAAAAGAACAAATCGCTCGGACTTACTCCTTCTCCAACCAGCCTTGAGAAAGGTTATTTCATAAGACAAATCACTCAAATTAGCCCAAGAGGAAACAAATTTATGCTGTATCATGGAATTAAGGTCAAGCCTTTCTATGGGAAACTGTAGATCTAGATGATGAGGCACTACACCATGTAAAGCTAACAAACGAGAGGCGATGAGTCCTCCACAAATTCCACCTTTCTCGCGGTTAGCAGCAAGATGGAAAGCTATCAAGGCACCCAAGTTATAAGTCCTGGAAAATTCCTGCAGCCCTCATGAATTCGAAGCATGGATAGATGGAAGGAAAAACTTCCTCCTCTAGGTGAACCTTCATAACCTCAGGCACCCTCAGTTCATGTTGGTTGAGTTGATGTTCATTCATCTTCTATTTTGAAATTTAAACATCCATTACACAAGTGATTGCAATGTGAATACATAATGAAGAGAACTACTCATAGGGACTTGTAAGAGGCCTAAACATGCATCAAAACAATATCTCTAAGCATTCAACAAGCTTACAAGCTCTCATAACCTGTCACCTACAGCAGCAAAATACTCAATATATAAACCACTAAACATAAATCTACTTGGACAAGTGGAGAAGTCACATACCGGAGAACAAATGCTCCAAATTTCAGCAGCAAATATGGACTGAACAAGGAGATCGAAAAATCGTGGGCAAGAACAGCAAGAACTCGATTTCGAGCAAACAACTGATGTTTTCTCGGGAGAGAGAAAGAAGTGGGAAGTGAGAGAGAGAGTGGAGGGCCAGGGGTCGCCCACACCATGGCCATGGCTGCCAGCGCCACAGTGGTGTGCCTGCCTGGTGGGCCCCCTGGTACTCTCCAGGCACTTCTCTACCCCTTTTTTCACGTAAAAATTTAATATGAATTTTCTGGAATTTTTCGAGACATTTTATTTTTGAGCAATTTTCAGGTATCGATGAATGATTTTCTGCAGAAAAAGTTTCTGGAAAGATGCAATGACAAAACAAAACAAAAACTTCAGAAGTTCTAAGACACTCTAACATGCAAGCAACTAACAACAGAAAAGTAAACTAAACGAAAGCAAAAACTAAAATGGATAGAATAAAAGTAAGCAAAGATAATCATGATGAAAACATTGTTTTGTTCATTGAAATCCTTTTGTTAACAAGATTGCTCAGGTCTTGTTACCAAAACAATTTTATATGAAACAAAACTTTGTATTCTACTAATGATTATGTTACCTCAACCCTGATAGCAATGGTCCCAATCATAATAATTTCATATTTTTCTCTTGGTATGGGACAATATATTTCACCAACTTGAATACCCTCAACATGTTCAATTGAATTTAAACCATAATGTTGGGTCCGCAGCATAGAAAACAAAAAATTTCCTACGATGAGAACTATACGCCAAGATCTATCTACTAGGTACAGAGCAACGGGTGGACATACATCCATCGAGAACTTACCCTCGAAGACAACGAGTTTTGTTAACGAGTAGGGCTCGTGGTTGATGTAGTCGTACACTTGCCGATCTCAAGATTGTGTGGAAGTCCGAGCAGGTCCGGCTCCAACACGTCCTTCAGATCCAGTTCCAGCAAGTCCAACACCACCAAGTCCAGCACCGCAAAGCAGCAGTGCATCCGTGATCACACACACGTACGGTACCATGACAACCTCCGTCCCTCGCTCCAGCAAAGCAGTGGAAGCAGCAACTCCTTTCCAGATAAAGCCACCGGGAACATGTATCTCGCTAATCCGAGACCATGGGGGAATAATACTAGAGGGGGAGAGAGATCCTTCACGAGGAGGTGTGAGGAAGAAGGGGTGTGAGGGGGGCCTTTTATAGGAGGAGGAGGGGGTACCCCTCCCCCATGGCCGGCGCCCATGGGAGGGTGACTCCTCACCTCCCCATTTATGTGGTGGTAACCCCTCCACATTAAAATGCCCCTTCACATTCTCTTTTAAAGTCTCCACTTTAAATGCATTAAATTTCTCCAAATTTAATGCTCTGTCATTTAATAAAACTCTTTTATTATTTTTATTCAGGATTTTGTTAATTACTTTAATTAACAAACATTCACATAAAACCCCCCTATAACATTTCAATATTACATGCAGAACCAATTTCAGCAATTTCACCCGAAACAGTTTCGATGTCTATTGAAATAATTCCAGCGCCTTCTTAAATATTTATCTGAAACATATTTGCTCTAAATGGTGTCGGTATCCCTTAAGTGTGTCACCCTAGGGTTCGCGAATAATGCAGACATGATCGAGACCCCTCTCAGATCAATAATCAGAAGCGGGACCAGGAGATCCATACTGACTCCTACACATTCAACGATGACTTCTGTGATCGTGAGAACCTTTAACGCTAGTAGCTAAATCCCTTTGTCTCGCGATATATTACATGTCCGAGATTCGATCATCGGTATCTCCATACCTAGTTTGATCTCATTGCCGACACGCACTCTTTTCTTGTTCCTGTGATATAACATTCTAGTGATCACATCACTTGCTTGCAAGCTATCTTAATATGATATCACCGAGAGGGCCCAGAGTATATCTATCCGTCCTCGGGATTGACAAATTCCACTCTTGATCCATGAGCCTCAACATAACACCTTCGTAGCACTGAAACCATCTTTATAGTCACCCTGTTACGGTGTGACGTTTGATGTTATCAAGATACTCTTCCGGTGTTAGCAATTAACATGATCTCATGGTCTAAGGATAAAGATTACTTCGTATGATGTTATAGCAATGTAAACATAATGACTTGATCGTAATGCTATACTTCGGATAAATGTTCATCACATCATTTCACAAATGCTATGATCTTGTTATTAACAACATCCAATGTCCATGATCAGGAAACCTTGATCATCTTGTTAATCAACAAGCTAGTCTATAAGAGAGGCATAACTAGGAACCCTTTTTGTTTATTAAACACACATGTATTGATGTTTCCGATCAATACAATTATAGCATGCAAAATAAACATTTATCATAAACATGGAATAAGATAATAACCACTTTATTATTGCCTCTCAGGCATATTCCCTTCAGTCTCCCACTTGCACTAGAGTCAATAATCTAGTTTGAAAAACTTTGCGTATTGAACATCTATGGCTTTCTGGTGTTGCATATACGTGATTGCTAGTGGTTAACATAATCTCTGGATCTGACAGTTTCAGGTCCGTGTGTATTTGCATGTCTTTGCGTCTCTACGCATCACTCATTCTCAAATGAGATAGCATTGCATAAATTTGGTCCTTTGGTGAGACCTTTAGTTCGTTCGGGTTAAAATATGTTGATATTATTGTCACACAATATATATTCATAGTATTAGCCCACTTTGAACCACATCTAGTTTGATAACAAACTACTTAACACAAATGCCCTCCTTTGCTGCTACTATAGCAGTTATATACTTAGCCTCTTGTTGTAGTATCCGTCACAATGTCTCAACTTTGGAACTCATCCAAATCCATCATGGAACATCCTTTCCATTAAATTGTGCCACCCATAGTCTAAATTGAGATAAATTTAATTTGTATCTTGTGACAAAAATAGTATCAATGTAACACTTTACAATGAACTACATTTAACTATTTGTCACTTATACATGATATATTCTTAGTTCTTCCAAAGCTCATAAGAATATATTTACTATCATCCAATGATCATCTTGTGAATGATTCTGGTATGTGCTCATAACATTTAGAGCATAGGACATTTTGGATATATACATATCATGGTATAATCGATGAAAATCTTCGATTCTACTCACCAAGTGTTGAAACACTTGAATCTTGATACAATTCTTTCCATGCAGCAAGAACCTTTCCTGTTGTTTCCATATTGAACCCTTTCAATATCTCATATATGTATGTCTGGCACAACCATATTAGCGCCTTAATCTATCCATATAGATATTGATGCCAAATATTCTGGGTTTGCCCAAGTCTTTCATCGAAATCTTATTTTAATGAAATTCTTAACTTGTGTAAATACAAGATACATCATTTCCAATCAACAATATGTCCTCTACATAATGTATTAGAAATATGTCTCAGTGCTCCCACTTAATTTCTTGCAAATGCAAGCATCTTCATCATCTCCGATGAATTTTAACTCTTTTAACAGTTTCATCATGGTGAAGGTTCCAACTCCGCTATGCTTACTTCAACTATTGAAGTTTGCATGCCCTTTTAGCACCCTTTGAATTAACAGAACCCTTCAGACCGTGTCTTGTACACGTCCTTGGTAACCATTCTATTAAAGAACATTGTTTTGTTTGTTCAACTACCATACATCAAATTATATGTAGTGGTTGCTACATTAATCCGTCAAGACTAAATATCACTATGAAAGATCAAATCTTGTCATAGTGAACTCCTTGAACATTGTCGTAAACTTCTTTCTGACATGTCGACTATTTAATAGATGTTAAACATCCATGTCTTATTTCTTTATAGATCCAAACACGACCGATAGGCTTCACGCCTTTCTGGAGGGTCTTCCAAGTTCAGAAACTTGATTTCTCGTGTATGGATACTATCACGGATTCTATGACTTCTAGTCATTTTATGGAGTCAGGGCCCATCATCGCTTCTTTGCATGTAGTCGGTTCATCATTGTCAAAACAATAATGACTTGCTTATCAAATCACACTATTTGATTCTTACCGAACCACACGGTTCAATAGGAACTCTAATCTCCGAGATCACAACCTTTGTAATCACGGGAGCCATGAGCATTGTGGCCGCCATCGGGACACTTTCCAGCGCTGCGCTACTTAGCACATATAGCTAAGGTTCAACAACCTTATCAAAGTTCTATTGTCCTCCCACTTAACTTTTCGTGAAAATTCCTTCTCAAGAAATTTGATGTTCCAAGTAGCAAACTCTTTTGTCCTTGGTGTTATGGAGAAATTCCCAACAAAATCTTTGGGATAACCTACAAAGACGTGCTTATCCGACTTTGGTTGTAAACATTTTACTTATGCATAGCATACCAAAATTTAAGAAAAGACAATTTGGGTTTTATCCCAAACCATAACTTATATGGTGTCATTTCAACGGATCATGATGGTGCTCTTTTCAGTGTAAAAGCGGTAGTCTCTAAACTTCAATCCTTAAAACATAATGGCAGTTTTATAAATGACACCCTCGATCTTACCTTGTCAAACATGGTTTGATTTCATTTCTTGAATATGCTATACTCCTGTGGTTTATCGGGAAACACAAATCATGGAACAATTCCTCAAGTCTTAGGTGTTTTTGCTAAACATGTAACTCAAATATCTTCCTTTATGATCGAATCATAAACTCTTTATTTTCTTGTTACAATGATTTTTCACTTCATCTTGAAAGTCTTTGAACAATTTTCAAATGTTTCATACTTCTTCCTTATTAAGTAAATATACAGATATATTCACTCAAATTTCTGGAGAAAGCATATGAAGCAAAAAGGATCCATCACATATGGCTATACATAATGGACTATATACATCAACATGCATAATATCCAATAAGTTAGTCATCCGTTCCTATTTGGCCTATGAATGGAGTTTCAATTATCTCGAGGAAAGTTTCACCAGCGTCAATTGATCAAAATCAAAAGACTCCAAAAATCCATCAACATGGAGTTTCTTCATGTTTTCTTTCCAATATAATTTAAACAGCGATGTCACTTCATAAGTGATCTTTCAATCATTTGTCTTGCGACATTTTAGCAATAGTGTTTATGGATGTGATTTCTCCCACTAGACTTGTAAAAGTTCATCCATCCTTTATGGAATACGGTAATTATTTGAACAACCATTGTTCTCGTAATACCAGAACAAAATAACAATTATTAAAACAAATCTTGAAGGCTAGGTTTGACGACAACGAAAAACACAATAATACTTTATTTGTTTTTGATGAACATCATCACTTATTCTCTTGCTAGTTACTTAGGTCATTGTAGATCATGAATTGCGTTGTCCTGTATGACACTTCATACCAACCAATTCGGTATCCAATACCGGTATCCAATACCTCAGACCACATTGTTTAACAAGTAAGGAATACAACCATAACATGTATATCTTCTATATACCTAAGTTGGACATCTCCAACCTTCTATTTTCTGCCAAATATTTTATAGATTCTCTTTCAACAATTCCTTTTCTTTTAAAAGAATCTATCAACATCAATTGTGGTGTCATTCACATGACACATAGTACAAAGCGTATATAGTCAAATACTAATACCTTTGGACTTGCACTTTGAAGTGAATCACCATCATCAAATGTTTGGTGTTCTTTCAAAAATCCATTCTTTAGTAATCTATTAGTGTAGTAAACATTTTACTTACATCTTCTATTCATCCTTATCATGACAACTTTCATGATCAAGCTACTATAGCCTGTAAGGAAGAATCACGAGTATAATGTTAGTTCCCAAAACCTTTTTGGGAGATCCGAATGCTTAGCATCTCCATCCTTCACAAATTCTCATACAATATGAGAACATGTATTTTGCTAAATTATACTCTATCATAATGCAACCAAAAACATTGTTTCAGATATCACAATATCTTCCACACATGATGGTTTCTGAAACAATTTTCAGCTCCTATATAATCTTGATATTAAAACAACTTTTGAATATCAATAATCATGGAGACAAACATGATACTTTAGATACTAACATTGGAATTCTTACTCTTGATTTAATACTACTTATTAAACTTTATGGAGTAAATAGAGTTTGCTGAAATTTTGCAATAGGACTTATAAACTTTAAATTAACATTCATAACAATTCGATACCAGTTTGTAAAGTAAATATCCAGAATTCTATAGTTCTATTATCTCAATTAAAACTAAGCATAAGGTAGTGAACAGACGCTAATGACTACAACAAATTATGCAAATTCACTTTGATTTAGTTTATGACAAATTGAGTTCGACTAATCCAAATTAGAAATGAACTCACACTCAAAAACGACATCCCTCGTGCCTTTTTGGTGATTACATGAACCAAATTCACTACAACATGTCCGATCATCACGTGAGTTGGTGTAGCTTCAAAGGCGACCATCAATATGGGCATCATATCAACTATATGACTCATGCTTAACCTTTCGGTCCGTGTTCCAAGGCCATGTCTGTACATGCTAGGCTTGCCAAGTAAGAACCTTAGCATTCGCGTGTGTAAAACTATCTTACACCCGTTCCTATGAAAGCGTAGATTCGAGTACACCCGATCATCACGTGATGTCTCGAAACATGATCCACAAAACGGTACATACTTAAGGAAGAACACATTTTTATCTTGATATCTAAATGAGGGATCATCTTAAAATGGTACTAAAACGCCAAACTAGCAGTATAAGATGCTAACATCTAATGTGTAAAGTGAGATGATATGGTCCATGCATTTGATCTCTATCATTTGCATCGTGGTATGATCTCTATCATTCCTTTGTGTGTAAGGCCAAGGTCTATGGAACTTACACGTTGAGTGTGTTGTAAGAGTATCTATCATACATCTACTTAAAAAAATACCATATCAAGACACTAGCCCAGCAACGATCTAAACTAGACGCCTCTAATTTATCAATTGCAAGTTTTACGTGGCTTAGGGCTTTCGGAGATAGAACCGTTCTTACCTACGAACATGAACCACAACAAGGATAACCAAGTTATTAGCAACTCGTTGTAAATCAGATATTGACTATAGTAGGAGAGACAGACACCCGTCAGCCACTTATGCAAAACAAGTTGCATGTCAGTCGTGGAACCGGTCTCATGTACGATGACATGTAAGGTTGGTCCGGGCCGCTTCATCCCACTATGCCACCAATATCCAAAATACATAGAAAATGCAATAACATGATCATCATTGCCCACATATAAACATATGTGTACTACCCATGCAAAGCACCTACGCATAGATCAGGCTCTGATACCACTGTTGGGTCCGCAACATAGAAAACAAAAAATTTCCTATGATGAGAACTATACGCCAAGATCTATCTACTAGGTATAGAGCAACGGGTGGACATACATCCATCGAGAACTTACCCTCGAAGACAACGAGTTTTGTTAACAAGTAGGAACTTATGGTTGATGTAGGCGTACACTTGTCGATCTCAAGATCGTGTGGAAGTCCGAGCAGGTCCGGCTCCAGCACGTCCTTCAGATCCAGCTCCAGCAAGTCCAGCACCACCAAGTCCAGCACCGCAAAGAAGCGATGCATCCGTGATCGCACACACGTCTGGTACCCCGACAACCTCCATCCCTAGCTCCAACAAAGCAGCGGAAGCAGCAACTCCTTTCCAGATAAATCCACCGGGAACATGTATCTCGCTAATCCGAGACCATGGGGGAATAATACTAGAGGGGGAGAGAGATCCTTCACGAGGAGGTGTGAGGAAGAAGGGGTGTGAGGGGGGACTTTTATAGGAGGAGGGGGTACCCCTCCCCCATGGCCGGCGCCCATGGGAGGGTGACTCCTCACCTCCCCATTTATGTGGTGGTAACCCCTCCACATTAAAATGCCCCTTCACATTCTCTTTTAAAGTCTCCACTTTAAATGCATTAAATTTCTCCAATTTTAATGCTCTCTCATTTAATAAAACTCTTTTATTATTTTTATTCAGAATTTTGTTAATTACTTTAATTAACAAACATTCACATAAACCCCCTACAACATTTCAATATTACATGCAGAACCAATTTCAGCAATTTTGGTGTCTATTGAAATAATTCCAGCGCTTTCTTAAATCTTTATCTGAAACATATTTGCTCCAAATGGAGTCGGTATCCCTTAAGTGTGTCACCCTACAGTTCGCGAATAATGCAGACATGATCGAGACCCCTCTCAGATCAATAATCAGAAGCGGGACCTAGAGATCCATACTGACTCCTACACATTCAACGATGACTTCTGTGATCGTGAGAACCTTTAACGCTAGTAACTAAATCCCTTTTTCTCGTGATATATTACATGTCCGAGATTCGACCATCGGTATCTCCATACATAGTTTGATCTCGTTGCCGACATGCACTCTTTTGTGGTTCCCATGATATAACATTCTAGTGATCACATCACTTGCTTGCAAGCTATCTTAATGTGATATCACCGAGAGGGCCCAGAGTATATCTATCAGTCATGGGGATTGACAAATTCCACTCTTGATCCATGAGCCTCAACATAACACCTTCGTAGCACTGAACCCATCTTTATAGTCACCTTGTTACGGTGTGACTATTGATGTTATCAAGATACTCTTCTGGTGTTAGCAATTAACATGATCTCATGGTCTAAGGATAAAGATTACTTCGTATGATGTTATAGCAATGTAAACATAATGACTTGATCATAATGCTATACTTCGGATGAATGTTCATCACATCATTTCACAAATGCTGTGATCTTGTTATTAACAACATCCAATGTCCATGATCAGGAAACCTTGATCATCTTGTTAATCAACAAGCTAGTCTATAAGACAGGCATAACTAGGAACCCTTTTTTGTTTATTAAACACACATGTATTGATGTTTCTGATCAATACAATTATAGCATGCAAAATAAACATTTATCATAAACATGGAATAAGATAATAACCACTTTATTATTGCCTCTCGGGCATATTCCCTTCACATAAGTCCTATCAATCTTCTTGGGGAAATATACAGTATGCTCTTTGTCATTAACACTAAAAGTCACCTTTCCTTGATTACAATTAATAACAGCTCCTGCAGTATTAAGAAAAGGTCTCCCAAGAATAATAGACATATTATCATCTTCAGGCATTTCAAGCACAACAAAATCAGTTAATATCAAGCAATTATGAGCCACTTGAAGTACATCCTCACATATACCAACATGAATAGTAGTATATTTATCAGCCATTTGCAAAGATATATCAGTTGGTATTAGTTTTTCTAGTTGAAGTCTCTTGTAGAGAGAAAAAGGCATAACACTAACTCCTGCTCCCAAATCACACAAAGCAGTTCTAACATAACTATTTTTAATAGAGCACGGGATAGTTGGAATCCCTAGGTCTCCAAGTTTCTTTGGAACCTTACCATTAAAGGACTAATTAGCAAGCAAAGTAGAAATTTCTTCATTAGGGATCTTCCTTTTATTCGAGACAATATCCTTCATATACTTTGAATAAGGAGGCAATTTAATAGCACTAGTCAAAGCAATTTGCAAGAATAAAGGTTCCATCCACTCACAAAACTTATTATAGTGTTCATCTTCCTTTGACTTGTGTTTCTTATTAAGGAAAGGCATAGGTTTTTGGACCCAAGGCTCTCTTTCACTACCATGTTTCTTAGCAACAAAATCTTCTTTAGTGTATTTAGTATTCTTAGTGTGCTTTTTAGGTTCTTCTTCAACTTTTTCTTTATCAGGAACATCATTTTCTTCATTACCACTTTCAGTACTATTAGGATCTTTAGCAGGTTCAGAGGGTTCTACAATAGTTTTATGTTTCTTCTTTCTTTTCTTACGAGTAGTACCACTATTTTCATCTTGTTGAGAATCCTGCTCAATTCTTTTAGGATGCCCCTCAGGATATAGAGGATCCTGGGTAGCAGCACCACTTCTAGTTCTAATTTCATAAGCATGTTTTTCTTTAGCAGCATTAACTAGCAAGTCTTTTTGTACTTTAGTAAGCTGATCAATTTGAGTTTGGACCATTTGAAAATGTTTGACAAGCATTTTAACATCATTAGAGGTTCTTTCCACAATATCCTTCAACTCGACAATAGCTCTAGTGTTTTCCATCAAATGATTTTGCACCCTTTATTAAAATTATCTTGCTTAACAATAAAATCATCAAATTCTTCTAAGCATTGATCAGGAGGTTTAGAGTAAGGGATATCACCTTCATCAAAATGTTGGAGAGAGTGTACCTCAATAGTGGATGAGTGTGAGATTGGCTTACATAATTCTTCTATAGGAGGTAAATTCTTCACATCTTCAACTTTAATTCCCTTCTCATTAAGACATTTCTTAGCTTCCTTCATCACTTCATCATTTAGTTCAATAACTCCCCTCTTCTTAGATGTTGGTACAGGCGCAGGTATAGCTGGTTCAGGAGGAGTCCAGTCTTCATAATTCTTGCTTATTTTAGCCATTAATTCCTCAGCTTCCTTGGGAGTCCTATTCCTGAAAACATAATCAGCACAACTATCCAGGTATGTCCTAGATTCTTCAGTTAGTCCATTATAAAATATATCAACAAGCTCATTCTTAGGTAATGGACATCCAGCCTGTGCATGAATCAAAGCACAAAACCTTGCCCATGATTCAGGCAATATCTCCTTTTCTCCCTGTTTAAAATCAAAAAGTTCCTGCAAAATAGCATGTCTAGCACTAGGAGGAAAATATTTCTGCAGAAAAGTACTAATCAAGCAATCAGGGCTATCAATAGATCCAGGAGGTAAACTATTAAACCAAGTTTTAGCTTATCCTTTTAGTGAAAAAGGGAAAAATTTAGCAACAAAGTAGGTGCGCATCTTAATATCATCAGAAAACAGGCCACTCATGGTAGAAAGCTCAGTGATATGTGCTACCGCACTTTCATTCTTATTCCCACAAAAAGGTTCTTTCTCAACAATAGTTATATAAGATAGATCAAGAGAGAAATCATAATCCTTATCTTTAATGTTTATGGGAGATGCAGCAAACTTAGCATTAGGAGACAATTTGGGTTTTATAGTACGCCTCTCAAGGAGACTCTTAATAGCACTCCTATCATGGGTGTTTTGACATTCTTTAATAAATTCATCGGTCATCTCAATATAATCGTCTTCAATATCATAGCTCTCTCTAGACTCAGGTGAACTGACAGGTGTAGTGTCTTCATTAGGAGTTTTAGTATTTCCAGCTATAGTTCTAGCAATCGTAGCATCTAGGAAAGGACCTAAAGAACCACTCTTATCAAGCACAGTAGAAGCAACATCATAAGTATCAGAAGTTTCAGATTCAGCAGTAGTAGCAGTGTGTGCAACATGTGTATGTGGTGGTGTAAGGAGCTTACTCATAATAGATGGTGAATCAAGAGCAACAGAGGTGTTCAGAACCATACCTCTTCTTGTAGTGGATGGTAAAATAGGAACCTTTCCATCATGAGACTTACCCATGATGGATGGATGGTAGCGAACAATAGTGATTCCAAGTGAACTTGATAAATAAAGCTATGCTCCCCGGCAACAGCGCCATAAAATAGTCTTGATGACCCACAAATATAGGGGGTGTATCGCAGTATTTTCGAGGGAAGTGAAACCCAATTTATTGATTCGACACAAGGGGAGCCAAAGAATATTTATAAGCCTTAACAACTGAGTTGTCAATTCAGCTGCACCTGGAAAGAATCTTGCTCACAACAGTTTATCAGTAGCAACAGTTTTGTAATAGCAATAGCAGTAGTAAAAGTAAAGACAGTAGTAATGATTGTAGTAAACAGTAGGATTAAAGCGCGGTAGGCATAGGGATGGATGGACGGGTGTTGGATGGACAATACAATTCACATGGGAATCAAGACATAGGGCATTTACAGATAAATAAGATAAAGCATCCAAGCACTAGATAATCATAGGCATGTGTTCCATATATAGTCGTACGTGCTCGCAATGAGAACTTGCACAACATCTTTTGTCCTGCCAGCCCGTTTAAAGCGGGGCCTCAAGGGAACTACTGGCAATTAAGGTGCTCCTTTTAATAGAGCACCGGAGCAAAGCATTAACACTCCATGAACACACATGATCCTCACATCGAAGCCATTCCCTCTGGTTATCTCGATTGCCGTCACTTCGGGGCCTTTGGTTCCGGGCAACAATATTTTGTATACAACTTGCAGGTAAGATCATAAACAATACTATCATAATAAATCAATAACATGTTCAGATCTGAAATCATGGCACTCGGGCCCTAGTGACAAGCATTAAGCATAGCAAGTTGCAACAAAGTCAAAAAGCACTAATAATAGATACTAGGCACCATGCCCTAACCATCTAATGCCATTACATGAACGATCTCATCCAATCCCTACCATCCCCATGGCCTACATCAGGGGATTACTCACTCATAGATGGGGGAAACATGGATGGTGGATGGAGAAGCGATAGTGATGATGATGGCGATGATCTCCTCCAATTCCCCGTCTTGGCAGGGTGCCAGAACGGAGTTTCTGGTTCCGAATCATGGAATCTGGTGGTGGCGGTGCAGCGGAACTCTTTCTGGAAAAACCTCGAACCCCCCTTGGTTTTTAGGTCAAGAGGCAACTTATAGGCGAAGAGGGAGGCCGAGGGGGCAGCCGAGGCGACCACACCACCCCCAGGCGCGGCCTGGCCTGGCCTGCGCGGCCAGGTGGTGTGGGCCCCTCGTGGCCCTACTCCGTCTCTTCTTCTGGCTCCGTGAGTCTTCTGGTGAAATAGGATTTTTGGAATATTTTTCGGGATTTTTCCTGATAGTTGATTTTCTGCACAAAAACTAGACACCAAGGTAATTCTGCTGAAAACAGCGTCAGTCCGTGTTAGTTGTATCCAAATCACACAAGTTCAGGAAAGTAGATACGTTTTGGACGTATCAACGGCGGATGTGAAAGTCTTCTCCTACTCAGAGAGAGGGAAGATCCTGCTGCTCCGAGACTGTCGGAGAGAGGGAAATCGAAACCATCATCACCACCAACTCCTCCTTAGCGTAGGGGGTATCTCCATCACCATCGCCAACATCTCCGACCACAACACCATCTCCATATCGAGATCAACATCATTCCCCTCATAGTTTGTGATAGATTAAACCCTAGAATATTGTTTAAGTGTTATATGCATGCTTATGCTTGCAACTTGTCATTATATTATGGTGAGGTTATACTTTCATATTATGGTGTAATTCATATGTCACTGATATGTGCCATGTTTCACTGTTGTGATTAGTTGCCCATATTTTTGAGGGCATAGGATGAATTGACTATGATTTTCATATAACATGCAATGAGTATTTGGTCAAGTTTTAATATTTTATAGGGTTCTATTATAGTAATATACGAACATCGACTGCATGTTACTTCACCTTTATGGGATCATGGAGCTACATCTTAGTGTAATAAAGAGAGTACGGAGGGACGGAATGATAGAAACCATGGCGTGAGACTTTAGGTTGCATTAGGGGTTTCTTGATCGGGGATCTTAAAACTTTAAGCAATTGTTGGGATTTTATGTCTTAATAAATCCCTTGTTTGCACATGAAAATATCCTTAGGACCAATCATTTGGAGTGCACTTGCACATGAATATGGTTGCACCTATTTTAGACTTTGTCCGACAAGAATAAAACTTGACACGATGCTTATCATGCTGTTTTAGAAATCTTTATACAAAGTAAATTCATACATCTCTCAGAAACGTTTGCCACATGTAAGTACACACTCGAGATTTTCCGATTGATGTATAGTGGATTGAGATTTCTCTTAAATAGATTTTACTTTCTTGAAGTTTACTTTCCAACAATTTACTTTTCTGCAAACTATAAACCTAAAAGTACAAAACTCTTGCACCTTTTATTTATTGTTTTACTTGTTCAGCTTGCTAACCAATACGTTCAGTTCCTCGTGGGTTCAATAACCTTTTTCTATACTTAAAGGTACAACAATAGATCTCCTACACTTAGGAGACATCAATGACATATGTTTCTACGCCTACATGTTTTATTATGGGGTGACCATGACCGGGCCATGTGCCATAACTTCACACTGACGCACACCAGAGGCCTCACCAAGCCAACCAACTTCGAGCCAGGAGAAAGGCGCCATGCGCCACCATCGTTCGATCTAGGAGACCTTGATCTAGGGTTCCCCCAGAGCAGCCCGAGTGAGGGGATGATGACTGCATCAGCAAATCAGACCAGGACAATGATTCAACTCCCACGAACGATGCATACACAAAAATCTTGCAGTGTTGAAGGTGTCACCATCATCGGTTCTTGCCAAAGACGGAACATGGTTCTCAACAAGGAGGTGGTCGAACTCATCATTTATGCCCTCACCAATGCCGTCTCCATCATGTGCGCCTAGCACCACCATGGACCTCCCAACGAGGTCACTGATGACATGGTTGAGGGCGAGGCGTGCCACTGTTGGGGAACGCTGCACTGCCACAACTGATTTAGGGCCGTAGTCCTAGGATTCAACCTCCATCGCTACGAGGACAGTCGGAGGTCCCAACCCCACTTTGGGGATGAGGCCCGCCACCACCCTGGGCCAAGCTGGGGGTATTAGCGGTGGGGGAGTTGGAGAAAGGAGCCTTGGAGGCTAGGATTAGGAGGGCAAGCATGTACATTTGTAGGTACAACTGTTATATTTATTTGTTAATAACTACTACTTTTATGAAGAAAGAGATATTTTGAGTTGGAATCTTGAATAATAACTTTGAGATATATGCAATAATTTTGTACCATGGTTTAAATCAACCAGCCATCTTGACAGTACGCATATCTATTGACTCAAAGAAATTTCACTAAAAGCGTATGAAAAATTCTAAGTTTGCGAACTTTTTTTTTACATTTTCGAGGGTATACATAGAATTTTTTCCAACTAGCATAGGGGGCAGAAAATGAAACGCTTTTTTAAACATAAAGCCACAACCCAGTTTTATAAATAAAGCGGTAAATCACACCAGAGTACAGGGTATCACACGAAGCTACAACAAAGCCAAAGTACAACTAGTTCCACTTCAACCCTCAGAATACAACAAGTTGGTGCCACAAGCCAAAAATAACACTAGGGATGACGAGTCCAGAATCAACAACATAATGAACACCTCGCCGCACCTCTAAGATCTAGTAGACGGAGGAGCTCCCTAGTCCCTAAGTCTTGTGTTCAGCTTTCGCAGTTCGGACATAATGAAGTCCATCATGGTCATGTCGCCCTTCTCTTAGCACCTTCCAGCTCTGCAAAAAATGATCATTTTATGGATGCAGTCAGCTGGCTGGCCAATAATCTTGTGTTCGATAGTTAGCTTATTCCTAATATTCCATAAGGCCCAACAAAAAGCGGCAACGCACAACCAGATCAACTGGTTCAATCTACCGGAGAATCTATTCGCAATAGCCAAGAATGCCCTAGCCCCTGCTGGATTCCAAGAGCACAATAGCACCTCGTGAACGCACGCCCACATGAATATATCTAGAGCGCAGCTGAAAAAAAATATGATTAGCATCCTCCGCGTCTCCGCATAATGCGCATGCCCCATTCGAGGGGCCCTGCCTCCCGAAGATATTATCATTCGATGGCAGTCTACCTTTTACCAATTGCAGAGGAAGATTCTCACTTTAAGGGGAGTGCGCACCTTGCAGATCTGTCTAAAGTTCACTAGCATGGTGCCCCTACAGAGTTGCAGGTACATGAAGTGCGTGGAAAAGCTTCACGAGCTCTCCAAGCCCCAGGTTATCACATCCTAGGTTTCACGCTCAAGGTTCATGCCCAACTCAAGCTCCCTAGCAAGGTTGTGCCACTCAATGTTCTCTCCCGCTCCGAAGTTATGACACCAACCAAGATCCCACCCTCCTGGAGTCGATGCCCCTGCAACTAACACCGAGGTATCGCCACAAATGTCAAAGAGCCTGGGGTATCAATCTTTGAATGGATCGTTACCTAACCAAGTATCGAGCTAGAACCTCACTGATTGACCATTGCTGACCCGGAACCTAGCTCCACTAAGGAACAACGGCTTGACTTTCTGAAGACTGTTCCAGAATTACGATCCGTTGACACGAGCTGGGGAGAGGAAGTTCCTATTCCCAAGGTACTTAGCTCTCACAACATCCGCCGAAAGCCTGGTGTCCCTTTGGCCGAGTTTCCACCACCACTTTGTGAAAAGCGTTTGATTCAGTAGTTTAGTGTTAGTGATCCCCAAACCACCACACTCGAGAGGAGAGCACACTGTGGTCCAATACATGCGATGGTGCTTCCTATTGTCCCCCACTCCTTCCTAGTAAAAACGGCTACAACATTTACCCATTGATGCATGGATGCCATCATAGAGAAGGTATGCCCACATCGTGTGCGTTGGGAGGCTGTACAAGCATACATTGGTGAGAGTCAGCCTTGGTACTGATGACATCAACCTGCCTTGCCATGGGTCAACCCTATGACCCACCGCGCCCACCAGGAAGTCCCAGTCCTCCAAGACAAGCCTCATGTCGCTCACCGGAAGTCCCAGATATTTAATTGGGAAGGAGCCCAACCTACAATTGAGTAGATTAGCAATACGGGTTTGCTTGGAGGCCTCCCTGCCCAAAACAACCGCTTGGCTCTTATCGAAATTTATCTTCATGCGCGACATGTTCTCGAAGCACAGCAAAAGGAATTTTAGGTTAGTGATCCCCAGATCATCCGGCTGGATAAGAATTAGTGTCTCGTCCGCATACTAGAGATGCGAGACACCCCCTAGAATGAGGTGAGACACGAGGCCCTAGATATGGCCAGCCTCCCTGGCCCGTTCCAGCAACATAGCTAGGGCATCCATAAGAAAACCAAAGAGGAATGGTGACAAGGGATCTCCTTGCCTAACCCCTCTCGCATTTCTGAAGAAAGAACCCACCTCCCCATTGATGTTAATAGATGTCTGTTCTCCCTGGACCAGCTGCATAAGTCTGTGAGTTATGCCACTCTTGAACCCTTTCCTAACCAGCACCGATCGAAGAAAATCCCAATTAACTCGATCGAATGCCTTTTCAAAATCCAGTTTGAGGAAAATGCCCCCAGATTTTTCACTCGAACCTCATGTGCAATCTCGTTCAGGACAATGATCCCCTCATGGATACATCTCCCTTTGATAAATGCCATTTGGCTGCAGCCCACCACTCTATGCGCAATAGGCGAGAGGCGAGAGGCATACCCTTTCGCAATGAATTTAAAGATGGCATTTATTAATGTGATGGGTCTAAAAGCTCTAATGACCTCTACCCCCACCATTTTTGGAATGAGGGTAAGGATGCCGAAATTTAGTCTACTAACATTAATGCATCCCAGAGAAAGTTGTTGAGGATGTCCAGGATTGGTCCTTTTAGTACTCCATAGAACTTCTTGTAGAAGGCCACGGGCAGACCATCGGGCCCAGGCACCGAGTCAGGCTTCATATCTGCCATCACCGTGTTTAACTCCTCCGGTAAGAAGGTAACCACAATCGAGACATTTTCCTCCCTGGAAATTCGTCTTTCAAAAGGCCATAGGTCTTCCCTCATGCCCATGGAACCTGCCTCACCCTTGGACCCCATGATATTAACATAGAATTGGTATATGTGGCTTTGCAGTTCCCCAGGGTCCGAAATTATCCCCTACTCTGTCACCAGGTGTGGGATGAAGCATTTTCTTCTCCTCCCATTCGCAATCACATGGAAGTATGACGTGTTTGCATCCCCCTGCAACATCTAGCATACTCTCCCCTGCTGCCTCCAGTACTCTTCTTCCGCTGCCGGTGCTCCCATAATATCGTCCTCCAAATGGTATCTTCGTAGCCACCCTTCATCATCTAGACCCACCTCATCAGCTAATTTATCTCCGCAATTTCTGCAAGCATGGCCACCTTGGAAACCCTCTTATCCATTCTAAGGTTGGCTCCCCAGCCCTTGAGAAACATTCAAGCTCCTCGAGATAGCCCCTGCCATAGATTGATCGCGTAGCCCCGACCCACTGAATGTGTGAGCAGCTCGACCAGCTTCGCTCCCATGATCTTGGGAAAGTCCTTAACCCCAAGCCACCAAGTCTGGAAGAAAAACCTTCTCACTCTCTTGGGTTATTCCTCCCCAGAGGACAAGCAGAGTGGCGTATGGTCAGATCCAACCCTCGTAACGTCAATTAAGGAGCATAAAGGGTAGATAAGCTCCCAGGTAGGCGAGATGAACATCCTGTCCAACACGCTGCAAACTGGGTTTACTTGCTTGATTGTCCAGGTGAACCGGGCCCTCCACCCGGCTCAGCTCTCCGAGGGATAACACCGCCACCGAATCATCAAACAGCCTAATCCTGGCCAATCAATATTATTGTTGTTCTTATCCGCCACACTCCTGATAAGGTTGAATTCCCCACCTAAAACCATTGGGACCTAAACCGCCAAAACCACTTGCGATAGCTCACGTAAGAAATCCCCTGATCTCGAGTGATCTGCCGGTCCGTAGACTAGAACCATGAGCCATTTACAGCCATTCACTCTGTGGTAAACCAGAGCGCTAATGATAAACTCTCCTTTCTACCACTCCCCAACCTCAAATGTCTCTTCTTTGAACCCGAGAAGTAGACCTCCCGGGTGCCCCAAGGCAGGGGCCCAATTCCAGACAAATGGGCCTCCCCCGAGGCCATTCATCTCTGAAAGTGAAAAGTCTTGCCGAATTGTCTCTTACAACCCAACAAAGTCCATATTCTCCATTCTGATATATTATTTGAGTTGGATGCGACCCCCTAGCCGGCGAAAGCCTCGAATGTTCCATATGAAACCTCTCATTTGGTACACGTTTCGGGTTCCTTTTCCGCACCGCAAGGGGCTGCTTCTTGGCCATCCTAGCCTTCTAAGCCTGGTGCTCTGCTGCCTTCCCCAGGTTTGGTGAAGCGGGGTGGGTTTCAGCTGCCCCTGCAGCTTTCCCCACCTCATCCCTAGCCTTGGCCCCTGCCATGGCTAGCGAACGAGCCTCCTCTGCTTCTGCAGCCTCAGCAAGCGCAACTTGGGATGCCTCCTTTGCTCTAAGAACCGACAAGATTTCTGTTGGGGTACCCACAGTAGGTTCGAACACAATCGCACAATCCTGGGCCACCCTCAAAAAATGTGAGTCTGGAAGAAGATGCATGGTCTGAAATTGCTTACCCTTTTCTAGGTTCTTCGTCGCCACCCTGTCTTGAGCCTTGATCTGGGAGGGGATGGCCGCTATCGGAACATGTTCCTCCCACTCTTGCCGCGGATCCCGGAATGATCTTGGAGCGCTTCCTCTTGAACACCTTGGACCCAGAGATTGCTTCTTCCATCATCACATCCTTGATAGCTGGGATCATGTTCTCCAAAACCGACATCGGCACTCCCCCGATTCTGCCATTGCCACCCCGTCCAACATGCTCTGGACACATGTACCATGCTCGGACCCCTGTCCTGCCTCTTCCACGTGCTCCAGGCTATCCCAGTCGGGAGTTCCCATGTCAGCGGGCGCCCCCGCATCTCCCTCCACTAGCACCAGCAGCTCTCGTAGCTGCCGCGGAGTGGTCAGCACATCGCTGGAGCCTGCGCAGCACGCAGATGGAAGGGAGGTCCCCGCTGCTTCCACCGGCGCCAAATTCTTGGCCAACGCCTCGAAAATGTCGCCCTTCCCTTTGAGGTTGGACCCATACTGATCAATCTTCCATGCCTACGTATCCGCGGAGATCTGTTTTCGGTTCGCTAGCTGCCTTCGGTCTAGAGCCACTGCCTTTGCCCAGGCCTTGGGACGAGACTTCCCCACACCTTGCCCACCATTCGTCATGTGCTTGTTGAAGGCTTCATCATCTGCACTAGGGTCTTCCGTATCAGTAGCATATCCTCGTGTCGCACAGGGGGCTTCAGAGGACCCCCTGTCCCATCGTCGCTGCCCCCGACATAGAAGCTTCCATTTTAACTCCAATGTCGTAGCCCACGTAATTAACAAACACCTGGTTCGATCCCGTTATCCTGTCAGGGTGGCAGCATTGGAATTTCATGCGCACCACCGGGAGCTTCAAGGACTTCTCGTCCAACCGAACGGGCCTTCAGGCGCTCCTTAGCACGCAAGTCCTTGGGTAGCCCGGAAGAAGCACGCATGCCTTGTACAACACCACGGAAGGTTTCAGTTCAAGGAATGCTTCCCGGATCTCAGTGTCCACCTTCTTCAGAGGAAGAAAAAGCTTGCCACTTTTGCACGTGATTAAAAGGGTCTCAGTGGTAGGGAACACCACCGTAAACTCAGCTTTCGAGACCTTCTAGACATGCCAATCCCAAGATCCATCCACCAGATGTTTGAGCTCCGCATCAAGGTCCGTTGTAGACAGGGGTTCTCCCTTGAACTTGATCACCGTGGAAAGCTTGTCCTCCACTCCTTCGACTGCCTCCTGTGGGTCAACCTTGAGACAAAAGAATCCACATCCCGCGAACGCGCTTCCCATAAGCTGCATCCGTGACGGGAAGTTGGCAGAGACGTGTCCTTCTTTCTTGCATATGAGGTAGAGCGGATTGTTGTGACAATCGTTCTGGAAGTGACCCTTCTTGACATAGTTAAAACACTCCGCCCCCGACCTTCTTTTCCGCTGTCAGCGTGTCTCCCGCATTCCCGGGCTTGGGGGGCGCCTGGCCTTTATCCGACACGTGCTCCTTGCCTTTCTGTTTTCTGGCGCCCCCATCCCCGCCGCCCTGACCACGCTCCCCACCGGAGTGCCCCGAATCTCCTCTTCTCATCGACCTCTCCGCATGCTGACGCCAAGACTACTCCTCCCTTCTTTGCTGCTCCTGCCACCAAGGTGGCGCGGGACCCCAATCCCGATGCTCCCCCTCATGGTCCCGATGATCTCCTCTGTTGATCTGGTCACGCAGGTCTCTCCCGAACCTGCCGCCTCCACTGTTGCCACCGCAGTACTCCTCAAAGCCTCTCTTGTTTCTATGCTCGACTCCCCTTCCCCGATCCATTGCCACCACCTCCGCGAACGACCTCACCAGTGGTGGTGGAGGGTGATTTTTTTTGAGGTATCTGCCCGAAGTTCCCCGCCGTCTTACTTCTCGCGTTGTCGCTGGGAACCCTAGGCTGGGATCGAGATATCCCTTGGGGATCCACAACCACACCCTAATATGACGCTTGATCTGCTCCCATGCCTGGATGGATGGCTCGGATTCAGCCTGCACCACCAACTGACCTTGGGCCCCGGCCTCACCCACGTGCCCTTCCGTGTTGACCGGGTCTTGACGGCCCTCCCCTAAATCAGGGACCACAAGCCTAGCATCCCAAACCACCTCCGCCTGGCCCAGCAAGGGTTCCCGCATGCTCCCAACATCAGGCCCTTGAGCGCCGCCACCATCCTCCGCCGCTGCCACGCACCTCCCTGGCAAGCGACAGCGGACAGAGCGTCGACGCGCATACCTCCTCCTGTGACCGCGGCCAGGGCTCCACCGCACCCTGCACGCGTCGCCACGAAGCCGCACTCCTCTTGGAAGGCCACCCCTCCAGATCGACGAGCCCCTAGAGCTGCTCACCGGCCCGAATCTGGAGCCACGACCTCCCGGCGCAAACGCAGACCGCCGCCCTGGTGCCAAAGACGCCCGACCTGTGCCACTGCCAGGGCAACGACTTTGCCCAGGGAGACCGTGCCCTTCGGCCCTCGCCGCGCCAGATCAGAATCCCAATCATCCTCATTAGCTTCGTCCTTGCCCGATGAAGCTCCGACCTCCTCCATGCCAGAAGCCCAGAATTTTCCTCCTCCCTCCTATACCCGCTAGAAGCACCCATATCCCCTGCGGCCAACCAACCTAGTCGCTAAAACCCTAGCCCCACCAACAGGGACCACCTCTGAACCCGCGATAGCCAACCCGCCGCAACCACCGTTGCCTACCCTCCCCGGGGAGCCTTCTGGAGGTGAGCATGGTCGGGCCGGCCGACCAACTCCCCGCAACGAGTCAGCGTCAGGGACGACACCCTCCGCGTCGCCCACCGGGCACCTAGCGGTCAGACACATCTGTCTGGGTTGATCCTTCATACAGCAAACTCTCAGGCTCCAAAAATGAAACACTCTATGCTCACTTAATTGTTTTTTCCTTAATGAACCAAAATGCATTAGGGTGGCTATATGCATTTTCACATCTTCATGTCGTATCGCCTATGTCAAGGTCATACCTTTCCCATATTACTACCCTCTCCACCCCTGATACAAGTATACAATGAATGTGTTATGTCTTAAAACCTACCAAGTAAACGTTCAACGGGGAGATTTTTCAATGGAGAGTGATATGCAACTCTTTTAGAGCAAGTTCACTGCTGGCTATATGTGATGGCTATGCCACTTAGAATAAACCTATATACAATATACAATAGTTAGATATTAAAAAGAAATATTTTATTAGTACATGACCACCTCACATATTCCCTCTTCCAGCTAACTCTTAATCGAGAGCATGATTCTCTCCTCTCTCATCTCACTAATCCAAAGTATAATAGTTTAATCCTTAATAGCCAAATGAGTTGGAGTAGAACAAAAACACCCGGACCCCGTCTCGCCCCTGTCGTCTCCCCGAAGGAGACAGGGGCGCCTCCACCTCCCCCAACCTAACCCCCTCCTCTTATCTCCTCCTGCTGTCGCTGCTACCGGCTTGGGCCGTTGGGCGAATCCCGGGTGGCGATATGCTTTTCCCCGCGCCCCAGGGACCGGGTTGGGGCCACAAGCTCCTAGGAGATGGTGTAGATCGGGAAACGATGGACCAGCAGCGACTGGGTGACCCGGGCGCAGCGGTGCTGGCTTCTTACGGTGAGGTGGTATGGAGATGCGTCGGCTGGCCTACTCGGCCTAGATCTTGGCCCGTTGGCCCTCATCTGGACTTGGATGCAAGACTTCCTGGAGATGATGGCGTTGGCAAGAACGATGTAGAGGTCAGCGACACAACGACATGCCTCTTGCAGCGGGGTGGTGGGAGCTTTACGGGCCCAATCTATGCTCGGTTGGACCTTGCTGGTCCTGGTGTTCCTCTGCTTCTCCGTTTGGTCGACTACCTCCTTTTGGTGGTTGATGCAGCCTATCTTACAGATGTCCCTACATCTTCACCACCAAGTCCCCCAAGTGGACCCATGACGCGCCCCCGAGCTAAACTCCTACAAGATAAGGTTAATTCGCTCCTCTCTTCGTGTGGCTTCGATACTCCCTTGAATGGTGTGCTACTTCATGCCCCGACGCTGTGTATCCTTAGGTCGGAGCGGAGCAGCAACAACCAAAGCAACCAGCAGCTGCCTAGAGCAACCGGTACTACTGGACCCATATCTGGTACTACCGGTGGGCACAGTGCATGTGCGCACCAGTTCGGGCCACATGCCATGTAACCCTTCAATATCTCCCGATATGCCCCAAATTACCCCTACTTAAGTGGTTGGCCTATATATAGAGCCCTCACCCCTTGTTGTACCCTTTAGAATTGGATAATTGAATTGGAAGAAACCCCTTTGATGATCTATCTAGTTCTACTATCATGCTTCTTGACAAGGAGCACCAATTATCCCCCCAATCTCTTGAGCTTTGCATCGTGCGTTCAAACTGTACAAGGCCTTGGAGTCGGCGTCCCTTCTACAAGTTGTCAAGATCTCACCAAACCTCCCGCTCACCGTGCTGGTTAGAGAAAGTGTACTTGCCCGCCACCGATCCTAGGGATTGTGTCGGACCGGTTGTCGTCGGTGTGAGTTATAGGCTTGTATCGTGTATCGTGTGTGTGTTCATCGTGTTCTTCGTGTGTGTGTTCGTGGATTTCTCCCTCTCCCTCACCCCCACTCGCCTTCACTTCGATTTCCACGGAGATTTGTGAAAGATCAGGCCACCCTAAGGGGTCACCCCTAATAATGGTGGAGGTGGGTCCCTCCCGTGTGACCGCGGAGCTACTGTTCTTTGATTTCACGATTCCATCTGCCTCCGTCTTGCAGACCGTGTGCCGGTTCTCATGCTGAGACAACGATGGTGACTCTAAGACCATGGTGTCGCGTGCTGGTTGGCGGCGAGTCTGGTGGGTGGGGCCTCCGTGCTGGGACCTCGCAGGGCTACTATGCAATGGATTGCATGTGGTTGTGGATGGTTTTTTGGGAGAAATCCTTGTCGACGCATCTGACACCGACCCGGTGCCGCCTGCGGGTGGCACCATTCCTCCCCGAAGACCATCGTGGCTACCCACAATCCACTTCCCCTATGTACCAGGGGAAACCGTAGGACCAGTTGGTCCAGAAAGCAGTGTCGTGTCGATGTCGCATCCCTTCTTGAATGTGTTGCTTGGTGCTGGGTGCTTCGGTGCTAGGAGCGTGATGGGACAGAGTCGGAGGACGCAGAGATTGCGGATTATCCTAGTTTTGTCTATTCTCTGTTGTATGTCTACGCTTCTTTTCTTTTGGATATGTTTGTGTTGCTGCTCAGCATTTTTCGTTCGTTCGAACTCCTATATTGTCTGGTTGCTATATTAATATAGCGGGTCGTGAACCCGATTGGAGGAGTAGGCTTTATTGTACTTGCTCTTATTGATACATTAAGCCGGATTTCTTTTTCTGGATTAACCCCTTACCGGTGGATGTGGCTTTTTTTTTCTCAATTAACCTCTTACCGGTGAATGTGGCATTTTGGGGGCTCGGCACAATTTTAAGCCATGGCAAACCTGAATATATCTTTTCCATATACTTCCACTCACTCACACATAACCTAACGCTCACATCTCTTGAACCTCAATCTCGATCTCGTAACGATGGTTGCATCGAATCGATTGGGGAGAATTAAATTGAAGCATACGGACGTACGCACGCACTGTCACGCTACACGTGTACGTTGGATTTAAGAATGTGTCGTGATCAGGTGCATGGTCGCTTTCCTCCATGGGACAGTCGGCATTACCTGACGCTGACCTTGTACCACGCACGCAGACGCAGTTGCATGCAATCGAATCGGCATCGTCGATGGAATCGAGAAAATGGCCGATCGACCGCGGCACATAAGCTCATTAAATCGTTGCATTGGATGCTCACGTACAGTCTCACTTCCGACGATCTCTCCCTCTCTACGAACGATCGGATGATGCGGACAAGCTAACGGATCGGATCGAGATCAGCGCGCGTCGTAATGGCTGATGGACGTATACTATGTTATGGGTAGACATAGCTAGGCCAGTCTACACGTACGTGTACGGGTACGGCGGTGTCTAAGCGGCCTAGGACGACGTACGTCGACAGATCCTATTCCTAGTCCTAGCTAGCTGCGCAGGTAGTATGTACTCCCTCTGTTTGAGATTTTTAGTCCGGAGGCATTTTTCAGATTTTTCGGAAATAGAAGTCCGGAGTATTTACTCCTCCTTAATTCCCGTGCGCTATTAACTGCCGAACTATTTTCTCTCCACCCCGTCGTCTCCCTCCCTCCTCGCTTTAACTTCTCTCCTCGTGTTCCTCCCGAGGACCGTTAGGCCATGGAGATAAAAAGGAGCCACACCACAGAGTTCCATCGGAAAAACACTGAAAACCAATGAAGAGAGAGAGAGATGACGAAAGCCAATGAAGAGTACACTAGGATGGGGTGGTTTCCGGTCGCCTCGCCTAATCTGGACTGAGATCTTACGAACGCACGTTCAGCTGGAGCTGTCGTACGTGCATGGATGCTACAGTACGTACTACCGCCATTGTTTTTGTTCTTTCCCATGGAATCGAAGCTTCGTCGATGACTCCGATGTGCAGCTAAACTCTACCGCACATCTTCGGTTATGGGTTAGTTATATTTTTGTCGACCATTGCTGGGAGAAACACTGTTGACGGCTTTCTTCTTCGATGGCGCGAAGTTGAGACGCGGAGTGAGAGGCTGCTGAATTAGGCTGGGTTCCGGCTGGGTTGGTCTGCAACTACAATGCCGACCAGGGAGGACTTACGAGGTTTTTGAGGGTGGACTCTTAAACAAGTCCCCCTCCCCCCCCCCCCTCCCCCCCTTTCTCCTCTCGCTACTCGTGTCGCCCCCACACTGGCGACCGGGTGGTCGGCCGCCTCCACTCCCACCTTCCCCTCTCCCTCCCCGTCGTCGCCAGCGGATGTCGATGGGCAAGGCCCTCGGCGGTGCCAGCGGTGACATGCTTCTTTCCTCTACCCTCCCAATGTGGGGCGTGCGCGGGGCTCCTGACGATGGGTGGTACGGCTCCGGAGCTTCTGGTTTTGGCACACGCCAGGATCCCTGACGATGGGTGGCGACGGAGCGGCGGTGCCGGCTATGCGGTGGGGCGGCATTTGGTGCCCACTCGGCCCAGATCTGGACCCTATGGGACCCATCTAGGTCTGACGTGGGCCGACATGTGCACGGTGGTGGCGCCTCCTGGTGACGGTAGCGATCGTGAGGTTTGTGCTGGTGATGGGGCGCCAGCGGCTAGCCGGTTGCAGCGTGGCGACAAGGGCTTTACGGGCCGATCTAGGCCCGACCTAGCCCACTTGGGCCTAGTGTGCCCCTGCTACCTGTCCGGTCGACTACCACTGCGGTGACCTAGCGCTCCATTGCATGTTGTAGAGCGCGAGTCTATGACATAACACTTTTGAAAGTTCTCTTCCGTAAATATTACATCCCTCAGAGTGGTACAACAGAACCGTTGCGGTTCCAACTAATTTTGTATTCCTTACTCATAACACAAGAACAATACAAGCTTTGAAATCCTCCTCGATCTAGTGAGAATTCACTTCTACTAACAAATTTAAAAATGCTAGCTTGAGAAACAATGGCACGTCTAAGGTAAGCACCATTGGAGCGTTGCAGCTTTATTGGTTTTGGTCTAGGTTGCTCAGCCCGGCTATTCTATGCATGCAAAACTATTCCTCTAATTCTACGTCTTCCTCTTCTATTACAAATTCTATTATGTAGTCTACGCCTCCAATTCCTCCTGAGAGGTCAGGTTCATCGTAATAAACCTTCTCCGCGGTGGTTTCTTGTGTAACAGATGTATCTTCAGTCTTCGAGGTACCTCAGTAAGGGTTTTTAAGAAGTATATATTGAGTATGAGCGTACTTAATAAGTTCTATAGTGGTTGTTTGATGCTTTATCTAAAGTCGTGGATAAGAATCCTGGGCATGTGCTTATTTTTTAAAATCGGGGTTTTAGAAAAGATAAGTTTTAAAAACTATGTCCGTCAGTCTTCACGGGTTGTACAGGACTTCAGGGAATCCCTTTCCCACTGCATTCTCAATCCTTTCTCAGTATATGGAGTAACATGTCACAGTTCATACACTCTCGGGAGGGGCACTATTTTTCCACAAATGATTTCAAGCCTGAGTGCATAATAGGGTATGCCTCCCCCTTCAAACTTCCTTGGTTCGAAGCTCAATTAAGATCCAAACCAATCACTGTCCTTCGTCATGACTCCATAGTCCACCCATTGTAACGAGTTTCGGTCAAGAGACCTACACTCAATTACCCTCCCTTCTAATATGCTAAGTCGTTACCCTGGTACATAGGATAAGGACGTCACGGGCTCCTACCCGCTGATCTCCTCTCCAGATCTCAGCCTGACTTAGGATATGAGGACATACGAAAGGAAAAAGGAACAACAAACTTTTTTGTTCCATTTCAGAATTTGTAGTCAGCGCGTTTTATACGGCACAAGAATCGTTGACAACGTTGGTTGTTAATCCTAAGTGTATACCCGATACAATGGAATCTCCACCATATGACGTCCCAACCAAATCTTAACCATGATTTCATCACCCAACATTATTAGTGTTGGAAATATGCCCTAGAGTCAAATAATAATAAGGATTATTATCATATTTTATAAAGTTTATGATTAAGTTTAATATCATGCTATAACTGTATTGAAAGGAAACGTCAATACACGTGTGATATACAAACAACCAGAGGTTCCCAGTGAAACTCTAGTCACTGGTTCATTGGTCAACAGATGATCAAGGTTTCCTGATCATGTGGCATTTATGATAGTTGGAAATGGAGTCAACTCATTCTAAGAATAAGATGATGAACCAATACCCAACCTAAACTTCGTGACCCGATCATGTCACGAAGTTCAAGTTACGATGATTAGAATAGACCTCATAAACTATTTCTTAGACCATGAGACTATATCAATCATTGTCTTCCGAGAATGCTTAGATAGCATCAAAAGTCACTTGGTAATACAGTGACAATAAAGGCGTGTTCAGATATTCGGAGGAACCGTAGAGATAATATATGTCAAGAATAGGATTTGTTCATCCGCGTGACAGAAACATACTCAACAGCCCACTCGGAGAAGTTATACCCAATAGTTGCTCAGCGTGTGATTTGATCACATGGATATCACTTGTCGAAATGAGTCAAGTAGCATTGTTCGGTAATGAGATTGAACACGACATGGTGATGTCATTGATCATATCTCGGTCAATGCAACTATCAAGAGACAAAAGGAATAAGACATGACTGTTGCTGGCTCGTGGTTGATGTCGAGCTCGTTGGGGAACCCCAAGAGGAAGATATGATGAGCACAGCTGTAAGTTTCTCTCAGTTATGAAACCAATGTTATCAATCCAGTAGGAGCAAGGAAACACCCTAAAGGTGTAGCTAGTCGAGAACGTTGGCGGGGCGCATCAAGTGCTGCGACAGCGTGGAGACCTGCACAACACAACCACATAACTCTGTCCCCAACTTGCGATGAGATTGTCAATCTCACCGGTTTTGCTGAAAACAAAGGATTAACGTATCGAATGGAAGGAAGTAATAGTTTACACAAAGTAAACATAAAGCAGTAAATAGTTTTATTGTAGATTGTATGTAAAAGAAAGGACCGGGGTCCATAGTTCACTAGAGGTGGCTCTTCTTCAGATAGATAACATGCTGGGTGAACAAATTACAATGGGGCAATTGACAAACATCGAGAAAGCATACAAGCATATACTAACTCTTGGAGCAACAGCACATCTAGTACCTCAGAGATTTCTGTCACTTCCCCAGATTACCAGAGGCATGAACCCACTATTGAGCATAAATACTAACTCTTGGAGTTGCTAGCATCTACTTGGCCAAGATAGCTACTAACAACGGAAAGCATGCAAGATCACAAATAACAAAGACATGATAGAATCAATAATCAATCTGAAATATTATCTCAATATCCATCGGATCCCCGCAAACACAACATGCAGAATTACAAATAGATGATCTTGGTCATGAACGAAGCTCACAAGATCTAGACATGAAAGCACAAAGGAGGAGAACCAGCCATCTAGCTACTACATGGACCCGTAGTCCAGAGATGAACTACTCACGCATCACACCGAAGGCTTGCATGATGATGAAGAAGGCCTCTAGGGTGAATTCCCCTCTCCGCCAGGGTGCCGGGAAGAGCTTCATATCCCTCCTGATCTAGGAATGGAGATGACGCGGCTACAGACTCTTTCGTGGATTTTTGATCGGGTACTTAGGGTTTTGGTCCCGAGGGCAATATATAGGCGGAAGGAGAGGCCGAGGGGGTGCTGGGGTTGGCGGACCACCCTCGGCACGGGCTGCCGGCCACGTGGCAGTGGTGTGGCCCCAGCCCTTCTCCGTCTCGTATTCTGGCTCCAAATGCCTTCCGGTAAAATAGTGACTTTGGCTTTTGTCCCGTCCAATTCCGAGAATATTCATTTTTTGACTTTCCTAGAACCAAAAACAGCAGAAAACAGGCAACTGGCACTGTGGCTCTTGTTAATAGGTTAGTCCAAGAAATCATATGAAAAGTACTCCAAAGTGTGGACAAAACACAAGAAAGTAGATAAAACCAAGCATGGAACATCAAAAATTATAGATACATTTGCAATGTATCAACTGTCCCGGTTTAAACGACGAAAGATCTTCGTGGAATGCACTGGGGTCACATGGCCATCCAGGTCCCTCTATCGATCATTGGTCCGGGAGTGTCCCTATCATGTCTGGAGTGTTCCTGAACCGTGGGGTATCATGCTTAAGATCTTGATGATGCTTAGAGAGTGTTTATAGGATCAGTAGAATCACCAAAGAAGAGAAGAGAGAAAACCGGAAGGGTTTCAGTAAGGCCGGAGGATATCCGGAGTGGAGGTGGAAGGTGTTCCTTAGCCACAGAGATTGAATAATATGTGAATGAATGTTAAATATTGATTTAATCATTTATTCATAATTATTTAATAAAAGAGAAAATCAATTAAATGGTCAAAGGGCTTAATAGGCCAATTTCGGAGGGGAAAGGGCCCAAGAGGGGACCACACCCCTAGGAGAGGCCTATGGGGTGGCTGGCGGCTGCCCCCCTCTCCTCCTCCTTTAGCCCCACCCTGGGACTTTGAGGGAGGTAGTACCTCCCCTCCCCCTATATATAGTGGGGTATTTTGACAAGAAAATACACAACACAATATTCAATAAATGTTTCCTCACTTTTGGGGAGACCTCCAATTGATAATCTCTCTCTCTCCCATTACTGTGGTCCCAAGTTCAGACTGCGCGAACGAGAGACATCTTCACCGCGGAGCGCCGTCGTGCTGCAGGATTCGGATCCAGGAGCTCTACTTATGCAACTGCTGCTGGATCGGGGAAGTGGGACTCATCGCCAGGCACTGGATGCAGGTAACTCCCCGCGAGGTGTCACATTTGAGGCACTCGGGTCATTGGAGCCACAGGAGCGCAATGACTTCATCACGACCTTGAGGTTGACTTCGGCTCATCTACATCAACCACGCTCTCCTGGGCGTTGACAGCGCTTTTCGGTCTTCAAGGGTAAGTTTGTGAAAAGCCCCTCCTGTTACTGCATTACTAATAGATAAGTCCTGGCAGCATCAGGGGTTCAGGGGCGTAGGGTAAAATTTTATTGTTTTCATACGCGAATCCCTATAATTAGATTATCCGACTACCCTAAGCCAACAATCCAAATTTCGTATTCATTATAAAATAATACTTTACTTTTAAATGCAGGTGATAAGGTTTTGAAAATGCCTTCTGAAATATGTCAATGGACATGTAAGAATTCTCTTGTACTAATTATTGCATGTTTGTTGTCACAAAGTAATACAAGAGTGAACTTACATGTGGTTTTCGAATTAAGGCAATTTGAGGGTTCTATACTACTCTAGATCTCTGTTTCTGAAAAGAAGCATCATTGTCCAGTAAGGACAATGTATAAAATCCAAATGCATATATACTTATGGTCTAGATAATATCTTATTTTAGTTGGTTGTTCCCTTCCCCCTAATTTAGGCATTTTTAGGTTTAACTAAGGTATTTCTTAGTTTTGGTTTTATTTCACTTTAGAATTTTCATATATCTTTTAAGGTTTCTTTTATTTTTTGGGAATTTGGATAGTTTCATTATTTGGAATTTCATTTATCATTCAATAACTATGAATATTCAAAGAATCATATTTTAATGGATTTTTCCATCATATTTGTAGCATTAAATTATTTTTGAATAATTAATATTTTTGTTGTTAAGCTTTTATTAGGTATTTTAATTATAGTACTTTTATAATTCCAGAAAAATAGGAATCTTCGTTCCTTATATTTCTCTATTTGGAATTATTTTTATTTCATTATTTAGAATATGCATTTCTTTTAGGGTTTGGATCCTTTATTAAGTGGCTTGCATTTTCCATTACTTTACCACTATTTTTAAAAATCCTCAAACATTAATTTTTGGATTCTAATCATTTTGATCTTTCTAGGGTTATTTTTAATTTATTTTTCTAATATACCTAGGGTGGTTTTTGGTTAAGTCAGCATTTATCAAATTTTGAAATGACTAAATTGCCCTTGGGCCTACTTGTCATCCCAATCACTTAAGTGACAGGACCCACTAGGTCCACACGCCAGGCCTACCCACTCTCTCCTTTCTCTCTCATTCGCTCCCCTTCTCTCTCTCACGCGCACGGGCGACGTGATGGTGACTATTGTCGCTACTGCTCCTCCCGGCTGCTCTAGCCGTCTCCGGTCGCGCCTCCACATAAGCTACTCCACCCCATCCTACTTTATAATCCCACTGGCTAGATTTGTCTCTACCTCTATGTAGTGGCTGCTCGCAACCCTAACCCGATCTAGGGTTTTGGCAATGGTAATGCGGTTGCCCTTTGGCGCAACTCTGACGTCTTCCCCACTGTCAAGGTGACCTTCTATGGTGGATGCGCTGCCTCCCCTGGCTGCTATGGCAGGTGCAGGTCGAGATGCCCCCTTCGGGTACTCCCTATATCACTAGTTGTTGTCGCTGCTACTCTACTTCTTCTCAATCAGTGATGAGATGGGTTCCCACCTTTCGAAGGTAAATCCATCCTCTACTTCTTCTTTTCTAGAGCAATTTCTACTGCTATTTATATTTGGGGATTTCCCCCAAATTTGTAGGGTTTTTTCCTGTTCTTTTATCGTGCTCGTGATCCTAGGGTCCTGGGTATGTTCTGGATGATTTTAGGATGTTCTGGTATGCTAGTTGTTGAACTAGCACTTGATACAATTTAAATTTTAGGGTTATGTTAAGGTTGCTTAGCTTAGATTTCTATAGTTGCTTGGTTTAGTGCTTAAGTATGTTCTACTATTAACTGATAAATTAGTGTGTAGTTGCAATACAAGTTAGTCTCAGGTATCTTGTTAGAGAATTTCATTTGCATGATCAATACTATTAAGATCCTATTTAGGGTTTACCATTGGTTCTATTTAATGATGTTGATTATCAAGTTCTTTACTTATAATCAAAATCCACAACTCAAGTGAGTTGGTGGTTTAGTGATTGTTCTAAATTATTTTTTACTTCTTAATGCAAATATAACTTGACATGTTGTCTTTGACAACGTCTTCTTTATCCTATGAACTGTAACACCCCGTCCACAAGGCCCCGGGGGTGTCACTCCTAGCAGCTTAATAGGATATCTAGACTGGCCCCATAGACCAATACTAGTCTTTTCTGTGCACTCTTCTCACTCATGCGCACCCGGTACCCACTTCCCGATCGGTCACCCATCCTCAAATTGCTCCAAGGCAAGCATGCTTAACCTTGGAGTTCTTTTCAGATGAGCTTTCGGAAAAGAAGTTGCAACTTGTTGGTATGAGTATCCTATCAATCCTATTAAGCCATGTGCTTCGATCTCACATACGCCCCCCTTAGAAGATCGATGCCCTCATTGATCAAGCCCGGAACGTCCCCTCTTGGCACGCGTTTGTGTGTCCAGTGCCGACACATGCATCATGTCGTGTCCACTCCGGGCAACACGCGCCATGCTCCACATGTCCCACTACTGACCCGCACACACCCATTTAGCCGCGAGGATCGGCTCTGATACCACTTTGTAACACCCCGTCCACTAGGCCCTGGGGGTGCCACTCCTGGTAGCTTAACATGATATGTAGACTGGCCCCATAGACCAACACTAGTCTTTTCTGTGCATTTTGTCATCACTCGTGCGCACCTGGTACCCACTTCTCGGTCAGTCACCCATCCTCAGATTGCTCCAAGCCAAGCACGCTTAACCTCACAGTTCTTTTTAGATGAGCTTCCAGAAAATAAGTTGCAACTTGTTGGTATGAGTATCCTATCAATCCTATTAAGACATATGCTTGGATCTCACATGAACTTATAGTTCTCAGCGGATGAAGAGGATGTTGTTTATGATTTTATTTCATAACTCACTTGATAGGTGACATTGTTATTCAGTAGTCATAGTTCATTGTAGGTTACTATCAGTTAAGGTCGTTTAGCATGGATGACTTATGTATTATCTCAGTATCCATGCTTTTCATCTAGCTGCAATTTCAATGGGCAAACTTTCAATTTCCCACTAAAATGGTAGTTAGTGGAAAAGTGTGTTTATTTATTTATTGTATCATTTCATTTCTGTTTTCGAATTTCAATCAATTCTTATTTAATTCAATCAATCACTCGATCAAGGTATAATAGGTTATGCATAGGGTATATGTGCTTGGTTATTGTCTGTGATGCCTCTTAATGGAGTGTACACAAATGATAATCAACTTCCCATGTTTATGCTTGCTTCCTACCAACAAGATCATTATCATAGATGATCTATTGATTATAAGTATTAGTGCTATAGCTATTATCTGCGGTGACCCAGCATACCACTGCATGATGTAGTACACTATATTCGTTGACATAACCCAATGAAACATTGTTCCACTAGTATTACATCCCTCATAGTGGTACAACAGAAACATAGCATGTCCAAGACATGACTGTAGATTACAACTCGACTCTTTACAAAAAATCCAGAGAACACTCTAAGTTGTAGAGAGAGAAAGAAACTTCTTACAAATAAGAACCATAAGTACTAAATCATAAGTATCCTACTAGTATCTAAACTATATGGCTTGCAATTGCTGCTATTGCAATGCTCTACATAAGTAGGTTTTATGGCTAGAGCTTATACTCCTATCTAATAAGGAACTTCATCTTCACTTCAGTTGATGAATGTGCTATCTCCATTGACTTCATTGAAGATCTTGAGTTTTTGATGATGATTCCTTTGAGCATTAGTTGGTGTTGATGTTGTCCTCATTGGCTTTAGAATCTAGAACAACAAGTTCACTAAAAATGATTGTTTGATGCACTAACTACAACCATAGACCAAAGGGCGTAGGTTATGTAGGTTTTTGTAAACATTTTTCAAAGGTTGCTTTTTTTTCTGAAAAGCTATGTCCGTCAGCCTTTAAAGGATGATTAGAACTTCATGGAGTTCCTTTCCTGCAGCGTTCGTAGCTCCTTCCCGGTACAGGGAGTAACATGTCACACTTTTATACACTCGGCAGAGGTGTGTTGCTTTGCCCATGATAGATCCTTATCCTTGTTGCACAACCGGGCGAATCTTTCCCGTCCACACTTCCTTAGTTGTGGGGCCTACTATAAGAACCCAAGCTGATCATTGTCCTTCTCCACGACCCCACATGCCAACACGATCCTTCAAGCTACCACATCTCTGTTAAGCCCCCTTTTGGGAAAGCTACAACTATGATAGGCCCCTGAAGACTGTCTGAGTCAGTTGTGCCCCTGGAAGGTCCCATTTAAAAATGGTTGACCGTACCTCCAGCAGCCTCACACAGATGATCTAGATACCTTACCCGCGGGGCCTAAGGGTGCCCACCCATGTTGCTGAATCCATGCAAGGAATCTCAACGTCACATAAAGATCGTATGTAACACATGAAAGGAAGAAGATCTAGCTGACTTCCCTAAAGCCCATATAGATCTCATGGTTAACGCGCAATCTATGGTGCAAGAATCACTGGCGACATTGGTTATTAAATCCTAGATGATACATTTCCGAGAAATGGCGGTTCCATTGCCGATCATAATATATTAGCTGGTCACCCTGGATCAGTAACCAATAGTTCAAGTTAATTATGAAAATAATTTTTTCCATCCTTTTCGAAATGCAGGTGTTAACAGTAACAGTTTACAAATACTTGATAGAAAATAATCAAAGGACATGAGTAAGTGTGAACTTGCCTTTGTGATTACAATATTATGCAATCACGGGCTTCGAGACGATATAAGATCCAATATCTAAAAACAACATCATTGGTCCGGTAAGGACTAATGTTTAAAGAAGCAATATGTTGTGATGCATAAGTAATATAATGCATTTTGTAAAACCACGAAGTAGTACCCAATATTATGAATGATTTAACTTAGGTGATTTCTTTAAGATTTGATTTATTTTCAAATTTACTTCACGGGTAACTATCACTACAAGAAACTTATGACTAATATTCAAGATATATAAAAGTAAAGTACAACAGAAATTCAGGATTAAGGTTGATTGGTACCTTAAAGCTATTAAGAAAGTCCATGTTTAAATTTTTAAGACTTAAAATAACTAGCATAATCTATTTTCTTAAAGTGGCAAAAAGAATAACTTTCGAATAAAATGTTGTTTATGTTAGGTTAATCAATCTTGAAGGTTGTTAGGTGTAAGACTATGGTTGTTGATAGAGTATAAATGATGTGGAGTTATTGTACTTTTAATTGGTTACATAATTGACCAAAGTTAACTATAAAACATGAATAAATTTAAGACATGATGTTTATGAGTTTTTGACCAAAGTTAACTATAAAAATAGAAACAAATCTTAAGATGTAATGTGTTTAGAATATTACCAAGTTTTATGGTTTTGATAAGTATAATTATGAATGTGGGATCATCCACTTCCAATTTAAGTGAATGATGAGTTCAAGATTTGACTCATTATTATAATCTCGAAAATAATATCCAGCTTATGGATGGAAGCATAATTAGATGATATTATTAATTTGTTACCATTTAAAGTCACATTAGGTATGGTTATGAGATAAAGAGCATTCACTTTCAATATAAGTGAATGATGCATAAGGTTAGTTTAAAGGTTGTTGGTTTGAATTGGATTTAATGTTCCAAAGGAGTATTATAAGATTAATAGTTTACACTTAAGTTTTATTATGAATTATAATTATGGTTTCAGACTTAGTACTTAGGTTTAAAAGATTCTTTTGAAGATTGTAATATTTTATAAAGACATATTATTATTTCTTACTTAAGAAAGAATTTAAAAAATCACAAAACAGATATTTTATTTTAATAATTAAGATTTATTACCTTGGTATCTTAAAATATTTTGGAATAATATATTTAATATTTTTTATAGTAAAATATACTTATTTAAGATCTTAAAGATGATTTTTATTTATTTGTAAGTATTATCTTTATTTCTATAAAATTCCATCAAGGATATAATGTCCTTAAACATTTGCTTCAAGTTTCATTTGTAAAGAAAATAAGTTAGTATTTTTATAAAATAGTAGATTTATTTTTATATGCAAAAATGATTTTTATTCATTTTTTAGAACTTTTTTCTTATTTTATTAAATTTCATTTTGGATTTTAGTAGCTTTAATATTTGGTTTTATTCTATTTATCTCAAAAAAGTGAAGTTATATTTTTATTTGATAAACATTATTTTTTTGATAATTTTTATATATTGTATACATTTTATGATTTTTCTATTTTTTCTAGAGTTTAAAATGTTTATAGGGTTATTTTAGTAATTTTATATTTTCTTTTCTTTTCTAATTAGAAATTTGGTCTGGCTTATTGGTCAGCTCAACCCAGCCCAGTAGGGTTGGTTCAACCCTGACCCTTAGGGTCAGTCGGCCCATCCGACCCCTTTCACTCCCAAGCACATCTCCCTCACACGCTTCCTCTCTAGCAACCTAGTGTCGCCGCCGCAGTCGTCCCCTGACTCTGGCTGGCCCCGACCACCGCCGTGGTGTGAGACGACATGGTCGACGATGCCGCGTCAATTGGTCCAGGTCGATTCATGGTGTGTGCCTTGCCGTGCTCGCTCTGCTACCTCCCTAGGGCTAGGGTTTCGTCCCCCTCACCACGGTGGTGTATCTAGCGATCCTGTGACACCGTGTTGGTGATTTCGTGGTGTAGTATTGCCCGAAGCTATCGCTGCCAGGTCACCGAGGTTGTGGTGGGATGCTTGTTGCAGTGCCCCCAGGTGCTCCCCGTGCCGCCATGGTCTCGCTGCCGGCCAACCTCTGCCTCCTCTTCTATAACTAAGCGAGGACCATAGGTAGGTTTTCCGTTTCCCTTTGATCTCTGTGCCTATCACTGGTTCCTCACTGTGTTGTTGTATGTATCCCTAATTGGGTTTGTGCCCTGCTTTAGGGTTTTACCCACTCTCCTACCAATCTAGTAGCTATTGGATAATACATGACGTGTTGGTGATGTATTATGTGGAACTTGGTTCTAGTTGTAATTAGATATGTAACTTTGGTATTGTGTTCATCTGTTACTTATGATATTTGGCCTTGTTTACTCAGTACTATGGCTATGATGATCTTGTGGTTGTTGATATGTTAGCTCTTAAATTATGACTAGCCTATGATTACTTCTGAGCTAGAGTGAATTCCTTACTGGAATTAAGCTATGGAATGTTCTGTTAATTAGCTATGGACTTTATCTGCTTGTGTCTATTCTAGCAATGAAGAAAATTTGGCTATTGGTTGAAAGATAACCTATGGATGTGTAGGGGTTCGCGCCTGAGAATAATAATTTTTTCCTACGCCAAGAACCCTAATGCCAGGATCTATTTAATAGTAATGCAGTAGTGGGAGGGGCTTTTCGCAAACTTACCAGTTGAAGACCGAAAAGCCTTGTCAGCATTTAGGAGAATGTGGTTGATGTATTCGTACTGACACTAACCTCGGGGTCGTGTTGAAGTCCGACAACTCCTGTGGCTCCAAAAACTCAAAGTGACACAAGTGTAGCACCTCAGGGGGAGTTACACATGTCTGGTGCCTAACGATGACTCCCGCTCCTCCGATCTAGCAGAGATCGCATAAGTAGACCTTCTGGATCCGAATCCCACAGCACGGTGAAGGATTCTCCTATTCGTGCAGTCTAGACTTGGGAATGTGGTCTCAGGAGAAAGAGAGAGAGAGGGAAGTTAAATAACTGGAGGTCTCCCCTAATAGAGGGAACCTGTTATTATTTATTGGTGTATTTATTTCCTTCAAATACCTCCCAATATATAGGGGAAAAGGATCCCATAGCTTATTAGATAAGCCACGTGGGACTAAACAAGAGAGGGGAGGAGGTGGACGGTCGGCCAAGGCCCTCATGGGCCCCACCGGCAGGTGCATGGAGCCCATGCAGCCCCTCCTCCCTTTCCCCCTTTTGGTCTTTTCTCTCATGGGCCATTCCCATAGGGATTTTGGCCCAATTAGGTATTTAACCATTTTAATTCCTTTATTTTATTTAAATAATTATGAATAAATTATAAAATCAATATTTAACTTTTAATCACATATTATTCAACTCCTGTGGCTATGGAACTCCTTTCATCCCACTCCGGACTTTCTTGAAACCCTTCCGGTTTTCTCTCTTTTTATTTTTGGTGATTTTGATGATACCAAAACGATCTCCGAGCATCATCAAGCCCTTAAGTATGATACCCCACGGTTAGGGAACACTCCATACATGATCGAGATCCATCTCGAACCAATGATCATCAGCGGGACCTGGATGCCCATGATGACCCCTGTGCAATTCACAAAATCTTTGTCGTTGAACCATAAACGATGTATCCTATTCCTTTTGCCTCTACGATACTTGCATAGTCCGAGATCTGATCAATGACATCACCATGCTGTGTTCAATCTCGTTACCGACAAATGCTACTTAACTCGTTTTGACAAGTGATATCCCCGTGACCTAGTCACACGTTGCGCAACTTTATGGATATAACTTCTCCGAGTGGGCCCTTGAGTATATCTCTGTCATGCGGATGGAAAAATTCCACTCTTGACACATAGGCCTATACATGCCCCTTTGAAGTACCTGAACACACCTTTATGATCACTGTTTCACCGAGTGACGTTTGATGCTATCAAGGTATTCTCGGGTGATAGTGATTAATATGGTCTCACGGTCTCGGAAACAAGACACTATGTTTCCTAATCATCATAACTTGAACTTTGTGACATGATCGTGTTACGATGATTAGCTTGGGTATGTTCATCATCTCATTATCCCAACTATGTGACTCCATTGTCAACTGGCATAAATGCCACATGATCAGGAAACCTTGATCATCTATTGACCAATGAACCAGTGACTAAAGATTCATCGGGAACTCCTGGTTGTTTATATATCACACGTGTACTGACGTTTACTTTCAATACAGTTATAGCATGATATAAAACCTAATTATAAACTTTTCCAAATATGATAATAATCCATATTATTATTTGTCTCTAGGGCATATTTCCAACAGGATGATGTCTGGTATAAGTTGTAGCTTAATTGTTTAGTTTCTTATATACTGATGTATATGATACACATGGTTCCTAGATTTTTGGTTAAGTAGATGATATTTTCTTATTTCTCTGTGATCCAAAGTTTGAGATAATGTTTACTTTGGGAACTAGTGTGTGTGTGTGTGTGTGTTTGGTCTGAGCTAGACTAGTGAGTTGTGAGCTTTGGGTCTCAGGTGGTCAACTATTTATAGTGTTCCTAAGTGGTTGTGGTGATGACACCTATGTCATGCATTTAGGTGATTCACCTGCTTAGGCATGTGTGAAACTGTCTCTGTTGCTTAACTTTCATAGGTGGCATGTTCCTTTCAGTGGTCAAGCCCATGCTAGTTTTAACTTATATGTGTATGCCAAAATTGACATGTGAGTTCTTTGTTTTTATATGCAGGGGGTGAGTATCTTCCTATGCCTAAATAGGCATGTCGTTTTGGTTCTTGTCATGTTCTGGTTTTGGATCATGACAAGTGTATTATTATTCATATTAGTGATTTCCATTTGGATTTCATCCACGAGTCCTTGCAATTCCAATTGGATGAATGTTCTTGGTTATGGTTACTATGAAGTTTGAGTGGTTTATTATTCTCAGGTATCATGTTCCTATTGTTCTATGGTTCTAGGGAGATTTTAAAACTTGGGTATATCCTTTGGTTATTAATCATGTACTGTGATTACTATCACTTCTATTGGTTTACATGTTTCATTGTTCATGATCTAAATTCCTGAGGTTTAAATGTTCTTGGTAGAACACTAAGCATGTGGTTTTCTGTTATTAGTCTTGTATTATGGTTGCTGTGATTTCTATAGGTTTAGAATTTCCACTTATGGTGTTGAGAAATTCTGGGATTGTTACTAGTGCTAGAGTTTTTGCCTACTTTGAAATGTTGTTGGTTTACTGGAATATAGTTATCTTCTGGGAACCTATTTGTTCGTTATCTAGTTGGGTTTTAAATAATTCTTGGATTAACTCTAGTCCCTTATATTTTGGAGTGATGAACTGTTAAGTGTTAATCCTCCAATATTTGATGTTCTTGTATGAATCCATGGCTTGGGTAAATGATTTGGTTGAAATATTTCCATTTTGTTCTAGTGCTCCTCTAGTTAGCTTACTAGTTCTGGTTGGTTTCTCATTACTGCTAGATGTTGGCTTCAGTTTCTTCCTAGTGTTCTACTATTAGTTAGCTACTTCCTACTGTAAGCAATTGTTCATCTTAACTTGGTTTTGGTTTCTGTTGTTCACTACTGATCATTTGGCTGTCATTTCTGGGATTTATTTGCTTAAGCTCAAGCCACTAAGATTTAGATAGGTACTTAAGTGATAGCAAAAATAAGAGGTTTAGATAGGTAGTGTAGTTTAGCAAGGTCAAGATGAGATGAAGAGTAGAATGTTGATAATATGATGGGAAGATAGATAGTAGTAGATAGGTTTAGTTCTTTAGGGTTTCTCTCCTTTCATTGTATTTCTTTTCCTTAGCATCAAACTTTGTAAATCTCAAACTTGTACCCATTTGAATTATGAATAAAGTTTAGATTACTTGAGTCGGATGAGATTTCACGTTTATCCATTATTTCTTTTTAGTTGTAACTTTAACTTGAGAACTCAAGTTTGAATTATTCAAACCTCCATTTTGAATTCCAGGTGAATATGTGTGTTTTTCCATTTACTTATTTGATCATAAGTGTGCGTGGGCTTATGTGCATGTGTTTTAAGTTTGATGAAACTATTCACTCAAATGACTCTCAAACAATTCATATTGGAATTTGAATTCAAATCATAGGCTTGATTTGAGTCAAACTCAACTCTAGTTCAAATTCTCAAGTGTTAGTATGTATAAACACAAAAAGTTCAAATTCCCGTTCAATTTTATGTCCTTAAAATTAAATGCACAATTTCAATATCATCCCTTAGCCCTTCCCTAATTGTTTGGGTCATTACAACCACCTATTGCGGTAGAGGATGTTCCCTCCCGTGCAGTTGCGGTGCTGCTGCCCCTGATTCAAGTTGTGTATTTCGCCTCCATATTGTAGGTCTCATGATGGTGACTACGGTGTGATGATGATGGTGGCTGCATGACCATAGTGGTGTGTGCTAGTGGGCGTCGAGCTTGGTGGTGTTGAGGTCGTTCTGGAGATGATACCTCACGGGATTTCTTTGCAACAGTGTATGGGGTTTGTGGGTGGGGGTCAGTGTTGGGGATCGCAGCAGAAAACAAAAAATTTCCTACGATGTAACCCCAAAAACTTCATAGGATCTATCTATGTAGTAATGCAGTAACGACCAATGCGTATAGAATACATACCCGTGTAGACCGTACGCGGTTAACATTCCGCGTGGAACGTGGTTGAAGTAGTCGTACTCCTAGCCGACCTCAAGGTCGCGAAGCTCCTCGCAGGTCACCCCTTGCTCCTTCTTGATCTTCATCATGCAACAGCTCCGACTCACGACATTTAAGCGCCCCAAGTGTTGCGCCTCGTGTCTTCGTACACATCCGGTGCACGATGAGACCTCCGGTTCCCCGATCCCGCCGGGAGTGCGGAAGTTGATATCCGGCTAGGAATCCCTGCAGCGCAACGGCGTACTGCAGGTGTGCCTCAATCGCACAACCCAGACTTGGGGCCGTGGTCACAAGGTATAGAAAGAGGGAGAAGGAGAAAGTCAACCAAAGGACTTCTCCAAAATTGATGGGTGTGTTCAATCCCACCCATGGGCACCCCTTTATATAGGGGGAGGGGGTGAGCCCTCCCCTTTGGGTTTCCCATGTGGGACTAAACAAGGGAAAGAGGGGGAGGAGGCGCATGGGCCTCATGGGCCAGCCGTCCAGGGGTGGGACACACAGTCCTAGGCTGGCCAGGTGGGCCCCCTTGAGGCGCCTGGGCCTTGGCCCTTTGGCCCTTGGCCCTTCCCTCCTTCGGTTTTCCCTCATGGGCCCTTTTTCCCTAGGAAGTTTGGCCCATTAGTGGAATACCCCTTCAAATTAGATTTTAATATTATATTTAATATTAATTACATTAATTAATATGTAAATACATATTACAAAATCCGTCTTGACCCGAAACACCTTTCGGTTCCCTTTCGATTTCCTTCGAACGACTTCGCATCTTTCCCGGAATGATTCCGGTCCTTTATTCTTTCTCCGAACAACTTCAGATCTCTCTACGGAATGATTCCGGCTTTCTCTTTCTCTGTTGTGATTCCGTCTTATGAATGATCGCTCTCATCTTACCCTTAAGTGTATCCTCTCACGGCTCGGGAATGCTCTAGACATGATCTGTATCAATGATCAACAGAGGGACCAGGGATATCCATGTGACCCCTATGCATTCCTGATGACAATGTTGTTTGAACCGCTAAATGTAGCATCCTCTTCCTTTTGTTTCTCGATACAACTTGTCCAAGATCCGATCATTGGTATCCCGTACCTTGTTCAATCTCGTTCACAACAAGTTCTGTTTTCTTGTTACCGTGATATTACATCCCCGTGACCTAGTCACATGTTGCAACATTTATAGATGTAATCTCACCAAGCCGGCCATATGTATCTTTACCCGTCATGTGGGTGAACAAATCCCAGTCTTTCAGTCACATGTCATCTACTGTTCCTTCGGAATACCCAACGTACACCTTTATAACCACTGTATTACCAAGTGGTGCTTGATGCAGTCTAAGCAGCCTCGGGAAACAGTGAGTAATATGAGCTCACGGTCTAAGGAGAAGGAGTCTAGGTATAGTTGTTGCAACAATGACCTATATGACTTGATCGTGTTGCAATCCTTCGAGGAATGTCTAATCACATCATTCTCCAATGATATGATCCCGTTGTCAGTCGGCATAAATGCCCATGATCATGAAACCCAGATCATCTTCATGACCAATGAACTAGTATGAATAGAGGCTACTAGGGACTAGGTTGTTTCATACCACACCTGTACCAATGTTTCTACTTGGCACAGTTATAGCACAATATGAAACTATTATAAACTAATTGAGATATGACAAAAAACTATTTATTATTTGCCTCTAGGGCATATCTCCTTCAGTCTCCCACTTGCACTAGAGTACAAATAACCTAGCTTGCATTTTACTCATATAAACCATATGTGTTTATAGATCATGCATGCTCATGGGAAACGTCATGTCCATGTTCTGTTTTACCAGATCATTATGTCTTTTGCAAATCGTTAATGTCTTCCTAATTTTGACATTCACTCCATTATATTATAATGGGTCGAAGTATTTGTTTGGCAACAAAATGAGACTTTGTTTCTAGTGTTTATGATGACGGTGTCGTTTCACCGTTGTCATCTAAACTTCAAAACACACTTTTCTATCCTTTGTGTATATACTGTAGTCATGGTAGCAGAATGAGGCTGGATTCCAGGAGCTTACAGTGACTTTAGATCAACCTCGAGGGCTTTCTCATGGGCACTGGGCCCTGGGACACATCATTCTACGTTAAAAGCGAACTAGCCCCGCCATAACATTATACATCACATTAGATGGAGCTTTTATACTTCTATATCTATGTAGATTCTAGTGCATGAAATGCAACTATGCCACTTACATTGCTTCTTGCCATTTATGTACAAACTTAATTCTGGTTTAGTGATCAACTCAGGAATCACTTAAAGACATGTTCTTACAGTTAAGACTTTGTCCTACCAACCAGAACCTTGGGTCACATTATGTCGAGTATACAACATGGTTATATGGAAGAACCTATGACTGAGGCACAGGAGATGCAACGCATCTCTTTCTTTCAACCATAGTTGCAATACTAATTCAATGCTTCATACAGTAAGAACTTCTTTCTTTCCTAGTTCCATTTTGAGCTATTTCAGAATCTTGTCTTAGGACATTCTGAACATCTTTCAGAATCAAGTCCAGGAAGCATTCGACATTCAGTGCTTATTAAACTTACCAATCTATCTCGATAGATCTTATTGTTTAATAACTTCAACTTCATCCTAACTTAAACACCAATCACATCATTCACATATGTCGTCCACATATCACAAAATGATTTCACGCTCCCACTCAAATATGACATTCATGTTTGAGATCTAGGGATTTCACTTAGCTCCGACTCAAAATATGTCAGCTACATATTATGAATTAGCCAAGCTGATTTGCTCCCACTCAAATCTAGGTCCTCTCGATAATCTTGGACATTCCAAAATTCTTTGATCATCATCAATTTGAGAATTCCAATTACGAGACTTCAATATCCATATATTTCTAGTGTAAATCCAAAAGACTTAAGCATCACTACTGTTGTAGTCAACTCCTTTAATTTGTCCAAACTTGTGATAAATCGAGCTTTTTGTCATTCATTAAGTTTCATTTCCTTCTTATGACTTTGCAGTCATTCAGAAATATCAAGTAAACTTCTTTACTTTAATAAGATCAAGTAACATGTTACTTTGCAATCTTAAATGTAACTTAATATAGGATTTTATGACTCCTAGTCATTTCTCGCACTCAGGTCCATCACGCTTCTTTGTAATTTGTAGGTATGTCTTGTTCAAAACATGACAAGTGAATCAATAATATAATTCCACAAACATGTAGAATATATAATTGAATCCTACTTTCTTTAGTAAAAGTATTCACTAAAACTTTATGATCATTATCATTGGTTTATCCTCTATTTGCAGAATTTGGATTCACGAAACAAATTCTGCTGCGCCATTCAACAATCCAGAGGTAAGGTCAAATACCTTGTGTTGATCTTTTACTTTCTTCCACCTGTATCTTCATCAAGACACGTCAACTTTTGGACAACAACAGGTTTGCCCCTTTTGTGGAAGATGCATTCATAGCTTCCTAAGAATGCTCTATAAAGACTTGTTTATTCACCACGATTTCGACTTTTCGAAATCTCCAGAAACTCGAACTTGCCATAACACTTATGGTGTTGTTTCCACGAATCTTTTAGATGTTCCTTTGTATTTCAAATGAGTGTTTGCTTATTTCGATCTTTAACTCTAAACGACAACCGTAACCCCTGATAAGAGATAATGTATCTAATACTAAATGATTATGATGTTTAGACACTTCAACAAAGTTTGAATTCATCCAATTATTATAATTTGTGAAACATCTTTCACAAGTCCCTTTTATGCTAAAGTTAACTCGAATACTTTAGTCATGTCGATCAAATCGAAGAGACTTGTTAATTCAGTTAATTCAATATCCCATTTAGTTATGAACTCATTTGAACAATTCAAATCATTTCAAACTTCATGTTTCATTAAGTAAATACACTTATTCACTTAAGTCCACAATGATTTCCACTACTTGTTGAAAATACGATACATCACTATGTATAAGATTCAACATTTCTTTGCATATCACCATTTTACCATAATGCGGAGTTTTAGTCATTCTGCACAAGAGGCATGGTTTTGCAAAGTCTCTAGATTAAGCATCTAGGACCCCGATCTTTCATAAAGAACCTGCAATAACCAAAATGACTTAAACTGTAGTGTCATTTCATTATTAAACTTTGGATATCCATTAGCATTCTAATCCTTTATAAATGTTTAAACTATTATCATTAACATAGTGATGAGAATAACTTGTTTATAATCATAATGTGACCATAAGGTATTGTTCATAAGAATAGTACAAACTGGCTTGTAACTTGTTCATATGAATAATCGTCTCGCCAAAAGCAAGACACACAAACTAGGATTACAAAATTATATTCAAGTCCACTAATCCAAATGACAAATTTTGAGGGAAGAGGTGATGTCGGCCATCAACTGTTTTGCTTGCCGTCATCAAGTCATGTTGCCTCAAAACTAGCAATTCTCAAGCAGATCATCTTGTTTTCACAATACGGGACAAGTATCAAATACTTTGCAAACTGCAATGAGTTTTGCAAAAACCACATTTATAATTTGTATATCTTACATATACCTTTTCATTCATGACCTCCATTGCAATCAAGCCTTTCCAAGAGTTCTTAACTCTAATGCAAGATTGCTAAGTGTTTTTCCAAACATTCCGGAGTCACCGAATTATCTCTAATGGTTATTGTATCAAGAAGAGAAGATCACCTTTTACGAGGATATCCCTCAGGCATGGGTATTAATCTATGAAGTTGGACCCTTCTGCTAAGTTCCATATTAAGCAATATATTCCCATGGTCGCAAAGGACCCTAATGGGATAGGCCATGATCTACTAAGATATTTGCAAACAGACATCTAGACTAAGTTTATAATAAGAGATCAATTTATAATTGGTCTCCACTAAAATTGTCATCCCCTGGATGATTTTAGTGATCGCATGATCCCTATCCTCTGCACCTCCCCCGATCGTCACGCCATCAGTGCATTATCAAAGGTAGGCATTCACTAATGCCAATCACATCATCCATGTGACTCATGCTCGATCTTTCGATCTCTTGTGTTCCGAGGCCATGTCTCTATAACGTGCTAGGATTGCCAAATCTAACTTGTGTGTATTCGCTGTGCAACATGGCTTACACCCACTATATGCGAACGTAGATATGTCTGACACCCATGCCTGTACCATGGATCACCTCATACCGAAGAACTTTCTTGGTGGTGCACACACAAGGGGAACACGGAACATTGGAATTAAATAGGGATTATCTTATTTGCTACTGTTGAGTATCTAAATACTAGCACACAATAAGATGTAAAACATGTATCAACATCATATGTGTAATGTGATATGATATGGTCTTTCTTGCGCCTTGATCTCCATCGAGCGCTCCGGCATGATCTCCATCTTGCCCTTGGTTTGACGCCAAGTCCACGACGCCTCCACCAGATCGTCCATCGGAACGATGACTATTACTATACTACTTAGTAACAGAAAAGTAAACTACTTTACCTTCGCAACGACCAATGTCATATCATAATCACATGCCTCCTGCAAAATAAAGTTAGACGCCTCTACTTTATCTATTGCAAGTTTTATGTGGTTGTTAGGGCTTTTGCACTAAAACTGTTTCTAAACTACAAACTTTCCAACCACAACACGGATCCGACAGTTGTCTCTACTACACCCCTTTCAGGGCCCTCCGTTGTAAATGCTATATCAACTATCTAATGAGAGATAGACACCCACTTTCCACTTATACGGTACAAGCCGTATGTTGAGCGTGGAACCGGTCTGCAGATGCGTATGCGTAAGTCGTCGGGCCGCTTCATCAAACAATACCGCGATATAAACAAGTACACGTTAGAGGGTAACAACTAAGGGATCAATGCCCGCACAATACTTGTGCGTACTGGCTGTACAGCACTCCTACGAATAGATCGGATCTGATACCACTCTTGGGGATCGCAACAAAAAACAGAAAATTTCCTACGATGTAACCCCCAAAACTGCCTAAGATCTATCTATGTAGTAATGCAGTAACAACCAATGCGTATAGAATACATACCCTTGTAGACCGTACGCGGTTAACGTTCCGCGGGGAACATGGTTGAAGTAGTCGTACTCGTAGCCGACCTCAAGGCCGCGAAGCTCCTCGTAGGTCACCCCTTGCTCCTTCTTGATCTTCATCATGCAAAAGCTCTGGCTCACGACATTTAAGCGCCCCAAGTGTTGCGCCTCATGTCTTCGTACACATCCGGTGCACGATGAGACCTCCGGCTCCCCGATCCCGCCGGGAGTGCGGAAGTTGATATCCGGCTAGGAATCCTTACAGCGCAACGGCGTACTGCAGGTGTGCCTCGATCGCACAGCCCAGACTTGGAGCCATGGTCACAAGGTATAGAGAGAGGGAGAAGGAGAAAGTCAACCAAAGGACTTCTCCAAAATTGATGGGTGTGATCAATCCCACCAATGGGCACCCCTTTATATAGGGGGAGGGGGTGATCCCTCCCCATTGGGTTTCCCATGTTGGACTAAACAAGGGAGAGAGGGGGAGGAGGCGCATGGGCCTCATGGGCCAGCCGACCAGGGGTGGGACCCCTTGAGGCGCCTGGCCCTTGGCCCTTCCCTCCTTCGGTTTTCCCTCATGGGCCATTTTTCCCTAGGAAGTTTGGCCCATTAGTGGAATACCCCTTCAAATTAGATTTTAATATTATATTTAATATTAATTACATTAATTAATACGTAAATACATATTACAAAAGCCGTCTTGACCCGAAACACCTTTTGGTTCCCTTTCGATTTCCTCCGAACGACTTCGGATCTTTCCCGGAATGATTTCGGTCCTTTATTCTTTCTCCGAACAACTTCAGATCTCTCTACAGAACGATTCCAGCTTTCTCTTTCTCTACTGTGATTCCGTCTTACGAATGATCGCTCTCATCTTACCCTTAAGTGTATCCTCTCACGGCTCGAGAATGCTCTAGACATGATCTGTATCAATGATCAACAGAGGGATCAGGGATATCCATGTGACCCCTATGCATTCCTGATGACAATGTCGTTTGAACCGCTAAATGTAGCATCCTCTTCCTTTTGTTTCTCGATACAACTTGTCCAAGATCCAATCATTGGTATCCCATACCTTATTCAATCTCATTCACAACAAGTTATGTTTTCTTGTTACCGTGATATTACATCCCCGTGACCTAGTCACATGTTGCAACATTTATAGATGTAATCTCACCAAGCCGGCCATATGTATCTTTACCCATAATGTGGGTGAACAAATCCCGGTCTTGCAGTCACATGTCATCTACTGTTCCTTCGGAATACCCAACATACACCTTTATAACCACTGTATTACCAAGTGGCGCTTGATGCAGTCTAAGCAGCCTCGGGAAACAGTGAGTAATATGAGCTCACGGTCTAAGGAGAAGGAGTCTAGGTATAGTTGTTGCAACAATGAACTATATGACTTGATCGTGTTGCAATCCTTCGAGGAATGTCCAATCACATCATTCTCCAATGATATGATCCCATTGTCAGTCGGCATAAATGCCCATGATCTTGAAATCCAGATCATCTTCATGACCAACGAACTAGTATGAATAGAGGCTACTAGGGACTTGGTTGTTTCATACCACACCTGTACCAATGTTTCTACTTGGCACAGTTATAGCACAATATGAAACTATTATAAACTAATTGAGATATGAAAATAAAAACCTATTTATTATTTGCCTCTAGGGCATATCTCCTTCAGTCAGGAGAAATCCTTGTTGACTCGTCTAACACCGGCGTGGTGTTGCCTACAGGTGCCATTGTTCGTTCCTAAAGGGCGTTGTGGCTACCTCCTCTCCACTCCTCTTCGAATTCTGGGGAAACAATAGGACCGGTGCTTTGGTACGGATAACAATGTCGTGACGCATTCCTTCTTGAAGGTGTTGCTTGGTACTTGGCGCTTCAGACTACTGGGAGCATGGTGGGACAACTTTGCAGGGCGAAACGGTTGTGTCACATTTATGTTGATGCCCTATCATTCTTTTGGGCATGTTTATGTTACTGCCCTAGCATTCTCGCTAGTTTGAAATCGTGTATCATGTGGTTTCTTTATTTATCAAGTGGAGCGAACGCCTTATCGAGGAGTAGGTTTTTGAGGGTGAGGGGAGGACTTAGAGCATCTCTAGTAGATTCCGTAAAAATGAGGCCCTTAAAACAGGTATACAAGGAGCTGAAAATGTGTTTTATAGTCTGAGACATACCCGGAAGAGCAGATACAATAAGTCGGCACCTCTACGGTGCGAGGCCCACCTCCAACCCACCATTTTCTTTTTTATTGGTCTTCTTCCCCCTCTAAGCAACTCGCACACGCAGAACCGCCTTGTGCAGGCCCAGCGCCCCCCTCCTGGACGCCACCGCCCCGCGCATGGCCCCTCCAACACCCCCTGCTCCGTCCCACGCATGGCCCATGCGTCGCCCCTCCCCTGGCCTCTCCGACCCCTGCACCGCCCCGCTCAGCCCTGCGTCAGCCCTGCTCTACCCCATGCGCGTGCGATTCACCGGGAAATAGTCGTTATTCACCAGAGTTTAGTCTGGTTCACTAGAGTTTGGGTGAATTTGGCGGTGGTCCGGTGCGGAAGGACCTGAAATTTTCCTCCTGCCAAATCAATCACGGGTATACATGGCACCCTCGGATTAACCGTGAAATCTTCGAATCTACAGGTTGGGGAGATGGTTTTTCGAACCACCTAAAAAATTAAGGGTCACTCGATTTTACGGTGTCTGTTCAGGCTTTTTTTATCCGAAACCGAAAAACAAGCGGTTATTTTATAGTTTTGACGTTTTCACGGATCTTCTAGATATGCTCTTATTGTTGGAAATATGCCCTAGAGACAAATAATAATAAGGATTATTATCATATTTCATAAAGTTTATGATTAATTTTTATAACATGCTATAACTGTATTGAGAGGAAACATCAATACACGTGTGATATATAAACAACCAGGGGTTCCCGGTGAAACTCTAGTCACTTGTTCATTGGTCAACAGATGATAAAGGTTTCCTAATCATGTGGCATTTATGCCAGTTGGAAATGGAGTCAACTCATTCTAAGAATGAAATGATGAACCAATACCCAACCTAAACATCATGACCCGATCATGTCACGAAGTTCAAGTTATGATGATTAGAATGGATCCTCGTAGACTATTCCTTAGACTGTGAGGCTATATCAATCATTGTCTCTCGAGAGTGCTTAGATAGCATCAAACGTCACTTGGTAATACAGTGATTATAAAGGTGTGTTTAGGTACTCGGAGGAACCATAGAGGCAATATACGCCAAGAGCAGGATTTGTCTGTCCACGTGACGAAAAGATACTCAAGGGCCCACTCGGAGAAGTTATATCCAATAGTTGCACAGCGTGTGATTTGATCACGGGGATATCACTTGTCGAAACGAGTCAAGTAGCATTGTTCGGTAACGAGATTAAACGCGACATGGTGATGTCATTGATCAAATCTCGGGCAATGCAAGTATCTAGAGACAAAGGGAATAAGACATGACTGTCCCGGTTCAAATGACGAAAGATCTTCATGGAACGCATAGGGGTCACATGGCCATCTAGGTCCCTCTATTGATCATTGGTTTGGAAGTGTCCCGACCATGTCTGGAGTGTTCCCGAACCATGGGGTATCACGCTTAAGGTCTTGATGATGCTTAGAGATTGTTTATAGGATCGGTAGAATCGCCGAAGAAGAGAAGAGAGAAAACCGGAAGGGTTTCGGTAAGTACGGAGGATGTCCGGAGTGGAGGTGGAAGCTGTTCCATAGCCATAGAGATTGAATAATATGTGAATGAATGTTAAATATTGATTTAATCATTTATTCATAATTATTTAATAAATGAGAAAATCAATTAAATGGTCAAAGGGCTTAATGGGCCAATTCCTGGAGGGGAAAGGGCCCAAGAGGGGACCACACCCCTAGGAGAGGCCTAGGGGTGGCCGGTGGCCCTAGTGGGCCTGCCCCACGTGGGGCCCATGGGTGGGGGCTGGCCGGCACGCCGCGCCCCTCTCCCCCTTATTTAGTCCCACCCCGGGACTTTGAGGGAGGTAGTACCTCCCCTCCCCCTATATATAGTGGGGGTATTTGGCCAGATAAATACACACAATATTCAATAAAAGGTTTCCTCTCTTTTAGGGAGACCTCCAATTGATATTCTCTCTCTCTCTCTCTCTCTCTCTCTCTCTCTCTCTCTTCTCTCTCTCCCGTGACAGTGGTCCCAAGTTCGGACTACGCGAACGAGAGACACCTTCACCGCGGAGCACCGTCGCGCTGCGGGATCTGGATCTAGGAGCTCTACTTCCGCAACTGCTGCTAGATCGGGGAAGCGGGATCCATCGTCAGGAACCGGACATGTTTAACTCCCCACGAGGTGTCACACTTGAGGCACTCAAATTGTTGGAGCCACAGGAACGCAAGGACTTCATCATGACCTTGAGGTCGGCTTCGACTCGTTTATATCAACCACGCTCTCCTGAGCATTGACAATGCTTTTCGGTCTTCAAGGGTAAGTTCGCGAAAAGCCCCTCACGTTACTGCATTACTAATAGATAGGTCCTGGCAACATCAGGGGTTCAGGGGCGTAGGGTAAAATTTTATTGTTTTCATACGTGGAACCCCTACAGTGGTATCCGAGCTAGATCTATGCATAGTAATGCTAGTACGGGTAGAACACACGAGATGTAGCGTGTGGGCATTGATCTTTTAGTTGTTACCATCCCACGTGTACTTGTGTATACCGCAGTAATGCTTGATGAAGCGGCCCCCAACCGACTTTACGCATTCATTCATGAGACTGGTCCACGCTTGACATATGGCTTGTAGCGTAAAAAGTGTCTTAGGGGGGTTCTGTATCTCTTGCATTAGTTCGTATGCCATTTGCAATGAAGGGCCCAGAAAGGGGTATAGTATATACAACTACTTGATCAGGATTGTGGTGAAAGTGCATAGGTAAGAACGGTTCTTGTGCGAAAGCCCATCCAACCACGTAAAACATGCAAAGATAAAGTAGAGGCGTCTAACTTTGTTTTACAGGGGCGTTGCTTTGTGATATGGTTGCGGCAAAGGTAAAGTGATTACCTTGTGTTATGAAGTAGTAGTAGATAGTCCCGGAAGTGACGAACTACCACGCCGGAAAGACACCGGTACCCTGGTGTCTACGGCACCGGAACCCTGGCGCCGGAATCCGGTGACGATGGATGGAGATCACGACGTGAAGGACCATATCACATCGCATTTACATTCAATGTTATTATTTGTATATCTTATTGTGTACTAGTATTAGATACTCGACGGTAGCCTAATAAGATGATCCCTGTTTAAAAAATTACCAATGATTGTGTTCCCCCTTAGTTTGCACCACCAAGAAAGTTCTTCGATATGAGGCAGGCCATGATGAGTGGGTGTCATACATATCTATGTTCGCATACAGTGGGTGTAAGCCATGTTGCACAACGAACACATTAAGGTTGAGTTGGCAAGCCTAGCATGTAGCAGACATGGCCTCAGAACGCGGATGGTTGAAAGATCGAGCACGAGTCGCATGAATGATGTGACCGACGTTTAGCGTCCACCCTAGAACCCACATTGATGGCCATGATGGTCGGGGGAGATGTGGGGAAAAGGGGTCGTGTTATCACTAGAACCCTTCAGTGGATAGGTGTTTTTGAGTGGAGTTATTATTAACTCATTTAATTATAAACTTAGTCTAAATCCTTTTTGCAATTATAAATGTAGAAAATGGTTCTACCCGATGCTACCTTTCCTGTTGACGATTGGTTAGAAGGAGAGAAGCTCAGGATAGACGGATCAAACTTCTCTATATGGGTTGCGTGTCTCCACGTTCTCCTTAGCGAGAATAACGTGGTCGACTATATACTCAACGAGGATTTGGACCAGCCCAGTGACCTAGAGACCCCAGAGAAGCGGGAAGACCGCTATTACCGTCGTGAGATGGCCTCCTTCATTTCAGTTACAATGCATTTCGGAATGGTGGATTCGTCGAACAAGCACACATATGGGAGCATGAGCTGATGTCAGATTTCCTCTCCATTAAGATGGAGGAGAACTCATCACTTGACGACCACTTGGAGCGCATGCATGATGCGTACATGAGGCCAGCATACTTCCTGGATAGCTGGATGACGAGCTCTTTTGAAAAATTCGTTGTGCTGCGGTCGCTGCCACCAAGCTACCGAGCACATGTCAGGACTTGCATCCTGAGAGGCGATGCAGAAACGCAGTATTTCCACAGGTTCATCTCACATCTCAGGAATATGGAGGTTGAACCCATTGTCAGAGAGGTCATCGATGACAAAGGTATATATTTGATATACAATTTTATAAATATTATAATCTAGCAAACACATGTTGCAGTGTTAAGTATATTTGATACTTGTTCTGTTTTGCTGAAAACAGGTCCTTCTGCATAGAGGTGCTTGCTGGAGAGGAGGTGACGTTGCGTGTTGATGGAGAGTATGATGATGATGGCCAACGACACTCTCCCTCAACATTTATCACTTAGTTTATGTTTTAGGATGATTATTGTAATCAAAAGATTGTGAACTTCTTTAGTGTGTCTCACACTTTGTGAGACGGTTATTCATATGAGCTTGTAACAAACAGTTGTTCCACTTTTATGAATGATCTCTATTCGTGTTCATATCTTGTTCGATTATATGTGAAATATCCTTATTGTTTGAAACTAATTGGTAATACATGAACATTTGTAAAATATTGAAATGCCTTAAATTACCCAACTTAATGATATATTCATTAATGAATGAAACCATTGTTTGAATTCAAAGTTATATTGATAATATGTGAAAGTCAATTGATTACTTGTCACATATGAATCATGCCTAAGTTCAGCAGAAATAACTTGAACACCGTGTATTACTTGAATACAAAGTTTTTGATGAATTGTTGAGAGTAAATACATATTCGATGTATTGTGTTTTGACAAAATGGTAACTATCATTATATGATTGTTTAAATGTGTAAAGAAGTTTACCAAAGGAAACATAAGTATGAGACTATTTGATATGATCAAAGTGTTTCATAAACAAAGGATATTAAAGTTAAATGAGAATCTAATTACTACGATTTGATCAATAGTAATGAAATTCGGCTTATAAGAATGGCATAAAAGGAATTATGGAATGCAAAAGCGTTTTGAAACATCAAAAATGCAAAACATCACAATGTGATATTAGATATCAAAGTGCGTGAATAGAAGGCGCCCAATAAATCGTCGTAGTGTAGATGTAGAGACCATTAGTGTAACATCCCAAATCTTTAATCAAGGTTATCAAATTTCAAATCACCCAATTTAGGGTTAACAAATATTATGAAAATAATTATGGATGCATGTGTTGATGCATTAGTATAACATTGTGTGTAAATGCCATGTTTGATTATTCTAAATTATATGAAATGGTTTAAAGGTGAATGCCACATCATCTAGACCATCTACAAACAAAATCCAAAGAAAAAGAAATCAAATAAGATTAAATAATGCAAATGGTGACTTTAGCCATTTTAATCCACTAGGACACTTTAGGTGTTCCTAGAAGTCAATTTTAAACAGAAACTTCCTCAACTCTTTTCACCCCTTGCTAGTACAAGTAAAGATCTACCAAGGCCCACTTTAAAATCTTACAAAAACACTTAGCCACTAATTTTAAATGGCATTTGAAATTGGAATCCAAATCATATGATAAGATCCCACTTTAGCAAAAACCAACCAAACCAATTCACCTTGACAATTCCCAGCAACTAGAGACTCTTAAGCATAAGTGTAGTTCACACACCAAAAATCTTTTCAAAATTCGAATTTGAATTTCTTGCGGCCATTTGACTAAACACCTTGCAGACACAGAATAAACTCTAGCCTAATTCTACTGTTTGAGCAGTGATCCTTCAATGCATTTGCCCCCATTACACTCCCCTTGTCCCCTCTTATCCAAACCCAGCCCTAGACAGCACCCCCTTCGCCGCTGCGCCAGTAGAGCGTCGCCCAAAGATGGTCACCGTCGGTCGACCATGAACCGTTCATCCCGGAGTGCCCCTCTCTCCCCGCCATGTCTAGGACGATCGCCGCACCCTACCGCCCCTCTCTGTCCCGTCCCCAAGCGCTACCAGGCCCTAGACCACCACAGAACGACCGTGCCCACCGCGTCTGCACCATGCCGAGCACGCGCCAGAGAGCCACGCTCGACAAGCATGCACACGCCGCGCCTCGACCGCAGCCCACGCGCACTGCTCTGCCACGACCCCAGGAACCGACTAGACATGCCCGTTCGTCGCCGCTTGACCTACAGCCCCCGTGCGCCGCGTCGAACGCCGCTTCTGCCGCACAGAGCACCAGCCGCGCTCGACCAAATGCCACCGCCCCTAGCCGCGCCTTTACGCCGTAGATGACTGCCAGCAGACCGCGCATCGTCCCCTACCTCCATCCACGACGATGGCACGTTGTACCACCCTCGCCAGAGACGCCAGCCCATCCCGTTCGGTCGCTTCGTCGAACTATAAATAGAGGACACCCCCAGCCTCATTGTGCACACCATCTCACTCCCCTCTCTCCACTAATCCTTCCACCCCATCCTCGGAGCAAGGCGGGTCGCCCTTCACCGGAATTTTGCCGGAGCTTGCCGCAGCATAGGAGAAGAGGCGTCGTCGATTGGAGCTGTCCTAGGAGCCGCCACGACCACGCCTAGAACCGCTGTCGTCCACCAGTTCGATCGCCCCCATCGCCACATATAGCTGGAGCCCTGGTAAGCCCCCACGTACCCCCTGTAGGGGTTCCGCGTATGAAAACAATAAATTTTACCCTACGCCCCTGAACCCCTGAAGCTGCCAAGACCTATCTATTAGTAATACAGAAACGGGAGGGGATTTTCGCGAACTAACCCTTGAAGACCGAAAAGCATTGTCAACGCTCAGGAGAGCGTGGTTGATGTAGACGAGCTGAAGCCGACCTCAAGGTCGTGATGAAGTCCTTGCGCTCCTCTGGCTCCAACGACTTGAGTGCCTCAAGTGTGACACCTCGCGGGGAGTTACACACGTCCGGTGCCTGACGATGACTCCCGCTTCCCTGATCCAGCAGCAGTTGCAGAAGTAGAGCTCCCGGACCCGAATCCCGCAGCGCGACGGTGCTCCATGGTGAAGATGTCTCTCGCTCGCGCACTCCAAACTTGGGACCACGGTCACGAGAGAGAGAGGGGAGAGAGAAAATATCAATTAGAGGTCCTCCCAAAAGTGGGGAGACCTTTTTGATTATTGGTGTATTTAATTTGGCCAAATACCCCCACTATATATAGGGGGACGGGAGGTACTACCTCCCTCAAAGTCCCGGGGTGGGACTAAAGGAGAGGAGGGGGAGGGGGGAGGCACCGCCGGCCACCCCCTCATGGGCCCCACGTGGGGGGCTGGCCTAATAGGGCCGTCGGCCACCCCATGGCCCCTTCTCCCTCTCTCCTTTCCCCTAATGGCCCTCTCCCTCCGGAAATTGGCCCATTAAGCCTTTGACCATTAAATTGATTTTTCTCTTTATTAAATAATTATGAATAAATGATTAAATAAATATTTAACATTCATTCACATATTATTCAACCTCCGTGGCTATGGAACACCTTCCACCTCCACTCCGGACATCCTCCGGACTTACCGAAACCCTTCCGGTTTTCTCTCTATAAATCTTCGGTGATTCTTCCGATCCTATAAACACTCTCTAAGCATCACCAAGCCCTTAAGCGTGATACCCCATGGTTCGGGAACACTCTAAACATGGTCGGGACAATCCCGCACCAATGATCGATAGAGGGACCTGGATGGCCATGTGACCCCTGTGTGTTCCACGAAGATCTTTCATCATTTGAACCGGGACGGTCGTGTCTTATTCCCTTCGTCACTCGATACTTGCATTGCCCGAGATCTGATCAATGACATCACCATGTCGTGTTCAATATCGTTACTGAACAATGCTACTTGACTCGTTCCGACAAGTGATATCCCCGTGATCAAATCACACGCTGTGCAGCTATTGGATATAACCTCTCCGAGTGGGCTCTTGAGTATCTTCCCGTCACATGGATGGACAAATCCCTCTCTTGACATATATTGCCTCTACGGTTTCCTCCGAGTACCTGAACACACCTTTATAACCACCGTATTACCAGATGGCGTTTGATGCTATCTAAGCACTCTCGGGAGACAGTGATTGATATAGCCTCACGGTCTAAGGAATAGTCTATGAGGATCCATTTCTAATCATCATAACTTGAACTTCGTGACATGATCGGGTCACGATGTTTAGGTTGGGTATTGGTTCATCATCTCATTCTCGGAATGAGATGACTCCATTTCCAACTGGCATAAATGCCACATGATCAAGAAACTTGATCATCTGTTGACCAATGAACCAGTGACTAGAGTTTCACTGGGAACCCCTAGTTTGTTTGTATATCACACATGTATTGATGTTTCCACTCAATAAAGTTATAGCATGATATAAAACTTAATCATAAAATATATGAAATATGATAACAGTCTTTACTACTATTTGTCTCTAGGGCATATTTCCAACAGTCTCCCACTTGCACTAGAGTACAAATACACTAGCTGCATTTGTTCTCAATCTTTGGCACCATATATCCGGTACCCTGAACATGCTTGCTCATGGAAGAGGTTGAGTCTTGGGTATGTACTTTACAGTCCCAAATCCTTTGAAACTTACTAATGTCACCTTGATTGACATTAATACTTTATCATCACATGATAGCATCTGTGTGTATGTATCATCGTTATGGCAGCAGAACGAGGCCTGATTCCAGGATCCTACAATGACGTTAGATCAACCTCGAGGGCTTTCTCATGGGCACTGTTCCCTGGGACACATCATTCTACATTAAAAGCGAACTAGCCCCGCCATAACATTATACAACACTTTAGATGGTACCCTTATCTATTATTATAAATGTATTCATCGAAACACTAGTGCACTCTGTGCAACTTTCGATGTTTTTGTTCACCTTGCTTCCTACTTGACTTTAATCGGTATTACGGGAGTTTCCAACATATTCCCTTATAACATAACTCTTTATGTTTTAAGATATGTCATCCTTTATGGATTTGGAAAACATGTCTACAGTTCTCTTTTAGACACTGCGGACAAAACTTAGCTCAACGTTCTATGATTCAAACTTAATCACTTTCAAACGTTCCTTATTTGGATCACATATTATGCTAAGTTATCATCATGGTTTACTAAGATAGAACCTACGTCTCAACATAGTGGATGACGATCATCCTTTTCTTTCTTTCAACCATTGATGTTAATATTCATAATTTAAGTTATTAAGGACCAGTTCCTTAATTAACTTCTATTCCGAAACCCCTTTCAGAATCCCTTAAGGAATACTACATAATATCATAATACACCTATTATCAACTTCTACATCTTATAAATCATTATTTATAAGCATTTGTGCTTTCATTCTTAACATACTTAAGAATTACTCCAATAAGCTCCCACTCAAAAATATGTTAATCACATATCGTTTTAGGAAGACTTTCATAGCTCCCACTCAATTTTATGCAAATTGCATATCCACTCACTATTTTGAATAACTTCAAAATCCTTTGATCAAATATCAAACTTGGAGTTTTACTATGAGATGCTAGTACTATTACTAGTTTTAAATCCTCTAGACATTTAGCACACATGAATCAAATTCATTTGAATTTGTTCAATACTTGACAAATTGTGCTTTTGTCATTTACCCCTTTTTCCTACTATGGCTTTGCAATCTTTTGGGAAAATTCAAGTAACCCCTTTTACTTGTGAGATTCAGCAACGAATTGCTTTCTAATCTCAAGGGAATTTTGCTTTTAGGATTTCTCATAATTCTAGTTTACCATTATTTCCTTTGTAGTTCGTAGGTATGTCACATTCCAAGAATCATGAAAAATGATTCACAGATGTCTCCATACTAGATATGGATTTACATTTTGAATCCTACTTCATGTAGCGAAAACACTAGTGGAGAAAACACAATGATCAATATCATTGATTCTTTCCTTCTGTGAAGAGAATCATTCAGGAACGTTGTCCGTTGCACTTCTCAACACTTTGATGCAGGGTTTTGAATCCTCATCATGTTTTTTTACTATCTTCCATTTGCTCCATAATTGAGAAATATCACTAAAAATGAACTTTCTCAAGAATGCACCAAAATCCAAGCAATGCGAATTTTGCTTTTCCTTTTTGTTTCAGCTATGGATTTCGTATTCAAGGTTTCCAATGAATACTCTACAAGGACTTATTCTCTATTGTTTTGGTTATATCGAATAACCCCAAAACTTTCACGAATTCAAATGGTTCACTACATTCTAATTGAGTGCTAACTATTTCTAACTAATGGTCTCTACATCTACACTACAACAATTTATTTGGTGCCTTCTATTCAACCCCTTTGATATCTAATATCACATTGTGATGCTTTCCATTTTGACGTTTCAAAACGTTTTGCATTCCACAATTTTCTTTTATGCCATTCTTATAAAGTCGAATTTCATTACTATTGATCAAATCATAGTAATTAGATTCTCTTTTACATTTATACCCTTTGTTGATGAAACACTTTGATCAAATCAAAAAGTTTCATATTCATGTTTCCTTTGGTAAACTACTTTACACATTTAAACAATCGTACAATGATAATTACCATTTTCGTTAAAACACAATACATTGAATATGTATTTACTTTCAACAATTCACCAAACACTTTGTATTCAAGTAATACACGGTGTTCAAGTTATTTTGACGAACTTAGGCATGATTTATATGTGACAAGAAATCGAATGACTTTCACATATTATCACATAACTTTGAATTTAAACAATGGTTTCATTCATTAATGAATATATCATTAAGTTGGGTATTTTAAACAAGGCATTTTAATGTTTTATAAATGTTCATGCATTATCAATTAGTTTCAAACAACAAGGATAATTCACACATAATCAAACAAGATATGAACACGAATAGAAATCATTCATAAAAGTAGAACAACTGTTTGTTACAAACTCATATGAATAACCGTCTCACAAAGTGTGAGACACACTAAAGAAGTTCACAATCTCTTGATTACAATAATCATCCTAAAACATAAACTAAATGATAAATGTCGAGGGAGAGTGTCGTCGGTTGTCATCATCATGCTCGCCATCAACACGCAACGTCACCTCCTCTCCAGCAAGCACCTCTCATGCAGAAGGACCTGTTTTCAGCAAAACAGAACAAGTATCAGATATACTTAACAGTACAAATGTGTTTGCAAGATTATAACATTTATAAATCTGTATATCAAATATATACCTTTGTCGTTGACGACCTGAGCGACATCTGGTTCAACCAACACATTCCTGAGATGTGTCATGAACCGGTGGAACTCCATTGTTTCCGCGTCGCCCCTCATTACGCAAGTCCTGACTTGTGCTTGGTAGCTTGGTGGCAGCGATCGAAGCACAACGACGTTTGCAAAAGAGCCCGTTATCCAGATGTCCAGGAAGTATGCAGGCCTCATGTACACATCATGCATGCACTCCAAGTGGTCGTCCAGTGATGAGTTCTCCTCCATCTTAATGGAGAGGAAGTCTCCCATCAGCTCATGCTCCCACATGCGTGTCTGCTCCACGAAATGTGTCCTAAGCTATAGCATCACTGAACGAGGGTTGACATCACCCACGAAAGGCCACAGCTCGTCCACCATTCCGAAACGCATTACAACTGAAATATAGGAGGCCATATCCCGACGGAGATAGCGGTCTTTCCGCTCCTCTGGGGTCTCTAGGTCAGTGGGTTGATCCAAATCCATCCCGTCGAGTAGGTAGTCGACCACGTCGTTCTTGCTAAGGAGAACATGGAGACGTGCAACCCATATGAAGAAGTTCGATCCATCTAATATGAGCTTCTCTCCTTCTAATCAATCAATCAATCGTCAGCATGAAAGGTACCATCTACATTTATAATTACAAAAGGAATTTAGACTAAGTTTATAATTAAATGAGTTAATAATAACTCCACTTAGAAACACCTATCCCTAGTGAGGGTTCCTAGTGATAACACGACCCCTATCAGCCACATCTCCCCCGATCATCACGGCCATCAATGTGGGTTCAGGGGTGGACGCTAAACGTCGGTCACATCATTCATGCGACTCATGCTTGATCTTTCGACCATCCATGTTCCGAGGCCATATATGTACATGCTAGGCTCGCTAACTCAACCTTAGTGTATTCGCTGTGCAACAAGGCTTACACCCACTGTATGCGAACGTAGATATGTCTGACACCCGATCATCACGGCCTGCCTCATACCGAAGAACTTTCTTGGTGGTGCACTCTAAGGGGGAACACAATCGTTGGTAATTTTAACAGGGATCATCTTATTAGGCTACCGTAGAGTATCTAATACTAGCACACCATAAGATATACAAACAATAACATTGAATGTAAATGCTATGTGATATGGTCCTTCACGTCGTGATCTCCATCCGCCGTCACCGGGTTCCGGCGCCAGGGTTCCGGCACCATAGACACCAGGGTACCGGTGTCATTCCGGCGTGGTAGTTCGTCACCTCCATGACTATCTACAACTACGTAACAAAAGGTAATCACTTTACCTATGAGATCCAGGCACATGGCTTAATAAGATTGATAGGATACCCATATCAACAAGTTCTAACTTCTTTTCCGGAAGCTCATTTGAAAAAAAACTCTAAGGTTAAGCGTGCTTGGCCTAGAGAAATTCTAGGATGGGTGACCGACCGGGAAGTGGGTAACCGGGTGCGCACGAGTGAGGACAAAGTGCGCAGAAAAGACTAGTGTTGGTCTGTGGGGCCAGTCTAGATATCCTATTGTTGCCAGAGTGACACCCCGGCCTGTGGAGTGGACGGGTGTTACAAGTGGTATTACATCTGTAAAAGTGGGTCAGTGGCGGGACATGTGGAGCATGACGCATGTGGCCCGAAGTGGACACGGCATGGCACATGTGGCACTGACGCACGCACGCTGCGCCAAGAGGGAACGCCTGGTGTGCTTGATCGATGAGGGCATCGATCTTCTAAAGGGTGGGTGTATATGAGATCCAGGCACATGGCTTAATAGGATTGATAGGATACCCATATCAACAAGTTGCAACTTCTTTTCCGGAAGCTCATTCGAAAAAAAACTCTAAGGTTAAGCGTGCTTGGCCTAGAGCAATTCTAGGATAGGTGACCGACCGGGAAGTGGGTAACCGGGTGCGCATGAGTGAGGACAAAGTGCGCAGAAAAGACTAGTGTTGGTCTGTGGGGCTAGTCTAGATATCCTATTAAGCTGCCAGGAGTGACACCCCCCGGGCCCAAGAGTGGACGGGGTGTTACATTACCTTTGCCACAACCATATCACAAAGCAACGCCCCCCTGCAAAACAAAGTTAGACACCTCTACTTTATCTTTGCATGTTTTACGTGGCTGAATGGGCTTTCGTACAAGAACCGTTCTTACCTACGAACTTTTAGCACAATGCTGATCAAATAGTTGTCTCTACTACACCCCTTTCGGGGCCCTCCGTTGCAAATGGCATACCAACTAATGCAAGAGAGACAGACACCCCCTAAGCCACTTTATACGGTACAAGCCATATGTCAAGCGTGGACCAGTCTCGCGAATGAATGCGTAAAGTCGGTTGGGGGCCGCTTCATCAAGCATTACTGCGGTATTCACAAGTATACGAGGGAGGGTAACAACTAAAAGATCAACGCCCACACGCTACATCTCGTGTGTTCTACCCGTACTAGCATTACTACGCATAGATCTAGCTCTGATACCATTGTAGGGGTTCCACGTATGAAAACAATAAATTTTACCCTACGCCCCTGAACCCCTGAAGCTGCCAGGACCTATCTATTAGTAATACAGTAACAGGAGGGGCTTTTCGTGAACTTACCCTTGAAGACCGAAAAGCGTTGTCAACGCTTAGGAGAGCGTGGTTGATGTAGACGAGCCGAAGCCGGCCTCAAGGTCGTGATGAAGTCCTTGCGCTCCTCTGGCTCCAACGACTTGAGTGCCTCAAGTGTGACACCTCGCGGGGAGTTACACACGTCCGGTGCCTGACGATGACTCCCGCTTCCCTGATCCAGCAGCAGTTGCAGAAGTAGAGCTCCCGGAGCCGAATCCCGCAGCGCGACAATGCTCCGTGGTGAAGATGTCTCTCGCTCGCGCAGTCCAGACTTGGGAGCACGGTCACGAGAGAGAGAGAGAGGAGAGAGAAAATATCAATTAGAGGTCCTCCCAAAAGTGGGGAGACCTTTATTGATTATTGGTGTATTTAATTTGGCCAAATACCCCCACTATATATAGGGGGAGGGGAGGTACTACCTCCCTCAAAGTCCCGGGGTGGGACTAAAGGAGAGGAGGGGGAGGGGGAGGCACCGCCGGCCACCCCCTCATGGGCCCCACATGGGGGGCTGGCCCAATAGGTCCGCCGGCCACCCCATGGCCCCTTCTCCCTCTCTCCTTTCCCCTAATGGGCCCTCTCCCTCCGGAAATTGGCCCATTAAGCCTTTAACCATTAAATTGATTTTTCTCCTTATTAAATAATTATGAATAAATGATTAAATCAATAGTTAACATTCATTCACATATTATTCAACCTCTGTGGCTATGGAACACCTTACACCTCCACGCTGGACATCCTCCGGACTTACCGAAACCCTTCCGGTTTCTCTCTATAAATCTTCGGCGATTCTTCCGATCCTATAAACACTCTCTAAGCATCATCAAGCCCTTAAGCATGATACCCCACGGTTTGGGAACACTCCAGACATGGTCGGGACAATCCCGCACCAATGATCGACAGAGGGACCTGGATGGCCATATGACCCCTTTGCGTTCCACGATCTTTCGTTGTTTGAACCGGGATAGTCGTGTCTTGTTCCCTTTGTCACTCGATACTTGCATTGCCTGAGATCTGATCAATGACATCACCATGTTGTGTTCAATCTCATTACTGAACAATGCTACTTGACTCGTTCTGACAAGTGATATCCCCGTGATCAAATCACACGCTGCGCAGCTATTGGATATAACCTCGCCGAGTGGGCCCTTGAGTATCTTCCCGTCACATGGACGGACAAATCCTGCTCTTGACATATATTGCCTCTACGATTTCCTCCGAGTACCTGAGCACACCTTTATAACCACCGTATTACCAGATGGCGTTTGATGCTATCTAAGCACTCTCGGGAGACAATGATTGATATAGCCTCACGGTCTAAGGAACAGTCTACGAGGATCCATTTCTAATCATCGTAACTTGAACTTCATGACATGATCGGGTTATGATGTTTAGGTTGGGTATTGGTTCATCATCTCATTCTCGGAATGAGATGACTCCATTTCCAACTGGCATAAATGCCACATGATCAGGAAACTTGATCATCTATTGACCAATGAACCAGTGACTAGAGTTTCACTAGGAACCCCTGGTTTGTTTGTATATCACACGTGTATTGATGTTTCCACTCAATACAGTTATAGCATGATATAAAACTTAATCATAAACTATATGAAATATGATAATAGTCCTTACTACTATTGCACAACTGAGATCGCGGAGCACCACTGGGCCGACCCATTTCTTTTCCCGCGCTAGCCCACAGATTCGAATAAAGGTTTTTCTATTTAGGTTTAAACTGGATTATGTCCACTTGTTTAAAAATCATTTCATAGAGATCCACTTAACCAAAATGCATGATTCAAATTTTGTTAGAAATATAATAAAATTATCTATCCAAGCCCGTTGGATTTAAATCAATTGGAGTTAGAGATCACATATAGCATAAATAATAAGACAGAGACTTTTCTACATTCAAACATTTTTCAAACATTGACCATAATAGCTTTTGAGTTGTTTCCAACTCTCAAAAATCACATTTGACAATCCCTATCTAAATATGTAATAATATTTAGGTTTGCATGCAGTGACTTTGGACTAGTACCAAATTAATGCTATATAGGCATTTCTAGTCACTTAAAATCATTTAAATGATAAACTTAAACTTATTGAAATATGATCAAACATTTAAATCACATTCCCATGCATTAGAATATGTGGTTATGACATGTGTCCACATGATCCCATATTTTAATTGGACAATATTAAATCTTAATTTTTTTTCAATGAGTAGAAATTAATTTTCTCAAATAAAATAAATGAAACTAGTGCTTTAAAACTTGTGATGAGTGTGATGATACTAAGATCATCAAGTGTGTGCATTAGTGTGCTAATTATACTAGTTAAGTATTGTTTGGTGATTGTGTATCCCGTATTTCATTTATAGACGATAGTACCGACCAAGTCTACGAGGAGGAGGAGTTCTACCCCGAAGAAGACGAGGAGAATTTCAACCACTACACCAATCAAGGCAAGCCATCACTAGATGCAAGTTAACCTAAGCAAGATGTTTTAGGCATGCCTTGGTTATACCTTTTTGATTTATACCCATCCCAATTTTTACTTGAAAGCTTTACTTTTTCTCTACCAAAGTTTCCTTACTTTTAGTACCGCTTGTTGAGATTTTTGGGAAGTAGTATAGATAGCATAAAGAGTATAAAACTTGGCCTATACTAGATGTCATTCTATGGCATGAGATTGAGATTAGCATCCCACCTTAGTGAACACTCTTAACTTAGTGGCTAGTGCTAAACCAAAAACTTGATCACCTTACATGGGAATACTTGGTGAAAATGCTTATGAAAACCTTGGAATGATGAGTCATTCTATTGAGATGTTTTGACATGCGTTGAGAAACACAAATGGTTTATGATGATGAAAATGCTGAGGCGTGAGCCTTAGCCCTTTATAAAAACTGATGGTTAGGTTCGGATGCGATACCATTCCAATTTTACCGTACAACCACAATACCTGAATTGGGTAAGGCTTAGCCGGAAGGTTATATGCATTAGTATGGATTCCCTCGCGGAAGAGGTTTGAGCTGAGGCTACCTCTTGATGTTGTCCACCTATGCAGTGCCCAGGATGGCAGATGGCCATGGCTGGGAGGCCAAGCTCATATGAGAGGTGCTTATACTAGAGTGTGTAAAGGAAAGGTTATGATTGATTATCCGCATACTAAGTATGATGATTCAGGGTTATCCCTGATAGATGTATCGAATTTTGTGGTGAAAGTTTACCACCTCTGCAGAGTGTCAAACTATTCGAATAGCCACGTCCGCGGTCATGGACAGTTGGAGTGGCCATACTGTTCCGTCGTCAGATGTTTTCAAAATGACTTATGAAATTAATTGTGATATGACTTGACCACAACAGGGTTGTGACTATGACAAACTAAGTTCCCAGCTTAGGTGATTTTAGAACTTTATTTTATCTTTCTTTGTTTTTGAACTCAGCTTAGGTTTCAAATTTTAGCTTTGCAAATAAATTTAGAGTTTAGTATTCCTACTAGAACTACCTTACTTGTTAGTGATAGTTTGTGAGTACTTAAAGAGTACTCATGGCTTTGTACCTAGCTATTACCATGGCCAGACTATGAGGAGGACTATCCGTAGGAAGGACAGCAGGACGGCTACGACAACTAGGATCATCTCCCATCGTCAGCATTGCCTGTGACTCTGAAGATGGAGCCCTACTATGTTTATTTTCCGCTGCTTGATTTGTATTAAGACTGGATCATGAGATTCTTTATTTGTGTAAGACCTTATTATGGTTTGTAATGGATGATGTACTGTGATATCCAATCTGTTATGTCTCGCAAAAATGGTAATCCTGGGATTGCGATGTATGCCATAACAGGCATCTGGGATTAACAATTCGGGTGTTGACAATTAGTTAGAGATAGTTAGCACTTGATTAAGACATATAGTGAACCATCTGAATTCGTGAAAGCGGCTCCATATCTAGTATGGATCGTCGTAAGAGTTTTGGGGTTATTCGATATAACCAAAACAATAGTGAATAAGTCCTTGTAGAGTATTATTGGAAAACTTTGAATACGAAATCCATAGTTGAAACCAAAAGAGAAGCAAAACTAGTAGTGCTTGGATTTTGGTGCATTCTTGAGAAAGTTCACTTTTAGTGATTTTTCTCGATTATGGAGCAATTGGAAGATAGTGAAAAACACGATGAGGATTCAAAACCCTGCATCAGAGTGTTGAGAAGCACAACAGAAAGCGTTCCTGAATGATACTCTTCACAAAGGAAAGAATCAACGGTAATGATCATTGTGTTTTCCCCACTAGTGTTTTCACTACATGAAGTAGGATTCAAAATGTAGCCCATATCTTATATGGAGACATTTGTGAATCATTTGTCATGATTACCGGAATATCACATACCTACGAACTACTAAGGAAATAATGGTAGCTGAAAATATGAGAAATCTCAAAGCAAAATTCCCTTGAGATTAGAAAGCAATTCGTTGCCAAATCTTACAAGTAAAGAAGTTACTTGAATTTTCCCAAATGACTGCAAAGCCATAGTGGAAAAGGGGGTGAATGACAAAAGCACAATTTGTCAAGTATTGGACAAATTCAAATGAATTTGATTCAAGTGTGTTGAATGTCTAGTGGATTTAAAACTAGTAAAGGTACAATATCTCATAGTAAATCTCCAAGTTTGATATTTGATCAAAGGATTTTGAAATCCTTCCAAATAGTGAGTGGATATGCAATTTTCATAAAATTGAGTGGGATCTATAAAAATCTTCCTAAAACAATATGTGAATGACATATTTTTGAATGGGAACAATACAAGTCTCAAATTCAAATATGTTAGGAACATAGTTTGAGTAAGAGTAGTGACTCATACACAAATATGTTGGGAACATATTTTGAGTGGGAGCTTAAATGAGTGATTCTTAAGTGTGTATACGACACATTAAGAATAAAAGCGCAAGTACCGATAAATAATGACTTATAAGGAGTAGAAGTTGATAATAAGAATATTATGATATTATGTAGTATTCCTTAAAAGGATTCTGAAAAGGGTTTCAGAATAGAAGTTAATTAAGGAACTGGTCCTTAATAACTCAAGTTAGGAATAGTATTGAGTTCATCAATGGCTGAAAGAAAGAAAAGGATGATCATCATCCACTATGTTGAGACATAGGTTCTATCTTAGAAAACCATGATGATAACTTAACATGATATATGATCCAATAAGGAACGTTTGAAAAGTGATTAAGGTCGAATCACGGAACATTGAGCTAAGTTTGTCCGCACTGTCTAATAGAGAAATGTAGACATGTTTTCCAAATCCATAAAGGACAACATATCTTAAAGCATAAAGGGTTATGCTGTAAGGGAATATGTTGGAAACTCCTATAATACCGATTAAAGTCAAGTAGGAAGCAAGGTGAACAAAACATCGAAAGTTGCACAGAGTGCACTCGTGTTTCAATGATTACATTTATAATAATGGATAAGGGTACCATCTAAAGTATTATATAATGTTATGGCGGGGCTAGTTCGCTTTTAACGTAGAATGATGTGTCCCAGGGCATAGTGCCCATGAGAAAGCCCTCGAGGTTGATCTAAAGTCACTATAGGCTCCTAGAATTTGGCCTCGTTCTGCTGCCATAGCGACGATGCATACACAAAGATGTTATCATGTGATGATAAAGTATTAATGTCAATTAAGGTGACATTAGTAAGTTGCAAAGGATTTGGGACTGTAAAGTACAGGCCCAAGACTCAACCTCTTCCATGAGCAAGCATGTTCAGGGTACTAGGATATATGGTGCCAATGATTAAGAAAAAATGCTGCTAGTTTATTTGTACTCTAGTGCAAGTGGGAGACTGTTGGAAATATGCCCTAGAGAAAAATAATAATAAGGATTATTATCATATTTCATAAAGTTTGTGATTAAGTTTTATATCATGCTATAACTGTATTGAGAGGAAACATCAATACACGTGCGATATATAAACAACCATGGGTTCCCGGTGAAACTCTAGTCATTGGTCCATTGGTCAACAGATGATCAAGGTTTCCTAATCATGTGGCATTTATGCTAGTTGGAAATGGAGTCAACTCATTCTGAGAATGATATGATGAACCAATACCCAACCTAAACATCGTGACCCGATCATGTCACGAAGTTCAAGTTACGATGATTAGAACGGATCCTCGTAGACTATTCCTTAGACCGTGAGGCTATATCAATCACTGTCTCTCGAGAGTGCTTAGATAGCATCAACCGTCACTTGGTAATACGGTGATTATAAAGGTGTGTTCAGGTACTCGGAGGAACCGTAGAGGCAATATATGCCAAGAGCAGGATTTGTCCGTCCACATGACGGAAAGATACTCAAGGGCCCACTCGGATAAGTTATATCCAATAGCTGCGCAATGTGTGATTTGATCACAGGGATATCACTTATCGAAACGAGTCAAGTAGCATTGTCCGGTAACGAGATTGAACGCGACATGGTGATGTCATTGATCAAATCTCGGGCAATACAAGTATCGAGAGACAAAGGGAATAAGACACGACTGTCCCGGTTCAAACGATGAAAGATCTTCGTGGAATGCATAGGGGTCACATGGCCATCCAGGTCCCTCTGTCGATCATTGGTCCAGAAGTGTCCCGACCATGTCTGGAGTGTTCCCGAACCATGGGGTATCACGCTTAAGGGCTTGATGATGCTTAGAGAGTGTTTATAGGATCGGTAGAATGGACGAAGAAGAGAAGAGAGAAAACCGGAAGGGTTTCGGTAAGTCTGGAGGATGTCCGGAGTGGAGGTGGAAGCTATTCCGTAGCCACAGAGATTGAATAATATGTGAATGAATGTTAAATATTGATTTAATCATTTATTCATAATTATTTAATAAAAGAGAAAATCAATTAAATGGTCAAAGGGCTTAATGGGCCAATTCTCGGAGGGGAAAGGGCCCAAGAGGGGACCACACCCCTAGGAGAGGCCTAGGGGGTGGCCAGCGGCCCTAGTGGGCCTGCCCCACGTGGGGACCATGGGCGCGCCTCCCCACCTCTCCCCCTCCTTTAGTCCAACCCCGGGACTTTGAGGAAGGTAGTACCTCCCCCTCCCCTATATATAGTGGGGGTATTTGGCCAGATAAATACACACAATATTCAATAAAAGGTTTCCTCTCTTTTGGGGAGACCTCCAATTGATACTCTCTCTCTCTCTCTCGTGACCATGGTCCCAAGTTCGGACTACTGTGAGAGACGTCTTCACATGGAGCTACTGCCATGCAGTATTCGGATCTAGGAGCTTTACTTCCGCAACTACTGCTGAATCAGGGAAGCGGGAGTCATCATCAGGCACCGGACGTGCGTAACTCCCTACGAGGTGTCACACTTGAGGCACTCAAGTCGTTGGAGCCACAGGAGCGCAAGGACTTCATCACGACCTTGAGGTCGGCTTCGGCTCGTCTACATCAACCACACTCTCCTGAGCGTTGACAATGTTTTTCGGTCTTCAAGGATAAGTTTGCGAAAAGCCCCTCCCGCTACTACATTACTAATAGATAGGTCCTGGCAACATCAGGGGTTTAAGAGCGTAGGGTAAAATTTTATTATTTTCATACGCAGAACCCCTACACTTATCAGTTAGGTTGATTCTACAACGGAATATCTGGTCCATAGCAGGATGGGCTGTTAATTTCTTTGGGTTGCGGGTGTAATTGTGTGTTAATATTGCCGACCCACCACGAAGAAATAGAGAGGGATAACTTAGTTTTAGAGTATCCTCACTCGTTGGGTGTTCCCAGGCCGAAATCCGGCGCTATTTAGCGTCGGACGGATGTAACTTTCGGCCTAGGAACGGCTTCTCACCCGCATTTTCAGGCCAAGTTCCCACATTTGACCGAAATTTGATAAAACTCGGTGAAAATTGAGCGAATATAGGAGATTTTCATTAAACAGCGTCGCGTTCTTACATAGTTGGCCAAATCCAGACATATACCCGAATTTTGGCCAAATTAGGCTTAAAAAAATAGAAAACAGTAAAGTAAACTACTATGCCAATGCCGATGCCACCGCCGCTCACATGCCGAAGTTGCGGTAGAACACCGTGTAGTCAGGGTCGTCCTTGCCATCGTCATCGTCGCTCGGCGGCTGCGGGAGGCACGAGCTACCCTGGCCGGGTCGCCACACCGCCACGGCTAGGACGACGGGCCGGCGTCGTCGTTGTCGTCGAGGACGATGAGCGGCGCGCCCTCATAGGCGCACTGGTGGCGAGGCCTACTGGAGGCCGCGTGCTCGGCCTCCTCCTAGAGGCGCCGAATTCGGGCGGCCTCCTCCTGCTCCTAGTTGGCACGAGACCAAGTGAGGCCGTCCGGCTCTGGCATCGGCGGCATGTCCAGGAGAGATTGCTCCATCGCCATCCTCATGGCGAAGGCGTCCTCATCGACAGGGAACGCCCATTCCGATGGCTCTGGCTTCGGCTGGCGCAGGCGAAGACGTCCGGCCGACGGTGGCGACGCGCGGGGTTCATTGATGACGATCCCTCGCAACCTTGTCCTTGGCAGTGAGCACGTCGGTGGCGAGGCCTCCCGTTTCATGGTGTGCGGCGGCGAACGCGAGGCCGATGCAGACGAGCGCGAGGCCGAGGCGGCGGTGGCTGAGCCGGACGAACTGTGGTTGTCCATCCTCCTGGGCAGCCAGTTCACCGGAGGGGTGGGGGCGCGCCTCGTCCTCGCCGCGGGGACCGGCGAGCACAGAAAGCCTAGCCTCGGGCGATTGTCGGCGTAGATGTGCTCCAAGACATAGTCGAGTGTCCTCCACTGGCGCGACGCCGTGTTATTGTTGCCGTTGGCGCGTACGGGCGGGTTTCGGGTGGCGAGCTCGGTGTTCCGGCGCTCGGCGAAGAACTGTTCCTAGTAAACGAGGTTACCGGGGTCTTCGGCGAGCTCCGGATCCGGCATCGCCGCGATGGCGTCCTGGATCTCCTCGACCATCTGGTCGTCCTCGGGCACCAGCGACACCGGCACGCCACCGGTGCTAAGCTTCCAGCCGGGCGGACACCGGAAGTCTGGCGGCGCCATGTAGCCAGCGTCGTGTAGCATGCGGGCCTCCCACGGCTACAGCGTACGCCGGCTGAAGCCGGTCGCCGCCGCGGGGTCGCCTGGGTACCTCCCGCCATCGCTGAAGCTTCTTCTCGTCGAAGGTGTAGTTCGTGGGAAATGGGGGAGGGGGAGAGTGTGCGATGTAAGCCGGCGAGGGCGTCGGCTTTTAAAGCCGGAATGGGCGGCGAAGGCGGGAGGGGTGTAGTGGCCAAAGCGGGAAAAAGGAAACGGCGGGAAGGCGAGCCGATGGTGGCGCGCCATTACGACGACACGTGGCCGACGAGACGAGCAGTTATTGCCCGGTGGTCCGTCGTGGGAGCCGAGGTGGGAGGATGAGGACTACTCGCCTACACTCACTGACACGGCAGGGCCACATGTGTGCTCGTTTTTTTTCGGCGTTTCCTCTGCGTCCGGTGTTCCCAGGCGGTTCCTAGCTCCCTTGGTTTGGCCTGGGATCACCGCATGAAAGTTGGGGCAAATCTGGACCAAATCGGCGCCTTGAAAACGCGACTGGGCCGTTTTTCGCCGTCTGGATGAAATTTTGCCCCGGGAACGGCCTTCTGAGAACCTGAGTGGAGATGCTCTTAGGGTGTCATATCTTGTTAAATGAGGGCGGAAAATCAAATAATAGACTGTGTATATATGGTTTAGATGAATAACTTTAGCAACGTATCAAATTTGGAGAAGGGGCGGAGTAGAGTAAAGGGTTTTTTTTCTTTTGGAAATGGCAATAGGAGGTAAATTGGAGTGTTTGCTCACGTGTCCTTATCAGTTTGAACATTTTAGGTAAGCTAATTAGTGCATACAACTAAATATGGGATCAAATAGTTGTCTTAAGTTCAAGTAATCGCAATATTTATAAAAATATATCTGGGGCTTAGGTCTACCGTGCATCTAAGGACCTGTGAAGCCTATACGTGAGATGGAATGTTGATGTTTATTGCCTGCCTTTCTCCATTAGCTCAAGCAATTGGATGAACTTTCTCCATTATTTGAACAATGCTGCTATATATATGATGTTTCATGTACGATTCAGGTGCGATGTGTCCGCTCCACCGTTGATGCACCCGCTCACTGCATCCAACGCCTTCTAATTTCATGTCTGTTCTCATGCCATCAGGCTTCACATATACAGCCTAGTCACATCATAGGCGGTAAAGTACAAGGTTATGGTTTTTCTTTCTTTTGAGGTACTACAAAGTTGTGATGGTTAAACTTAATTTTGTATAGTTTTCACTCCAATGAATGACAAGTCTAACCCGAGACCTCGATCATTTTCAAATCCATGATCTGGAAGTGGACCGCAGATGCGCAATACTCCGCCAAGTCTTGCTACAAGTTCTTCTTCTTGGAGTCCTTGGTATCCAGATCATGGAAGATTAACTGACGCACTTGGGCTCCCCAAAGGGTGAAGTTCTTTGTCTCGCTGGCATGCCAGGACAGGTGCTAGATGGGGGAGACGCTAGCGAGAAGGGGGCTTCAACACCTGTATGACCAATCGGAAGAGACCATGAAACACATCCCCACATGGTGCCCGTGCTCTCGGACGATTTGGCACGAGGTTCTGTCGTGGATACATCCACAGTTGGACCCCCAGTCGAGGAGGATGACTTCGTTGATTGGTGGAAGCTGGCGCTTCTATCTACCCCGCACGATGCGCAAGGGGACCTCATCGCTACTGATGCTGACGACTTGGTGGATCTGAAAACACCGCAACATGGTCATCTTCGACAACGCGAGCCCCAACCATGCTAGTCTCCTCACTACAATTCAATCCAAAGCTAGATCCAAAGCTAGATCTTGGGCTCTGGCCAGCGCCGATTGGCCTAAAGGCCTTGATCCCCACCGTCTCTTAGGTTTAGTGGGTTGGGTTGTACCCCGGGTGTGGCTCTCCTTTTGAGCCTGGACATAATTCTGCTTTGATCATATGAACTACACAATTTCATGCCGAAATTCCTGTACTAAAACTCAAGCATTTACACGCGGATGCATGTATACAACTCCTTTTATATTAAGTAAAGATATAGCAGCACAACTTCAAGAGAAAAAGAAGATATAGCTAGTGTGAGTTGGCGCTTGCTTGCTTTGCGCAGATCCGTCCACGAGAAAGAGAAAGCTACTGTAAGTTGGAGTCAATAACAATAAGAGAGTGCTTAATTAAGGACAGATTTATTGCTTTGTCTCCCAGATTTGTCCTTTTGGCAACTTTATTGTTAGAAGAAAAAACAAACATCAACCACAGTATATGTACCAATGCACAACTACCCTTATCCTACTTACCCTTATTATTTCCTGCACCGAACAGCCCTTTGATGGTAAGGTCATGGACACTCTAATTCACGGGTTAAAAGAACACAATTTTCTTTTTGTAAGAACTGAATGGCATGACATGTTAAACCCAACAGGAATTAACAACAGAAATTTATGCTATCCAAGTTGTTTAGTTGCAACACAACAAAAAATACTCTACATGGTTTTCCTTGTGGCATCATGTGTTTGCCGTATTTTTCATATAAATAAAAGAAAATTCGACTTTGAAATTGCAAGCAAAGTACTCCCTCGTCTCAAAATAATCCTACAAATGAAACAAAAAAAACTATACAGGAAAATTCTCTACGAAATTGGATCCTCTAAAACTCTGAAATTTCTTTGTTGAAAGAAGCCCAAACATGCATCGGACAACTTCATCTAGGTAGGATAAGCAAGGAGATCAATGCCGAATGTAAAACCGGAAAGTATCCAACTACTTAGCAGTGGCTGATGAGGACTAGTGGCATCTTAAATTGTGTTTGAAAATAGCAATTAGTGCTGCAAATCACTATCAAAATATATCCTCCCTTTTTTGTAGGGACACTATCCAAATCTCTTGCATCACATGTCACTCCTGTAACCTTGATTGTTACTTTCTGTATGGATATTCCAATAACAGAAAGCGTAACTTTGATATTTAAAATATGTCATGCAAACTTTCACTGCACCATTTTTATGTACACAATATAAATATATTTTGTACATTAGTTGCCAAATATACGAATATCATACACTATTTTTTTACTAGAGCAAAATAGAGTGCGTCACATAATAATAACAAGGGGCAATGATGCACTGCACCCACACACTTTATAACAGAGTTTTTTCTGATGCACAATAGATTGAGTTAGTATTGTGAAACACAAGGGGAATCAAGAAAACATTGGAGGCCGGCCAGCCATATTCCGAACCCGTATTCCCGCTAGTGCTGCCGGAGACTAATGATTTTGGCAACCCGGCCTGACCACATATGGTCCCTAAGATCCTTGTACTGATGAGAAAAAAGTAAATATTTTCCTACGCCCTCTTTTAATGACATTCATAGTAGAAGCATATAATAACTGGAAGCACAAAAGGTTTATACGTGTGAAGCTCAAATTTAAGCAGAGTAGTATATTGTTGCCAAGTTTGAAGTGGTGTGCATGTACTTGCCATGAGGAAAGGGTGTGCGCAGTGCAGACACCAGACAGTGTCAGAAGAACAGATCAGAGGCAGAAGCTTCCTATCCAGCATAACCTGACACAAATGTCTGTGGAGCCTGCAGGTACCTGTTTCTCATTAACTGAGTCGACAGGGGTAACGGACTCCAGCAAATCTGATTCACTTCCACATCGTACACAAAAATAAAATCTGGGCAGCTGCATGGTGAAATGTATGACAAGGCCCCAATTATTTGCAGACCAACTGTTGGACACTTAAATGTCGATATCACCAGACTGCCTAGGGACGTCCACGGCCTAGTACTATTGCCGTGTATTGGAAGGGCATCTACCTTATCTCGGCAAATTCATGTACAGTAAGTTTAAGAGCTGCAAGATGTTTTGCAAATTTAAAGTTACCTGTAAAGTGCATACCGCCGAAAGGACAACAATCAAGCGCAGAGAAGAGCAACCAAGCATTTTCAGTAGAGACTAAACCCAGAAATTGGGGTTAAAATTATGCATAGAAACAGAATTACTGCTCCAACCATCTCCCCGCTTCAGCTTCCTAGCAATAACCATACCACAACGATCAACAATATGTCAGAGGATATAACTTTTAAATTTTTCATGAGCAAAGAACGTCAACCAAACATGAGCGGGCACCGTCGTGATCACCAGGCTGTACATGGAGCTAACCTTAGACAAGCTTAAATGCCAACCAACTCCAAGGAATCGATCCCAGAGCTAAAAATATCAGAGCAAAGGGGAACTTGACAATTCTTCCAGCAAGCCTTACTGAAAACCACTCTGTCGAGTCTAAGCTCACTTAGAAAGCAAATGCACATTTAACCCCCACATTGTATGGCTCAAACAAGGCTGGGTGACGAAGAGAGATTCCAAACGAAGCAAAAGAACCTCGAAGACGTAGCGCGCAAAATATCACAAACAAACTATTATTTCCAGCACAAGTCTTACCATACTGACAATCATATATAAAGAAAAGTCTTACCACATCTGTCTTCGTAGTTAAGTACGACGTCCATGCGTCCCATGTCACTCAAACCTATGATTGGACGTTTGGACCACGGCCACTAGCTACAAAAGCATCAAGATATCGACCTCTTTTTACTAATCTTTATCTGACCCCACTTTACTCTCGCCTGTCCTGGATCTAAGCATAATTGTAATTTATTTTAGCTCTTCAAGGCTTGTGTTTGCACAGCTGTTTGTACTGACTGTTGAGTCTTTAATATAATCTCGGGATCTTATCTTTCAGAAGAAGGAGAAACATGGCTAGTTGTAGGAGCTTAGGTGAATCAGCTCGGCCAGGGCTGCCAAGCCCAACAATAAATGTGGCTGGCCATGGGTGTAGGTGAGCGTGTTTATTACCACTGTACTGGCAGGGAAGGTGGTTATGCTATGCATCTACTCAGTTCACCGACAGTCCACCGCTGGACCCCCTTCAGACTTCCGTTGCCCCTCCTCTGATTTCGCTCTATCTTGTACTGCCTTGGTTTCGTTTTATCCTTCAGCACACGCTTTGCCATGCTGGTACTAGTGAGTGACCCCAGCCAGCAGCAGCAAGCACCCTTGCTCTCCGGCGTATACTTTCCAATCATGGCCGGTGAAAACCTAGACCAAGCACAGACACACGCACTCCCCCTCTCTGTCTTCTTCGTGTGTGGGCGTGAGTGACACTGTGCCACGTACTATTTGACTACCTACGCATCTAACCACATTTAAAACGGCAGGGCAGAACCAAGTACAGGCTGGGCAGTTTATATTCACTCACACCAGAGCTCTCCTCCCCACACAACACCTTCAGAGCCTCACTCCCTCGTCTGTCACAGGCAAAGACAAATGGTGCAACCCAAGAAGAAGTTTCGTGGAGTCAGGCAGCGCCACTGGGGCTCCTGGGTCTCCGAGATCAGACACCCCCTCCTGTAAGCCCTTACTAAGCTTTGCTTCTAAGTTTCTGTTAATGTCAGTGGTTTCGATCCGTGGGCAAGAGTCTAACTAAATGCAAGACATGTTTTGCAGTAAGAGGAGGGTGTGGCTCGGTACCTTCGAAACCGCCGAGGAGGCCGCACGGGCCTACGATGAGGCCGCGGTTCTGATGAGTGGACGGAATGCTAAGACAAACTTCCCAGTCCAGAGGAGCAGCACCGGTGATCCTGCCCCAGCTGCGGTCCGGGATGTCCGTGGCGGCAACGGCGGTGGGGGCTCCTCCTCGACAAGCAACCTATCCCAGATTCTCAGCGCCAAGCTTCGCAAGTGCTGCAAGGCGCCATCTCCGTCCCTGACCTGCCTTCGCCTCGACACGGAGAAGTCCCACATTGGTGTCTGGCAGAAGCGCGCAGGAGCCCGTGCCGACTCCAACTGGGTCATGACCGTGGAGCTCAACAAAGGGGCGGTGGTGCCATCCAGCGATGCAGTGGCGGTGCAGTCCACGGTATCAGCAGCCACAGCTTCTTCAACGGTGAGTACAATGGATGATGAGGAGAGGCTCACGCTGCAGATGATCGAGGAGCTGCTCGGCAGGAGCGGTCCAGCTTCACCTTCACATGGAGAAGACCAAGGCAGCTTCGTCGTCTGAAAAATAATGGACAAAACAGCATTAGCGAGGTCGCCATCTGAGATCAGGATCCCGTAGGCTGGTTGGTACACAAGCAGTTCAGGTTGCTACAGTAAGATAGATATGTCTAATACTCAATCCAAGTTACAAGAATTATAAGTTTGCAATTGTGTGCAGCTATATATATGTACTTATAGTGTTATTATATACGCAGTCACCGTCAAGATACTCTATTACACATCAATGTCAGTTACATAGTTTCTCATAAAGGAAATAAATAGTTTGTGCTTCTGTGTTACCTCATCCCTTCCTTCAACTTCAGACTCCAACTTGTACGGTGTAGAGAAATTTAAAAACATGATGAAGGTGATATTTGTGAAGAAGACCTCAGCTTTATACGACATAATCATTTCTAAGGACCATGGACACTCTAGAGTTGTCTGTATAAGAAGAAAGCACTAAATAATTTGGTGTATTCATGCCAAGTATGTATGCATTTGTTGTGAAGAAATACACTTATAGGGGATATAAGACAAACCAAAGCCAAGCAAGAATACAATTCAATGAGAAGAATTAGGTGCAAACCCATTGGATGCCTACAACTTGGCATTATGTCTCAGCTAACACACAACTCCATTTGTAGTCGAAGGAAGGTAATATTTCCTTCAAAAAAGGAGGTAATTTTTCTGAACATTCAATTCCACACCACCAAACAAAGATATGAGAAGGACATATTGTCAGGAAGCTCCCTTCTGCTACTAATGCTGTCAACATCATGAAATCATCATATGTTCAGCAATATAGATGTATGAGTATGTATTTTCTATATTTTGAACTAAATCCTAAGAAATCAACCAGAAAATCCCCGGACCAAACAAGTCTAAAGGGTTTGAGTGATCAAACCAATGGTGGAGCATAGAAAAACTACTCGAGGACAGTTGTACAAAAACACCTGGAGATTCATATTTCGCCTTATTCAAATAATGAAATGCAATGCATACTTAAGTGACAATTAATCATATTAGGTTAGCTAGGATGAGCCCACACTATAACGACCAACAAATCATTTGCCTTCATACTAGGAACAACTGATAGTAGCCTTGGAGCATTCAACTAATAAGTACTACCAAAACATCTTATATTTGGGAAAGGAGGGAGTAATAACCAAACAATAGAAGCAAATCACTAGACAGCTCCAGCTCATGTTAATTATGCATTAAAGAGACGGCCATCATATAAGGTGAGTTTGTGAAAACAGTTTATATATCGGTGATGCTGACCATCATCATGGTGATACTAAGACCAATTAGAAACTGTTGCAGACTTAGCAAATACTGAACTGGAAGAAACTTAATGGTCAGGGCTCGTTAGCTTGGATGCTAACTCAACATCGTTAGTCACAAGAGTTTATATATCAGTGTAAAACAAAAAGATACAAAATCGAGAACAGCGAGCAAGGTCCCCACATTCCTTTTCTTTCTGTCCAAACTTCAGAACATGGAGAAATGACAAAAAAAAGATCAGCTTTATGGTTGAGTTTAGAGGATGGTGCAAAAGCAGGCAGTCAATGCTTCAGGGCCCAATCAGTTAGTTGGTCAGTTATTATAAACAACTGGATCAGGAAAGAAGAAAATAATAACATAGATGGAAAAAAGTTGCCAACCATAGTCTGTGCTGAGTCACTAGGTCATGGAATAAATGGCATTTCACAAGTTTTCTTAAGATACTTAAGTTGCTTACTTTTTTAGTCATTATCCATACATATATGGAAATGTTTGGATGGAGACGGACTGTCTTTTCGCCTACCTATGTCTGTCTTACTCACATATTTTATATGAAGGTCCGTTTGATGATTTTTGTTCCATTCAGCAGGCTGTAGTAGTTCACAGATTCCATCCTCACAGGGAACCTCCAAGCAACAAGCAAAAGCTTTCTCCGCCTGTTTCTTCAGACTTCTGCCAACATTTGCAATGATGTGCATGTAGTATCATCTCCGAATCACCCCCTGCCCTTTGCACAAGCACCATGTAGCATCACTACACACCTCTCTTCATTCTTGATGCACAATAACAGAATAGAAGAGCAGGATCCTATAGAAATAACACCAAAGTTCAAAGGTTCGCTTTGCCTCTTTCATATACAAGGTTGATAAGTGTTATATACTAATTGCTAATTACTAAGGTATACAACTTATAATGGTGGACTTTAACATGCATGTGTACTAGGGGGTCAATTTGCTGATCTGTTTGGATCACTCCGGCATAAATCAAAGTTTAAACTAAGAAATATTAGCATGACAAATACATAGTACCGTTAATTTTGAACAAGACAAGAATAAGTGAATTAGTTAGGTAATTATATCCTCATTGTTCAGAAGAGGAGGATATGACTGTCTACCCCAAAATTTCCAGAATTATGTGTTCCATAATTTCTGGTACCACATTAGCTGGTCAAGGAACTCCCATGTTGCAAAAGCATGAATTAAATATGTCCAGCAAGATAGCTGTGGTGGTCCTTCGACATTAACTCTACCCTTTGCTTCAATACTATTCAAACAAATCAGTGAAGCCATCTTAATTAAGACTGTAAAGCATATCACATCAAGTTACTTAGTGATAGTGTAATTACGTATGCTAGATCTACATAATATGGTTTAAGTAAGATCAGACGTACATGTGATTTGAGTATGTACTACGGTTACAGTACATACAGCATCAATGGGTAGATGGTTCCACATGATAGAAATGCCAGAATAAGTTGAACAAATGTAACATGGAAGTATTACCGAGTGATCCACTTAACTGTGAATTGTTAAAATCAGGTGCCCAGTGAAAACCAGTTGCTATAGTACTCCCTCCTACCCATATTAGTTGACTCGAATTTGTCTAGATTCGGATGTATCTAGCCATGTTTTAGTACTAGATACATCCGAATCTAGATAAATCCAAGTCAACTAATATGGGTCGGAGGGAGTAGTTAAAATGGAAACTCATTGTAGTTGTAAAAAGATGTCCCGGTACAGTAAATCCGCTTGCACGACAATATTGAAGTGCATGTGGAAGGACGATTCCACCAATTCGCTTTATATGGCTAGTTCACCATTGTAGTATGGAAGAATTTATTTTTAGTAAATAAAAAATATATGTTTCCTAAACAAAATAAGTATGCAGGAAGAAAAAGAAAGTAAACAAAATAATGAATATTCTCAGTGAGGGTATAAATCGGATATTATAAAAAAAAAAGTCTAAGAGAGCAACATTTATTAGAACAGTTCTCGTCAAATGTTAAATTTCAGGTTGAAACATCATATTTGGTCAGAAACAGACAATTTATAGCTCATTTCATAGCTTTGGCAAGGGCAAGAACAACCAGTGGAGTACAGGATCAAATCTGCCACTTTGAGTAGGTCTAAGTACCACATAAAAGTGGTCCCGTATTGTGCTTCGCTACTAATAATGTGTCCCATTATTATTTTTGTTGATACTTGTTGGAGTCTGGGCTAGCATAGAAGTGGTGTCCTAGGAGTGTCTGGAATATTCCATAGAGTGTTAGAGTCTGAGTTAGTGTAGTAGTACCACTCTTGTAGAGTCTAGAGTATTCTAGGGAGTGTTAGTATAGTAGTAATATCCTACTAGAGTCTAGATCATTCCAGAGTATGAGTGAAGATGTAAGGCTAAGTTGAGCTATATATAAGAGGGTGTGGAGGTCCAAGGGACCAAAGCCCATCCAGAAAATTTCCCCCAAAAACCTACATGGTATCAGAGCTAGGCTCCTCCTCCTAACCCTAGCTACCACCGTTCCACCATGGCAACACCCATCCCGGCTCTTGTTGTCAACAACACCGGGCACATTGTAGTCACCTAAGCGGCGGGAGGCCGCATCCCGTTGCTCTCTACAGGCAGTAACCACCTTATGTTGCACGATGTGTTGTGTGAGGCTTGGTTGCTGCTCTTTACGGAGGTTGCTTCGTGAGTTAGTTAGAATGGTGCAATTTAGATGTTGATAGGAGAATAATAAGTTAGCGAGGTTGGATTTGGGGACCAAGAGAAACTGGAGGTGGAGGAGGACCTCTGATCTGGTCAGAGATGGGAAGATGCAGAGGTGATGATGATGGCCAGAGCTGTGTGGTGCTGGGCTATGGTCGTGGAAGGAGACAACTGGATGAGGTCTCTAGTTTGGTCGTTCTTGGCTGCTCGAAGAGGCGAACTGCAGAGCTGCAAGGTGTGGAAGCCTGAGGGATGAAGCGGAGGTACAACCATACAAGGGAGTGCTCCCTGCAGGTGGTTGCTATGATGGCTGGACAAGATTCGGTTTCAGGAGGAGGCATGTGTCACTGCCGTGTTGCAGCAGAGAAGAGGAGTCCAGGAGGGAGCAGCTGCTGGAGTTGATTTGGGCGGCTGTGAGGAGCAAAGGGAACAGAACTTGGTGCTAGGAGAAGAGGAGAGAATGGAATGGATTTGAGAGAGAGGTAGAGGTCGTGGTGACCGAGGCAAAGATGGTTGATGCAAGATGGCCGGAGGGTTGATGGAGAGGAGGTAGAGGTCAAGGTTGTCACCGCATTGGAGAGGTGGAAGTCATGTGGAGGTCAGGAGAGTGTGGAACTGTGGATAGCTGACCGGTGAGGTGAGACGGTTGTGGCTCTGTAGGAGCTGTTGTTGAGGTGAGGCAGCCGTGGTTCTGCGGGAACCGGAGTTGATGAAGAGACAATGACGGTGCTCAAGCTGATGAGGGAAGGCATGTGGTGCCGCCGTTGTACGCGCCGGTGTGAGAAGGCACATGGTTGGAGAGGCAACGGTGGACCAACACAAGAAGGATTGGAGGAGGCTAACTTGATGCAGAGTAGGCATCTGGTGATGCTGATGGCTCCCATGAGCGGAGCTGGATGGTCGGAGTTGATTGGTTGCTTGACGACCACTGGAGCAAGATCTAGAGTAAAACACTCATGTATATTTGTATGCTTGCAAGCTTGAAGTGTAGTGGTCCTAGTAAGTGTCATGGAGTTGTAGCAAGATGGTCATGGTGACTAACCCATGCCCATCTTGAGGGGGAGTGTTGGAGTCTGGGCTAGCATAGAAGTGGTGTCCTAGGAGTGTCTGGAATATTCCATAGTGTTAGAGTCTGAGTTAGTGTAGTAGTACCACTCTTGTAGAGTCTAGAGTATTCTAGGGAGTGTTAGTATAGTAGTAATATCCTACTAGAGTCTAGATCATTCCAGAGTATGAGTGAAGATGTAAGGCTAAGTTGAGCTATATATAAGAGGGTGTGGAGGTCCAAGGGACCAAAGCCCATCCAGAAAATTTCCCCCAAAAACCTACAATACTTCATCTATCCGCGATCCATATTGTTATATGTTTACTACCCCCTCACTACTCTTATGTAATTGTTCATGAGAACTAATGAACCTGGAATCACGATACATATTTGAATACTCAGTATTCTGTGATTTTCACAATAATTGAATAATCCGAGCTCCCATAATTCAGATTATCCAGGACCATAAAGAAAACAAACTAAGCCAGAAATCAATAATGTAAAGTTGGAAATGAATCAAGAAACACAAATTGGACCATTGTGAAGTCAACTGCAGTACTGCACTCTGTGTGTGTTTGACTTACATTTTGTGATGAAAACATATGATAACTTCTTTACAGTTTCTGCATGAATTGATTCCAGGCACATGCCCTGAGGAATCATCTTAGACTGGTTGACTACTCTGGCACAGGAAGTTCCTATACATTTCAGAAGTTGCATATTCGGATATCTGGCTTATCCACAGGGAGATGGATGCACGGATTTACTGTCTTTCTACAAAATTCAACTTGACTATTGAATAACAAACCCATATAATTGGCAGTGCATACAAAAGTGTCATATTAAGAAATGCACCACCTCTCTGTTATGCATCCTGATCAAGATCGGGCCTGAGAACTCAGTTTTCTCTTCCTGTCAGTACCAAGAGAAATATTGCTGGTGAATTTTGAATTAGAGAGCTGACGGGGAATTGGAGCTCCTGCAGTCTTCAGAACCTGAGCAAGTTCTCTGAAGAGTTTCATATCCTCATCATTCACGAAAACAATAGCCATACCCTCCTCACCCATTCGAGACGCTCTTCCAATTTGGTGAACATATTCATCAATGGAATTTGGCATGTCAAACAAAATAACTTGACGTACTTTCAGGAGATCCATTCCACGTCCCAAGACCCCTGTACAAACAACAACAGATACTTCTCCTGTGAGAAACCTTCTCAATCTTTCTCTTCTCTCTTTCATTGTCTTCTCACCATGAATAGAAATAGCCTCCAACCCAGTAGCAGCAGTAATTGCTTCAGACAAGAGATCAGCACCAACTCTGGAATTCACAAACACAATGGCAGGGGGTTTAAAGTGCTGCTTACTTGTCATTACCTCAAAAATCTTCTGCTTCTTCTGCTTAGACTCCACCCAAATGACTACTTGTTTAACTGATTTGTTTGGTCTACTTGGGTTCCCACAAGTAATATGCATCATGTTGTTAGAAAGTGAGTTTGCCATTTCCTCAATTTCTGAATGTACTGTTGCTGAAAACATCATAACCTGTGGACGTGACAGTGCCTGAAAGATCTGCATGACCTGATCTCTGAATCCCCTCTCTAGTAAGCAGTCCACTTCATCCAAAACAAATACAGAAATATCGGTGAGGTCAACGTTGTGTTTCATGAGAAGATCAATTAGTCTCCCTGGGGTGCCAACAATTAACTCAACACCATTTTCAATTCTATATATTTGCTGAGCTAATGGATCTCCACCAACAACTAGAGCAGTTTTAAAAGTTAAACCCTTTCCGAGCACTTTTGCTTGATCTTCCACCTGTATGCATAGCTCTCTAGTTGGAGCAAGGACTATAGCTAAGGGCCCGCGTTTGCTTGTACACTGCTGCAGCCGCCTCCGTGAACAATGTGCAATTATAGGAACTAGAAAAGAAGCTGTTTTCCCTGAACCAGTATCTGCAGAGACAAGTAAGCTTCTATTACTTATTGATGCAGGGATGACTTGCATCTGCACTGGAGTTGGCATAATATACCCTGCAGTCTCAAGATTGTGCACAAGCTTCTCAGGAAGACCACATGAAGAGAAACACATGACTGGATCAGGAATAGCATCGCCCTTGACACAAATGTCAAGTTTATTTCTTAGTGAAGCGATCTGGCTAGCATGCAAACTCGGCACATCAGGGAAATTATTATCTCTGACACAGAAGCTTTCATCACCAAAAGGAACATTAACGCGCACTGGTGTTTTTGCTAGCGTCTTTATTTTAGCGGCAATTCTAGCAAGAAGAGCAGTCTTGCATTCGACACTGCAGACGTCATCATCGGTCTGATCACATATATACTCGCCGTATCGACCACATATAATGCAGCGAGGCTCCCCTGGAAGAGCTTCTCTCTGCTCAAAGCATCTTTCCTTCACACGATCTGCAAGAGTAACAAATATCATGAACAAGATGTTTTGATTCCTTAACTGAATAAAAGGAACAGGGAGAAGGCAATCATCTTATATATTACATCATAGAGGCACATGAGTGTAGATGGTATGAAAAAAGGCTGGTATTATGTTGTGACAGAGAAAGTCTACAGAAAACCTTTTTCCTTTCGTAAATGTATTCTATGTGAAGAAAATCTTGATTTTAAAATTAATTTATATCTTTCTCTGGCCGGAGTTTCCCCCTTCTCTTTAGGGATGGGAATGCATACGTGTCCAATTATTTGGCATTTGCAGATACACATGCTCTGATAAATCCAATGCAATTACCTTCCACTTCGAGCTCGTTCCTATCATCAGATGGAGCAGCATCAGCTGAATCTTTCTCCCCTTGCCCCATTTAATCGAGGAGAGAAAGAAGTACCAGAAACTGCATAGACGAAAAGGAGAGAGGAAATTAGATCCAATACCTTGAGCCATAGTTACCGGATTCGTCCAGACCATCGTCGAACCCTAATTCCGATCAACTATGAATCATATCGCCGTTGAACTAATTAAAAAAACAGGGACCGGGAGGAGAAGCGGAATCGTGGGCGATGAGGAAGCCCCCAGGGGGTGCAGACGGAGGCGGCGGGGCTCAACTGGAGGGGCTGTGGTGCGCGACTCGCAGAGGAGATTGGAGAGGGGGCGCGCGGAAGCGAGGTTGGGGGATGGGGCTGCGGCGGACCTCCGGGGAGAGGGAAGACGCTGTAGTACCCGCCGGAGAGACGAGAGGATGAGGAGGAGTGCACGAGAGACGATCAGAGGACACACCTGCGCCGCCGTCGACCTCCGCTGGTTGCCTCCCTTCTCTTCTCGTCCGGCGGCTGCAGCACCCACACAGCACAGGAAGGAGCGGCTCGTGACAGGGAGGCGACCTCCCAGTTCCAGGCGCCGGAGCAGCACGAGTTCGAAGCTGCAGCGAGCGGTGCCGCTGTCGGCTGGTCTTGCGGGGAAGCGGAGCGCTGCCGCGGTGTTACTCCGACGTGCTTGTGCTTGTTGGGCCTGGCTGATTTAGATGGGCCGTGTGCGGCTGCCGTAAGTAAAGGTTTTTTTTCTTGAGAACCTGTAAGCAAAGCATGTACTATGCATGTTTAAAGCGATTCAATATACTAGGTGGACTCGCCGTCTGCAATATGTTTAATACTTCGTGGTAGCCAGCGGCTGTGGGTGGTAGAACGGAACAGTAAGAAATTATCAAGAGATTGTATGCTAAATAAAAATGAAACAAATGGTTAACTGGTTAACTGAAATAATTTTGTTAATGTTTGAATCATGCTTTTAACTTTAAAAATACAAAAAGAAACTTTTCCAACGCCCACCCAGTGAACAACACGGAAAGCGAAAAAAATCAGCACCGTATGGAGCTCTAGTTGTTCGACATCTCTTCATTTGGTTAAGACTTAAGTGAATTACTCAAAGACAGTGTAGTAGTTGTGTATTTTGCTGAAGTGAAATTTCCGTGGTGAGGCCGAGGTCGGCCAGGAAGCACGACAGGTTCTGCTTAGCGTATCCATTCATTCCGTGTAAGAGCATCTCTAGTAGACACTGAAAACGTGCGCAACTTGAGAAATAATCGTCGCTTTTCGGTTTTGGGTGCTTAAAGTGTCCTAGATAGACACCATAAATGCGGTCGAATCCGGAAAAAATTCTCGGGCCACCGAGAAAACGCCCCTGCACCCCATATGTCCAGGTTTCGTAGCAGAACCGAGGGGGAATGCGTCGGTGCCCTTCCGCCCTGCGACTTGCCGAACCATGGCCAGAATCCGTCAACTTCGTCACCTTTGATCCTCCTCCGCTAGTGCACGCTCCGGCTCCCGGTGCAGCTGTCCTCTACCAATCGCCTGGCGAACACCAATACGGCGCGCGACCGGTTCGCCCCCGACACCTGGATCAATTTCTTCCATGCATAGCTAGCAGCCAACCACCTCGATAGATTCATTCCATGCGTAGCTAGCAGCTGAGCACGGATCGGTTCCTTCCATGCATGCTAGCAGCCAAGCAAGGATTAGTTCTTGCGTAGCTAGCCAACCAATCATTTTATATGTGCATGCGACGGCGTAGCCGACGGCCGGTAGATGGATCAGGCCTGGGTGGTAAAAATCATGGCAGGGCGCGGCGACATGCGGTGGCGTGGTCGGCAGCCACGACCGGGGCTGGGAGGCAGCACGCGGCGGGTGGAGGCCATCAAAAAATAAGAAGTCCCTCACTCGCTCATTTTCTTTCCTCCTTGTCGCTCGATTTGGTATACACATGTGCATGCATGCATATATACGTATGTACGCGTATCTTTACCCACCCAACGGCGAACATGGTCTTGCCTCGCTGACGTCGGAGGTTTGATTAGGACGGCGGACGTGGAGAAGTCTCCCTACACGATTAAGTTAGCTACAAACCGGTAGTACGCGTGGCAGATGGCCTCAAAGCCTGGCCTACTCAGCAGGCTTAAGTCTATAGATAATAGAAACAAACCGGTGCCTTGTGTCAGAGCAGAGAAGCGAATCAATAAATTGGTTCGGTTCAAAGGGTTTGCTTTGTCAGGGGTAGTGCATCAGGTCCGCATGACAGAGAGAAGAGGCATAGCATTAAAGAGAGGGGATGACACATAAATAACGATTGCATGGCTGGCACATTTCTCATGCTGCAAATAAAAATCGACTTCACACATAGTAGCAAAATTGTCTTGATTCCTATCTCTTACATCTTTTCAATTGAATTGGCGGAACACCGAAGGAAGTAGAGAGGGAGGCTAACCTTGACATTTATCCACATGTTGTGTCGGTGGTGATGGCAGAGGGGGGGTTGGGGTCGAGGGTGACGTTGATGCTTTTCGTTGACACGGAGGATGTGTGCCTCGTCCAGCTTTTCCTAGTTCTTGATGACCGCGATGTTGGTCGGTCAACGAGCCGTGGCCATCAACGCCCACTCTGTCGCTATTGGAGAATCGCCACCGAGGCTAAGAATGAATTTTTGGAACGAATCCGGAGGGAGAGGATGGAGGCGCAGGGGAGTGGACCAAGAGGAGGGTTGGGGGAGCTGTGAGGGAGAATGGAGCGGGAGGAGGCTCAAGAGAGATGTCGGAGGTGAGGACGTGACAAGAGCGACGCTGGGGCGTGGGCGAGTGAGCAACGGAGCAAGTGTCCGAGTGCCGGGAAAGGGGATGGAGGCAACGAGAAGGCGCTAGGATAGGAGAAATAGTGACTGCGGGATCGGTCGGAAATAACGCGTTTTAAGAAAAAAGGTCGCCGCGTCAGTAATTCAGGCTAGAGGGAGTAAATTTTTGTTTCATTTGGATCACTTGTTTGATTAAATTTATGTATTCTCTGGACAGTTTGAATGTTGTGTTCAAACTTTGAATCAATGATGTTCTTTTAAATTTTTTTTACAATCAATACCACGATATATTTATAATAGTGAGTAGTACATGGTAGAGATATATAAGTTGAAGATATATATACACATGATTTTTAAGCGTATTGACATTGGATTCTTTTCATCTTTTTTGTATACACATGGTCTTTAAGTGCATTTTATCTTACACGGCATGTAAGAGATAGAAAATTTTGATAGAGACGGTGACAACGCGTCAATATAAGCCTCTTCCTTGATGTCCCAAAAATCATTGCCAAGGTGGTGATGTCTACGCACACTTCTATTCTTGCAGATAGTGTTGGGCCTCCAAGTGCAGAGATTTGTAGAACAGCGGCAAGTTTCTCTTAAGTGGATCACCCAAGGTTTATCGAACTCAGGAAGGAAGTGGTCAAAGGTATACCTCTCAAGCAACCCTGCAATCAAGATACAAGAAGTCTCTTGTATCCCCAACACACCCAATACACTTGTCAGGTGTATAGGTGCACTAGTTCGGCGAAAAGATAGTGAAATACAAATAATATGGATAATTATAAGTGGTAATTGCAATCTGAAATAAGAGTGGCAGCAAGCAAACATATAACAGGACTGATTGTAAACGGTGTTTCAATGCTTAGAAACAAGACCTAGGGATCATACTTTCACTAGTGGACACTCTCATATAAATATCTTCTATTCATTATGCTACCCTGAACTACTCTCCGGTTGGACAAATGTAGGGCTATAACAGCACACCTTAAAGTTCGCATTCCCCATCTAGATAACCCCTCACTGTCACCTTGAGCGCTAGATGGTTCCAACAAACACCACAATCTCATAGAGACATCCAACTCAAATTATACTCATGATAAGTATTTCTATAACCTTAGCCAAAGTGTCACACGGTGTGCATACTGTCAACTTCACACACGTAGGGATAAGCAGAGATTAATTAAAGCACTTGAGTAGCAGAATAGATCTATAGATTACAAAGCTAATGGTCTCATAAGATCACGCATAGAGAGAGAGAGATGAACACATAGCTACCGGTAGAGCCCTTAGCCTCAAGAGAGAACTACTCCCTCCTCATCATGGGAGTCAGCAACGGCGATGGAGATAGTGGTGGAGTCGATGGAGATGGTTCCGGGGGCACTTCCCCGACCCGGCAGGGTGCCGGGACAGAGACTTCTGTCCCCTGAATCTCCTCTTCGGTGGCCGCAGCGCTGCGGAACTTTTCGTGGAATTCTGATCTGGTATCTAGGGTTTTCATCTCGGGAGGGATATATAGGAGAAGGGGCAAGGTCGATGGAGGCCCGAGGGGCCCACACCACCTGGTGGCGCGCCTAGGGGGTACCCGCGCCACCATAGGGTGTGGCCGCCTCGGTGCCCTCCTCCGTCTCTACTTTGGACTCGGCATTGTGTCAGAAAAAATAGGAACTTCGGCTTTTGTTTCATCCAATTCCAAGAATATTTCCTTACTAGCTTTTCTGAAACCAAAAACAGCAGAAAACAGGCAACTGGCACTGCGACATCTTGTCAATAGGTTAGTTCCAGAAAATGTATATACCTCAAAGTGTAAACAAAACATAAGAGTGTTGATATAAAACAATCATGGAGCATCAAAAATTATAGATATGTTTACAACGTATCAAGCATCCCCAAGCTTAACTCCTGCTCCTCCTCGAGTAGGTAAGTGATAAAAAGAATATTTTTTAAGGTGACATGCACCATCACAATCTTGATAAGGTATTTGTAAAGAATTGATAGTTGGGATCAAAGTACTCTAAACATGAGCATGAAATATAGGGTTCTAACAATAAGACATAGCAACTATGTTGTAACATGAAAAGGTACAAATAAAAGATCATGAATAACAATGCATTGAAAGACGTTTGTTTATTTCACATATAGAAAACATAATAAGAGTGGTATTCAGCTTGTCCCTCGTGGTATAGCAAAACATAAATGCATAGGACACCTTCAAAGTTCATAAGGTGACTAGATACAAATAATTTAAGAGCAAGCAATACCAAAATTATGAATCAATCAATAAGTTTTGGGACAATGCACATTGAACTAAGAATGACAACTATGCTCTCTCAATTGGTGCATAAAGGTAGAAGATAGAGACTCAACATAAAAGTAAAAAATAAAGGCCCTTCACAGAGGGAAGCAGGGATTTCAAGTTTCATAAAGAGCTTCCAAAAATTATGGTACTTATTAGCTTTTAGCTCTTATTGCCCCTATCATAAGCATCTTGAGATGATTAAGGTTAAAGTGACACAAATATGAGGATATGCTTGACAAGTTATAAGTTGAAAATCTCATGCCCCTTGCTTACGAGTACCAAACCTCATGCTACTCAACTTTAGTCACAAGTAAGTTCTTGTCATTGTAAGTACATGTGTATCATGGAGAACTGCCAACGGGGTACCCCTTGCCCCATGATACAGGAGCTATCCCATATCAAAATGACAAGGCAACAGACAATGAGCATCTCAGTGATCTTTTTATTTGCTATTTGCATAGGTTTTTATTGAGGATGCTTCACAGAATGCTCACTATGGTTATGCTGCAAGTTTCCACCATGATTAGGCATGGCTTAGGCTAGCCGCCCAGGTGTTTCTCTAACACACATACAAACTCCATGAGCTTATAAGCTCTCCTTTTATTTCACACCATCGGGATCCATAAACAAAAGAACGTGATATCAACTGAATAATAAGTTCAATGTTGAAAGCGTTTCGCATGGTAACATGGTTCTGCTAATTCACAACTTATAAAGTGCAAGCATATAAGAAACATAGATGGACACAATGGTTCAAGTTTATTAAGTGCAAGAAAATAAAGTGTGCCATCAAGTTCGTGAGAGAATCACTAATTTTCATATAACAAGTTTAATTTGGAAGATAGATAAAAACATGAATATACTTGGAATGGTGTAACACACCGTGCATAGGAATTTATAGTGGACTCTTTAGAATAACTTGGTTTTCTTGGAGGTTGGATGCATGAATGGAACTCACACTTGATACAGGTGGAGGCTAGCAAAAGACTGGGAGCGGCCAACTAAAAGAGCAATAATGGCCATAATCATGCAAAGCGACAAAATATTATTAACTAAAGCATAAAGTGATATTACAAGTCAAAAACTAAATGATCATAGAGGCTATGGTGACTGGTTCATAGTCTTAACATGGTGTAAGCATGTGCTAAGTCAACCCAAATAAAGCATCAAAGGAGAATACCACAATATTATGCTTTTGTATGCTAAAATAACGTGAAAGAGTATGCGTTTGGCATAATATGATGGATATATTATTGAGCCTCATGGGCGAGTATATATAGGCGTACAGATCATAACTCTATCTAAACTACCATAACAACCGTATATACCTAATACTCTAACACTCCCCCATAGTCGTAGCGGTAGCGTGGTGAACAACTGGAACATCACGGACGGTCAGATTGGAGATAAACTGAAGTAGCATCTAGTAGGCTGACATCCCCCCACAGTCCGAGCAGGAACGTCATGGACGGTGTCGCAGCGCGGTAGCTTGGACTATAGAGGAAGCTGATAAAGCTCAAGCGAGGTGGTAGCCCTTGTGCCGATGTCGAGGGAGCCGAGAGCGTGAGGCGGTGCAGGTAGCCATGCGATGGGTCGCCATGGTCGATGTCATGGTCGGGGATGCCGGTGTCGAGGTAGCCGCACGTGAAGCCGCATGCGCATAGTGCGCGAGAAGGATGACGGAGACGCGTCGAGGCAGTCGTCGAGGGTGTCGATGCCGAAGTCGATGCAGTCCGAGCCGTCGAGGACAAGGTGCGGCCATAGTTTTGCTAGAACTAGGCGCACGTCGGGGACGAACGCACACTCCGGTTTTGCCAGAACCGAGTATGCAAAGAAGAACTTGTCGGTGACGCGGTGGAGGCAGTCGTAGAGGGGTCGATGCTGAAGAAGACGTTGTCGAAGCCGATGAAGACGAGGCGCCGATTCGAGTTTGCCAGACTCGGGAACGCGTCAAGGATGAAGGCACTCCCGGTGTTGCCAGTACCAGGCATGCGGGGGCAGGGACCATCATGAACATGCCACCATGTCAAAAAGACTAGTAGAGGAAGCCTCTAGAGCGGTTGCAACATGCAGAGGAGCGAAGGGAGAGATGTCGGTGTTGTCCGCGGTTGTTAGAGTAGAGTAGCAGGTGGTGTAGTTGGGGATGAGGCGATGACGCTGGCGGCGAAGTTGTAGTGGACGAAGACGTAGAAGGCGGCGAAACTAGCGACGACCTGGGTTAGTCATGCTGGATGCCTAGAGTGGCGATGGGGTAGTCGGCGAGACCTGCGATGCCGAGAGGGTGCCCTGCAGGTTACCTTGTGAAGCGCCGAAGCGGTGCTCGAAGTAGGCGAGGAAGATCTGGCGACGCGATTAAGACCATGTGCAGACGGCGGCGATCTATGATGACCCACAAGTATAGGGGGTGTATCGCAGTATTTTTGATAAGTAAGAGTGTCGAACCCAACGAGGAGCAGAAGGTGCTGGCTAGTGGTATGGATCAGGAATTCTCTGCAAATACTTAGCAAACGGATTTTTAGGGGTTTTTGATAAAGCAAGTAAATAAAGTACGAGTAAATAAAAGACAGTAGGAATAAATGCATCAAGTGGCCCAATCCTTTATTCAGCAAAGGACAAGCCGGTTGTATTACTTAAGATGACCAAACGTTCTCGAGGACACATGGGAAGATTGTCAAGTGCTTTCGCTTCATATAGTTGATTAATCTTCTTTAGCTTGCTAAGTGTTGTGTGGGTGAACCTGTGCTAATGTACCAACCTTCCTAGGACTAATACATACTTGTGATTATACCCCTTGCAAACATCCGTAAGTATAAGAAAGTAATTAAGGTAGAAACCTAACCACAGCTTTAAACTCTAAGACCCTTACGTCCCTTGTGCAATGGTTTCCTAACGGGGGTTCAGATTTTTGTCCCTCCGGCAACCCCTACGATTAGTAGCCAAATACACAATGCATTCCCCTAGGACCATATAGGTGAAGTGTCATGTAGTCGACGTTCACATGACACCACTATAAGAAGTACACCACAACTTAAATATCAAACTATTGAATCTTTCTCAACACAACTCCACTACTAACAACATGACTTCTCCCATGTCCTCAAGAACAAAACGAACTACTCACAAGACATCATATGGATCATGACCAGAGATGGAATAATGATGTATAACAATCTGAACATAAACAATAATTCAATGGTTCACTCAATAGCATCAACTACAAAGAGTAATCAACACCGGGAAAGTTTCCCCTAAGAACTATGCAAGATTCAACCCAATTGTTACAGCAATATGGAGATGGTGATGAGGGTGCTGATGGTGATGATGATGGTGATGATGATGATGATCCCGATGAAGTCCAGCTTGATGGTGGTGTTGATGGCGACGATCTCCCCTCTCCAGGAAGGAATTCCCCCCGCAGAAATCTGTCTGCCGGAGAGATCTTTCTCTCTCGGTGTTTTCCGCCCCGCAGAGGCGGAGGAATCTTTCTATGGTTGCTCCCTGAGTATTAGGGTTTCGGGAGGAATATATACGCCAGAGGGGAGAGCCAGAGGTGGGCCAGGGCGTCCACACCACCTGGTGGTGCGGCCTAGGCTGGCCCGCGCGAGGGGGTGGTGTGGGCCCCCTGTGGCCCATCTCCACTCCTCCTTCTGGCTTCCTTCGTCTTCTGGAAAAATAGGATTTTCCGTATATTTTCCTGGATTTTCTGATCTTCGAGAATTTTGCCTCCAAACAGCACCTTTTCCATCAGAATCCTGACTGCAGCGGTCCATGCTCCAAAAGTCATCAACCATGGAAAAACAGATGAAATAACATAAGTATCATCTCTTAATATGAAATATGTCAATGAATAACAGTGAATTATGATATAGAATAGTGATGCAAAATGGACATATCAACTCCCCCCAAGCTTAGACTTCGCTTGTCCCCAAGCAAAACTGAGCTCAATAAACACGACCTCGGGTTTATGGAGTGAAGGGTCGATAAAAGATTACGGACAAGAAGCATCACATTCATCAATACATAGATCATAATAGAAGACAACTCACTATTATATAACTTAACTTGCAATAAGTAAAGGAAACACAATAAAGATACATAAAGTAAATCATAATTGGTAATGGCAAACTTAGCTCTTGGTCGAAGAATAGTTGATAATTTGCTGGAGTTCACAAATAACTGGTTTTCAATGATAGCTTTCAAAGTAGTAAACATCAAGATAAGAGCAATGTGCAAAACAAGGAACATAAGAAACATGATTGAATAAATCATGATATGAATGAATGAAACACAACAACTCAAAATACTTGCTGAGATAGAAGGGAATAGGTTTACTGACTCAACTGAAAAGTAAAAGAAAGGCCCTTCGCAGAGGGAAGCAGGGATTTCAAGTTTCATAAAGAGCTCCCAAAAATTATGATACTTATTAGCTTTAAGATCTCAATGCCTCTATCACAGGCATCTTTAGGTGATTAAGGTTAAAGTGATCAAATATGAGGATATGCTTGACAAGTTGTAATTTGAAAATCTCATGTCCCTTGAATACGAGGGCCGCTCCTCATGCTACTCAAGTTTAGTCACCGGTAAGTTCTTGTCATCATAAGCATATGTGTATCATAGAGAACTGCCAACGGGGTACCCTTTGCCCGATGATACGAAAGAATCCCCATATCAAAATGACAAGGCAAGCAGACAACAAGCATCTCAGCAATCTTTTTATTTACCATGGGAATATGGTGCTTTTTTCTCTCTTTCCTCTTTTCATAATGTCTCTTTTTTTCTCTTTTTCTCAATCTCTATCTCTTTTTTATAAGAAGAATGCTTCATAGATGCTCGTTATGGTTACGCTGCAGGTTTCCACCATGACAACATGGATTAGACCAGCGGCCCAGGCGTTTCTCTAACACACATGCTTAACTCCATGGACTTACAAGCTCCCCTTTCATTTCACACCGACGACATCCATAGAAAAAAGAACATGATATCAACTAGGTACAAAGTACCAGTGCAATGTTGAAAGCGTTCCCCATGACAACATGGTTCTGCTAATTCACAACTTACAAAGCGCAAGCATATACGCAACATAGGTGAGCACAATGGTTCAAGTTTATTAAATGCAAGAAAGTAAAGTGTGCCATCAAGTTCGTGAGAGCTTTAATCACTAATTTTCACATAACAAGTTTAATTTGGAAGGTAGATAAAACAAGAATTTACTTGGAATAGCAATAGTGCTAATAGGTAGGTATGGTGGACACAAATGGCATGGGTTTTGGTTTAAGGAAGTGGATGCACGAGAAGAATTCCCTCTCAGTACATGTTTTTGGCTAGCAAGGCTGGGTAACAAGTATAAGAGTTGAAGGAAACAAACAAACATACAAGTGATAAAGACAAACATGCAATCTTCCTTGGAAGCACAAAAGATCTTAACTAGAGATTACTAAACTTATGAGCAAATCAAGAAAGAATAATGATGAAATTATATTTCTTTAGAGTGCTTTTATCTTTTTCATTCAACTCTCAAAAATAGTGTTGCTACTGACCAAGCCAGGTTTGCCAAAACCAACTAAATTAACTCAATGATCCCAAAGTGCTACCGATACTAACAACAAGATCAATCATATAACCACGAATTGAAAACTAATATAAGATATACAAAAGAGTAAATGATAGAACTTCTCATTAATATTCCATAACGGTAACTCACACCAAGGGATACATATCTAACGAGAGAGGGGACACTTCCATAATGCAAACCATCCTATATGATAACTTCTCTATTCATGATATGACTCTACTAAAAAGGTAAAAAGATAGAAGATAGTGATGTGATACCGTGGCACTCCCCCAAGCTTGGAACAAACCAAGGGGATGCCAAACCTGATGACGAATTACTCCTTCTGTGGTGGTGGTATTCTCTCGACTGGCGCGAGGAAATCTTCTAGCATCTTGCGAAACCTGTTATTCTCCTCTTGAAGCATATTCACCTTCCTCCTCAAGACTCGGTACTTGTCGCAGAACTCATCAGTGACTCGTAGAGCTTCCACTGCTGCAGGGCAAGAACTAAGATCTAGAGTCAGAGGTATCTGCCCCTTTATGCCCGTTGTCATGTCCTTTACTTCCTCCCTGCCTTTTTGATCCATGTCTTCACGCTCAAGATTATGATGGAGCTCGCGACGGTGTCGCAGCTCGTAATCCTTTGAAGATGAACCCCTAAACGACATCTCAACAAAACAGACCGAAACAAAAACACGATGAGAACACGATATACGAACCTCGGGGGATCCAGGGGATTATATATTACGAAGTTTCATGATAAAAGGAAGGTACTGGGAGAAAACGAGTCGGAGGCGGAGTCCAAGGTGGCCACACCACCTGGTGGCGCGGCCAGGGGTGGGCCCGTGCCACAGGGTGGTGTGAGCCATCCTGGCTCTGTTTTCGTCCCTCTTTCGCTTCGTAGCTTTCCTTATTGACTAAAAACTGCAAAAATATAACTGGACAGATCTTTCGCGGAACTTTTCTTACCAGAACTGTTACCTATTCAAAAACGGAGTCTACAGGTCTCTAAATTTGGTATTTAGTAGATTCTTCCGGAGTCACCACTTGAATAACATCAATATCTTCATCTTCATACACTTATTGTTTGAGTCATGAAACCTTTCACTTCCTTACTACACCATTATCTCCACTAACCTGGAAATTTCTTTCACACAAAACTTCACACAGTTCTCATTAGCAACATTAGTATAAGTGAAGTGATAAAACCTTTTGAGTCCACTTTCAACTAAAAACCATCAAAACATAAGCTACTGTAGCAACTCCTTCTGAAAACCCAAAAAGAATCCAAAAAAAGAAATCGAATAAAGAAGCAAATGCAAGAGTGGCGAAATCTGTCAAAACAGACCAACAGGTAAAGATCAATTTTTTCGAAAATCTTCTGTTGCTCAAATCAAAAAGTGCAAAACTAAATAAAGTTAAATAACAACCTGAGGCATAAGCAAAAACAATTACAGCTCAACCCGACATACAGAGATCTCTCACAAATTTTTACGGTGAAGCACAAAAATATGTTTTGGGACAGCAACTTCCCCAAATCTTACTTCTCTCTCATTAGAGGTTGATCTTGACACAAAAACCAAACAAAAACGATAAGGAGAGGTTATTACCAAAGTAATAACTTCCAAGACTCAAAGAAACAAAAACAAACTGAAAGCAAAAATAAACTGGGTTGTCTCCCAAAAAGCTTTTTCTTTATAGCCATTAAGATGGGCATGATAATTTTGAAGATGCTCACATAGGAATATGAATTGAGTTGAAAGGGAGCATTAAGAAGCAAAAATACACACGTTTAAGTCTAGCCCACTTCCTATGCAAGGGAATTTTGTAAACAAACAAGTTGTTGAAACCAGAGGCTACTAGCATAGGAAGGCAAAACAAGTGCAACATAAAAACTTTCAGCATATAACGAGGAAACTTGATATTATTGAGATGCATAAGAACACTTTTCCCTCTCTCATAGTAACTTTCAGTATCATGCATAAACTTAACGATATAGCTATCACAAGGACTATCGTAACAATGATCACTTATCCTAAGAGAAAACACAGGAATACTAGCTCTCATAACACTACTTTGTAAAATAATATTAGAGGTATCCTTACAAAGGATAATGTGTCCCTCTTCTACATATTTAGTAACAAAGTCTTTCGCATTTGCTATTATAGGTTCATCAACCATACTAGCTATCATACAATGTTCCTTTATCTTAGCTGGGAAAGACATTTTCTCAATATAAGGTTCAGGTAAAACATGATTAGCAGTATAAACTTGAGTATTTCTTGCAGGAACACTCTTAGCAATATCTTTATAAGGTTCATGATACTTATTCCACTTCTTTTTAGGCACTTCAATGTAGGAAGCAAAAGCCTTAAAATAAGAAGCAATAGCTTGAGAGTCTAGACCATAAGCATTTTTAATATTCTGAAAGTCATCAGTTCCCATAAAAGATTCAATGCATTCATAATCATAATTTATACCTGACTTTATACCTTTGTCATTCTTCCATGCTTCAGCATTGTCTTGAATACGGTCTAGGAGATCCCATTTAGCTTCTTCTTCCATGCGAGTGAATGATCCAACACAAGAAGCATCCAATAAATCCTTATCATGTAGAGGGAGTCTTGCATAAAAGTTATTGATAATAATATTGTTGGGGAGATCATGAATGGGACATTTGAGCATTAGTAACTTTACTCTCCCCTAAGCTTGAGCTGTACTCTCTCCATCAAGAGGCCAAAAGTTGTATATTTGATTCTGATCTTTATGAATCTCACTAGGAGGATAAAATTTTGAATAAAAGAGAGACACTATTTCCTCCTATTCCAGAGCTTGACCATTCTTCAGCAGCTTATACCATTCCTCAGGTCTTCCTTTCAGTGATAATGAGAATAACTTCTTCTTACTTGATCTGTAGTAATACCTGCACACTTGAACAACCCGCATAATTCATGTATAAAGAGCAAATGATCACCAGGATGGACAGTTCCATCCCCAACATAGTAGTTATCCATAACACGATCAATAATTCCTGTAGGTATTTTAAAAGCATCATTCTCAGCAGGTGGTGGTTCATCTACTACCTTAGCAGTGGTAGTAGCATTACCAAATAAGAAACTCAGCGAATTATCCATAACGAAAATAAAGCAACTAATAGAAATAAACAATACTTACAGTAGAAGTTTCCTTTACCGGTTCTACTCTCCAATAGCGCTTCACTCCCCGGCAACGACGTTAGAAAATAGTCTTGATGACCCACAAGTATAGGGGGTGTATCGTAGTATTTTCAATAAGTAAGAGTGTCGAACCCAACGAGGAGCTGAAGGTGCTGGCTAGTGGTATGGATCAAGAATTCTCTGCAAATACTTAGCAAACGGGTTTTTGATAAAGCAAGTAAATAAAGTACGAGTAAATAGAAGACAGTAGGAATAAATGCAGCAAGTAGCCCAATCCTTTATTCAGCAAAGTACAAGCCGGTCGTATTACTTAAGATGACCAAACATTCTCAAGGACACATGGGAAGATTGTCAAGTGCTTTCGCTTCATATAGTTGATTAATCTTCTTTAGCTTGCTAAGTGTTGTGTGGGTGAACGAGTGCTAATGTACGGACCTTCCTAGGACTAATACATACTTGTGATTATACCCCTTGCAAACATCCGTAAGTACAAGAAAGTAATTAAGGTACAAACCTAACCACAGCTTTAAACTCTAAGACCCTTACGTCCCTTGTGCAATGGTTTCCTAACGGGGATTCAGGTTTCTGTCACTCCGGCAACCCCTACGATTAGTAGCCAAATACACAATGCATTCCCCTAGGCCCATATAGGTGAAGTGTCATGTAGTCGATGTTCACATGACACCACTAGAAGAAGTACACCACAACTTAAATATCAAACTATTGAAGCTTTCTCAACACAACTCCACTACTAACAACATGACTTCTCTCATGTCCTCAAGAACAAAACGAACTACTCACAAGATATCATATGGATCATGATCAAAGATGGAATAATGATGTATAAAAATCTGAACATAAAAAATAATTCAATGGTTCACTCAATAGCATCAACTACAAAGAGTAATCAACACCGGGAAAGTTTCCCCTAAGAACTATACAAGATTCAACCCAATTGTTACAGCAATATGGAGATGGTGATGAGGGTGCTGATGGTGATGATGGTGGTGATGATGATGATGATCCCGATGAAGTCCAGCTTGATGGTGGTGTTGATGGCGACGATCTCCCCTCTCCGGGAAGGAATTCCCCCAGCAAAAATATGTCTGTCGGAGAGATCTTTCTCTCTCGGTGTTTTCCGCCCCGCAGAGGCGGCGGAATCTTTCTGTGGTCGCTCCCCGAGTATTAGGGTTTCGGGAGGAATATATAAGCCAGAGGAGAGAGCGGGTGGGCAGGCGGCCACACCACCGGTGGCGCAGTCAGAGCTGGCAGCGCCGAGGTGGTGTGGGCCCCCTGTGGCCCATCTCCACTCCTCCTTCTGGCTTCCTTCGTCTTCTAGAAAAATAGGATTTTCCATATATTTTCCCAGATTTTCTGATCTTCGCGAATTTTGCCTCCAAACAACACCTTTTCCATCAGAATCCTGACTGCAGCGGTCCATGCTCCAAAAGTCATCAACCATGCAAAAACAGATGAAATAACATAAGTATCATCTCTTAATATGAAATATATCAATGAATAACAGTGAATTATGATATAGAATAGTGATGCAAAATGGACGTATCAATCCGCGCTGTAGGAGATTGCGCGGTGAAAACCAAGGCCATCGATGCACGAGGCCAAAGTAGGCTAGGCGTCTGATACGCTATGACCCGAGGCGGCATAGCCAATCGGTCTGCAATGATTGGGAGACCACCAGCAACGTGCACGCCAATGAAGGCGCGTTGGAAGCCAGCAATATGGACCAAAGGCGGCGGCGCTGCGGCCCGATGGGGCGACACAATGGCAACCCATAGCTCTATCGGTGGTAGGCGCATGCTCGAGGACGTGCCTGGCATAGACAGGCACGGGATCGGTTGATCAGATTGATGGTGCACCGTATGCGCCATGGCATGGATGATGCATAGATTGGAGTCGATGGTGGCGTTATCGGTGAAGTCCCGGACGATGACAATGAAGAGTATCTGAGGGGGGAGGCGCAGTAGCCTTCCGAGGAAAAGCGCGGCGTAGCCGTCAGGAGGCCGCGGCATTGGCCGTCGGCGAGGCGCAACAGCGAGGGGCAAAGCGCAGACGCGATGTAGATCCTCGATGCCGATAGTCGGAGTAGAGGCACGACAATAACAATGGCGGTAGGCGACTCAATCCGATCTAAAATCGGTAAACCAAAAAATAAAACCGATCAAGAGATCGGAAAAAAACTTACAAGGCAGCCAATCACGGATCGGTGGACGAACCCTGCGTACGGATTGCACGGCCCCCGGTGGAGATCATGGAGATCGACCTCCCCGGGGGCGGGGCGGCGCGGAAGCGTGTGCGGCGGCTAGTCAAGGATCTTGTCGTTCTAATACCATAAAAGAGTATGAGTTTGGCGTAATATGATGGATATATTATTGAGCCTCATGGGCGAGTATATATAGGCGTACAGAGGATTATCTTGGAGTACGAGTCAAGTTAGGATTATACGTAAACAGATCCTAACTCTATCTAAACTACCATAACAACCATATATACCTAATACTCTAACACAACGCATGATTCTTTCAAGGCACATTAGGCAATCTCAATTGTTTGAAACAAGTCATGCTACAACAATAATCACTAAGCATAAGGTCAAAGCAATATCAAACATGACATGATAAAGTCTAGACCACAGTCAAGAGTCAAAACAAGCTTCCTTTTGTACCACTATAAGCATGAAACTTCTTACTATTTTCCAACACCAATCGACTTATTTGAAACAACTCTCAAAGATAATAATAAATAAAGACCAGAGAGCATGTCTCACCCATCTACAAAGAAGAACTAAAAAGTTCTAAGCCAAAAGAATAAGAAAACTAAAGCTAAACGCAGTGCTAGCAAAGGAGAACACTCACAGAACAATAAGAGTGAAAACTAGAGTGTTCTAGGCAATGAATAATGGGGTGTGTCTCTCTCCAAAAGAAGTGTGTTGGGATCGAACCAACTTATTGCAGCAAAGAAAGCAAAATAAAACTAAAAACAAAGACACTCCAAGAACAACACATAGTGCATAAGGTAATAAAAAATAAAGTGTCTTGAAAGAAGACCTAAAATTATTGATGAAGAAAGGGATGCATTGGGCATCCCCAAGCTTCGACGCTTGTACTTCTTGAATATTTCTTGGCGTGACACAGGTGGCATTCCCAAGCTTGACCTTTTGTCCATACTTCATCTCATCACATTATTCTTCCCTACACTTGAAAATTTCCTTAATACAAAACTTCACACGATCTTCATTTGCAACATTAGTGTATTCAAGATAATAAGTCTTTGGGTTTAGTTTCAACACAAGTAAAACTTCCATTAAAACACAAGCTACTGTAGCAATTCCCTCTAAAAGCTCAAGTGATCAAAGAGAACTCAACGAGAAAGAGATTAAGATGCAAATGCAAATAATGGCAGAAATCTATCACAACAGACCAGTAGGTAAATACCGATTTTTCGAAAATCTTCTGTTGCTCAAATCGAAAAGTGAAAAACTAACGAAAGCTGGGTAATAACCTAGGGCATAAGCACAAAAAATTACAGCTCAATCCGATGTACTGAGATTTTTCACGATTTTTTACAGTGATGCACATAAATCTGTTTCGAGACAACAACTTCCCCATATCTTACTTCCCTCTTATTAGAGGTTATTCTTGGCACAAAAACCAAACAAAAAGTATAAGGAGGGGTTATTATAGAGGCAATAACTTCCAAGACTCAACAAAACAAAAATAAACTGAAAGTAAAAACATAATGGCTTGTCTCCCAAAAGCTCTTTCTTTATAGCCATTAAGATAGGCATGATAATTTCGATGATGCTCGTATAAGAAATATGAATTGAAGTAAAAGAGAGTATCAAGAAGCAAATATGGAACAAATCTAATTCTAACCCACTTCCTATGAAAAATAATATTGTAAAGAAACAAGTCATAAAAGCACAAAGCAACAAGCATAGAAAAGCAAAACAAGTGCAACTTCAAAATTTTCAACATAAAGTGGGGAAACTTAATATTGTTGAGATACATAAAACTATATCTCACTCTCTCATAATAACTTTTAGTAGAATCATGAATAAAAAAAATAGTATAAATATCACATAAAACATTCTTATCATGAGCCACATGCATAAAATAATTATTACTCTCCCTATACGTATAGTCATTCTTATTAATCGTAGTGGGAGAAAATTCAACAAAATAGCTATCATTATTATTCTCATCACCATAATCATCAAATATAGGAGGCATATTGTAATTATAATTAATTTTCTCCTTAATAGTAAGTGGACTGAAAATATCATATTCATCATTGTAATCATCATATATTGGAGGTATAGTATCATCAAAGTAAATTTTCTCCTCCGTGCTTGGGGGACTAAATATATCATGCTCATAAATACCATCTTCCCCAAGCTTAGACTTTTCCATATCATTAATAATAATGGTGTTCAAAGAATTCATACTAATAACATTGCTATTAGCATGCAAATAAAGTTCCATAGGTTTTTTAATTTTCTTTTCAAACACTTCATGTCCTAATTCAAGATAAATACTATAAAGCACTCTAATTTGGTTGTTGTTTTCCATTAAGCCTAACTAGTGAAAATAAAAATAAGAAACAAAAAGATATAATTGTAGAATCTAAAGGAAATAACTTCGAGCACTCACACACCAGCAATAATACTAGAAGATAGCTTAGTATTCATAGGATGTGAGTACCTTTTACCTTACCTTCCCGGCAACGGTGCTAGAAAATAGCTTGATGTCTACGCGCGCTTCTATTCTTGCAGACATTGTTGGGCCTCCAAGTGTAGAGGTTTGTAGAACAACAGCAAGTTTCCCTTAAGTGTATCACCCAAGGTTTATCGAACTCAGGGAGGAAGTGGTCAAAGGTATCCCTCTCAAGCAACCCTACAATCAAGATACAAGAAGTTTCTTGTGTCCCCAACACACCCAATACACTTGTCAGGTGTATAGGTGCACTAGTTCGGTGAAGATATAGTGAAATACAAGTAATATGGATGATTATAAGTGGTAATTGCAATCTGAAATAAGAGTGGCAGCAAGCAAACATATAACAGGACTGATTGTAAACGGTGTTTCAATGCTTAGAAACAAGACCTAGGGATCATACTTTCACTAGTGGACACTCTCATATAAATATCTTCTATTCATTATGCTACCCTGAACTACTCTCCGGTTGGACAATGTAGGGCTATAACAGCACACCTTAAAGTTCGCATTCCCCATCTAGATAACCCCTCACTGTCACCTTGAGCGCTAGATGGTTCCAACAAACACCACAATCTCATAGAGACATCCAACTCAAATTATACTCATGATAAGTATTTCTATAACCTTAGCCAAAGTGTCACACGGTGTGCATACTGTCAACTTCACACACGTAGGGATAAGCAGAGATTAATTAAAGCACTTGAGTAGCAGAATAGATCTATAGATTACAAAGCTAATGGTCTCATAAGATCACGCATAGAGAGAGAGAGAGATGAACACATAGCTACCGGTAGAGCCCTTAGCCTTGAGAGAGAACTACTCCCTCCTCATCATGGGAGTCAGCAACAGCGATGGAGATGGCAGTGGAGTCGATGGAGATGGCTCCGGGGGCACTTCCCCGTCCCGGTAGGGTGTCGGGACAAACACTTTTGTCCCCCGAATCTCCTCTTTGGTGGCAGCGGTGCTGCGGAACTTTTCGTGGAATTCTGATCTGGTATCTAGGGTTTTCATCTCGGGGGGAATATATAGGTGAAGGGGCAAGGTCGATGGAGGCCCGAGGGGCCCACACCACCTGGTGGCACGCCTGGGGGTACCCGCGCCACCATAGGGTGTGGCCACCTCGGTGCCCTCCTCCGTCTCTGCTTTGGACTCCGTCTTGTGTCGGGAAAAATAGGAACTTCAGCTTTTGTTTCGTCCAATTCCGAGAATATTTCCTTACTAGATTTTTTGAGACCAAAAACAACAGAAAACAAGCAACTAGTACTGTGACATCTTGTCAATAGGTTAGTTCCAGAAAATGTATAAAAATACCTCAAGGTGTAAACAAAACATAAGAAAGTTGATATAAAACAAGCATGGAGCATCAAAAATTATAGATACATTTACGACGTATCAGGCGGCGCCTTCATCAAATCATGGAGCATCCACGACAACTTGATGTATGTAAAAAATGTGGCCCGCCGGCTGCACAAGGAACACACCCATGCCCTACTAATCAAGCTTGATATCGCAAAAGCTTTTGACTCTGTGCGCTAGGATTACATGCTAGACCTCATGCAGAGAAAGGGGTTCCCTCCCACATGGAGGGCGTGGGCTGCCCTGATCTTCTCTACTGCCACCTCTCATGATCTACTAAATGGCCATCCGGGTAAAGAGATTTCCCATGGTTGAGGGTTGAGACAACATGGGGTTTGTTCGTCTGCGGTACCAAAGTTGGTAGGCCAGCGCATGGCGGTACCTAAGTTGCCTGAAATTACCGCGTTTCAAAAAGTTGGGCCGCCAACTACCGAGAGGGGCCATTTCGATGCAAACTCGTCTCACCCCTACCAAATCCAAACATGTCGTGAAACTGCCCCGTGAAGTAGATGGTCGGGACCCTCATGTCAGTAATATTTCAGCGCCAACGCGGAAACCACGTAGGCGAAACGAGATACTAAAGGAGCATCGTGTGTTGACCAAATTCACAAATCCACTCCCTTCCTCCTTTCGCATGAAGCCTAGCACCGACGGCGTCGAAATCCCCTCTCCAACCAGAATGATCTCTTCGGGCATTTGACTTCTGGCGCCAAGTTTCTGCGCTTACTCGCTGCTACCGAGCTCTAATGCCGAATGTCGTGCCAGCCGTTGCGACGATCTAGCCCGCCTCTACCGCCGACGAGCTGAGTAGCACGAAGGATGGCAAATCCATTTGCCGAGGAAGAAGTACTTCTAGCTAATTTCAGGTGAGCTACTCTTCTCTTTGCTATTCGCACTACCTATAACTGCTAGCTGCCTATTGGCATTACAGAGATATATCGAACATAGAATTGTTTGCTAGCACGACGCTGACAAACAATTCTTATCTTTTGTCTCCAATTTTCTGTCAACTAGGATCTCCGCTGAACCCAAATACACGGTTCTGGTGAGCATCTGCGGCTACCTTGTTAAATTAGCACATGGGAAGAGCACGTGGAAACAGGCTCGTAGCGAAGATGTAAGTAGCGCGTGCGATTATACCTTTATCCCCGTTTGGTTGCTGCTATGCGTGAACTTGCTGAAATGAGGCCAGAGCAGACTGCATGGTTCAACATCATTGATGAACGAGGCTTCAGGGTTCCTATAGCGTGTGACAGTCAGCTAATTGGGTTGATGAAAAATAGCATGTTAGGCTTCGTGTGGTTACGCTGGTGTGTAACATAGTGGATGAGGAAGCTCCTGCTACTGGGAGTCGCCCAGCTATTATTGGACAGGGAGGTCTAACTCGAACCCCTGCTGTTGTTGAGCATCAACTATTATTGGACAGGGATGAGTTCTTTGGATAATGTACCTTCGGCAGTGTTTTCCAGGCGAGCATCTCCCCCTTTCTACCTATTTTGTTTTTATAGTCTTTATTTCCTCCTGTTGATCTATTACTATCCGTGTTGTGATGCTTTAGTTTCCGTGCACCATTTATACTCCTTGCAGCCTCTAGATTTCCCTGGACACATCCTATTGCCTGTTGATTGATAGATAGTCGGCCTTGCGAGTCATAGTTGCTTGCTTATGTGTTGCTTCGCGTTGTTGTCGTTCCGCTGTTGACGGCAAGGTGGCACATGATAAATGGTGGAGATGCTTAAGGTGGAGATGCTTAATGGTGGAGATGATCATGACTTTAAATACAACTGGATTAATTGCTGGGAATAGATATAACTAATGTAGAGGCATCGATGGGCAATAGATGTTATTTGGTTCTTCCACGCTCACTTGTGTCCCGTAGGACCCCGAGTACTTGATACCTGTTCCTTGACTATCGCACTATCCGCATATGGGACCATGAATCCCCTTAGCCAGAGCTTGATTCATTTCTTATTTCTTGGGGCCACAAACTAGTTTGGGGCGTTATTACTATCATGTACTTATGCCATGCTTTACTGCTTTATTTACGATTGTGCATGGAGCACCTATACTGTTTTGGAACGTGGAATGCTTTCGCGGTATCGACAAGCCCAGTTACACTTTCGGGTTCCCAGTCATTTACAACCATTGACACAAACCCTGGGTCCGTCTCGGAGCCGGCCAACTTCATTGCGGGTAGCTTAGTGGGGTGGCCCCTTGAAATGATTTATGAATCCTATGATTGCTTTGTCGTGAAAGCCTCGTTGGGTTTCGATTTGGTTTTTCCGAGGTTGATCATGTGTGTGTTGCTATTTGTGCACCCCTGCAGGGTAAATCTTTCTGAAAGCCGTGTCCGCGGTTATGGACGACTTGGAGCACAGTATCTCGATCATAGACAAGCATAACTAAAGTAGTGCTATAAATTTGACTTAATATGTGACTAGTAATCAGCTTCACTACAATGGAATGGATAATAAAAGTGCCAACAACTGGTGGAGATGGGGTGTATCATGTCATGTTATACCTGCCTAGTAAGTATTGCAACTACAACAGAATGGTTACCTAAACTTGCCCACTGCTTTCGAAATCAGGATGACTTGTGCTAGCTATATCTGACTAGTAAGTGCTGCAACTATAACGGAATGAATAAAACTGTCAACTGTGTGAGTTCCTCGGTTTGACTTCCTCGTTTGGTCTCGAGGGGGAATACCAGGATGGGTATGATTGGTGTTAGTATCAGGTTGGTCCCAAATAGGTCTCTCTTATCCCTCTCTAATAGTCGATAGTTGCATCAAGTCTCTATAGGTTGTTTATGCATGCTGCGCTGCCGCTTCAGTCCACCATACCTATGTAGGTGAGAGCCGCCGAATTCTAGCCTCGCCGTGTACTAGCCTCAGTACTGACCGTTCTCTTTTTCCTTTGCCCTTTGTTGGGAACCCTTTTGTTTTAGGTATAAGTTCGACGTCATTAGCAGGGTTACCCTTCCGGCTTGGCCTGGGCAGGGTTATGGACGTCATTGGTTATTCTTCAGGGCTCTTAGCCCCATTTGCATATTATCTGTAGTCGGACGCTCTATCGTTTTCAAGGTGATTTGAATCTTTGTATAGTATATATGTATTCTTGACTCATGGAGTCGTTGTTGTATATATATGTTCTGTGGGTTCCATCATGGACTAATGTGTAATGGTATTACTTCGTTTTCCACCCGCACAAAAGTGCCTGGTGGGCGTCCTTGAATCGTTTCTATGCAGGTTTGGCGGGAAGCACTGAAACTTGCATAGGGCCGATTCGAGGGTGTTACAGTTACGCTGGTGTGTAACATAGTGGATGAGGAAGCTCCTGCTACTAGGAGTCGCCCAGCTATTATTGGATAGGAAGGTCTAACTCGAACCCCTGCTGTTGTTGAGCAAAATGTGGTTCCTCATCCGCGACATGCTTCTGTCAGGCAACCTCCTTGTAGGAGTCCCCGTATTGCCGCTAGGGAAAACTCGCCGGAATCTGCTGGTATCGGTCGCGTCCCCCGTGCCCTGCGTGTTGCCGCTTGCCGCTCACCCAATCCATGCCGCTGTTGAGCAAACTAAGGCGTCCAGAGGCTGCCCCGCTGTTGTTGCCAATACCGCCGCCTTGTGTGCTGCTCCTCCTTGAAACCGTCCTCAAGTTGTGCAAACCCGTGCTCTGGAATCTGCTGGTACTGGTTGTCCTCGTGTTGTTGTTGATCTAGACGCTGTTGACCCAATCCCTGCCGCTGTTGAGCAAACTAAGGCTTCCAGAGGCTGCCCCACTATTGTTGCAAAGACTGAACCATTCTCTCCTCCTCGAACCCATGCTCGGGTTCAGCGAGCTGCTGGTCTGAAGCCAGCTCATGGTCTAGACTCTGCTAGCACTCGAAACACTTCTGTTGTGGGAACTGCTCCTGATTGTCGAGGTGGCATGGCAACTGCTGATCCTATTGTGGCTGCCGTTAGAAGGGGCCCTGCCTGTCCACCATGTAATGTAGCTCCCCGCTAAGGGCCCTCGCCTTGCTCCTGGTCATGGTACTTCCACCGAGGTTGATCCAGCTAACGATGACGCTGGTGATGGCGGCGGTGGCATTGGGGCTAGGTCTGATGGTGCCGCTCCATCTCTCGAACCTCTCGAAGGTTTCTATCCTGAAGAACCTGATGATGGCAAAGTAATCGTTCGTGTCGGTGTCGCGGATTATACTGCAAAATTAGATGATGGCACAGAAAAATTCTATGACGAGTTTGATCAATCCTTGGCAGATACGACCCTGAAGTGGTAGAGTTATCTGACCTGATGGCATCGTTACGTGTGAAGGTGTTATGGGGGTCCTCCCAGGAAGCACGTTTGTTATATTATGGTTATAGGAGCAAAAAGGCTATCGAAGTGAAAGATACCAGGGATTTAGTCGTACCGTTTACAAGGAAACATTATAGAGGTGAAGTTTACTTCCACTTGGTAGTGCTCACGGTTGGAGAGGAATTGGAACTCGACAATAGAGATGATGGACTTTTAGAAGGCATGCATGACCTAATCCATGGCATCACTTGGGCTGGTGCGACTGAGGGTGGCTTCGAACAGAGGAGAGTCTTACAGAGGAGCGTCATAAAGAGGAGCAGGAAGAGCATCCCCAGAAAGGGCACCATGAAGAAGAACGTCACCAAGGAGACCATGCCAGAGAAGAGGACGCCCAAGAGTCGCACGACAAAAGGCACCATGCCGCAGAGTACACCCCTGAGATCCAGTCAAAATGCCACACCGAACGGTAGCAGCAAAAACGCTAAGAGGGCTAGCACGGTGGTGAACACTCCTAGGAGTGGTAGCAAAGAGGCAAAGATGGCCAACACAGAGGCTACCACACCTAGTGGGAGCAGAAAAAATACTAATTTGGAGCGGAACACGCCGCTGTCAGGGAATTATGCCAGCACGAAGGAGAACACGCCCAATAGTAGCAGCAAAAGGGCTAATTTGGAGCGGAACATGCCGCTGAGGTCAGGCAATAATGCCAGCACGAAGGAGAAGACGCCCAATAGTAGCAGCAAAAGGGCTAATTTGGAGCGGAACACGCCGCTGGGGTCAGGCAATAATGCCAGCACAAAGGAGAACACGCCCAATAGTAGCAGCAAAAGGGCTAATTCGAAGAAGAACACACCACAGAGGTCAGGCAATAATGCCAGTACCCTGGAGCCAACACCCGTGAGGGGAGGCAGTAAGGAGATCACACCCAAGAGCGACAGCAAGAGGCCTAGTTCGATGGGGAATGGAGCGCGAATGTCAAGCCCTACTGATACCATCAGGAAAGATTTCATCAGGAAGGAGGATGTACACAGGAAGAGCAAGAGGGTTCTGTACACTCAAGATGAAATTGATTTTGACTGCTGTTTGTCCATCAAGTACTGGATGCGTGGCAAACGTAAGACCACCCCATGTGGTTGCAGACAACCAACCGAAAGTGTCTTGGAGAAAATACAGTTGCGGTGAGGTGGACTGGGAAATGTTCTGCCCATCCGGTGGAGATGTTGGTGCAGCCCCACCCATGGGAGTCAATATGATGTGCAAGATTAGGCATTAGAGACGATGGCGAAGATTCTGAATCGATGAAGAAGCGAGCATCAGAGAGGATCAAGAATCGTGATGATGAAATAGACGAGGAACTTAACGATGAGGCTGGTATTCCAATGATGATTTGGGTGTTGAAGTAGAAGAAATGAAACATGACCACGAGTATCCTATAATTTCGGTCGGATCGAAGTTCAGAGCATGCATGAGTTCGTGGATGCCGCTCGCATTTTTGTATCAAGGGGGAGTTCGACGTTTATCGACTGAAGAACTCTGCCGAGAGGTATGAGGCCGTTTGCAAGTTAACGTGGATGAATGGACGGGCCGAGGTACATTGTCCATGAAGGATCACAACAAGATCCTTACCTGCGTCGACTGCAATTAGGGTATTGTGGCAATGAATGCAGCAAACCATTAGAACTCTCTCTCTCTCTTTTCACTCTATAACTACAATTGATGTGCGATATCTTTATGGCAACTAGTCGACTCCGCTTATCTTTTAAATGAATCTGTGTTGCAGGTGAACAGAATGGGCCCTGCACACATGTGTCCGACAGGAAGCAACCTGAAATCCTCAATGGCTGATACGGAGTGGGTGGCTATGCAATATATGTCCATACTAAAGGATAACCCTAAGGAGACCGCGAAAAATATTCAGACTAGCCTCGGTTCTAAATACAACATTGTCCTTCCGTATTACATGGTTTGGAAAGGTAAAGAGAAAGCTCTAGGGGTCTTACACGGGGGTTGGACCAATATCTTCAGGATGTTGTACAACTTCAAGGCAGAGGTACAAGCTAGGTGTCCGAGGAGTGTTGTGGAGATTGACACCGAATCAGAAGGTGGTAAAATATATTTCAAAAGATTTTTCATGGCGCTTAAACCTTGCATCGATGGATTCAAGGGCGGTTGTAGGCCATATATGAGTGTAGACAGAACTGTCCTAACTGGCAAATGGAAAGTCTGTCTGCCATCTGCCATAGCACTTGATGGTCACAACTGGATGTTCCCAGTGGCATTCGGGCTGTTTGAAACAGAAACGGAGGAAAACTGGGTCTGGTTTATGAGGCAGCTCAGGAGATCAATAGGCCACATGGATCCATTGGCTATATCCACGGATGCATGCAAAGGGTCATTTAATGCAAAGGAAGGAGGTGTTCCCGCGAGCTGAAGGTAGAGAATGCCATGCCCATATGATGCTCAACTTGTACTCACACTATGCAGGCAGCGTATTTCGTTACATGTTTCCTGCTGCTAGAGTTTACAAACCTAGTAGCAGCGATTATTTCATGAGCAATATTTTTGCCGAAGCCCCTGAACTTCCAAAGTACTTAGCCATCCATCATTCGCAGCTATGGAAGAGGAGTCAATTCAACCCTGACATCAAAGTTGATTACATAAACAACAACCTTGCAGAATGCCTGAATAACTGGGTGAAGGACATAAAAGTGCGTCTTGTTCATATCTTGATGGACAGCATACGTGGTATGATCATGAAGCTGTTAAATATAAGGAGAGAGATCGGTAGGATACTTAGAGGACATATGCTACCGCCAGTTGTACAGCAACTACACAAGAGAAGCCGAGGACTTACTCATCTTAAGGTTCTCCTGTCAACCAACATAAGCTGTGAGGTGGTCGATATGTCCAAGAGTGGCAAAAGGGATGTTGTGAACATCCAGCTGCGAGAATGCACCTGCGTAGAGTGGAAGCATACCGGGAAACCTTGCGACCACGCCTTGGCCTTCTTGGTGAAGAAAAGAACTCTACCACATTTGGATCAGTATTTGTCAGACTACTACTCTATGGAAAAGTTCAGAGCTGCGTACGCTGGATCCGTCGAGCCATGTACAAACCCATCTCAGTGGCCTCAAGTCCAACTGTCTTTCGAGCTTTGCCAGCCAGTTACAAAAAGGGGCAGAGGAAGACCCTAGGTGAATAGGTTTAAGAATTTTCTCGAGAAGAAGGGTTTGACTTTCTGTGCTACAAAGAAGGGCAAAAACAGATGCAAGACCTTCCATCTTATAGGCCATAGAGCAGCTGGATGTCCCCTTAATGCTCCCAAACCTAGGTATGAGATGGTACATTCACACAAAAAAATTGTTTATAGTCTGTAGATATAAGGTAGTAATCCATGTACTGTTTTTTACAGGAAGCGCAAGGTAAGAAACAAGACAGCCGACTCGGTGATTTTGCTGCGGGAAGAAAACCAAAACGAGTGGAGTGATGATGCCGGACAAGATTCTGGTGCTGATTGGCCTGACTTTCCTCGTCCCGGAGATGCAGGGTATGTGAAGGTAAGAAAATTGGCACCCAGGAAGAGGAAGAAGGCAGGAGATGAAGAAGCCAGTGGACATGAAGGAAAGAGGAAGAAAGTTGGCACCCAAACAGAGAAAGAGGGCTAGCAGTGTAGCAGCCTAATGATGTATTGAACTTGAACCTATATATGTAGTTCGGTTAAACTCTAGAGCTGTGTGCGTGGAACTTGTCGGGCAAAACAATCTGCCTCTCGTACTCGGAGTAAAATGTATCGCGACTTTATGATTTTATAATGACGAGGCCACTAGTTGAATCCAAAAGCGTGATCGTGCCACTACTATCCGAACAATCGAGATAGCTGAGCGATTAAATCTCTCCAAAATCGATGGGTGTTAGTGGCACGTACATGATTTATTTATAGGCGCTTAATAAATCCTCATGCTGGCATTACACTTATGATAAGTTTCGGCTGGAAAACAATTTTTAAGTGGCCGCTACACTCCACGGCAGCAACTTATTTCAGCCGGACAACGACATGGCAACATAAACTACAAATGCAATGATAATGCCCAGATAATGAGGAAATTGTGTCCACTATCTAGCCTAATCTTGAGCCCGTCTGTCTCACCACCTCCCCCCGCCTCCCTCGCACTGGCGAAGCTCCCGGATCTCTCGCTCCATCGCATGAATCTCCTCTTTCTTGTCCCACATAGCATCAGGCAGATCCTGAACAAGCTCTTTGCGAAAACCTGTCAGTGGCTTTTTGATCCACACAAACTTGTCACAACTATTCCTCCTCCCTTCCTGCATAGTAGATCGAAGGAAACAAAAAAAGAATTACATTACGCTTTCCGGATCCGGGTTACCATTGTACCTATAGTAGGAACTTACCGCTCTAATGCTGCAGTTGCTGAATTTTCCTGCGGTATTTTTGTCGGTCCACAAAATCCATCTCGGCATCTTCTCGCCACACAAACACAACATATCGGGATAGTAATCGTAGGGCGCCCTCCGGTACCTGATGGGGGAACCCGCCTGACGGCGTTGAGCCGACCCTGATTCCGCCCGAGACGAACTACACGAGCTGCGAGCCATGAGTGAGGGGAGCGAGGGTAGAAGAAAGAGGAGCCTTTGGATGTCAGGGTAGTGGTGAAGCGTGATTTATCCCTACTTAATAACTCGGGCAGAATCCTACCGTCCACATTCGGCTGACAGGTGGGGGACCTAGCGTGTGGACTTGTCAAAAGAAACTCGCGCCTTCGTGGTTCAAAAGCCCTGTCGCGCGCATTGGACGAAATTTTTTGGTACCTTGCTCGTGTACATATCACTGGGAGGTCTTGCTCAGGAACCAGACATGCCTGGCCCACAATCTTACTCCCTCCTAGGAACTTGTCATGGCTCGTGCCGGCAGATCCATCCGCTCCACCGCTTCCGGTAGGGCTCGCCGCGGCGGATCCACCCCAAGATCCTACCGTCGTAGTATCAAATGGCCATGGTTTATTGAGAGGAGCGATGACGCTACGTATGCGAGCTCGGCCCCTCCTACATGTAGAAGGACTGATACGACGTCGAGCTCGAGCAGGAGCCGCCAGGCGCGACGGCGCTAGGTCCACGCCAACCCCGTCACCTTCGTCATTGTCGATTCCGATGTGGAGGGCGACGGGGATGAAGCTGTGCAGAACGCCATTGTTGCCTCCTTGGCGAAGGGAAAGCCACGGGCGGGAGTGGATGTCGCCGGGAAGGGCACGGCGGTGTCACCAATCGAGGTGGACTCCGATGACAGCTGTGTGATGTGGGTTTAGATGTTGTTTAGGATGGTTGCAATTTCGGTTGTTCTTAATGCGAGTACAATTATTGTAATGTGTTTGTCGAGCTATATTAAGAAATGTGTGCAATAGCAGCCGGTGAGTGCTTCCACTTTAGAAATTGTGTCTGTGCCATTTGCATGTTGCATTATCAACATAGATTACTTGTAAACAATCCAACAAAAATCATCAGATTACAACCATCGGACAGGAGTGGCAGGATGGAAGAGAAGTTGGGACAGTGGCTTCGAGGGGAAGGACACCGCGTGTGGGCCCTAACACCGACATGCGGAGCGGAGCACACGGTATTGCCGGTCTGTCCAGAGCAAGCGGACTTTGCAACGTGACAACAACAAGCTGATTGGACCAATATAATAACTCGTCAAAGTATTAAGGAGTACTGAAAACTACAACTGGGGTACATTCGCACAACACGTATGCTCTAAGCACGTGAGAAGCATCGCTTAAGTCTAACAGTAACGACAACACAACTACTACATTTGTCTGTCGGTCTTCTCGATACAAATGTAGAAATGCATCTGCATGTTCGGTCCAGTACCGACAAGGTACTGAGATGGCATGCATAGGATCGACCTTAGGTCCACATACTCCACCTCCCGCGGCATCGGGCAGCTCGGCGCCTCGGCTAGCACAAGAATGTTATCCGACGATGGCGGCTGGGCGTTCGCCCACATGCACACCATGTATACGGGCCAAGCGCACGAGACCAACCTGACGCATACGACACCCACAACGGTGGGCCTGGCTCTGGTTCCCGGAACACCGGTGGTGATGGTCAGGACGAAAACAGAGCCGTCCCCCCTAGAAAATTAGCAGGCGGCGAAGTCGCTGAACGGCACCGCTCTTGGAGAAGTTGGGCTTGCCCGCACGAGATCCTAATCACTTGAGCAAGTGCCCATCCGCAAGGTGGACGACGAGATCACGCGGCCGGCAGAAGTTGTAGCCCGGTTCTGCAAAGACGCACGCGGCGGGCACACGAGCTCGTGGAGCGGGAGCTCGTGGTAGGAGTAATGGCGAAAGCATCCTAGGTGGGAGCACACGAGCGGGAACGCCGCTGCGAAGTTGCGCGCGAGGATCTCTAGATTCTTGGGCTCCCACATCTGCCACAACTGAAGTTCGTCGAGAAATCGGAAAAAAGATCAGCAGTTAGATTGGCGAATAGCAGGAATGTGTAGGATAAGTTCAAAAGCTTGTAAAATGATTTCTTACCATGAAGGTAGCGACCGGAGAATTGGCGGATGTCGTCGGCTTGCGGCTACGGCAGGATGGAAGTGAAGTGGGGAAAGTGGCTTCGAGGGGAAGGAAGAGAAGTACGGGGAGGAAGAGAAGTAATGGGACGTGACATCGGATATGGCCCATCAACTCGTGAGTCGTAACACTCGCAACATGCCAGTTTGTCCAGAGCAAGCATGGCCAATCATGCCGCAGAACAGCCTACTCGAGGATTGCTCTCGCGAAGACCATCCCAATCGTCCAAGCGCCCGAATCGAACGGTATGTAACAATCGTCAAGCAGAACAACTGTGTTATGGCGTGCCTTCTAGAAGACTCGGTCTAACGGTGGATCCATTAGGGGGCAGTGCTAGTTTTAGTATAAGAACAAGCATGAAATGACTCAAATGGATCCATGTGTGGTTTGTGGAAATAACACACATGCAATGACTCTAGTGTTGGTTTTAGTATAAGAACACACATGCAATGACTCTAGTGGTTGATCCATGTGTGGTTTGTGGAAATAACACATATGCATTGACTATAGTGGTTGATCCATGTGTGGTTTGTGGAAATAACACACATGCAATGACTGTAATGGGTCCACATGTGGTTTGTGGAAAGAACACACATGCAATGACCACTGGTTGATCCATAAGTTGTTTGTGGACAAGAACACACATGCAATGAGTCTAGTGGATCCATGTGTGGTTTGTGGAAAAGAACACACATGCAATGACTCTAGTGCTGGTTTGTGGTTTTAGTATAAGAACAAACATGCAATGACTCTAGTGGGTCCACATGTGTGGTTTGTGGAAAGAACACACATGCAATGACTCTGGTTGATCCATATGTGGTTTGTGGAAAGAACACACATGCAATGACCACTGGTGGATCCATGTGTGGTTTGTGGAAAATAACACACATGCAATGACTCTAGTGCTAGTTTGTGGTTTTAGGAAAAGAACACACATGCAATGACTCTAGTACTGGTTTGTGGTTTTAGTATAAGAACACACATGCAATGACTCTAGTGGTTGATCCATGTGTGGTTTGTGGAAATAACACACATGCAACGACTCTAGTGGTTGATCCATATTGGTTTTAGTATAAGGACACACATGCAATGACTCTAGTGGTTGATCCATGTGTGGTTTATGAAAAGAACACACATGCAACGACTCTAGTGTTGGTTTTAGTATAAGAACACACATGCAATGACTCTAGTGGTTGATCCATGTGTGGTTTGTGGAAATAACACATATGCAATGACTCTAGTGGTTGATCCATGTGTGGTTTATGGAAATAACACACATGCAATGACTGTAATGGGTCAACATGTGGTTTGTGGAAAGAACACACATGCAATGACCACTGGTTGATCCATAAGTTGTTTGTGGAAAAGAACACACATGCAATGACCACTAGTGGATCCATGTGTGGTTTGCGGAAAAGAACACACATGCAATGACTCTAGTGCTGGTTTGTGGTTTTAGTATAAGAACAAACATGCAATGACTCTAGTGGGTCCACATGTGTGGTTTGTGGAAAGAACACACATGCAATGACTTTGATTGATCCATATGTGGTTTGTCGAAAGAACACACATGCAATGACTCTAGTACTGGTTTGTGGTTTTAGTATAAGAACACACATGCAATGACTGTGGTGGTTGATCCATGTGTGGTTTGTGGAAATAACACACATGCAATGACTCTAGTGGTTGATCCAAATGTGGTTTGTGGAAAGAACACACATGCAATGACCACTGGTGGATCCATGTTGGTTTTAGTATAAGACCACACATGCAATGACTCTAGTGCTCGATCCATGTTTGTTTGTGGAAATAACACACATGCAATGACTCTAGTGGTTGATCCATGTGTGGTTTGTGGAAAGAACACACATGCAATGACTCTGGTTGATCCATGTGTGGTTTGTGGAAAGAACACACATGCAATGACCACTGGTGGATCCATGTGTGGTTTGTGGAAAAGAACACACATGCAATGACTCTAGTGTTGGTTTGTGGTTTTAGTATAAGAACACACATGCAATGACTCTAGTGGTTGATCCATGTGTGGTTTGTGGAAATAACACACATGCAATGACTCTAGTGGTTGATCCATCTGTGGTTTGTGGAAAGAACACACATGCAATGACCACTTGTGGATCCATGTTGGTTTTAGTATAAGAACACACATGCAATGACTCTAGTGGTTGATCCATGTTTGTTTGTGGAAATAACACACATGCAATGACTCTAGTGGTTGATCCATGTGTGGTTTGTGAAAAGAACACACATGAAATGACTCTAGTGTTGGTTTTAGTACAAGAACACACATGCAATGACTCTAGTGGTTGATCCATGTGTGGTTTGTGGAAATAACACATATGCAATGACTCTAGTGGTTGATCCATGTGTGGTTTGTGGAAATAACACACATGCAATGACTGTAATGGGTCCACATGTGTGGTTTGTGGAAAGAACACACATGCAATGACTCTGGTTGATCCATATGTGGTTTGTGGAAAGAACACACATGCAATAACCACTGGTGGATCCATGTGTGGTTTGTGGAAAAGAACACACATGCAATGACCCTAGTGCTGGTTTGTGGTTTTAGTATAAGAACAAACATGCAATGACTCTAGTGGTTGATCCATGTGTGGTCCGTGGAAAGAACACACATGCAATGACTCTGGTTGATCCATGTGTGGTTTGTGGAAAGAACACACATGCAATGACCACTGGTGGATCCATGTGTGGTTTGTGGAAAAGAACACACATGCAATGACTCTAGTACTGGTTTGTTGTTTTAGTATAAGAACACACATGCAATGACTCTAGTGGTTGATCCATGTGTGGTTTGTGGAAAGAACACACATGCAATGACTCTAGTGGTTGATCCATGTGTGGTTTGTGGAAAGAACACATGCAATGACCACTTGTGGATCCATGTTGGTTTTAGTATAAGAACACACATGCAATGACTCTAGTGCTGGTTTGTGGTTTTAGTATAAGAACAAACATGCAATGACTCTAGTGGGTCCACATGTGTGGTTTGTGGAAAGAACACACATGCAATGACTCTGGTTGATCCATATGTGGTTTGTGGAAAGAACACACATGCAATGACCACTGGTGGATCCATGTGTGGTTTGTGGAAAAGAACACACATGCAATGACTGTAGTGCTAGTTTGTGGTTTTAGGAAACGAACACACATGCAATGACTCTAGTACTGGTTTGTGGTTTTAGTATAAGAACACACATGCAATGACTCTAGTGGTTGATCCATGTGTGGTTTGTGGAAATAACACACATGCAACGACTCTAGTGGTTGATCCATATTGGTTTTAGTATAAGGACACACATGCAATGACTCTAGTGGTTGATCCATATTTGTTTGTGGAAATAACACACATGCAATATCTCTAGTGGTTGATCCATGTGTGGTTTGTGAAAAGAACACACATGCAATGACTCTAGTGTTGGTTTTAGTATAAGAACACACATGCAATGACTCTAGTGGTTGATCCATGTGTGGTTTGTGGAAATAACACATATGCAATGACTCTAGTGGTTGATCCATGTGTGGTTTGTGGAAATAACACACATGCAATGACTGTAATGGGTCCACATGTGGTTTGTGGAAAGAACACACATGCAATGACCACTGGTTGATCCATAAGTTGTTTGTGGAAAAGAACACACATGCAATGACCACTGGTGGATCCATGTGTGGTTTGTGGAAAAGAACACACACGCAATGACTCTAGTACTGGTTTGTGGTTTTAGTATAAGAACAAACATGCAATGAATCTAGTGGGTCCACATGTGTGGTTTGTGGAAAGAACACACATGCAATGACTTTGGTTGATCCATATGTCGTTTGTGGAAAGAACACACATGCAATGACTCTAGTACTGATTTGTGGTTTTAGTATAAGAACATACATGCAATGACTGTGGTGGTTGATCCATGTGTGGTTTGTGGAAATAACACACGTGCAATGACTCTAGTGGTTGATCCAAATGTGGTTTGTGGAAAGAACACACATGCAATGACCACTGGTGGATCCATGTTGGTTTTAGTATAAGACCACACATGCAATGACTCTAGTGCTTGATCCATGTTTGTTTGTGGAAATAACACACATGAAATGACTCTAGTGGTTGATCCATGTGTGGTTTGTGGAAAGAACACACATGCAATGACTCTGGTTGATCCATGTGTGGTTTGTGGAAAGAACACACATGCAATGACCACTGGTGGATCCATGTGTGGTTTGTGGAAAAGAACACAGATGCAATGACTCTAGTGTTGGTTTGTTGTTTTAGTATAAGAACACACATGCAATGACTCTAGTGGTTGATCCATGTGTGGTTTGTGGAAATAACACACATGCAATGACTCTAGTGGTTGATCCATCTGCGGTTTGTGGAAAGAACACACATGCAATGACCACTTGTGGATCCATGTTGGTTTTAGTATAAGAACACACATGCAATGACTCTAGTGGTTGATCCATGTTTGTTTGTGGAAATAACACACATGCAATGACTCTAGTGGTTGATCCATGTGTGGTTTGTGAAAAGAACACACATGCAATGACTCTAGTGTTGGTTTTAGTACAAGAACACACATGCAATGACTCTAGTGGTTGATCCATGTGTGGTTTGTGGAAATAACACATATGCAATGACTCTAGTGGTTGATCCATGTGTGGTTTGTGGAAATAACACACATGCAATGACTGTAATGGGTCCACATGTGTGGTTTGTGGAAAGAACACACATGCAATGACTCTAGTGCTGGTTTGTGGTTTTAGTATAAGAACAAACATGCAATGACTCTAGTGCGTCCACATGTGTGGTTTGTGGAAAGAACACACATGCAATGACTCTGGTTGATCCATATGTGGTTTGTGGAAAGAACACACATGCCATGACCAATGGTGGATCCATGTGTGGTTTGTGGAAAAGAACACACATGCAATGACTCTAGTGCTAGTTTGTGGTTTTAGGAAAAGAACACACATGCAATGACTCTAGTACTGGTTTGTTGTTTTAGTATAAGAACACACATGCAATGACTCTAGTGGTTGATCCATGTGTGGTTTGTGGAAATAACACACATGCAACAACTCTAGTGGTTGATCCATATTGGTTTTAGTATAAGGACACACATGCAATGACTCTAGTGGTTGATCCATGTGTGGTTTGTGAAAAGAACACACATGCAATGACTCTAGTGTTGGTTTTAGTATAAGAACACACATGCAATGACTAAAGTGGTTGATCCATGTGTGGTTTGTGGAAATAACACATATGCAATGAGTCTAGTGGTTGATCCATGTGTGGTTTGTGGAAATAACACACATGCAATGACTGTAATGGGTCCACATGTGGTTTGTGGAAAGAACACACATGCAATGACCACTGGCTGATCCATAAGTTGTTTGTGGAAAAGAACACACATGCAATGACCACTAGTGGATCCATGTGTGGTTTGTGGAAAAGAACACACATGCAATGACTCTAGTGCTTGTTTGTGGTTTTAGTATAAGAACAAACATGCAATGACTCTAGTGGGTCCAAATGTGTGGTTTGTGGAAAGAACACACATGCAATGACTTTAGTTGATCCATATGTGGTTTGTGGAAAGAACACACATGCAATGACTTTAGTTGATCCATATGTGGTTTGTGGAAAGAACACACATGCAATGACTGTAGTACTGGTTTGTGGTTTTAGTATAAGAACACACATGCAATGACTGTGGTGGTTGATCCATGTGTGGTTTGTGGAAATAACACACATGCAATGACTCTAGTGGTTGATCCAAATGTGGTTTGTGGAAAGAACACATGCAATGACCACTTGTGGATCCATGTTGGTTTTAGTATAAGACCACACATGCAATGACTCTAGTGCTTGATCCATGTTTGTTTGTGGAAATAACATACATGCAATGACTCTAGTGGTTGATCCATGTGTGGTTTGTAGAAAGAACACACATGCAATGACTCTGGTTGATCCACGTGTGGTTTGTGGAAAGAACACACATGCAATGACCACTGGTGGATCCATGTGTGGTTTGTGGAAAAGAACACACATGCAATGACTCTAGTGTTGGTTTGTGGTTTTAGTATAAGAACACACATGCAATGACTCTAGTGGTTGATCCATGTGTGGTTTGTGGAAATAACACACATGCAATGACTCTAGTGGTTGATCCATATTGGTTTTAGTATAAGAACACACATGCAATGACTCTAGTGGTTGATCCATGTTTGTTTGTGGAAATAACACACATGCAATATCTCTAGTGGTTGATCCATGTGTGGTTTGTGAAAAGAACACACATGCAATGACTCTAGTGTTGGTTTTAGTATAAGAACACACATGCAATGACTCTAGTGGTTGATCCATGTGTGGTTTGTGGAAATAACACATATGCAATGACTCTAGTGGTTGATCCATGTGTGGTTTGTGGAAATAACACACATGCAATGACTGTAATGGGTCCACATGTGGTTTGTGGAAAGAACACACATGCAATGACCACTGGTTGATCCATAAGTTGTTTGTGAAAAAGAACAGACATGCAATGACCACTGGTGGATCCATGTGTGGTTTGTGGAAAAGAACACACATGCCATGACTCTAGTGCTGGTTTGTGGTTTTAGTATAACAACAAACATGCAATGACTCTAGTGGGTCCACATGTGTGGTTTGTGGAAAGAACACACATGCAATGACTTTGGTTGATCCATATGTCGTTTGTGGAAAGAACACACATGCAATGACTCTAGTACTGGTTTGTGGTTTTAGTATAAGAACACACATGCAATGACTGTGGTGGTTGATCCATGTGTGGTTTGTGGAAATAACACACATGCAATGACTCTAGTGGTTGATCCAAATGTGGTTTGTGGAAAGAACACACATGCAATGACCACTGGTGGATCCATGTTGGTTTTAGTATAAGACCACACACGCAATGACTCTAGTGCTTGATCCATGTTTGCTTGTGGAAATAACACACATGCAATGACTCTAGTGGTTGATCCATGTGTGGTTTGTGGAAAGAACACACATGCAATGACTCTGGTTGATCCATGTGTGGTTTGTGGAAAGAACACACATGCAATGACCACTGGTGGATCCATGTGTGGTTTGTGGAAAAGAACACACATGCAATGACTCTAGTGTTGGTTTGTGGTTTTAGTATAAGAACACACATGCAATGACTCTAGTGGTTGATCCATGTGTGGTTTGCGGAAATAACACACATGCAATGACTCTAGTGGTTGATCCATCTGCGGTTTGTGGAAATAACACACATGCAATGACCACTTGTGGATCCATGTTGGTTTTAGTATAAGAACACACATGCAATGACTCTAGTGGTTGATCCATGTTTGTTTGTGGAAATAACACACATGCAATGACTCTAGTGGTTGATCCATGTGTGGTTTGTGAAAAGAACACACATGCAATGACTCTAGTGTTGGTTTTAGTACAAGAACACACATGCAATGACTCTAGTGGTTGATCCATGTGTGGTTTGTGGAAATAACACATATGCAATGACTCTAGTGGTTGATCCATGTGTGGTTTGTGGAAATAACACACATGCAATGACTGTAATGGGTCCACATGTGTGGTTTGTGGAAAGAACACACATGCAATGACTCTAGTGCTGGTTTGTGGTTTTAGTATAAGAACAAACATGCAATGACTCTAGTGGGTCCACATGTGTGGTTTGTGGAAAGAACACACATGCAATGACTCTAGTGGTTGATCCATATCTGGTTTGTGGAAAGAACACACATGCCATGACCACTGGTGGATCCATGTGTGGTTTGTGGAAAAGAACACACATGCAATGACTCTAGTGCTAGTTTGTGGTTTTAGGAAAAGAACACACATGCAATGACTCTAGTACTGGTTTGTTGTTTTAGTATAAGAACACACATGCAATGACTCTAGTGGTTGATCCATGTGTGGTTTGTGGAAATAACACACATGCAATGACTCTAGTGGTTGATCCATGTTGGTTTTAGTATAAGAACACACATGCAATGACTCTAGTGGTTGATCCATGTGTGGTTTGTGAAGAGAACACACATGCAATGACTCTAGTGTTGATTTTAGTATAAGAACACACATGCAATGACTCTAGTGGTTGATCCATGTGTGGTTTGTGGAAATAACACACATGCAATGAGTCTAGTGGTTGATCCATGTGTGGTTTGTGGAAATAACACACATGCAATGACTGTAATGGGTCCACATGTGGTTTGTGGAAAGAACACACATGCAATGACTCTGGTTGATCCATATGTGGTTTGTGGAAAAGAACACACATGCAATGACCACTGGTGGATCCATGTGTGGTTTGTGGAAAAGAACACACATGCAATGACTCTAGTGCTGGTTTGTGGTTTTAGTATAAGAACAAACATGCAATGACTCTAGTGGTTGATCCATGTGTGGTTTGTGGAAAGAACACACATGCAATGACTTTAGTTGATCCATATGTGGTTTGTGGAAAGAACACACATGCAATGACTCTAGTACTGGTTTGTGGTTTTAGTATAAGAACACACATGCAATGACTCTAGTGGTTGATCCATGTGTGGTTTGTGGAAATAACACACATGCAATGACTCTAGTGGTTGATCCATGTGGTTTGTGGAAAGAACACACATGCAATGACCACTTGTGGATCCATGTTGGTTTTAGTATAAGAACACACATGCAATGACTCTAGTGGTTGATCCATGTTTGTTTGTGGAAATAACACACATGCAATGACTCTAGTGGTTGATCCATGTGTGGTTTGTGGAAAGAACACACATGCAATGACTCTGGTTGATCCATGTGTGGTTTGTGGAAAGAACACACATGCAATGACCACTGGTGGATCCATGTGTGGTTTGTGGAAAAGAACACACATGCAATGACTCTAGTGTTGGTTTGTGGTTTTAGTATAAGAACACACATGCAATGACTCTAGTGGTTGATCCATGTGTGGTTTGTGGAAAGAACACACATGCAATGACTCTAGTGGTTGATCCATGTGTGGTTTGTGGAAAGAACACACATGCAATGACCACTTGTGGATCCATGTTGGTTTTAGTATAAGAACACACATGCAATGACTCTAGTGGTTGATCCATGTTTGTTTGTGGAAATAACACACATGCAATGACTCTAGTGGTTGATCCATGTGTGGTTTGTGAGAAGAACACACATGCAATGACTCTAGTGTTGGTTTTAGTACAAGAACACACATGCAATGACTCTAGTGGTTGATCCATGGTTGTTTGTGGAAATAACACACATGCAATGACTCTAGTGGTTGATCCATGTGTGGTTTGTGGAAAGAACACACATGCAATGACTCTAGTGGTTGATCCATGTGGTTTGTGGAAAGAACACACATGCAATGACCACTGGTGGATCCATGTGTGGTTTGTGTAAAAGAACACACATGCAATGACTCTAGTGCTGGTTTGTGGTTTTAGTATAAGAACAAACATGCAATGACTCTAGTGGTTGATCCATGTGTGGTTTGTGGAAAGAACACACATGCAATGACTCTGGTTGATCCATATGTGGTTTTGAAAGAACACACATGCAATGACTCTAGTGGATCCATGTGTGGTTTGTGGATAGAACACACATGCAATGACTCTAGTGCTGGTTTTAGGTTTTAGTATAAGAACACACATGCAATGACTCTAGTGGTTGATCCATGTGTGGTTTGTGGAAAGAACACACATGCAATGACTAGTGGTTGATCCATATGTGGTTTGTGGAAAGAACACACATGCAATGACCACTGGTGGATCCATGTGTGGTTTGTGAAAAGAACACACATGCAATGACTCTAGTGGTTGTTTTAGTATAAGAACACACATGCAATGACTCTAGTGGTTGATCCATGTGTGGTTTGTGGAAAGAACACACATGCAATGACTCTGGTTGATCCATGTGTGGTTTGTGGAAAGAACACACAGGCAATGACCACTGGTGGATCCATGTGTGGTTTGTGAAAAGAACACACATGCAATGACTCTAGTGCTGGTTTGTGGTTTTAGTATAAGAACAAACATGCAATGACTCTAGTGGTTGATCCATGTGTGGTTTGTGGAAAGAACACACATGCAATGACTCTAGTGGTTGATCCATGTGTGGTTTGTGGAAAGAACACACATGCAATGACCACTGGTGGATCCATGTTGGTTTTAGTATAAGAACACACATGCAATGACTCTAGTGGTTGATCCATGTGGGGTTTGTGGAAATAACACACATGCAATGACTCTAGTGGTTGATCCATGTGTGGTTTGTTGAAAGAACACACATGCAATGACTCTAGTGTTGGTTTTAGTATAAGAACACACATGCAATGACTCTAGTGGTTGATCCATGTGTGGTTTGTGGAAAGAACACACATGCAATGACTCTAGTGGTTGATCCATGTGTGGTTTGTGGAAAGAACACACATGCAATGACCACTGGTGGATCCATGTGGGTGTTAGTATAAGAACACACATGCACTGACTCTAGTGGTTGATCCATGTGTGGTTTGTGGAAATAACACACATGCAATGACTCTAGTGGTTGATCCATGTGTGGGTTGTGGAAAGAACACACATGCAATGACTCTAGTGGTTGATCCATGTGGTTTTAGTATAAGAACCTACATGCAATGACTCTAGTGGTTGATCCATGTGTGGTTTGTGGAAAGAACACACATGCAATGACTCTAGTGGTTGATCCATGTGGTTTGTGGAAAGAACACACATGCAATGACCACTGGTGGATCCATGTGGTTTGTGGAAAGAACACACATGCAATGACTCTAGTGCTTGATCCATGTTTGGTTTGTGGAAAGAACACATGCAATGACTCTAGTGGTTGATCCATGTGTGGTTTGTGGAAAGAAGACACGTGCAATGACTCTGGTTGATCCATGTGTGGTTTGTGGAAAGAACACACATGCAATGACAGTGGTGGATCCATATGTGATTTGTGAAAAGAACACACATGCAATGACTCTAGGTCTGGTTTGTGGTTTTAGTATAAGAACACACATGCAATGACTCTAGTGGTTGATCCATGTGTGGTTTGTGGAAAGAACACACATGCAATGACTCTAGTGGTTGATCCATGTGTGGTTTGTGGAAATAACACACATTCAATGACCACTGGTGGATCCATGTTGGTTTTAGTATAAGAACACAAATGCAATGACTCTAGTGGTTGATCCATGTTGTTTGTGGAAATAACACACATGCAATGACTCTAGTGGTTGATTCATGTGTGGTTTGTGAAAAGAACACACATGCAATGACTCTAGTGTTGGTTTTATTATAAGAACACACATGCAATGACTCTAGTGGTTGATCCATATGTGGTTTGTGGAAAGAACACACATGCAATGACTCTAGTCGTTGATCCATGTGTGGTTTGTGGAAAGAACACACATGCAATGACTCTAGTGGGTCCACATTTGTGGTTCTTGGAAAGAACACACATGCAATGACTCTCATTGTTCCATATGTGGTTTGGGGTAAGAACACATGCAATGACTCTAGTGGTTGATCCATGTGTGGTTTGTGGAAAAGAACACACATGCAATGACTCTAGTGCTGGTCCTGTGGTTTTAGTATAAGAACACACATGCAATGACTCGAGTGGTTGATCCATGTGTGGTTTGTGGAAAGAACACACATGCAATGACTTAGTGGTTGATCCATGTGTGGTTTGTGGAAAGAACACACATGCAATGACTCTGGTGGATCCATGTGTGGTTTGTGGAAAAGAACACACATGCAATGACTCTAGTGCTGGATCCATGTGGTTTTAGTATAAGAACACACATGCAATGACTCTTGTGGTTGATCCATGTGTGGTTAGTGCAAAGAACACACATGCAATGACTCTAGTGGTTGATCCATGTGGTTTGTGGAAAGAACACACATGCAATGACCAGTGGTGGATCCATGTGTGGTTTGTGGAAAGAACACACATGCAATGACTCTAGTGGTTGATCCATGTGGTTTGTGGAAATAACACATGCAATGACTCTAGTGGTTGATCCATGTGTGGTTTGTGAAAAGAACACACATGCAATGACTCTAGTGTTGGTTTTAGTATAAGAACACACATGCAATGACTCTAGTGGTTGATCCATGTGTGGTTTGTGGAAATAACACACATGCAATGACTCTAGTGGTTGATCCATGTGGTTTCGGAAAAGAACACACATGCAATGACCAATGGGATCCATGTGTGGTTTGTGGAAAGAACACACATGCAATGACTTAGTGGTTGATCCATGTGGTTTGTGGAAAGAACACACATGCAATGACTCTAGTGGTGGATCCATGTGTGTTTGGTGGAAAGAACACACATGCCAGGACTCTAGTGCTGGTTGGTGGTTTTAGTATAAGAACACACATGCAATGACTCTAGTGGTTGATCCATGTGTGGTTTGTGGAAAGAACACACATGCAATGACTCTAGTGGTTGATCCATGTGTGGTTTGTGGAAAGAACACACATGCAATGACTACTGGTTGATCCATATGTGGTTTGTGGAAAAGAATACACATGCAATGACTCTAGTGGTTGATCCATGTGTGGTTTGTGGAAAGAGCACACATGCAATGACTCTAGTGGTTGATCCATGTGTGGTTTTAGGAAAGAACACACATGCAATGACTCTAGTGGTTGATCCATGTGTGGTTTGTGGAAAGAACACACATGCAATGGCTCTAGTGGTTGATCCATGTGTGGTTTGTGAAAGAACACACATGCAATGACCACTAGTGGATACATGTGTGGTTTTAGTATAAGAACACACATGCAATGACTCTAGTGGTTCATCCATGTGGTTTGTGGAAAGAACACACATGCAATGACTCTAGTGGTTGATCCATGTGGTTTGTGGAAAGAACACACATGCAATGACTCTAGTGTATGTGGTTTTAGTATAAGAACACATGCAATGACTCTAGTGGTTGATCGATGTGTGGTTTGTGGAAATAACACACATGCAATGACTTAGTGGTTGATCCATGTGTGGTTTGTGGAAAGAACACACATGCAATGACTCTAATGGGTCCATGTGTGGTTTGTGGAAATAAAAAACCTGCAATGACTCTGGTTGATCCATGTGTGGTTTGTGGAAATAACACACATGCAATGACTCTAGTGGTTGATCCATGTGTGGTTTGTGGAAAGAACACGCATGCAATGACTCTAGTACTGGTTTGTGGTTTTAGTATAAGACCACACATGCAATGACTCTAGTGGTTGATCCATGTGTGGTTTGTGGAAAGAACACACATGCAATGACTCTGGTTGATCCATATGTGGTTTGTGAACAGAACACACATGCAATGACCACTGGTGGATCCATGTGTGGTTTGTGAAAAGAACACACATGCAATGACTCTAGTGCTGGTTCATGTGGTTTTAGTATAAGAATAAACATGCAATGACTCTAGTGGTTGATCCATGTGTGGTTTGTGGAAAGAGCACACATGCAATGACTCTAGTGTTGATCCATGTGGTTTGTGAAAAGAACACACATGCAATGACCTAGTGGTGGATCCATGTGTGGTTTGTGGAAAGAACACACATGCAATGACTCTAGTGGTTGATCCATGTGTGGTTTGTGGAAAAGAACACACATGCAATGACTCTAGTGGTTGATCCATGTGGTTTGTGGAAAGAACACACATGCAATGACTCTAGTGGTTCCATGTGGTTTTAGTATAAGAACACACATGCAATGACTTAGTGGTTGATCCATGTGGTTTGTGGAAAGAACACACATGCAATGACTCTAGTGGTTGATCCATGTGGTTTGTGGAAAGAACACACATGCAATGACCAGTGGTGGATCCATGTGGTTCGTGGAAAGAACACACATGCAATGACTCTAGTGGTTGATCCATGTGTGGTTTGTGGAAATAACACACATGCAATGACTCTAGTGGTTGATCCATGTGTGGTTTGTGGAAAGAACACACATGCAATGACTCTATTGGTTGATCCATGTGTGGTTTGTGGAAAGAACACACATGCAATGACTCTAGTGGTGGATTCATGTGTGGTTTGTGGAAAAGAACACACATGCAATGACTCTAGTGCTGGTTTGTGGTTTTAGTATAAGAACAAACATGCAATGACTCTAGTGGTTGATCCATGTGGTTTGTGGAAAGAACACACATGCAATGACTCTGGTTGATCCATATGTGGTTTGTGGAAAGAACACACATACAATGACCACAGGTGGATCCATGTGGTTTGTGGAAAGAACACACATGCAATGACTCTAGTGCTGGTTCCATGTGGTTTTTGTATAAGAACACACATGCAATGACTCTAGTGGTTGATCCATGTGTGGTTTGTGGAAATAACACACATGCAATGACTCTAGTGGTTGATCCATGTGTGGTTTGTGGAAAGAACACACATGCAATGACCACTGGTGGATCCATGTTGGTTTTAGTATAAGAACACACATGCAATGACTCTAGTGGTTGATCCATGTGTGGTTTGTGGAAATAACACACATGCAATGACTCTAGTGGTTGATCCATGTGTGGTTTGTGGAAAGAACACACATGCAATGACTCTAGTGGATCCATGTGGTTTTAGTATAAGAACACACATGCAATGACTCTAGTGGTTGATCCATGTGTGGTTTGGAAAGAACACACATGCAATGACTCTAGTGGTTGATCCATGTGTGGTTTGTGGAAAGAACACACATGCAATGACCTGGTGATCCATGTGTGGTTTGTATAAGAACACACATGCAATGACTCTAGTGGTTGATCCATGTGTGGTTTGTGGAAAGAACACATGCAATGACTCTAGTGGTTGATCCATGTGGTTTGTGGAAAGAACACACATGTAAGGACTCTAGTGCTGGTTTGTGGTTTTAGTATAAGAACACACATGCAATGACTCTAGTGGTTGATCCATGTGTGGTTTGTGGAAAGAACACACATGCAATGACTCTAGTGGTTGATCCATATGTGGTTTGTGGAAAGAACACACATGCAATGACCACTGTGGATCCATGTGTGGTTTGTGGAAAAGAACACACATGCAATGACTCTAGTGGTTGATCCATGTTTTTTGTGGACAGAACACACATGCAATGACTCTAGTGGTTGATCCATGTGTGGTTTGTGGAAACAACACACATGCAATGACTCTGGTTGATCCATGTGGTTTGTGGAAAGAACACACATGCAATGACTCTAGTGGTGGATCCATGTGTGGTTTGTGGAAAAGAACACACATGCAATGACTCTAGTGCTGGTTCATGTGGTTTTAGTATAAGAACACACATGCAATGACTCTAGTGGTTGATCCATGTGTGGTTTGTGGAAATAACACACATGCAATGACTAGTGGTTGATCCATGTGGTTTGTGGAAAGAACACACATGCAATGACCACTGTGGATCCATGTGTGGTTTTAGTATAAGAACACACATGCAATGACTCTAGTGGTTGATCCATGTGGTTTGTGGAAATAACACACATGCAATGACTCTAGTGGTTGATCCATGTGTGGTTTGTGAAAGAACACACATGCAATGACTCTAGTGTGGTTTTAGTATAAGAACACACATGCAATGACTCTAGTGGTTGATCCATGTGGTTTGTGGAAAGAACACACATGCAATGACTCTAGTGGTTGATCCATGTGTGGTTTGTGGAAAGAACACACATGCAATGACTCTAGTGGATCCATGTGGTTTGTGGAAAGAACACACATGCAATGACTCTAGTGGTTGATCCATATGTGGTTTGTGGAAAGAACACACATGCAATGACTCTAGTGGTGGATCCATGTCTGGTTTGTGGAAAAGAACACACATGCAATGACTCTAGTGCTGGTTTGTGGTTTTAGTATAAGAACAAACATGCAATGACTCTAGTGGTTGATCCATGTGTGGTTTGTGGAAAGAACACACATGCAATGACTCTGGTTGATCAATATGTGGTTTGTGAAAGAACACACATCCAATGACCATGGTGGATCCATGTGGTTTGTGGAAAAGACCACACATGCCATGACTCTAGTGCGGGTTTGTGGTTTTAGTATATGAACACACATGCAATGACACTAGTGGTTGATCCATGTGTGGTTTGTGGAAAGAACACACATGCAATGACTCTAGTGGTTGATCCATGTGTGTTTGGGGCAAACAACACACATGCAATAACAACGGGTGGATGCATGTGTGGTTATGGCAAAAGAACACACATGCAATGAGTCTAGTGGTTGATCCATGTGGTTTGTGGAAATAACACACATGCAATGACTCTAGTGGTTGATCCATGTGTGGTTTGTGGAAAGAACACACATGCAATGACTCTAGTGGATCCATGGTTTGGTTTAGTATAAGAACACACATGCAATGACTCTAGTGGTTGATCCATGTGTGGTTTGTGGAAAGAACACACATGCAATGACTCTAGTGGTTGATCCATGTGTGGTTTGTGGAAAGAACACACATGCAATGACTCTAGTGGATCCATGTGGTTTGTGGAAAGAACACACATGCAATGACTCTGGTTGATCCATGTGTGGTTTGTGGAAAGAACACATGCAATGACTCTAGTGGTGGATCCATGTGTGGTTTGTGAAAGAACACACATGCAATGACTCTAGTGCTGGTTTGTGGTTTTAGTATAAGAACACACATGCAATGACTCTAGTGGTTGATCCATGTGTGGTTTGTGGAAATAACACACATGCAATGACTCTAGTGGTTGATCCATGTGTGGTTTGTGGAAAGAACACACATGCAATGACTCTACTGTGGTTGATCCATGTGTGGTTTGTGGAAAGAACACACATGCAATGACTCTAGTGGTTGATCCATGTGTGGTTTGTGAACAGAACACACATGCAATGACTCTAGTGCTGGATCGTGGTGTTATTATACGAACTCACATCCAATGACTCTAGTGGTTGATCCATGTGTGGTTTGTGGAAATAACACACATGCAATGACTCTAGTGGTTGATCCATGTGTGGTTTGTGGAAAGAACACACATGCAATGACTTAGTGGATCCATGTGTGGTTTTAGTAAAGATCACACATGCAATGACTCTAGTGGTTGATCCATATGTGGTTTGTGTAAAGAACACACATGCAATGACTCTAGTGGTTGATCCATGTGTGGTTTGTGGAAATAACACACATGCAATGTCTCTAGTGGGTCCACATGTGTTGTTGGTTGAAAGAAAACACATGCAATGACTCTAGTGGTTGATCCATGTGTGGTTTGTGGAAATAACACATATGCAATGACTCTAGTGGTTGATCCATGTGTGGTTTGTGAAAAGAACACTCATGCAATGACTCTAGTGGTTGATCCATGTGTGGTTTGTGGAAATAACACACATGCAATGACTAGTGCTTGATCCATATGTGGTTTGTGGAAAGAACACACATGCAATGTCTCTAGTGGCTCCATGTGTGGTTGGTGGAAAAGAACACACATGCAATGACTCTAGTGCTGGTTTGTGGTTTTAGTATAAGAAGACACATGCAATGACTCTAGTGGTTGATCCATGTGTGGTTTGTGGAAAGAACACACATGCAATGACTCTAGTGGTTGATCCATGTGTGGTTTGTGAAAGAACACACATGCAATGACCATGGTGGATCCATGTGGTTTGTGGAAAGAACACACATGCAATGACTCTAGTTGATCCATTTGTGGTTTTAGTATAAGAACAAACATGCAATGACTCTAGTGGTTGATCCACGTGTGGTTTGTGGAAAGAACACACATGCAATGACTCTAGTGGTTGATCCATGTGTGGTTTGTGGAAAGAACACACATGCAATGACCACTGGTGGATCCATGCATGGTTTGTGGAAAAGAACACACATGCAATGACTCTAGTGGTTGATCCATGTTTGTTTGTGGAAATAACACACATGCAATGACTCTAGTGGTTGATCCATGTTTGTTTGATGAAATAACACACATGCAATGACTCTAGTGGTTCCATGTGGTTTTAGTATAAGAACACACATGCAATGACTTAGTGGTTGATCCATGTGTGGTTTGTGGAAAGAACACACATGCAATGACTCTAGTGGTTGATCCATGTGGTTTGTGGAAAGAACACACATGCAATGACCACTGGTGGATCCATGTGTGGTTTGTGGAAAGAACACACATGCAATGACTCTAGTGTTGATCCATGTGTGGTTTGTGAAAAGAACACACATGCAATGACTCTAGTAGTTGATCCATGTGGTTTGTGGAAAGAACACACATGCAATGACTCTAGTGGTTGATCCATGTGTGGTTTGTGGAAAGAACACACATGCAATGACCTGGTGGATCCATGTGTGGTTTGTGGAAAGAACACACATGCAATGACTCTAGTGGTTCCATGTGGTTTTAGTATAAGAACACACATGCAATGACTCTAGTGGTTGATCCATGTGTGGTTTGTGGAAAAGAACACACATGCAATGACTCTAGTGGTTGATCCATGTGTGGTTTGTGGAAAGAACACACATGCAATGACCATCTAGTGGATCCATGTGTGGTTTGTGGAAAGAACACACATGCAATGACTCTAGTGGTTGATCCATGTGGTTTGTGGAAAGAACACACATGCAATGACTCTAGTGGTTGATCCATGTGTGGTTTGTGGAAAGAACACACATGCAATGACTCTAGTGTGTGGTTTTAGTATAAGAACACACATGCAATGACTCTAGTGGTTGATCCATGTGGTTTTGTGGAAATAACACACATGCAATGACTCTAGTGGTTGATCCATGTGGTTTGTGGAAAGAACACACATGCAATGACTCTAGTGGTTGATCCATGTGTGGTTTGTGGAAAGAACACACATGCAATGACTCTAGTTGATCCATGTGTGGTTTGGAAAGAACACACATGCAATGACCACTGGTGGATCCATGTGTGGTTTGTGGAAAAGAACACACATGCAATGACTCTAGTAGTTGTTTGTGGTTTTTGTTTAAGAACACACATGCCATGACTCTAGTGGTTGATCCATGTGTGGTTTGTGGAAAGAACACACATGCAATGACTCTAGTGGTTGATCCATGTGTGGTTTGTGGAAAGAACACACATGCAATGACCTAGTGGTTGATCCATGTGGTTTGTGGAAAGAACACACATGCAATGACTCTAGTGGTGATCCATGTGGTTTTAGGAAAGAACACACATGCAATGACTCTAGTGGTTGATCCATGTGTGGTTTGTGAAAGAACACACATGCAATGACTCTAGTGGTCGATCCATGTGGTTTGTGGAAAGAACACACATGCAATGACTTAGTGGTTGATCCATGTGTGGTTTGTGGAAAGAACACACATGCAATGACTCTAGTGGTTGATCCATGTGTGGTTTGTGGAAGAACACACATGCAATGACTCTAGTGGGATCCATGTTTGGTTTGTTGAAAAGAACACCCATGCACTGACTCTAGTGTTGGTTTTAGTATAAGAACACACATGCAATGACTCTAGTGGTTGATCCATGTGTGGTTTGTGGAAAGAACACACATGCAATGACTCGAGTGGTTGATCCATGTGTGGTTTGTGGAAAGAACACACATGCAATGACTCTAGTGGTTGATCCATGTGTGGTTTGTGGAAAGAACACACATGCAATGACTCTGGTTGATCAATGTGTGGTTTGTGGAAATAACACACATGCAATGACCAGTTGTGGATCGATGTGTGGGTTGTGAAAAGAACACACATGCAATGACTCTAGTGCTGGTTTGTGGTTTTAGTATAAGAACACACATGCAATGACTCTAGTGGTTGATCCATGTGTGGTTTGTGGAAAGAACACACATGCAATGACTCTGGTTGATCCATGTGGTGTTTGTGGAACGAACACACATGCAATGACCACTGGTGGATCCATGTGTGGTTTGGAAAAGAACACACATGCAATGACTCTTGTACTCGTTGGTGGTTTTAGTATAAGAACACACATGCAATGACTCTAGTGGTTGATCCATGTGTGGTTTGGGGAAAAGAACACACATGCAATGACTCTAGTGGTTGATCCATGTTTGTTTGTGGAAAGAACACACATGCAATGACAGTGGTGGATCCATGTGTGGTTTGTGGATAGAACACACATGCAATGACTCTAGTGCTAGTTTGTGTATAAGAACACACATGCAATGACTCTAGTGGTTGATCCATGTGTGGTTTGTGGAAATAACACACATGCAATGACTCTAGTGGTTGATCCATGTGTGGTTTGTGGAAAAGAACACACATGCTATGACTCGAGTGGATCCATATGTGGTTTGTGGATATAACTAACATGCAATGACTGTAGTGTTGTATCCATTTGTGTTTTTTGGAAAAGAACACACATGCAATGACTCTAGTGCTGGATCCATGTGGTTTATGGATAAGAACACACATGCAATGACTCTAGTGGTTGATCCATGTGTGGTTTGTGGAAACAACACACATGCAATGACTCTAGTGGTTGATCCATGTGTGGTTTGTGGAAAGAACACACATGCAATGACCACTGGTGGATCCATGTGTGGTTTGTGGAAAGAACACACATGCAATGACTCTAGTGGTTGATCCATGTGTGTGTTGTGGAAATAACACACATGCAATGACTCTAGTGGTTGATACATGTGGTTTGTGAAAAGAACACACATGCAATGACTCTAGTGTCCATGTGGTTTATGTATAAGAACACACATGCAATGACTCTAGTGGTTGATCCATGTGTGGTTTGTGGAAATAACACACATGCAATGACTCTAGTGGTTGATCCATGTGTGGTTTTAGGAAATAACACACATGCAATGACTGTAATGGGTCCATGTGTGGTTTGTGGAAAGAACACACATGCAATGACTCTGGTTGATCCATATGTGGTTTGTGGAAAGAACACACATGCAATGACCACTGGTGGATCCATGTGTGGTTTGTGGAAAAGAACACACATGCAATGACTCTAGTGCTGGTTTGTGTTTTAGTATAAGAACAAACATGCAATGACTCTAGTGGTTGATCCATGTGTGGTTTGTGGAAAGAACACACATGCAATGACTCTAGTGGTTGATCCATATGTGGTTTGTGGAAAGAACACACATGCAATGACCACTGGTGGATCCATGTGTGGTTTGTGGAAAAGAACACACATGCAATGACTCTAGTGCTGGTTTGTGGTTTTAGTATAAGAACAAACATGCAATGACTCTAGTGGTTGATCCATGTGTGGTTTGTGGAAAGAACACACATGCAATGACTCTAGTGGTTGATCCATATGTGGTTTGTGGAAAGAACACACATGCAATGACCACTGGTGGATCCATGTGTGGTTTGTGGAAAAGAACACACATGCAATGACTCTAGTGCTGGTTTGTGGTTTTAGTATAAGAACACACATGCAATGACTCTAGTGGTTGATCCATTTGTGGTTTGTGGAAAGAACACACATGCAATGACTCTAGTGGTTGATCCATGTGTGGTTTGTGGAAAGAACACACATGCAATGACCACTGGTGGATCCATGTGTGGTTTGTGGAAAAGAACACACATGCAATGACTCTAGTACTGGTTTGTGGTTTTAGTATAAGAACACACATGCAATGACTCGAGTGGTTGATCCATGTGTGGTTTGTGGAAATAACACACATGCAATGACTCTAGTGGTTGATCCATGTGTGGTTTGTGGAAAGAACACACATGCAATGACCAGTGGTGGATCCATGTTGGTTTTAGTATAAGAACACACATGCAATGACTCTAGTGGTTGATCCATGTGGTTTGTGGAAATAACACACATGCAATGACTCTAGTGGTTGATCCATGTGTGGTTTGTGGAAAGAACACACATGCAATGACTCTGGTTGATCCATGTGTGGTTTGTGGAAAGAACACACATGCAATGACGAGTGGTGGATCCATGTGTGGCTTGTGGAAATAACACATATGCAATGACTCTAGTGGTTGATCCATGTGTGGTTTTAGTATAAGAACACACATGCAATGACTCTAGTGGTTGATCCATGTGTGGTTTGTGGAAAGAACACACATGCAATGACTCTGGTTGATCCATATGTGGTTTGTTGAAAGAACACACATGCAATGACCACTGGCGGATCCATGTGTGGTTTGTGGAAATAACACACGTGCAATGACTCTAGTGCCATGTGTGGTTTTAGTATAAGAACACACATGCAATGACTCTAGTGGTTGATCCATATGTGGTTTGTCGAAAGAACACACATGCAATGACTCTAGTGGTTGATCCATGTGTGGTTTGTGGAAAGAACACACATGCAATGACCACTGGTGGATCCATGTGTGGTTTGTGGAAAAGAACACAAATGCAATGACTCTAGTGGTTGATCCATGTGGTTTTAGTATAAGAACACACATGCAATGACTCTAGTGGTTGATCCATGTGTGTTTTGTGAAAATAACACACATGCAATGACTCTAGTGTTGGTTTTAGTATAAGAACACACATGCAATGACTCTAGTGGTTGATCCATGTGTGGTTTGTGGAAATAACACACATGCAATGACTCTAGTGGTTGATCCATGTGTGGTTTGTGGAAAGAACACACATGCAATGACCACTGGTTGATCCATGTTGGTTTTAGTATAAGAACACACATGCAATGACTCTAGTGGGTGCACATGTGTGGTTTGTGGAAAGAACACACATACAATGACTCTGGTTGATCCATATGTGGTTTGTGGAAAGAACACACATGCAATGACTCTAGTACTGGTTTGTGGTTTTAGTATAAGAACACACATGCAATGACTCTAGTGGTTGATCCATGTGTGGTTTGTGGAAATAACACACATGCAATGACTCTAGTGGTTGATCCAAATGTGGTTTGTGGAAAGAACACACATGCAATGACCACTGGTGGATCCATGTTGGTTTTAGTATAAGACCACACATGCAATGACTCTAGTGCTTGATCCATGTTTGTTTGTGGAAATAACACACATGCAATGACTCTAGTGGTTGATCCATGTGTGGTTTGTGGAAAGAACACACATGCAATGACTCTGGTTGATCCATGTGTGGTTTGTGGAAATAACACATATGCAATGACTCTAGTGGATCCATGTGTGGTTTGTGGAAAAGAACACACATGCAATGACTCTAGTGCTGGTTTGTGGTTTTAGTATAAGAACACACATGCAATGACTCTTGTGGTTGATCCATGTGTGGTTTGTGGAAATAACACACATGCAATGACTCTAGTGGCTGATCCATCTGTGGTTTGTGGAAAGAACACACATGCAATGACCACTTGTGGATCCATGTTGGTTTTAGTATAAGAACACACATGCAATGACTCTAGTGGTTGATCCATGTTGTTTGTGGAAATAACACACATGCAATGACTCTAGTGGTTGATCCATGTGTGGTTTGTGAAAAGAACACACATGCAATGACTCTAGTGTTGGTTTTAGTATAAGAACACACATGCAATGACTCTAGTGGTTGATCCATGTGTGGTTTGTGGAAATAACACATATGCAATGACTCTAGTGGTTGATCCATGTGTGGTTTGTGGAAATAACACACATGCAATGACTGTTATGGGTCCACATGTGTGGTTTATGGAAAGAACACACATGCAATGACTCTGGTTGATCCATATGTGGTTTGTGGAAAGAACACACATGCAATGACCACTGGTGGATCCATGTGTGGTTTGTGGAAAAGAACACACATGCAATGACTCTAGTGCTGGTTACTGGTTTTAGTATAAGAACAAACATGCAATGACTCTAGTGGTTGATCCATGTGTGGTTTGTGGAAAGAACACATATGCAATGACTCTGGTTGATCCATATGTGGTTCGTTGAAAGAACACACATGCAACGACGACTGGTGGATCCATGTGCGGTTTGTGGAAAAGAACACACATGCAATGACTCTAGTGCTGGTTTTAGGTTTTAGTATAAGAACACACATGCAATGACTCTACTGGTTGATCCATGTGTGGTTTGTGGAAATAACACACATGCAATGACTCTAGTGGTTGATCCATGTGTGGTTTGTGGAAAGAACACACTTGCAATGACCACTGGTGGATCCATGTTGGTTTTAGTATAAGAACACACATGCAATGACTCTAGTGGTTGATCCATGTTTGTTTGTGGAAATAACACACATGCAATGACTCTAGTGGTTGATCCATGTGTGGTTTGTGAAAATAACACACATGCAATGACTCTAGTGTTGGTTTTAGTATAAGAACACACATGCAATGACTCTAGTGGTTGATCCATGTGTGGTTTGTGGAAATAACACATATGCAATGACTCTAGTGGTTGATCCATGTGTGGTTTGTGAAAATAACACACATGCAATGACTGTAATGGGTCCACATGTGTGGTTTGTGGAAAGAACACACATGCAATGACTCTGGTTGATCCATATGTGGTTTGTGGAAAGAACACACATGCAATGACCACTGGTGGATCCATGTGTGGTTTGTGGAAAAGAACACACATGCGATGACTCTAGTGCTGGTTTGTGGTTTTAGTATAAGAACACACATGCAATGACTCTAGTGCTTGATCCATGTTTGTTTGTGGAAATAACACACATGCAATGACTGTAGTGGTTGATCCATGTGTGGTTTGTGGAAAGAACACACATGCAATGACTCTGGTTGATCCATGTGTGGTTTGTGGAAAGAATACACATGCAATGACCACTGGTGGATCCATGTGTGGTTTGTGGAAAAGAACACACATGTAATGACTCTAGTGCTGGTTTGTGGTTTTAGTATAAGAACACACATGCAATGACTCTAGTGGTTGATCCATGTGTGGTTTGTGGAAATAACACACATGCAATGACTCTAGTGGTTAATCCATGTGTGGTTTGTGGAAAGAACACACATGCAATGACCACTGGTGGATCCATGTTGGTTTTAGTATAAGAACACACATGCAATGACTCTAGTGGTTGATCCATGTTTGTTTGTGGAAATAACACACATGCAATGACTCTAGTGGTTGATCCATGTGTGGTTTGTGAAAAGAACAAACATGCAATGACTCTAGTGTTGGTTTTAGTATAAGAACACACATGCAATGACTCTAGTGGTTGATCCATGTGTGGTTTTTGGAAATAACACATATGTAATGACTCTAGTGGTTGATCCATGTGTGGTTTGCGGAAATAACACACATGCAATGACTGTAATGGGTCCACATGTGTGGTTTGTGGAAAGAACACACATGCAATGACTCTGGTTGATCGATATGTGGTTTGTGGAAAGAACACACATGCAATGACCACTGGTGGATCCATGTGTGGTTTGTGGAAAAGAACACACATGCAATGACTCTAGTGCTGGTTTGTGGTTTTAGTATAAGAACAAACATGCAATGACTCTAGTGGTTGATCCATGTGTGGTTTGTGGAAAGAACACACATGCAATGACTCTGGTTGATCCATATTTGGTTTGTTGAAAGAACACACATGCAATGACCACTGGTGGATCCATGTGTGGTTTGTGGAAAAGAACACACATGCAATGACTCTAGTGCTGGTTTTAGGTTTTAGTATAAGAACACACATGCAATGACTCTAGTGGTTGATCCATGTGTGGTTTGTGGAAATAACACACATGCAATGACTCTAGTGGTTGATGCATGTGTGGTTTGTGGAAAGAACACACATGCAATGACCACTGGTGAATCCATGTTGGTTTTAGTATAAGAACACACATGCAATGACTCTAGTGGGTCCACATGTGTGGTTTCTGAAAAGAACACACATGCAATGACTCTGGTTGATCCATATGTGGTTTGTGGAAAGAACACACATGCAATGACTCTAGTACTGGTTTGTGGTTTTAGTATAAGAACACACATGCAATGACTGTGGTGGTTGATCCATGTGTGGTTTGTGGAAATAACACACATGCAATGACTCTAGTGGTTGATCCAAATGTGGTTCGTGGAAAGAACACACATGCAATGACCACTGGTGGATCCATGTAGGTTTTAGTATAAGACCACACATGCAATGACTCTAGTGCTTGATCCATGTTTGTTTGTGGAAATAACACACATGCAATGACTCTAGTGGTTGATCCATGTGTGGTTTGTGGAAAGAACACACATGCAATGACTCTGGTTGATCCATGTGTGGTTTGTGGAAAGAACACAGATGCAATGACCACTGGTGGATCCATGTGTGGTTTGTGGAAAAGAACACACATGCAATGACTCTAGCGCGGGTTTGTGGTTTTAGTATAAGAACACACATGCAATGACTCTAGTGGTTGATCCATGTGTGGTTTGTGGAAATAACACACATGCAATGACTCTAGTGGTTGATCCATCTGTGGTTTGTGGAAAGAACACACATGCAATGACCACTTGTGGATCCATGTTGGTTTTAGTATAAGAACACACATGTAATCACTCTAGTGGTTGATCCATGTTTGTTTGTGGAAATAACACACATGCAATGACTCTAGTGGTTGATCCATGAGTGGTTTGTGAAAAGAACACACATGCAATGACTCTAGTGTTGGTTTTAGTATAAGAACACACATGCAATGATCTAGTGGTTGATCCATGTGTGGTTTGTGGAAATAACACATATGCAATAACTCTAGTGGTTGATCCATGTGTGGTTTGTGGAAATAACACACATGCAATGACTGCAATGGGTCCACATGTGTGGTTTGTGGAAAGAACACACATGCAATGACTCTGGTTGATCCATATGTGGTTTGTGGAAAGAACACACATGCAATGACCACTGGTGGATCCATGTGTGGTTTGTGGAAAAGAACACACATGCAATGACTCTAGTGCTGGTTTGTGGTTTTAGTATAAGAACAAACATGCAATGACTCTAGTGGTTGATCCATGTGTGGTTTGTGGAAAGAACACACATGCAATGACTCTGGTTGATCCATATGTGGTTTGTTGAAAGAACACACATGCAATGACCACTGGTGGATACATGTGTGGTTTGTGGAAAAGAACACACATGCAATGACTCTAGTGCTGGTTTTAGGTTTTAGTATAAGAACACACATGCAATGACTCTAGTGGTTGATCCATGTGTGGTTTGTGGAAATAACACACATGCAATGACTCTAGTGGTTGATCAATGTGTGGTTTGTGGAAAGAACACACATGCAATGACCACTGGTGGATCCATGTTGGTTTTAGTATAAGAACACACATGCAATGACTCTAGTGGTTGATCCATGTTTGTTTGTGGAAATAACACACATGCAATGACTCTAGTGGTTGATCCATGTGTGGTTTGTGAAAATAACACACATGCAATGACTCTAGTGTTGGTTTTAGTATAAGAACACACATGCAATGACTCTAGTGGTTGATCCATGTGTGGTTTGTGGAAATAACACATATGCAATGACTCTAGTGGTTGATCCATGTGTGGTTTGTGAAAATAACACACCTGCAATTACTGTAATGGGTCCACATGTGTGGTTTGTGGAAAGAACACACATGCAATGACTCTGGTTGATCCATATGTGGTTTGTGGAAAGAACACACATGCAATGACCACTGGTGGATCCATGTGTGGTTTGTGGAAAAGAACACACATGCAATGACTCTAGTGATAGTTTGTGGTTTTAGTATAAGAAACAACATGCAATAACTCTACTGGTTGATCCATGTGTGGTTTGTGGAAAGAACACACATGCAATGACTCTGGTTGATCCATGTGTGGTTTGTGGAAAGAACACACATGCAATGACCACTGGTGGATCCATGTGTGGTTTGTGGAAAAGAACACACATGCAATGACTCTAGTACTAGTTTGTGGTTTTAGTATAAGAACAAACATGCATTGACTCTAGTGGTTGATCCATGTGTGGTTTGTGTAAAGAACACACATGCAATGACTCTGGTTGATCCATATGTGGTTTGTGCAAAGAACACACATGCAATTACCACTGGTGGATCCATGTGTGGTTTGTGGAAAAGAACACACATGCAATGACTCTAGTGCTGGTTTGTGGTTTTAGTATAAGAACACACATGCAATGACTCTAGTGCTTGATCCATGTTTGTTTGTGGAAATAACACACTTGCAATGACTCTAGTGGTTGATCCATGTGTGGTTTGTGGAAAGAACACACATGCAATGACTCTGGTTGATCCATGTGTGCTTTGTGGAAAGAACACACATGCAATGACCACTGGTGGATCCATGTGTGGTTTGTGGAAAAGAACACACATGCAATGACTCTAGTGCTGGTTTGTGGTTTTAGTATAAGAACACACATGCAATGACTCTAGTGGTTGATCCATGTGTGGTTTGTAGAAGTAACACACATGCAATGACTCTAGTGGTTGATCCATGTGTGGTTTGTGGAAAGAACACACATGCAATGACCACTGGTGGATCCATGTTGGTTTTAGTATAAGAACACACATGCAATGACTCTAGTGGTTGATCCATGTTTGTTTGTGGAAATAACACACATGCAATGACTCTAGTGGTGATCCATGTGTGGTTTGTGAAAAGAACACACATGCAATGACTCTAGTGTTGGTTTTAGTATAAGAACACACATGCAATGACTCTAGTGGTTGATCCATGTGTGGTTTGTGGAAATAACACATATGCAATGATTCTAGTGGTTGATCCATGTGTGGTTTGAGGAAATAACACACATGCAATGACTGTAATGGGTCCACATGTGTGGTTTGTGGAAAGAACACACATGCAATGACTCTGGTTGATCCATATGTGGTTTGTGGAAAGAACACAGATGCAATGACCACTGATGGATCCATGTGTGGTTTCTGGAAAAGAACACAAATGCAATGACTCTAGTGCTGGTTTGTGGTTTTAGTATAAGAACAAACATGCAATGACTCTAGTGGTTGATCCATGTGTGGTTTGTGGAAAGAACACATATGCAATGACTCTGGTTGATCCATGTGTGGTTTGTGGAAAGAACACACATGCAATGACCACTGGTGGATCCATGTGTGGTTCGTGGAAAAGAACACACATGCAATGACTCTAGTGCTGGTTTCTGGTTTTAGTATAAGAACACACATGCAATGACTCTAGTGGTTGATCCATGTGTGGTTTGTGGAAATAACACACATGCAATGACTCTAGTGGTTGATCCATATGTGGTTTGTGGAAAGAACACACATGCAATGACCACTGGTGGATCAATGTTAGTTTTAGTATAAGAACACATATGCAATGACTCTAGTGCTGGTTTGTGGTTTTAGTATAAGAACAAACATGCAATGACTCTAGTGGTTGATCCATGTGTGGTTTGTGGAAAGAACACACATGCAATGACTCTGGTTGATCCATATGTGGTTTGTGGAAAGAACACACATGCAATGATCACTGGTGGATCCATGTGTGGTTTGTGGAAAAGAACACACATGCAATGACTGTAGTACTGGTTTGTGCTTTTAGTATAAGAACACACATCCAATGACTCTAGTGGTTGATCCATGTGTGGTTTGTGGAAATAACACACATGCAATGACTTTAGTGGTTGATCCATGTGTGGTTTGTGGAAAGAACACACATGCAATGACCACTGGTGGATCCATGTTGGTTTTAGTATAAGAACACACATGCAATGACTCTAGTGGTTGATCCATGTTTGTTTGTGGAAATAACACACATGCAATGACTCTAGTGGTTGATCCATGTGTGGTTTGTGAAAAGAACACACATGCAATGACTCTAGTGTTGGTTTTAGTATAAGAACACACATGCAATGACTCTAGTGGTTGATCCATGTGTGGTTTGTGGAAATAACATATATGCAATGACTCTAGTGGTTGATCCATGTGTGGTTTGTGGAAATAACTCACATGCAATGACTGTAATGGGTCCACATGTGTGGTTTATGGAAAGAACACACATGCAATGACTCTGGTTGATCCATATGTGGTTTGCAGAAAGAACACACATGCAATGACCACTTGTTGACCCATGTGTGGTTTGCGGAAAAGAACACACATGCAATGACTATAGTGCTGGTTTGTGGTTTTAGTATAAGAACAAACATGCAATGACTCTAGTGGTTGATCCATGTGTGGTTTGCAGAAAGAACACACATGGAATGACTCTGGTTGATCCATATGTGGTTTGTGGAAAGAACACACATGCAATGACCACTGGTGGATCCATGTGTGGTTTGTGGAAAAGAACACACATGCAATGACTCTAGTGCTAGTTTGTGGTTTTAGTATAAGAACAAACATGCAATGACTCTAGTGGTTGATCCATGTGTGGTTTGTGGAAAGAACACACATGCAATGACTCTGGTTGATCCATATGTGGTTTGTGGAAAGAACACACATGCAATGACTCTAGTACTGGTTTGTGGTTTTAGTATAAGAACACACATGCAATGACTGTGGTGGTTGATCCATGTGTGGTTTGTGGAAATAACACACATGCAATGACTCTAGTGGTTGATCCAAATGTGGTTTGTGGAAAGAACACACATGCGATGACCACTGGTGGATCCATGTTGTTTTTAGTATAAGACCACACATGCAATGACTCTAGTGCTTGATCCATGTTTGTTTGTGGAAATAACACACATGTAATGACTCTAGTGGTTGATCCATGTGTGGTTTGTGGAAATAACACACATGCAATGACTCTGGTTGATCCATATGTGGTTTGTGGAAAGAACACACATGCAATGACCACTGGAGGATCCATGTGTGGTTTGTGGAAAAGAGCACACATGCAATGACTCTGGTTGATCCATATGTGGTTGGTGGAAAGAACACACATGCAATGACCACTGGTGGATCCATGTGTGGTTTGTGGAAAAGAACACACATGCAATGACTCTAGTGCTGGTTTGTGGTTTTCGTATAAGAACACACATGCAATTACTCTAGTGGTTGATCCATGTGTGGTTTGTGGAAATAACACACATGCAATGACTCTAGTGGTTGATCCATGTGTGGTTTGTGGAAAGAACACACATGCAATAACCACTGGTGGATCCATGTTGGTTTTAGTATAAGAACACACATGCAATGACTCTAGTGGTTGATCCATGCTTGTTTGTGGAAATAACACACATGCAATGACTCTAGTGGTTGATCCATGTGTGGTTTGTGAAAAGAACACACATGCAATGACTCTAGTGTTGGTTTTAGTATAAGAACACACATGCAATGACTCTAGTGGTTGATCCATGTGTGGTTTGTGGAAATAACACACATGCAATGATCAGAATGGGTCCACATGTGTG